>JALIRH010000010.1:18233780-19433780 GCA_023055505.1 Callipepla californica brunnescens
TGGTGCTGACTGCACCTCTTTTCCTGGTTGAGTGTATTTATTTTCTCACCTTAACGGCTTTCCCGGAGCCAGGAGCGCTGCCTGGTTTCTTTTTCCATACCTCTCTGCAAGAGCTTACAGGCTTTATATATAAATTACAATTCCCCTTTATTAATCTAATTGATCGTTTGGTTCCAAATGCATATGCAAGATCTTTTGAAACCTTTTAGACCCCTGTGGTTCAATATCAATCTCAAAATATTAAAAGCATCTTGTGGAAAATTAGAAAGCAGATGAGACACTTTGGGACTGGAGATGCTGTAGAAACTTTTAAAGCAGCATTGACATAATTATTGAATGCTGTCATTGCTCAAATGGCCTTTTTGTTTTATTGGTTCCTTTGTAATTGTTTTGTACTTTTACTCTGCCAGGAATTCAACTTAAATGAGAAACAACGTTAAGATGAAACCAAATGAAGTCATACACTTCGGAGACTTTAATTTTTTAATGCCCATTTTTCAGGCCCAGATACTGTGCTGCCTCAACTTCCTCGAGCACTGCTGTTGTCTAAGAACAAAATATTTTGGAAGCACAAGCTCTCATTCTCAAATGATGAAAAAGCCTTAGAAAAATACTAAGAAAGTATAAAATATCGAATACAGCTCTCTCCGGCGTGGATTGCTTTTCTGATTTCTGATGGATTACATAACTTTCCCCCCAGATTTTGAGCTTTTAGGGGAAGGAGCACATGTCACGGTGACTCCATGGCTCCCTGGGAAGCTGACCTAGCTGGGATAAAGAAGTCTGTATTTGGCATGGTACAGCATGCAGAGACACGACTGCAGGTGGCATGATTGTTCCAACTGAATTAGAGCAACAAACAATGTTATTGGCATTCCGTGCAAGGGCTCTAACTGTTTTCTCAAGAAAACTAAAAGAAAACGTTCCTCTGCCTCCACTCCTTTCTGTTTTTTACTCTTATCAAAGCGCACACAGGGGAGGAAGCAACTTGGATGCAACCAAAAGAATGGTGATGCTAACTCTTAAGGAAGAAAGCAAAAATGAAACCAGATCATATCAATTTTGTCGTTGAGTTTTGAACACCTTCAGAGCATCAAATACTCAGTGTTAGGAAGTGTCATCAAGCAACACTGCGATCACATTAATATGGAACAGTTTTAAGCACCAGAGTACTTTGAGACAAAGGGGTTAACAGCATAACTGGTTTGATTTTTGATTTCTAGCAAACATTTATAGTCAATTTTTAAGTATATTTAATAATATTTAGGGCGGGTGACTTCCAGTGGAGTTAGGAATCTTTTGCCTTACTTAACAACACAAAACACAACACCAATAGCGAACTATTAGGAAACACAAGAAAAGAATTGCAAAAAGGAACATTTTTGCTAAATTTCTCTGCTTAAAGCTCTGTACAGTGAACTACTTGGTGAAAAAAACAGCCATGTGATTATCAGCAAGAATTCTCAAATGATAACGATCAGAAATTAAAATTAAAATTACCAGGAAGTGTTTGTTAAAATTCTTACATCTTTTAAGTGTTTATCTGTTCCATATGGGCCTTTCTGACTGCATCCAAAATGAGCTGAGCTCAAGTGCAGAGAACATTGGGCAGAGGACTTCAGTAAGGGAAAGGGGTAATAAAAAAAGAAAATACCATGAGTAGAAGGGCACTGGCAAAGAGGGAAACAGGAAGATAAAATGGAAGAAAAAATAAAAATAGGAAACTTAGAGAAGAGTTTTTCAGAAGAGTAAACAGCTCAGAAAGTAAAGTAAATCTTGCAGGACTTAGCATCATTTACTCGAACTTTTCCCTTTAATCTCTTCATTATTTTTTGTTTTAGAGAATTTACTCACACAATGTGCTTTATGCTTTACTTCTGCTTGTAAATAGCTAACACTATGCAAACCCTCCATCTCCAGCCATTCCAAAAAGATTGCACAAAACCTTTCATTTTTCAACCCTCAGCTATAAAACTTCCCTTTCAAAAGTGGGGGGTATATAAATATATACACACATATATATAAGAAGTAGAAATTTTTACCAGCAGGTAAGAACGAAGACAGAGAGTGCAGACATCAGCTGAAAACGATGGTGATGCTTACATGAAAGCCACAGTTGTTTGCCTTTATCTAACTTAAGAGTTAGCCTTAGAAAAGGAAGATGCTACCTGACAACACAATCCTAATTCAGAAGGGGACAAGCAATCATAAAGGAATATCGCCAGTCTGCCATGACCACAAAGAAAAAGAAATCTGACTGTTTTTACACCGGGAGTTGCATAAAAGACACTACGCATCTTTGCCATCAGGCTTGTATCACCCTGATTTTACCAGTCCTCCATTTAAGTTCCATAAGGAGCTAATGGTTAAAAAAAAGCAAAAAAAAAAAAAAAAAAAAAAAAAAACCAAAACAAGCAGCATGAACTTTCACCAAATATCACCACACTACTTACCTGACTGTTCACAGCACTCTTATTCTCCACACCTGAGGCTATGCCTCCTCCCTGTTTCCCCAGGTAACCTGGCCCATCAGGCTGCAGCAAAACCCCACCCTGTTAATTGGCTCTCAGTCGACTATGAATTGACTCAGTTAGTTATAAACCCATCATACCTAACACACACTACACTTCTGTGTGGGGCTCCCAGACCAGGAAAGCCCAATAAGACTTAGCTGTCTTCCCAGTTCACAGGTCAGCAATGGCAAAGGCTGTTACTTCAGAGCTGGTTCATGAAACAGTGATGACAGGTCCCTCTTGTACCTTCTTGTAAGGATGTTGGATAAGAGCACAACTGGATAATGAGATAAACTTCCCCAACAGATTATGACGCAGTGTCACTTTGGAGCAAATCACAGCATCATTCACCCATAAATCAATAATGAAGATGTTAGACTGATGTAATTTACCCACTGAAGAGTGTAAAAAAGCCAGGAGCTGCTTCTAAATAGGCTTCTTCTCAACTGCCACCTGATAACCTGAGGTGCAGACAAGGCTCACTCACCTGCTATTCCACAGCCATCTTCTAGGATCAAAGCATTATCTGCAAATCTGGATATCCACCTTGTTATCAATAATTCCAATCAAGTACAGTCAGAAAGGAATCGTATTCTTCTACTTGTTCATACACGTCAACATTATGATCTAGACAAAGTTCATAATGCTCCAATATCCAAAATCCAGTTAATTGATTCCCTCTGGGTATCAAATCCCTCCAGCATTGGAGTTATTGCTGCATCAATCATATTGCTATTCATACCAAAGAATTAGAAGGGTGTCCAAAACACTGAAATCTCTTGCTTCTTGTGTCTTCAGTTTCTCCTCCAGCCATTTCTGAGAACACCAATTTTCTTGATAACACATTTAAAATTCAATTGCCCTCGAAGGAGTTGATTGTGTCTATAAATCTGAGCCTGGCCTCTGATCAGATCCCCCAAATGGTCCAAATTACTCCAAAATCCTGCCACGTTATTTTCATCCATCCCTTAAAAATAACTGGAGGATTGCCTTTATCAATCTGTTTTGGTTATATTGTACCCAAGAACCACAGACTACTCACATAACATTACTACATTTTTATCTCACTTCCAAGTGTCCAAATCTTCATATTTTTCCTTGAGGAACCACTAACAAGGGTATCAGATTCCCATCTGCAAAATCTTATGTACATATACATACATTTCTCCTATTACAAATCCACTCAAAGTGGTGGTAAGTTGAAGAGCACGGCCTGTTTCTCAGAAGTTCCTTCCACTGATGATCCTGTACTTAGAGGTGTCTGCTCTCACAATTTACTTGATTTTAGTCTTAAAAAATATTTAGTATCACATTATCATGGAGTACTATCGCACCAGATGGAAACCTTGGCCCTACAGAGGGACCCTACTCTAGTCAGGGACATTTGAGTTACACTGGGCAAAGCAGTGACAATGAGCAACAAAAAAACAGAAAGCACAGTATCCAGCTCACATTGAAAGGGGAGCTACTGCAAGATATTTGTAACCCTTTAGCAGAATCCAGTGGCAGGATAGATAGGCTGAATGGTAAAACATGGTAACAATGGTAAGTCACAGCAGTTGAGCAAAGCAAAACATCTTAGAGGCAACTCCTTTTGACTGAGAGTTTGCTCAGAAGTATCCAGTGCATAGATAGGATGGGCACTGTGGCTAACTCCTTTTTTTCCTGTTACACCTTTACTCTAAAATATTTATGCAACTTCATTTATTATTTCATTTTCATTCGTTACTAAAAAAAAATGCAGATTCTTAAGGAAAAAAACACAACCCTGTAATTCTGCAGCTGAAACATTCTCCAGTCACCTGGTATAAAGCATTCACTGAACTTTCTTTGACTAATTAGAGAAGCTCTTCAAGCTGGTGACGGAGCTCTCCTCCCGTGAGCCCAGCAACACTGACAATAAATAATAATAATTGCAGGGTGAATTCAACTACAGGTTTTTTTATTGCTGAGGAACACAAACAACAAATAATGCCCGTACATCTATCAAAGAAGCAGCAACCCGAGTTCAATGAACCATCCTAACTGTGTGCATTTATTTAAAATAAAAATGGCATGCAAATGTATATGCAAATCAGGGGTGGCCCTCGAGCTCCTGGAGCGTTGCCAGAAAGCCCTCAGTGTTGCAAAAGTTGAGCATCCTATCTGCCATATGGTAGGACCTATCAATCTCGGAAGGGAAGAGCTACCAGCTCCTCATGCAGATGGCACCCAGCAGAGTACCTGTACAAAGTTAGGGGATGTAACAACAACAACAAAGAAAGAGGCCTTTCCAACGTTATGGAAAGCATTCAGCTTTCTAATCACAGCTTAACCATTAATGCTACAATAAAATGAGACAGAAAGTAGCACTAACATATAACTAACGCTTATATAAAAGTCTTCTAGGAGGATTTATTAGCCGGTGATGGAAAAATTTACATAGATCTTTCTTCGTTAGCTATTTCAGTTTAATATGATCATGCATCTCTGGGATGGAATAGGTACGCCTACATGAATGTGTTAGTTGAGACCAGGAGGCTGCTTCTGACTTCTCCAGTTGTTCCCACTGACTCTTTGTGATTGACACTAGTAGCATCGAAGCTCTAAGTACACAAACTGGCTTTCTACTGAATAAAACTAAACTAGAAGAGGTACCCCCAGGACACATACAAGCTGTGTCCACTGCTAAATTCACAGGCCTGTCCTAGCCCAGGTCCTGAGTGAAAGTTTCTGGTACATTTATAGGTTTCAGCATCACAGCTTCACTCTACATATGGGCTCCCGCTGCCTCACACTGTGATTAATGCATATGTACCCAGCAGAAACGCAGAGCCCAGAAAAAACACCGAGAGCTGGCGTTGCTGCAACAGGCAAATGGATGTTGCAAAATACATCAACTTTTCTTGATAGTTTGGGGGTTCTCACTTCTCTGAAAGGGAGTCTGGAGAATTTTGCTTTTGATATTGAACCATCATGCCGAAGAAACTTCCCGTTCCCACACGCATACCATTAGCACAGTGTACATCTGAAAAAAATATACATTTATATACCCCAGAATGTGAAGTACTGTGTAATTAGGAGTTTAGATGAGGAATTTATGACGGAGGAACAGGATTTGGGAGTTCTGTCATCTGTTCCGCGCCCCACTCGCGCGGCTCCGCGAGGAAGATGCACGCACGCGGCACTGTCTCTATTTATAAAGCGGTGAGAACATCACCGCTCCGCTGCCAGGCCCACTCAGCCAAGCTGTGCGAGTGTTCCATAATGAAGAACTCATCTGCAAGATATGGACTCTGCACCTGTTGACACGTTGCTGTCCGCGGTCCTACTCGAGCTGTGAGCGCTGGGCTGTGCGGGAGCTTCCTTCACCATGGGACGGCATGGACTGATGGGTTGGCCCCACAAGGAGCTGAGGGTGCCGGGTAAGATCAGGTTCCCAGTGTGGGAAAATGGTTAACACTGCCTTGACAACGTGCCTGAGCCTGATGCATTGCCAAACGCGACGTATAGATTTTGTGTAGTGTTGCCTGTAATCAACCTACTGTGGTATAATTAAGGGACTGGCTTAGTTTAGGTATAAGAAATGAACTCTCTTTTCTCAAATGCAAAATTGGACGAGGGTTTGTGGTGTGCTTTTCGTTTTGTTTTCTTCTTTCTCTAGCTAGAGAACAAGAACCTTCGTAATTTCGTTCCACTGTATATTGTGCAGCTCCTAAAGTGGAAAAAAAAAAAAATCCAGCAAACACACTTTGTGTATTGCATGCCACATGATTAGTACAGGTCTGTCGGTACCATGAAGTCAGTTCAGACAATGGGCAGAAATGAATCATTAGTAGGTACACCAGATTTGAGATAGAAAAAGGCATTAATGGCTGTTAAATGAGGTATAGTGCATAGAAGGATTATATTTTGAATGGTGTTAAAATTGCTCTGGGAGTGAATATTCTGACAAATGTTATTATTTGTGTACTCGAACTGTGGTGTGATGGGGCTGTAATACTGAAGAGAGTTTATGGAGAGTACAAATAAAATCTCAATGAGTTTTGTTTTTTTTTTTTTCCTTCCACATTCTGAAAAGAGGGCAAACTATGCTTACAGTATATGCACTGCAGCTATATTTATTTCTCCCTATTATTCAAGGAAATTTTTTTAAACACTTTTTTTCATAAAAACAAGCAGTAAAAGCGCGTGAGTGAAAATGAAGCTCAGACACTTGCAAGCTGTGAAATCGAACTGCCGTTCTTTTGCCCGTTCCGTGATGTTTGCAAACACTGTGCTTTGGCCACCAGTTGCAAACCATACATCAGTCTGAAACGGCTTCCGAGGCAAATATTCATGAAGTGCTAAAAGTCTGGCCCGGGTCTACGTGTGCATTATAGGCAATGTATTATAAATGGTGTGGAGCTGCTGCAAGGAGCATGGAGGCACCCTTGGGAAACAGGGAAGTGCAGCTGCAGCCGGCGGGTCAGACTGCCGTTGCAGTGTTCTGCAGCTGGAGACAGCCTGGCTCTGCCTCTTTGCTGAAGCCTCCTCAATCCCACACAATCTCCTAGCATACTTCCAAGTCACCCTGTAAATATTTGGTGAAAGTTTACATATGGTTAAATCTTAGCCCCAGATTCAGGAGTACAAGCTGGTTTAGCGTTGGCTTAAAGCCTTCATAGAAGCTACATTTCTGCCTCGAATATGCTTTCTAGTAGGTTCCCATGACCACCACCCATGACACAGTCCCAGCTTCCAACTCTTGCCACCTGCCTGCCTAATTCCTGGCTTTTCCTTTCTACACAGACTTCAACACACAGTTTGCTCCAGCCTGCAAAGTCCGCCACAGGAGATGCCTCACTTTTTACCAACTTTTTACACAGGTAGACAGTGACAGGACAAGGCAGAATGGATTTAAACTGAAAGAGGGGAGGTCTACATTAGATGTTAGGAAGAAATTCTTCATACAGAGGGTGGTGAGGTGCTGCAACAGGCTGCCCAGAGAGGTTTTGGATATCCCATCCATGAAGACATTCAAGACCAGGCTGGATGGGCTCCTGGGCAGCCTGATATAGTGGTTGGCAAGGGAAGCTGGGATTAGGTGATCTTTAAAGTGCTTTACAAACCAAACCATTCTACGATTCTCGCTCACTCCTTGTCAGCTCATCAGACCTCCTCTCCCTGCTGCATTTATCTGCTTTTGTCGCTACTACCTTTTCAGTCAAGAAATTATTTCTAAAATGAAATGCTGTATGTCTCAGCTTTGGTACTGTGTCATTGTTGAAGGCAAGCTGGCAGACTGTCAGGCTGTTTTCAGTAAGTTATATACCACATTCAAAGTTAAAACGGGACCGTTTATCCATGTTTGTACTTCTGGGATCATGATTTGTAGAAACAATTCGTTCCAGCAATGGAAGTTTTTGTTATCATTTTCAGAGGAACGCTTGGCAAGATGGGGCCATTTAAAGAGAAAAGAAAGAAAGAAAAAAAGAACTGAGAGAAAAACCACTGCTGTGTTTTTTCAATTTCCACATCTCTACATTATCAACTGCTACAACTAATGCTGCCCTGGTACGCTGGTGAAATAGATCTTTTCCTTTATAATTCCTTTCAGATAAGCTGTTATTTTGCCACAAACTCCCTCGCACACCGGTATGAGTGAAACCAGGAGAACACATGAAACTTTGATACAGTTCAGGTCCTTTTAGAATACAAATGACAAAACTGTGATTCTGGATCAGGGTAGGACTAAAGTACTGTTGGATGGACCCTCCCTGCATGAGGGCAGCCCTGCAATACTTCACCTGGTATACAAGGGCTGATGAAAGGGTATAATTAATCTCAAAACACAATCTGTAAAATAACTCAGAATTCAAACTTGCTTGCAAACACATTCCTTTCTGCAGCTAAAGGAATATCAGCTAAATGTGTAATCTTTCTTTTCCCCTAAAGTAGGTGTGGATGAAGATTTTGCCTAATTACCAGTACATTTCACAGACACGTAGAAAAATAAATCTGTGAACTAATCTAATCAGAAATTCAGATCTCATCTCGTAAAAAGGATCACAAGGAGATACTCCCCATATTCGATTGAAATCAAATGTGTTCCAGAAACGATGTGTTTGGCATTGACATATTCAGAGCAGAATTTGTGTTTTCACCTTTTAAATGAAATTAGAAATTTCACTTCAGAATGTAGAGTAAGAATGTTAAGTATTACAAAAGTAACCAGAACATTTCATCTCAGCCAGCTAAATCAAGTGAAATTAGTTTTTAGTAACCTCAAATTATCAGTGATTTCTCTTAGTATTTCTTTTATTTTCTTTTTCTGCCTTTCAGTTCTCATTTAGCTTGGCCTTTTCCAAATTTTTCTTAACTTAGGTGAACTCAAACAAAAACAAATGAATTATTTGCCCACAGACTAATGAGCTTATGAGTAAATTACAGAAAGTCCTCATACAGTCTCTTCTTCTTCCAGTCAAATTTCACAATTTTATCCCAGTCATTCACAATAAGCTTACTATGCATTAATTTCTGTTGAACTGGAAAGATCTATCCTCACTAAAAATGTGGAGTTTTCAGTAGTGCAACTGTCTGGTGATCTGAGGAGATGGAGTACAAAATTCCTGCCAGGGGGTAGTAATTCTCCCTTGCTGCAATCTTTGCACCATGAGGTGCTGAACCAATTGTAACTTCCATAGAGGGCTCTTTGTCATGGAAATTTTAACACGGATAGTAAGAGGACCTGATTTCTATTGTGCTTTTATATCGCTGTTTCTCATGAGTTATGTTTCCTTGCAATCTAATGTAATCAACAAAAATGGAAAACTCACTTTCAGCAACGCATAGTACCCTATAATTCTTTATACAAACGTGTAGATCTTGGATAATTTCTAATATATTCCACCACTAACCCTCTTGGCTGGTACAGAGTTCATTGACTGCTGATGCGTGAGTTCTGTCCAATTTTGACTCCATTAAACCCAACTTTACATTTATTCCATGGCTCTGTATGTTAGCATGACCCTCTGTGAAGAAATTCTGTCAAAGGATGTCTGAACATGGAAGTATAGGATGTCTGTTACCTTGCTTTGTCTACTCTGGCATAAATAATCATCAAGGATTATAGTAAATCTGTCAAGCATGAGGACTTTCCTCCCTTGTTAAACTTGCTTCCTCTAATCAGGCAATATTTGTGTCTGCGTACCTTTCATTTGGTTTCTTAAAATGTTATTTAGGACACTTTCCATGGTTTGCGCCGGGAGATAGGTTCTTCCCCCATGTGTCCCTGGCACATTTTTAAATACTGCTTTTCTATTAGATTTTGACAGTCTTCAAGGTTTTGAAATTTCTAATACAGAGCCTCCAATTTCCCTTCTTAGATGTATTTTGCCTCCTCCTGATGTCCTATCAATTTTTTAAAAGCCTCTAATCTTTTAATAGCCAATTTGAGTGATATCTGCATGCTTCTTAATTCCTCATTTTCAAGCTCTTACATCGAGTGTTGGATTTATTTAAATGGAGCAGACAGGTGTACAGAAATCTTCTCAGAAAGTTTTGCTTTGTTTTGTTTCTCCACTTCGTTATGTCTGAGAAGGCTTTGGGTTTTTAATAACACAACAATTGAAGTCAAACACAAAGTACTCAGAAGATACTTTGTAGAGTATTTTTAGTTTAAATTTAATTTTCTGTGCCAAAAACCTATTTATGGTACTATCGTGATGCCCACTAACCTTCCCGGAGTTTAAACTCTGCCAACATTCCCATTCAGAGCCAGTGCTGTGGTTGTAACTTAGCTGTGAAAACCAGCCCCGGGCTAAAACAAAGCACTGAAAGTTTTCTCCAAGGACTGTTTGTTTGGGACTTTTTTAATGGCTTGCATTAAAAAGAATGAGGCTTTTTTTAGTACATCCTTAACTTGAAGAAGAAAAAAAAAAAAAGAGAACAACAAAATAAAAACAGACTTCATAACGAACTTATATAGATCATTAGTCTGTAATGTGGACCAGACTTCATACGTGTGCAAGTATGTATGTGTATCCTTATAAACAATTAACTGCAATGCAAAATTATTAGAAACAAGAAAACTAGCAGGACTACTTTTTTTTTTTCAAATAACAGCTGTAAAAGGAGGATAGATTAAAAACAATATAAAAGAAAGAAAGTCAACATTCATTAGACAGAAAATCACAAGTCAGAAGAAGTCTTGCTAAAGGTCCAAAGCACCCTACAAGATACAGCCAAATGCTGTCTGCTGCTCTGTGCTCATGGTTTTGCCTCTTTCTGGCACCCAGTTCTCACCTACAGCACGCAAAGGACTGAGAACATCTCAGCTTTAACCCAGCCATCAACAGCATCAGAAAGCCAGTGCCTGTGTCACGAACCAAAAATCACCAAACTCATTTCACAGGGAGGTTTAACAACTGTGTGCAGATGGCAACTTTGTACATTCCATCTTTGTTACTATGATTTAAAGTCCGAAATCTTTAGAGGCTATATACCTTAACAGGGGGACAGTCTGAATATGGGGTTGTATGGAAGTTGTTCCTGCAAATTCCAAACTATATTCCAAAGGAAACCCCCACCCAGTCGACCCCACAGACGTCTCAAGGCAAGATGCTGGTTTTCATCCAACTAAACCTTTTCACAACCTATGGCAAGCAGGAGAGTTGTAGACCCCAGAATACATCACTTTGTGGCATGAATAATTCCTCAATAAAATCACTACTATTTTGTTTAATAGATGGAAAGTTTTAACAGATACAAACACATTGTACTGGGAGAGGTGACTGCAGACAGGGATACAGAGGAGCATCCCCCTCACGATCTCCCCTGACTTTCAAAAGGCAGTTGTGTTGAGTATCTAGCAGATCAGGCCTCAGGAAGACTGCCAGCACCTTATCTCCATGGTCCCAAATATCAGGGCAGCTCCTAAGAAACGGCGCAGCTGAGCTTGAACCTTGACCCCTGTATAACCATGACAGAATCTGACTCCTGAGACTGGCTCCTAAAGTCTCCTTTCTGAGCTTTCCTCTGTCAAATAAAGCACTTTTATTAGGTGAAGGGGTTTGTTTAACAAGCAGCTTACGTTCATTCTCAGTCACCTGGGAAACAGGTCGCAGCCCTTCATATAATAAATCACTATCAGAATTCTGAACACATGGGACGTTTTGCCCCATGCTGTGTTTTATACAGAAAGACCTGAGCAGTTTGCATCTGGATCTAAAGTGCCTTTAGGTTTCCTGAGGATATTTATAACCGCCGTTTCAATGCTTCCCTGATACACAGCACTTACTTGGTCTGCTTGGGCAACGCCGAGATTGGCTTCCTAGCTGTTTGAAGTACACAGATTTATGAAGGAGGGCACTCCACATTAGCATAAAGAGAAGGAGCAGATACACAAACTTTGGCACAGAATTCAGGACACTGAAACTGACAGGAATAACACTGCTCTCCATTGAAATCTGAATGGCACGGATAGATAAAAAACAGGCAGATTTGAAAAGAGATCAAGGCTTAGCATTATTAATCTATGTTTGGCTCCAAGGTAATGTTTTCAAAACCACCTAACAATCCTCAAGTCCCTGAGAAACTCGGTCATTGGAAAACTCTGCCTTCAAAATACCAGATACAGATTCTTAAAGATTCAGAACAGACACAGCTGCCACTTGCTGGATGAACTTGGCCAAATATTATCTTGCTGAGCCACAGGTTGCTTATCTTTGAATAAGGATTATACTGCAGAAACATAGACAGGCAGAAAGGCTTGTTTGCACTCATTACATATGTCAAATCAATTTATAACTGCACAAGGAAAGCTTCTGTCTTTATTCTTTTACCTGCACAATTAGGAATTGTCATCTTAATGACATTTAGTCTCTTTAGACATTCGTAAAATGTACTGAATTCTATCACTTTGTTGCCACCTGCTCCAGGATTAGCTATAACATGTTTCTGCTTTAAGAAGAAATACATCACGCAGTGTCACATCATCTTCAGGGAAATTCTACTGTCACTTCTAGGCAAGAAAAGCTGCAATCTTCCCAAAGTGAGCCAGCAAGGGTCTGCAGAGGTCACTGATGTCCACCAAGTTTACCCACCCCAATAATGTAATTTTACACATTGGAAAGCCTAAATAGTTGAAAGCAAATCTATTGTTGCTGCAACACTGGAATGTGTTGTTAATAGGTATGACAAAGTAGTAATATCATACCAGCATTTTTTGTATTTCCACTTCAAACAGTAAATCCGACTGAATTTACCTAATACTTCAATAATCCAATTATAACACTTTACTAGCAGAAATCATCAGCACATAAGCCTCAGAGGCTGTTAAATTAGGACTGTGTCGAGCTGCTCACCCAAGATGCATTTCAAACTCTGATGAACAAGTTCCTCCAAATTCAGCTTATCCCACCACGCTGGCTATTAGGAGTGAGCAAAAGCCACCTCAAATACACAGAGCTGAAACTAGAGAGAAATCCAGCCCAGCCACAGCAGTGATGATGGGCACAAGACACCGAGCAACATGACAAAAGCTCACAGTTTCCAAATCACAATACAAAACAACAAACTACTCAGTTTTTAGCTTGGCAGAAATTGTGCATTTTGGTGTCAACCTTGGAAGCTGCAGATTTATTGACTAAAGTCCATTTATACTAAATACTGTATGTTCGAAACACAAATAGCCAATGTTTTCCAATACTGGAGGATTTAGTGCTCGTAAGTGTAATTTCATTTATCTTTTCACTGTCATATCACTTCCCTTTACTCCCTTCCACCATAAATCTGCACGCAGTGATTGCATTTCTTGCATACCCAACTCCTTTCTTTCCCTGCATGTAGTATTTATTTAATGGATCGAGGGAACTATCCTTCAAACAAAATGGGATATTCTATTCACAGTTCGAACATTAATATGTCAGTAAAGGTTTTTTTTCTTTTGCCTTCAAAGGAGCAAATAAATTGTGAAGACTTAAATACACACAGTCTTGCTAATGAGCAACGATGTTGTGATGTTTCAAAAATGACACAACTTGGTCAATTCCTAAAATTTAAGACAAGAATTTTGGTCCATATTCAGTTATTACAGCAGAAACTCCTTTCAGCATCATGATACGCAATCCCTTTCTGAATACAAGTGCTGATGAAACTTACCTTGTCACCCCAGGCAGGCTTAGAAAACTGCGATGCACCATGAGAAAGCCATGGGTCAAAGTTGCTCCCCAGTCCTAGAAAGCACAACAAAATCACAGATTAAATAATACTCCCAGATACTCTGCGCAGATCTGAATTTCCTCAAAGCATCAGCTGTTCAAGCCTATAATTGAGCTGGGTCTACCTCGGATTTTTTCAGAGAAATGTATGGTTAAATATCAACTGCAATTAATACTGAGAGTAAAAGACAGCTTATTTCTGTGAATTCTGCTGACATTTTGTGTGTGGTATGTTTCTCTTTACTAATTAAACACAGTGAACTATTTTCTGACAGTTAAGGCATCTCACCAAATTTCCAGTTTAAAATGAGTTAACTGCAGAATATTTATTTGTAGTTCTATTATGCTCTAAGCCAGAGATGGGATAGAAGAGGTAGACTGCACAAAAAGAAACACAGATTGTAACTACTCCATGTTTGGCAGCTGTCTGTGGAAAATCCAATCCTGCCGTAAATATACAAACCAACCCCAGTTTTGTACTGCATTATATTTAAAATAATTGCAATGTTTTCACATCCCCTAAAATGTGCCATGTATCCATAAAAATTACCCATGTATGTCTCCAAACGAATGAATTGCTTTTCACTGTACTGTAAAATACAGATAAAGGAACTCTACCCAGAACGTTAAAAAACGTTTTTAATAGATTCTTTTCCATATGCATAACAAGGTATTATTTCACTTGGGGACGACTGGAGAACTGGATTTATATGAAAAACAGTTAAAACTTGAATTTTGGCTGGTGCTTCTGTCTGCACGAGAGCCTGGTTGGGTGTCCGCATGCAGGAATAGGTGAGGATATGGAGGGCAAGATTTCCATGCTCCTTCATTCTTTAATAGAGAGAGAGAGAGAGAGAGAGAATATCCCTTTCCAGTAGGATTTCTAAATATGTAAAATAAGAACAAACAAACAAACAAAAAAAAGCAAAACCTGGAATATCTCCTTAAAGACAACTGGAACAAAACCAAATCTGCAGATTCCCGATAGAACCTTTATTTAAACATACTCCTCTAGTTACCCTTGCCGGACCCTTTCCATCTCATGCTTTTGCTATGCTAATTTGCTAAAGAGGACACCAAACCAGCATGTGAGAAACTGTGTCTGTGAGGGAGCCTGGCTTCCATCAGCCTGTCATGCCAAGGCCATGGGTCTAAGGGACTGCTCACCCACACAGGGCAGGGAAATGCTGGCCAGGGGAGCAGAGAGATGTGAGGAGCCCCTGAGTTTAGATCCTGAGCATTGGAGGACAGCTGGAAAAGATTTAGACAGTGTTTCGGTCTTTCTCTAAGCAAGGGGTGCCAGCAAAAGAAATAAAGAAATAAATACAGATAACTTTCTCCGTCTATATTTTCCGTGACAAGAGCTGATTCTCAAGTTGTGGATGTTTTTAATAGTTAGATAGAAAAAGCTAACTCTGAAAAGATATTCAAGGAGTGTTCGGAATGGAAAGACTGATGCTTCATAAAGCAGAAGGGACAACGTAAAGCAATATCACAGCAGAGCTGCAGCTGCTCCAAGACTGAGCAAAACTTCCCCCCTCTCTCATCCTGGGGCTCCAACTAAGTCTGGAATACTGTGGAAATTACACCAGGGCTCCAACATTCAGAATCAATCTCTGCATGGCAATTGAAGTTTGCAACGGCGGCACCAAGGCCAGGGGGAAATGCAGGGAGGGTGAATACTCCTCCAATGCTTCAGATACATTTCGGAACACGCAACATGACATGGTCAGAGGTGAAAACATTGTAGTACTGAAAGTGAGAGCCAAAGAAAATAAGGAACAGAAACATACACTTTGTAACAAGTAACTTGTGTATGGGAAAAACACAACCTTCAGAAGAAGGTAGGAGATCCTAAGTGGATTACTCTGCTTGGCAAGTCATTTTATCCAGACTTCAGAGCACACTGAGAAGGAATAGGACAAATAGCATAATTTACCTTGGAGATTTTTTGCCAAAGAGCCAATGGTCAGCACAGCAGCAAAGAAAGAAATTATGGACATTATTAAACCCATACAGTTTCATCTCTACATTTCACCATGACAGCAAACTCTTCTTGCAGGATGCTCTGTGAGCTGATCCTGACATCACTATGTATACTTAGGAATTTATCTAGAGACTATTTTCTTTAATAGTGCGTTTGAAAAGTGCCAACAGTGGCTGAGGTCTGTTTCATTGGGACCTTTAAGAAATTTTTCAGTATGAGAAACACAAACAAGAAGCTAATAGCAATCTATCATGTCTGAAATCCATCCTGTAATCGCTCTGCGGTGCAGCCCTGCCTTTTATGTGGTTTGTTAAATGTCTTGAACACTGTGTGGGTGTTGCATAAGTAATAAATAATAATAACTAATATTTGTAATGCTCTTGTAACAGTGGCTAAACCACCAGCATGCTGACTAATACTGTCTCATTGGCTCCCTATACTGTCTGCAATCTATCTGCATTCATCTCGCTCCTACACAATGAAGCTAACAAGCAGAGAGTAACATAGGAGAGGCACTCGCACAACAAGATGACCATGAAAATGATATTAATGATAGTATCTTCCTAAGAACGTCTTCATTTTATGACAGAACACCTGTGCATCTGCACAGGCATCAACGTCCTCTGCCCCTCCTAAAACAAAGGAGTCAAATGGATGTTTCAGTTTAGGAGGGCAGCCAAGGCACGCAGCATAGAAGCTCAGGATCAATCATAGAATGGCTTTAATTGGAAAAAAAAAAAACAAAACAAAAAAAAAAAAAAAAAAGTGGTAGTATGGTTGCATGTAGTCTGTTGATGCTTATACTTGATCCTGAGTGCACGAATCTGATCTTCCCCAAGTCAGAAGGCCACTCTCTTCTTGACATCACCTAGGCTGCCCAAGCTGAACACTGAACCAGGGCTGCCTTGGGGGTATGGACTCCAAGAAAAGCAGACAGAGGGGAAAAGCAAGGAGGTGCAACATGGAATTATTCATACAGGCACAGACATGTGGGGAAGTCCAGAGGTTCTTTAATTTTCTGTTGGTCAGCACTTCTGACCATCACAGAAGCGGAGATGAGGTGCAGGGGCTCACCTCCAATTCCTGCCTCACTGACAGGTCCTAAAGGATCTGTCAAGATGCTCCAAACACAATGCTTTACAGTGACGATCTTTGCAAGACTAAAAATGAAAGATAAGCCATGATCTGATTTGACACTTCTCTTTATCACAAGTGGAACCAGGCCCCAGACTTTTAATACTAATGGTTTGGGACACTGGAAATCCACATGTGAGGCTTGGCTCTCTCTCTGCTGTTTACATAGTAAAGTGACATTCCAATTCAGTCTCTCTCATCAAATTCATGATTTCAGAAGTTCCTTTAAACATGTCTGCAACATCACACTAACTATACAATACCTCCGTGTCAATACAAGTCAGTTGCTTTGGGTTATTTTTTTCCTGTTGGAAAGAAGGTCAAAACAGCAATGCAAATGTATTAGGGGAAAAAAATGAATTCAAGTAACATTACTTGTTTCTGGACTCAAGATGCCAGTCCGTTTTTAAATCACACAGCTGAGTATTCAATCCACAAATACAATGAGGGTACTTTTAAATTTTAGCTGTCATATTCTGTTATGTTGCCTGATGTTAAGTTGCATTGTGCTAGCAGTGAACGGGATAGGACTGAACATAATTCACCACATTATAAACAGCGTAACATAACTTGACAACTGAAATTTAAAAGGAGGAAATTCTTAACCATAGGATCACATTGCATATTCCCATACATTTATAAACTGAGATTCCAGCATAAAAGCTGATAAGATATCTACTGCCAAGAAATAAATGCAGTCTCATTTTTGTGGCATGCAGATAATTTGGGGTAGTTCTCTTTATATTTCAATTTCCTGACTGTGTGGCTGCCACTTTCCTTCTGTGCTACGTAGAGGGGCACCTGGTGATGGGCTCATGTCAGTGACAACTTCTATCACACCTGAGCCACAGAGCAGCACTGACTGTTATGGAAGCTGTTTTGTTTGCTCTCCTGGGCTGAAATAAAGGATGAAGTCACACATTTCTTCAACATGAATATGCTAAGAGCCATAAATCTGCTCCCTGGCACTACTGTAGAACAAACCATAGTAAATGTTTAAGAATGTGCTCCTAAAATAAGCACTGGCTGAGCTCTGATGTCACTTTATTTAATTCACATTGGCATTGCATACAGAGCTCAGTTTACCAGAGAGGATTCATTCTTTACTGAAGCATAATTACATTATCAGATATTCAGTAGAGGCCATAAACCACAAAATGGAAATTAGACCGTCAATGGCCATTTTATACTACAAGGATTATTGTATTTTAACGTTAGTGTTGTCAACACTGTGCTGGCAATCTAGCATGTGGACCCCAATTTTCAACATCACTCCAACCTGAATAAAATTTACATATATGAACAACAAACTGAACAATCAATAATAATATTTTAAGCTATCTCAGCTTCTGACTGGCAGCAAACTAAGCAATAGCACAAGGCAAATAAATCAGGAAGCACTTTTTTCCTTTCTAGTCTTATATGTTTTTGGGCCGAGGGAAACAACTTCTTTTGGTGCATCATTTCCTGATCTTCAATATAGAAAAAAGTGAGCTACATCTCTTTCTTTATTGCCCACTCAGATTTGTAAATGGAATTTATTGCACGCAATGCCCTCTTATAGATTAAATTAATGTTATTGTAAAGAGGTTTAATGCTCAAAGATATTTATGACTCATGCTGAGAAAGAAGCTGTACTCAGTTATGATGATTAATATAATTTTCCCAAGTTCTCACAGATGAAATTGCTCTATGTGCATATTTTGAGTACAAAACAGATAACCATAATTCTAAGGAAAGGCAGCCATGATTGTGTTACTGATACATCATTTGGAATTAGGAAGTTGCTTGTGGCGTGCATGAAATGTTTTTGCTGGATTTGGTTTCTGCTTGATAGGCAAGGGAACAAGCAACATTCACACAACTGCAACCTGTGTTTGTGTTTTGATCCTAGCATAACAGAACTTGGTGCTTATAGACATTTAGCTTTTACAGCCAACCACTAATAAGACAGATTGTGATTTAAAACTTATATCCTCAGCCCAGAGTGAAAGCTGAATGAGATAGGATTTGACAATTTGTATTGAAAAATTAAGATTTACTGACTCCTCCGACACATGGACTTGCAAATGGAGCAATCTCTCCACTGTGGCAGTTAAAGCCTCAAAATGGATTGCACGTGTCTGGTTAGAAGAACTCTCCAACCGTTTTGCAAGGTCAGTGAAGATTAAACTAAGCATCTCAATCCCCCACCTTTGGTGGGTCAGCCCTCACTAACAGATTACAAATGTTCATGTACCACTCTGCCTATTAGAGACTTAACTTCTACTACAAGTGCTTTTACTTAAAGTGCTGTGACTAGTAGTTTCAAAAATACAGCCCCTTTCAGAGTTTTGCTAATCTTTTTGTTATTATAATGTGGGAAGAGCAAACTAAGGACTTTAAGAAAAGGGGAAGCAGTGAAAAACTATTAGAGTAACAACTGAAAAAATAATAATAATTACTGCAACCAAGATATGCTTACCCCTAGTATTTTTCCTTCCTCTAGGATTTATTTATACTGTACCTAAGAAGCAGGTAAAGTTGCTAATCTAAATAAATAAACATGACATGAGTTGAATGAATTTCACAGTATAAATCTGAACGACTGGCTACACATTGAAGACCATAAGTATCATAGATATTAGGCACTCAGCACCATTTCTGCCAAAAACAAGGGCTTCCAACCCTGCGCCGAAGAAATATGAACCTGATCTGAAAGTGAAGTGATGACTTAATGGGAGTCATGGCATTCATGCCTGCTATCAGTAGGACTGATGTGTCTTATAAAACAGCACAGCTATGCAGGTCAACTAAAGTGCCCAAAAAGTTTATCCCGTTTTTCTATACATTTTCACCATGGTGCAAATGAAAGAAGTCCTCTGAAGAAAGGTCCTTTAACAGAATGTCCCACTGAGGTAGGACCTTGAGGTTACCAGTTACCTTACTGGCTTTCTTTAGGCTTTGCCAGAGGGAGGAATTAAGCATACATTAACATTTGCTGCACTGAACATTAATCCAGAGGACAGTGAAGAGATGATGAACTGAAACTAAGTTAACTATGAAGAACATTTTTTTGTTAATTGCTATTTAAGATTATTTTCATAAACAGCTTTGGAATAAATGCTTCTCAAAGGAAGTACCAATATATTTCTTTCTCACTTCCTCCTATTACTGGCCCTACATTTTAATTTCCAGAGCCCTTTTGAAAACCAAATGCTATAAGTTAATTGGTTTAATCTGGTTTGTGGGAGTTATCTATTTTTACCTGCAGTTACATATGAAGCAGTTATATATGAAATACTGATTGCCCATTAATTGGGGGAATATTTCCCTTCATACGTTCTGCAATAGTTCAGGTTCCCGGAGTACAGAGCTCAAGGAATTTTTAAATATATTTTCAAGTTTTTAATGTTAATTCAAACTGCTTGGCATCAGTATGAAGTGCAGGAAAAAAAAAGAGTGCAAATGCATCTAAATGAAATAGTTTCTGTATTAATGAACATAAGTTACTTGAAGATAGTTAAAACAGCTAAAATGAAAAGAATACACAGTTCTTATAGTCATTTGTTTCCAATGACTTCAGTAGAAGCAATCTGGTCTGTATTTAGGATGCTCGAGCTTATTTACTGTTACAAACGAAATAGTCAAATAATTCAGGATACAGATACTAATAACGCAATACGATTTTCTATATAAATTAAAGCAGACGTGAATTTTAAAATAACAGGTAGAATTTAGAGCTTCAGAAGTCCAGAAAATCCTCCACTCACAAATCACTTGTGTGTGAAGAATGCCTATGAAAGCACAGAAATTATCAACCAAATGGAACTACGGATCTGAAAAAATAGCAATATAATTGTAATAAAATCACAATTAATTGCATTATCTTTAGCAAATATAAACACTTAATTTGTTTGCTCAGGTTACTACTGAGAACCATATGATCTAACTTCACAGCTATTGTGCTTCAGGACAAATCCCTATCACAATGGGAACTCTGACACTTCACTAATATGTGCAGATTGGAAATAATTTCCATTCTTGGAAATAATTAGTTGCAAGATTTACAAAAGTAATGTAGTATAGCCATGAGTTTTAAAAGTGGAACATCGTGAAAATGGTTGAATTTCTCCTTGGATACTACATCCATACTCAAATCCATCTGGCCTCAAACCAAAGCTATTCTACCACCACACCATTTGCAGTCTCCAGTGCCAAATCCAAATCCCCTTCAATTGTAAAATACCAGTCCATCATTCAGGATTTTGTTCACACTGGCTGATACTACATGTTTGCAAAGGCTAAGAAGGGAATTCATTGATCTATTTATTTTAAGAGCTATAATTCAGTTGGTTTGAGTTTCTCCAAGAGGAAAATAGCTGAAAACTTTGGGCAATGTACATTCTTTCACACTAAGGTACAGCTTGATAGCTATAGAAATCCACGCAGCGTAAAACACAAGGAGATCTACCCACTGAGCCCACCATTTTTTCTCAAAGCATGTTACAGAAGATGCCAGTCCAAAATTTTCCTGAAAATCTTCTTCCACTGAGCAATTAATTCCAGTTTCTATCCTACTCCCTCTTCACGATGGCTCTTGTCAGCTATCATTATAAGTGAACAACACAAAGGCTTAAAGACATACCCTCTGGTTAAAACAACAACCAAAAATAAAAAATCCCACAGCTTTCAAGTGAGAACTGGATTAATCACACATAATAATTACACAAAGTGATAACTCTTATTATAAGATCACATAAACCCCGTTAAACGAACAGTGGCAGTAACCTTTAGGAAGGAAAAATAAAGCCATTAAAAAAAATAATACAAATCAAAGTTTCTATTGGTAAGTCTTTCAGGGCAAGGCTTTACAGAAACCCCTAATGAAACTAATATGCAGCATTTCAAAGGAAATGACAGTCACAGTTGATTTACGTGTTCCATGTCTTCAAAACACACTAATGAAAAACACATACAAAATACGGGTGGGGAAAAATCACTGCTCTCCAATCTCTCATCCTTCAGCAGTCCTCAACAACTTAAAAACCTCTTTCCTAAGCTTGTTTTCTAGATCGTCAATGCAATTATGCAACCATTCATACTCTCCATATTAGCAATTCTTTGTTGAGCTTCATACAGTTTTAAACCGAGGCTTTCAAAGCTAGATTTTTTTTATTGCATTAGTTGTGGCTTCAAACATATCAGGCTTTTCCCTGCAACTGCTTTGTTTTTCTGAAGAAACTCCACTCTGTAGAAAGTTTTGTTTTGATCTCGTATTATCACTCATTTTATATAGTTTCCACTAAGTATCTGAGGAACGGTTTCCAAGAAATTCTTCATGGACATCTGTACATTTTTAAGCATGAGCAAATGCTGGTGAGTTCTGATATCAAGGAGAAGAGTTCTTACCCCAAGTCACTGGATGAACAGAAAACTGTGAGACACTTTCCCAGCCTCAGAATATGTCCCCATGTGGGACCTTTGGAAAAGAGGGATAATGAAGCCTTGAGGAAGGTGTAACATAGGCAATTTTGTATATAAGAAGGTAGATGGAGAGAAGCACCTTGAAAATTTTTGATCTGTAAATAAGTTTGATCCAAAAAAAAATATGTAATTAACAAGCATCATAGGAAACAGATTAAAGTCACAGTAATGACTATACAGAAGTTCAGTGTGTTAAAATGAGAGAGAAATGATAGAGGAGACAAAACTGTGCATGCAGTGACCAGTACAGGTTTTGTGCAGACAAACATAGTGTTAGGGTAGATGGCTATAATGGCAGAGTTTCATCTGGACTGGAGCAAGGAAAAGGTACAGCTTAAGGGAGATGCCTTCTGTATGAAGAATTCCCTCAGCCTTCCTCATCATCACCATCAATCTAGCTTCCAGGGACACAAGGGGAAAAAAAAAAAAAAAGAAGAGAGGGAGGAAAAAAAAGTGCGCAGAAGACAACAGATGGGTCAAGGGTTTGAGGAGGAGCGGTAACTTTACTAAACCTAACGAAATCGAACAACTGAGAGAGACAAAAGTTTCCAAACCAAACCTGAGAGCTTACGTTAGTAAAACTGCAAGGGAAGCACACGTGTTGGATCTCCGCGGGACCGAAAAAGAGCGCGCCCAGGGAGCGAGGCTGGCATCCCGTCCTCAGCTCCACCCCAACACACCATTAACTCCTTAACTCCCTGCATGATGCTCTGATGTACAATACCACCATCAAAACGGCAAAACCACCACACAAGGCTTTCCCTTCTTTGTCATTTCCGGGATCCTTTACTTCAGAGGGGACAAAAGGAAGGAGAAGTGAAAGCAACTGAAGATTGGCTTCTATGGATCAGCTCTGGGTAACAGGAGCAGTGTGGGATTGCTGGACCTTGAGTGGCCAAGGCAACAAGAGTAACTCATAGAAAAGCTCTGAAGGTGTGTAACAGGAAATAAATACAAAAACTGCTAAGATACAGAAGCAGAGCTTTGTTTAGATAGAGAAGGGGACTGCGGAGGAAATCAGCTTTTTTATCCGGAATATGCAGTGCTTCTTGCACATGAAAGAGAAGAAGATGAGATTGGGAACAAACCTGAACTGGGGCCACACAGTGCCTGGTGTCACGGCAAAAAGTGGGATGGATACCTACAAAAAATGAGATCTGAGCTGATGACAGAGCCTCTGACAAGGGAGGTAGCACAGAAATACTCAGAGAAACCTCCAGCTTGCAGAAATTCACAAGATCAACTGTCCATTGGCAAAAGTATACGCAATTATAGCACTAAAACGAAGCGGTTTTAATCTTCCTAGTAATTAACAACATGTACAGCAGCTACTATAAGAAAAATAATTGCTAACATAAGAAAGGAACAGCTTGTTCACTTAATTTTTTTTTCCTCTCGAATAACATTTTGCTATTTGCCTATTGCCCAAAAAATTGTTTGGGATCATTAAATGTATAAGGGGATCAGATATCTATATTTTACCTTTATGTCAAATATTTACATGTCATACATAGGACCTCACCAAGGAGTTGTTGTGATTAGTTGCCAAGAAGCATCAAGAATCAAATACAACTGTTAGTGTTTAAGGGTTTTCCTGTTTATTTCTACAAACATAGAGGATAAACACTGTCAGTTCAAAGTAAACTAAAGAGTACACTTTTTTTCCCAAAACTAATACCCCATAAAAGCCTAGAACAGTTGAAAACTACATTTAAATCAATTCGTTCTTGTGACTAGTACCATGTGTGAAGACTCAAAGAAGTTTCACAACCCAGAGACTGTTAACTAGTTAAAATTATCATTAAAAAGTTACCCTTGGTTTTGACCTAAGATGATGAAGATCATCTGAAAACATGTCAAGAAAACTCGTAAACATTTGGGTCTGATCAACATAAGTAAAACAGATAGTGGATATATATTTTAAGAAACAAAACCTGCAGCTTATATTAAATAAAAAAGGGGAAAAAAAAAAAAGAAAAAAAAAAAAAAGAAAGAAAATAAAGGAATCAGTATCATAAAATCTAAGCCATCACACCAGGGATTAAATTTTGAGTGACATTCAAAAGATTTTCATTAAAGCATCCATTTGTTTGAGTCATTTGAGAACTATTTAGTCACTTAACTCTCCCAGCTGAATTTTTTTTGAATGCCAATTGACAGAGGAAATTCATTCCAACTAAAGATAAATCCCTACTTTCTCTGCCAAGAGTTTTCCTGCCATAGACAATTACTGGTCTAGAGGGGACTTTTTCCTTCTTCTGGAAATTTAGCTCCTTCTAAGAAACCTATGTAAAATTAAGTACTTCATTAAAGTGACAACCTGGTAAGCCTACCTTTGTGCTTTGTTTCTTTTAAAGCAAAGTTGAAGAACATATGAAATGGAGGAAACATTCATATACAGAGCTCAGTAAATAATTTGTGGGGTTTTTTTTTTTTCTGTTCAGTAGCTAGAACGGTAAAATGGGAGAAAAGAATAAAACAAAGAATGGTTTCTGTCAAAAGAGCACTTCCTTATCTTACTTTTTTTGGAAAAAAATATTTAAAACAAGCATTTATCTTAAAGTAGATCATGCACAGTTGTTTTCAAAATCAATCAACTACATGAATGCTTACATTACTTACTTAAAAATCTTCCACAATAGACCTTTTTCTAAACATGTATGTTCTTTGAAAGCTCTGGATGTACGTTTCCATTGGAGAGGCAACTGTTTTGTGGGAGCTCAAGGCATCCAACATCATGTTTTTAGAGGAAAAAGCTCTGAGTTTATTAGGGCTTTCCAAATGAGTTGTATAAAACAAATATGTTGACTTGTGGTCATCAAGGATCAAAACACTCTTTCCTCACATCAACTAAGAGCAATAACAGCAACGTCATCTATTAAATGATGTTCCAGGAAAGCTGAATTTTTCTTATATAAAGAAATTTATAATTTATTCTTTTATTATTACTTAGAAAGCAAAAACAGTAGATAGCTATAGGCTGCTGTTCTAGATGTCACCAACAGGAGTGTTCAGAGGCTGGGGGCAGCCATGGGAAAAGCTCTTACCAGTGTCCATAGTCTCCAGGCCATGCTCAAGGGGATTGATATGAATGGAAAACACTATGGGACAGTGCAGCTTACATTTGAACCCAGAAACACAGGGTTTGGTCCCAAATCCCCCACGCCTCCAGAAATCCCACAGCACTTTTCACATTTTGGTACCTAATGATTACTCATTAACTCCTGTCCTGTGATGAACAGAATACACTCATCTACCACTTGCTTGACAAGATCAGGCTCATGTTGATAATTTTAACAGACTAATTTAATTCAGGTTTCTGTGGTTTATCTAGAAATTTGCCAAGCAGAAATGTATCAGATTCTGTATAAATCTATGTCGAAGGAACTTTAATGGAAATGACTACATTAAGAATTCAGTATTGGGTCCTTAATAGCTGCTGCAATTTATCATCTTTTTAATATGGAGAAATAGTCTCATGACACAGAAGTAATAACTCAATCATCTAATAAGAAAAAAAACTAGACAACACTGTCCCGTGGAACAATAGATAGCCTTCCAGAACAACACTGGATGTAAAGGCCAGAAAAGCATCAGAGTCAGTTCCAAGGCAACACTCTATTCATGCAAAAATATAAGACAGAAGAAAGCAAAGGAATTCATTCTTCAGTATCATTTGTAACCACTGGAAGGCCTTCAGACATGGCTTTGAAGCAGTGCTGACAGTGGTGACATGGTCACAGGCAGAAACTTCTTTCAGAAATTTGCAATTTTGATATCTTTCAAGCAAAGAAAATGTGCAAATTTGCAGCAGGTACCTATTAGCTGCATTTTCATCTATAACCATTCTAACTCCATAAATACATGTGTTTTGAAGATAATGCAACTGAAACGATGTCTCAGAATCAAAGACAAAATATTTGAAAACTAGAGCCTGATGTTTTAATCATAATCATGCAACTTAATACAAATACTAATAAAAAAAAAAAGAAAATACAGCCTCTTTTACAACAGTACCTACCACCTACATTGGTTGTCTGAGTAATACAGCAAAAGACTTTAAAAATGAAGGCTGACACTGATATCATGCTCCTATCTAAAGAGGAAATGAGGCTCAGAGGTTGGAAGCGTTGGAGGCCTGTGGCAGGACTGTGCTGGAAGGTGAGCTGTTCAGTAAGCTGGAGCTCAGAGTCCTACCATTCATTAAGTTCCTGTAGCTCCTCAGCTCCCATAACAACAACACAAAGACATAACGCCTGCCCCCGGAGGCTGCCAGCCGCTGTCAGAGTTTGAGAGGCTCAAGTTTCTGGGCAACTCCAGACTTCCATTTGCAAGGTGGGAGCTGGACATGCGTAGGTCCTTTGAGACCTGGCCTCAAATGTCACTGAATATCAAAAAGGTGACTTTTTACTCGTGGTTTTTCAAAGGGGAGTTCATTTCCACTGCGTGTGCGGTGATAAAAATAAGGGTTTAGAATTAATGGCATTTACAGGCAACAAAATTTTCTTAAGATTCTGCACAGAACAGAAATGAACAGCCTTTTTTTTTTTTTTTCTGTAGCAGGAAATTACAATTTGCCTTTTCTAGTATTGCACGCACCGTGATAAATTCATCTTTATGTGCCAAAAATGAAAATAAATAAATAAGCCCTTCCCCAATTAAAAGTGTCTGTGCTCTACAGCCAGTGCTACAGGGGCAGGACGCAAACTTCTGTCTGTGACTGCCAAAAAGCATGGCTCTGGTGCCCTGAAAATGCTTTGCTGAACTGCAGTAACACCATTTCACAATTTATCTAACACAAAACAAAAAAAAAAATTCTCATTTCTAGTACGTTAAATGGCTGGCAACTTATTTAAACCACAAGCAAGCCAGGTATAAGCTGTTGCATATGGCCAGTTGAGTAAAATACTTGTGTGCCATCTCTACTGCTTCGTAAGCAGAGGGGTTAATAAATTATATTAGCACATTATATTCTGCAAATGGGCAGCCTGTATGGCCTCGCAGTGGTTAAGCTCTGCAGAGAATTCACTGCCTGAACTTGCAGAACTTGCTGTTTTATGATAAAATCAGGCAAAACTTTCAGCTTTAAGCTGCGGACTTACTTGGTTGGTTTTTTTAATCTTCTGAAGCTTACTAGTTTCCTCTGGGTTCAGGTATTTCAAAACTCACAATGAAAACACAACCTTGAGATGCACAAAAAGGCAAAACGTAGGCTACGCTTTGGTAGCTCCCTGCAACACTAAAAAAAAATTAGCTCAAATCCCAAGATCCATCCTCAGGAGCTTAATTGCTTCAAAGAATAGGAATCTTGTCAAATTCAGTCCAAACAAACATAATCAGTAGCTTTCAAAGCTTGTTTGACATTGAGGAGGCATAGAAAACAACATAGGAACCAAAGAAACATACATCGATGGTCTGTCAAATTTTTTGTTAGACATGATGCTATTATCAAGGCACATCAGGATGAAATAAAGTGACCTAGCTGACCACAGGCTTACAAATGTCTTGGGAAGGAAGGAAAAACGGTGAATCAAAAGGTAGCTTTGTTGCATGTCCCCCCAGGCTGTCTTATTGACAGGGATGACAATGGTCCCAAGATGCACCATTATCTATGACCAGCAAGCAGACATCAAATGCTACCGAGCTGTCTCTGTCAGAATAGAAAATGCTGCTCAAAATATACAGGGCTTGTTACATTTTGTTCAGCAAAGGTTTGTCAAAAGCCAGGGTCACTCTGTGTGTGCACTGCCCTGA
This sequence comes from Callipepla californica brunnescens, assembly GCA_023055505.1. Lineage (NCBI taxonomy): Eukaryota > Metazoa > Chordata > Aves > Galliformes > Odontophoridae > Callipepla > Callipepla californica. Next base: position 18,261,815 of record JALIRH010000010.1, read on the forward strand.
AGGGTAATTTTAAAAGGAAGGAGAGATGCACTTGATTCTTCAGTGCTCCTCCTGGAAGGAGACTTCGAGGCTGTGGACAGCCAAAATGTTTTGAAAATCAAAGGATGACTCAGAACAAATAAAATAAAATAAAATGAAACAAAATAAAATAAAGCAGTTCTAACAGACATTCGTTAGGGCTGTGCTATCAGAAGACAAACCACTTTTCAAAATAAACAGGTTAGGGAATTATTCCCATATTTAGAAGTTGTTGTTTTTTGTGTTGGTTTTTTTTTTCCCCAGAAAAATTCAGTGGATTTCTAATACGTTGGGGTGGATGCTACCGTAAAGGCACGACTTGAATTGCAGTGGATAAGGATGCCCTCCATGAGGATCAGTGCTGTACCATTATGCAGTTAATTGCAGGAAAAATATTTATACTGGCGAGAAAAGAATTGTTAATATGGTACCCTTTGGAAAGAAAAGAGAGAGGTTGTATATACAAACTCCAACCTCAGAAATGTTTGGGTAAACTTTGTTTTTCTGCGAACATCTGCTAAGCACACGCTGAGGAAAGAAAGTCCAAACGCTCTTCACTAATTGACACAGAAATCTTTGTTTAAGGACTGTGTTGCTAAAAAACAAAACAAAACCTGAGGGTGAAAAGAATATTTCAGGGAGCGAAAGGCATTCTTGATACAGGAGACGGAGGATGGAATTTGTTTGCTGGTTCTTGTTTTTTTCCCTTAATGGTCATTGCTGCATTGCGGTCAGGCGAGGCTTTACCAGGAGGGCAAAAAGAGAGACACAGAAATACCCCATTGCTACCTAACACAGACCACATGTTTAAGGGTAAACAACAGAACAAGAAAAGGAAAATAACAACCCAGTTACAGCCCTTTGCTTCCAGTTTGAAGCTGGGAGGTAACAGCTGATGCTCCACTGTCTGTACCCAGCTGATCTGCAGGACGTAAATTAGGATAACAGTCCACCCCACACACTTTCTCTCATGCTAGGTCAACCTCAGTAGGATAGATACAGTCCCTTTGAGTCCCATGGGACACATTCTTTGTCCCCCCCAAACGCCAAGCTATTAATTCAGTGCAATAGTTCCCTTTCCTTTTGGACATCACAATATGCCTCCAGGAGGGCTGCCCCCTCCTTCCCAAGTGCCCAGAGAACCAATGGAGCCTTTACACACCACCACACACTTGCCCACCAATGCTGCTTTAATGGCTTCTCCCAAACCCTTCTTCCTTGTCTGCTTTTTCCCATTGCTCACTACTTTTGTGGACTCATCCATTTCCTTGGTTCAATTCTGTGGTTTCTGATTTTTTTTCTTTTGTTTGTGGATTGTTGACATAGACATAAAAAAAAAACAAAACAAAACTAATATGCTCTTCATCAGCCGATCCAACATTTTGTTCAAATACCTGCATTAATATTCTTGCACATTCTAGCTCTCAAACCCAGGAAACCTCAGGAGTGACTTCCGTGCTATAATACCCCGAGGGAAATTGAGAGCTTTAAGGTATCTTTAGCATTTTGACATCAAAGCCTTCACAGAAAGTGACTCGCTTGATGCCATCTGGAAGCAGAAGATGGCACAATTATATCCACAATCCCGTTTGCCCACTGTTCAGCCTTGCATGAAACAGCTCCTTACGTGCAGAGACACTGGACCAAATTCATGTGAATAACATGGTAAGCAATATTCCTATTTATTAAATGAACACTGTTCTCCTCACCACGACACTATTCATTTTCATGATTTCTGACGACTACAATACACTTAGCCTCCCTTCCTGTTTTCAGAGTCCTTCACCTTTTTTTAAAATCAAATTAAATTGAAAAAACAAGTAGCATCAACTCGACTTAATTGCTGTGTATCCTCAGGGTGGCCAAACGAAGAATTTAAGGCTAATGCAGCACACACAAGACTCCCTGGTCCAAAAATAGGGAAACAACACTATCACATCTGCTTTGCCACCACCAGCAAGAAACTCAAGTTAAACCTGTGATTTTGTATTAATTTTCCAGAAATGGGACGAACTGCATTCATCGATTAAAATGGAGGGTTTACAATTAATTATAGCTGGGTACTTGCCATAAGGATAGGCACCGAGCAAATGAGTATGATGTTTAAGAATAAACGTGAAAGGAAAGGACTGAGCATTTAAATGAAAAGAGTGAGAGTATTGATTCAGTGTGACTGATGTGAATGAGTTAAATGATTGACTATGAAGTGTGAATTCAAATTTACTGTGAGCGGAATTCGCTGTGAGTGGAGCAGAGTATGCATGACCATGACTCAGTGTGACTAGGTATCATTAGGAAGAACTAAGCGAATATGAGTGGATAGCACTGATTATCTCCCCTGTAATCTATAAATAAACAGTATTGCAGGAAGTTTTGAAAAATGTATTTAATAAGGGATTTCCACTGCCTGAATAAACTTGCTGAGGCCAGGCAGCCTGATGTGAAGGAAAATGCATCATTTTACTCAGAGCTCTATCATGTAATAATACATGAGCTCATATCTGACAGGAACAAAACAGGACTAAATCTACAGCAAAATGGAACTGCTCCACCTGAAACAGGTGTCTTCCCAATAAGCAGCAAACAAATTTACCAACTTGTAAGACATCAGTTATCTCCTCTTCTACTTCCAGGTATTTTCCTAACAGACAGATTTGAATTCTGAACGATGAGCATTTAGGAGCTACACATTTGGGAAGTGATGCTGTCTGCTGCAGCTCAGTGGCTTACATTCATGTGGCCACCAGGTAACAGTGCAACCAAACACCGAAACCACCACCAAACGTCTGCCCCTGAGCAGAGGGACAGAACTGAGTGTGATGGAGCTCCAGTTGGATTCACAGTGAGTGAAGTGTACTGAACATCCCACGTTCTCAGATCTCACACATGTGAGTGCGTCCTGGTATCATTTCAGCTCCCAGAATAGCACAGTTTAACTCAGCAGTTTTCAGTGCAATTCAGACTACCAGAGCATTGCGCTTTGGTTATAAAGATCTGTGCAAAGAAATGTAGATTTTTCAAGGCAAATCCTGCCACAGATGGCAGCAATGCCAAAACCCTTGATTCTGCTGTAACCGATATGGTTCTTTCCTCTGGATTCAGCGGGAGCAAGTTTTTGTCCTCCTTTTCTTCAATGTCATAGGATCATGTTTTTTCTCATAAGATCCCAAACCTTCTACACTCATTATCAATTATACAATCACCGGAAATTATGTTTCCCTTTTTTATGTCCTCAGCCTCTACTTCCATTGAACAGGAGAAAATAAAATACTGGGTTCTTCGTGTACACTATAGTAAATTAATAATCAAAACCAAATAATCAGAGAGAGCAGGGAAGCCATTTCAGCCAGCAGAAATATTCCCTGCGAAACCTGCACTGCTCCTTTCCTCTGCTAATACCCTGATGTCGAATTTACTGGGGTGAAGAAATTCCCCAGCTCTGCCTGAATTAGCTGGGGCTTAATCTAAGCCATGCACATGAGCATCCTTGAACCCTGTGGTTCTTTGAGCTGGAGGCATTTTACACTGATGTTCAGTGGATTTACATCCTTATAGCTCTGCAGGCTCGGCGTTAGCTCTGCAGATTAACAGTGGCTGAGGATGCAGCCCAAACTTTTGCATGAGTTTTTTGTTTGCTTTTGGTTTTGCTTCCAGCTGATTAACAGCGCAGGGTAGCTCTGCACTTCCTTTTTATGAGAGTAGAACAGGAAGAGTTACTTGTTTACCTGCCTGACCAAAATGAACAAACGATTCCTATTTGGACATAAGTGAGCATCAAGGATCACCTCAAAAATGCTGCACTTGCCACCCTAAAATACTTCTTGTTTCCTGATTCTGTCACAGATATCGAAAAACCAAATATTCAACTGGGGAAAAAAACAATGAAATGGGTATGAGAGCATACCTTAACTCATTAAGCCAAGGAATGTACATTTCACCAGACGTGATGAACTTTTCCCTTCCCGCAAACTCTCCTTATTAGTTAGGTCAAAGACTGAGCAACTGTCTGAGCGATCCTCTCCTGTAGACGTGCACCTCCCAAGCAAGACAGAAAACCCATTGACAGGAAACAGTGGGTAATTTACGCTGCTTGTGCCAAAGCTGCACATGTTCTGTCGATAAATGGAAGACTTAATTCTTCAGGATAGCAATTCAGGCACTTTAAAGGGTTTCCTAATGAGGTAAAATTCAGTAATGAGATAAAGAGTAAAGAAAAAACTTTTTCACTTCCAATTACAGAAATGCAGAGTAAGTAAATTCAAAAAAAAAAATTCACAGCATTCTGCGATACACGTGTAATAAAATCATATCATTAAGACTGCACGTTCTTTTTCCAGCTCTTTATGAAAACCTGCTTATAACAGCTATGCTGAGTTATCTTTTTGCAATGAAAGATTTGTTTCTCGAGATGAGCACGATGTCACAACCAAATCTGCTACCTGTCACTGCAAGAATGCTTAACAAAGATATCACCTAAAATATCCCCCAATACTTCACTTCTCTATGTAGATATCATTACCAAAATCCCTAAGATTTAACAACAAACTGATATGCAGAATGACCTCTGTTTCTTATCCCTTGTACAAGCCAACAGCCTTCAAAAAGCACAAAAGTCTTCTATGAGGCAAAAACCAGAACACTGATCCCTCTGCTGATGTGGATGTTCTCACTCCAATTTTCAGCCTGACAAAGATAAGGGGTCTCTCTTTTTTTGTTTGTTTCTGTGCTTTTAATTTCGTTTCCACTTTGAACAGTGTCTTATTTCTGATTTCCTAAACAAATACTCGCTGATACAGAGGTCTTTCTACAGCTCCAGAAAGGTTAAGTATTTAGTGGACAATTAGCCCTCAGCATGTTCAAGTACATATATATTTTCAGTTAAGTCCCTAAACATTGAGCTGAAGTGGATGTTTACACTGGTTTCTTCCCTTCTACCTACCCTTGAGTTACAAAATCAGCCAGGGCTACATCTGATCTGCATGTCATGTTGAGAAAGGACATTGTTCAGCAGGACAGGAAGAAAGGATGCAATGCTAAAAGAACAGTTACAGGCCATGTTTAGCAGCCAAACAAAAGATGACACTCTTAAGTATCGGTATTGCCTCAGTAAAGCCAGGTTGTCTGTTCACCTTACGTTACGCTACAAATTCTTAACATAGCTTTAGGTTATCCAGCTTTATTTAGCTGCCGACAGAAGGACTTTTACTATTGTGGATGAAGGCAACTGTCTCTGGAATTGATCTCATTAGCAAAGTTTCCATAGGAAAGAAGATTAGAGAAAGCAACTGATTTTCTTGACTTGTACTAGTATTTCTATGGCAGCGAAGCAATTTTTTTCTTCCTTAAAGGCATTGGTTTCAGATCACATCTCTAACTCTAGTTCAGCCCTCAAATAATTCTGAAGACAATCAAGGAGAAGCGACCACTCTCTGTTACGGCAAACTGGGCATTCAGAGTTGTCAAGCCTCAGCTTAATGAGTGTCATAATTTTTTCATGGGCTCTGTATATAAAATTCCAAGTAACAACAGTGTTCTGGAATTGAATGCATTCTACACTGCTCCAGTTCAAGATAACAGAAATCCAGTATGCACATCCAAAGATAAAATTAGACCCAAAATTTGGCAGATGGAGGTAAGGACATTGTAAATGTCAGAAAATGATTACTTATTTGCAATTACTGGGTGCTAAAAACACATAGAAATAATACACTTCAATTCTGTATGTATTTTGAACATTTTATCATATTAGTGTTATTATAGAATTATAGAATGGTCTGGATTGAAAAGGACCTCAAAGATCACCTATTTTCAACCCCCCAGCCATGGGCAGGGTCAACAACCTCTAGACCTGGCTGCCCAGAGCCACATCCAGCCTTGCCTTGAATGCCTACAGGGATGGGGCATCCACAACCTCTGTTCCAGTGCATCACCATCCTCTGAGTGAAAAGTTATTTTAATATCAATTAAATATATTTAAATTAATGTAACATTTTCATGAAAAAAAAAAAACACCAAAAACTTAAAGAAAATTTAAACAAATATTTAATTCCTTTCTAGATTCATTTCAGAATTTATTTTTTCCCAAAGAAAACATCCTGCCCAACATCAGAAAGGCTACAATGTGGACCAGCAAAGAAAAGACAGGGCAAAAACATCTCTGCTTGGCAAGCTTAAGTACGAGAGCGGGGCAAGGATGGGATGAAAATAACGTGGCAATTCGGAGGATTCACTATTTTAAATGGCCTAGTTTGGAGAGAACTAAGGGGCTTACTGCTATCTACAAAGTAGCTGTGATGTGCTTCTGCCCGCTGCAAACGGCATCCGCACAAATCCCTGTTCGTGCAGGCTTCATGCGAGGGTCCAGATTTGGCCAGCAGTCATTATTTTTGTCTCGAAAATGGCAACATTTTTATTGAAGTCACATTCATAGTCAAAGCTGTCATCCCGAAGGAGAAAATTGTTGTGGTTTTTGTCCTATATATATACCTTATATAATTCTGACTATTATCTCGGAGGCCTCTCTGGCAAACTTTCCACCACTCTTTCTCTGTTAGGTCTCAAAGTACTCAGAGTCAGGGTTCATTTATACTTCCCATCGCTGGCTAGACAATGTCCCCAGGGTGGTGGAGTCTTGTATGGCAGAACAGAAACATAATTCTATGGCTGCAGTATTCTAATTCATTTAATTAGGGGTTTTCTTGATTCTTCTCTTGGGTGCGTGTCCTTTCATGTTTAGAGGTTTCTGTATAAAACATATCTCAATTCCAGGAAGACCTGGGGAAAGTCCTCCTGCAAGCATAGGTCTTGTCTGCTCATCAACTTAATATTCTTCACATCAGCAGCATTATAAACCTTTCTATGTTCTCCCTATGATTAGAAGCTTTAACAAAGAATTATGGCACCCACAAAGAAACGAACATAAATTTTACACGTTGTCCCTTCTATGATACAAATGTAAGAAGCGAGAAAGTATAAGAATTTTCTAGCTAAATCCTTATTAAATCAAATGTTGCTACAAAAGTATACCAATCCAAGTGCAGAAATGAATGCTACCATGCACTTTCTCATGTCTAAAACAGAGCATACATATTAGAAAAAAAAAAAAACAAACACATTAAATGGAAGCTAAGGAAAATCAGTAAAAACATTTCTGAGTTATTAAAGCATAGTTTCAAAGTGATGTATTTTTAATAGAGAAGATTCAAGGGAAATGATGTATATCAAATATTTCAACCTTACCATGATCTTTTTTTCATTGTTTTGTGAGAAAATGAGTAACAATAATGAAAAAGCAGTAACTCAATGTGTTTCACTTGTGATTGTCCCAATACTTTCTTTTTTAAAAGCAACTCAATTATCTATTCCTCAAGACCTATTGAAATTAAAGAATCTTAACCATCCAGACATACACAGCAATGTTGGCTGCCCAAAAACTTAAGTGTGTACAGTAATGATTTCCTGCAAAAAATCATTCAGTAATTTACTATTAATGAGTGACGGTGTTTATATATTTAGCTAAGAGGAAAGATTTTTTGAGGATACTATATTCTCTTCCCTCACTTACCATGGTATAATTACAGTCAGGAGAAGGCTTCCTAGATCAATTAGAAATCATAGCTGGTGGTCTTTCTTGTGGCATTCCTAGCCACAGTACCTAAAGCAAGGTCAACTAGAACAGACTGAGGTTCTTAGCAACTTTGATATCCAAAAAGGCAAATGTATTATCCCGAAACGTGAAAAATGAGCAAGTGTTACTTACGCTATTTCTGACATTGTCACTTCTTTCTGAGGACAGAAAAATAGCAAAAGGAACTAAGGAACTAAAGAACTGATACTAAGGAACATTTTATCAGCCAAGCCTATTTTAGTGCTATGAGCAGATGGAAGACAAATTGCCTTTAGTAGCCAGCACAAGCAACAGCATTCCTACCAAGGTTGTGGTTCTTATATGGAAGATAAGAGTAAGGAAAATTGTCATGTTCTGAACAAGAATACCATGTTAAAATGAAATAGTCAATAAACTAGATCTGTAACATCCGACGATGCTTGATCCACTACAGTCAAACCACCTCCAGAGCACTCTCATTGAAAACTCAGAGCTCAAGAAACTTTACCCTAATAGTGGGAATATACACAGAATTCTTACACTCCTCAGACAAACAGAATCCTAATTTGCACAAGTATCAGCATGCTACCTCACCTATGCTTGTCAGGCAAATATTCAAGCCTATTTCAGGGCACTTGGAACTTCTCTCAGCTTTTGCCAGCTCCCCATTATGTCAAGAGATTCAGGCTTCCAGATCTCAGCACCAACTCTGGATTCAAGTTGCAAAGAGTATGATGTCCATTACGGCCATTAAACCCTTCTTATCATCTTGGGTACTTTATATCCTAATTATACCATTTCAAAAATCATTTTGGTGGGAAAACCTTTTAAAGTTTTTGCACTGCTGATAAGATAGCCTAATAGGACAAATCTATTTTAAGGCAGATCATAATCTTGGCCATACGAGTTCTCATGTTCTTGCAGGGAACATCTCTTTTCACAGTTTCTTTGCCAGTATGATCTAAGGGGACCATGGGACAGCAAAAGCAACCTTGTCTAGTGTGAGGTGTCCCTGCCTAAAGCAGGAAGGCTGGAACTAGATGATCTGAAAGGTTCCTTCCATCCCAAACCATTCTATGACTCTATGAGTCTAAGAATCCAGCTTTCCCCACCAAAGGTCCCAACAATTTTGGCTGTGGATTACTGGAGCTGCACTACAGTGCATACATCCACCATAGCTTAGCTCATGACATGGAACCTGCAAGGTGATCTAAGTGTTTTAACGGTGATATACTATTCTAATCTTGAGTACTATTACAAAGTGAACTAATGAAGTTGTTCAGTAAGATCATCTTTTCCTGTCAAGAATGCTTCACTTTGCTACCATAAACTTGAAATATTCACAGTGAAAAGCTTACAATGAAAATCTGGTAATCTAGCATTAAGTTTTTAGATCTTTAATCATATATCTTAATAAAAAATTACACATTCATGGACTAAATGAGACAAATTCTGATTACCTGTCTGTTGAGAAATTGACTGCTTTAGGAAATTATTTGGAGTACTCTACTATTGTACCTGTCATACACTTTTAATTAAAAATGTATTGATGCATGACTAAATTGCACACAGTGAAAAACAGACCTATTTTAGTTGAATTGCAATAATGTACACATAACCCAATGAAGAAAGCCCATACAATTATAACAGGAAGACAGCTCAGGCACAGTTGCACTTTCTCAGGTCAGCCTCATAGCAGGCATATACACTGTGGAGCCAATCATCACAAATCAATGTGGACTCAATCAGCACAAATGAATTTACTAATCTACTCTAAATACCTGTAATGAAGTCATTTCACTAATCTATCGTAAATTAAATATGTGGAGAAACAAATACAGAATAATGATTAGCATTATTTTATGAAGTATTTCTTGACAAAGTCTGCTAACTAAGGCAATCTACACCCGATAGTTTAACACATGGGATATATTCAACTGGAATTACACTGGTTACATTCTTTTACAGCTAAAATTATGAAATTAATTAATGGTTTCAAAAATATATATATGTTTTTGAGGCCAACATCTCTGCTAGAGGAATGCTGAATATAGACTGGCAAGAGGTAAATGTGATCACCGTTAAAATACAGAGAATAGTGGGAATTGAGAAGAAAATAGTTATTACATGAGAAAGAACGAACATAATGTCAGTGATGATCACAAAATAACCAATTTGAATGACCTGTAAGATATGCAAGGATATATCTACGACATTAGGAGAGGCATAAGCAATATTTATATGTGCATAAGTCAACAGGGTTTTTGGAGCTGATTAAGTATTGATACAAGTGTTTAATAATGACAGATTAATTATGAGGAATGACATCACAATTGGATTTCCAGGCATTTGATAGGTGGACTGAGCTAATTACCTCACTTGAGGATATTTATTTGAGATGGATAAACTGCAAACTGGGAAGGAATACAGGCACATTTCCCATTCAAGGAAACACACAGTGGTCTAAACAGGTAACTGTGCTGCTTAGATGCTGCAGAAATAAGGCTAAAAGCACTTGTTTCCCCTAGATTATTACCCTCCAAATAGATATTTCCTGCCTTGATTTTTTTTCATTATTTTATTTCTGCTTCTGAGGTTTTATTTCCAATCCTCCCCAGTTCTCCATTCCGTCCTTCCCCACAGCAGGAACCCCACTCTGTCATCACACTTACATCACCCACCCCAGCTCCCAGAGAGAGGCAGAAATAGTGAAAACATGCCGACAGTTTCTTGAACACTGACGGCTGAATTTCGTCAAATTATGTTTTTTAGTATGAAGAAAGTTTTGGTTTAAAAAAAAACAAAACAACAGGGTATTAAATGAAAGTCTTTTCATCACTGTTTTCATTCATTCAGTGTTAAGTGCATGAAGATTTTTCCAGCGAAATGTTTCTTTAACTGAAAATGCCAAGACGCTGAAATCAAAATTTTACACGGGAATAAACCTGGAAAGTTTTCATACTCGGAATCAAATTGTCACCAAAATCACGGGCCAACATATGGAGGACATGGAGGATCCAGCTTCTGCTCACTGTGCTGCCTGCCTGAGGAAAAGACAGCGAGCTCTGGAACAGTGATGTGATGGCTCTCCCAGTGTGTGCACCAACGTTGCCTAAATTGTGATGATTCCTACTGCTCTCCAGTGTGGGAAGAGACCTGTTTTTTTTCTGCCTGGACAGCACTCTCCCTACCAAGACACTCCAGAAAACATGTGTACCATGGTTCCACTTCGTTATATGGAACAGGTTGTTGGTTGCTTTTTTTTGTAAATGTATTACTTGGTTTTCTTAATAAAACATAATTACTAATAGATTACTAATCAAAAATTGCCATTTCAGCCTATCCTCAGCACCACCCTGAATAGCTGTAACAATCCAATTGAACAGTTCTCAGAACAAACTCCTCTTCATGGTTTGCTCTCCGCTGCAACCAGAGCTGAAGCACTGTGAGTAACATCACCCCCTGTCATAGGATCTGTTGCACTGAACAGCAGTGAAATGAATTTTAACCTTAAATCTGAATTTCTTGACCTTTCAAGTCAGATTTTTAAACCTCATCGAGCAGTATTTTCTGTTTATGAATATCCTCTTGAACTGAAAACCAATGGCTAACACAATTTTTTCTTTTCCTTTTTTTCAGGTGTCAAATAGACCTTTCCACTCTCATCTGTATTCACTTAATTCTCCACAAAGTTAGCAATCATTACATTAAAGAAATATTCAGTGCATTACACTGATCTCTTCCTGTCATAGGTAACATTTTCCCTTGAACAGAGCAGACTGTCAAAGCGCTGAAATAAAAACAAATACTAAAAAGGATTCCTGAAAAACTCATTTGGCATTAAAAATGTGTTATACTGTTTTAAATTTAAAAAATCTCAATGTGCTTTGGAAATATCGTATAAGTCAATAAGCATAAATTATCTTTAATAAAAAAAAGTCATATATTTATTCAAAAATTTAAGTTGTAGTCATTAAAGCTGTCATTTATTATAACTCATTTCAAGAGCTTTCTTAAGAATTGAATACACAGCGCTATCTATAAACAAATCTCACAAGTGTATGTGGGTCATTCTATAACTGTAATACAAATGCGACCTAAAAAGTGACAAACCAATGTTGTGCTGTTTTCCTAAATATATAATGCTGTAAAAATAATAATAATAATAAAAAAATTATAATCTTCAGAGTGTACAAAGCAGGATTTCAGGTTTAGAAACCTAAATATATCTGGCTTTGCAAAGAAGAGAGTGACAAAACACTAATACCACTACGTGTCACTTATCAAAATGAACAAACTGTCAGCAGTAGTACATTATTGTGCAGCCAGAAGAGGATTTCCATTTCTGCTCCTAATTCACTTAGGTGCTTTTAAAACCTCATCTATCTCAGAGGTAAAACCGGAGGAGATTTTGAATTGTCGTCACCCTGTGTCTTCAATTATGAATTTCTCCTCAGATAGGAAAATTCGGAATCAATCTTTTTTTTTTTTTTTTGGAAGATTAACATATACATTACACAGAGCATCTTACTACTGAAAATGAATGTATGATCTTGAAAAGTAGTACCGAAGCGTGCCTTGAAGATTATACTCTTTTTCCATTTCTGAAAGTAACTTACTTTAAAGTCTCTGAAACGGGGGTAACATCCATCACAGTATATTTCATTAGTCTTTAAGGCAGCCTTAAATAACTGGGCCTAAAAACAGATCTTGGTTGATATGGCAAGTATCTAAAAAGGATAACTCTGGAAATATCCTCTGCTGGGTTCAGCTTGGATTTTACCCAAATAAATTCAATCACCTCTCATTATGATTGAGGAGAGAAGGGAAGGAAAAAAGAAGGAAAAAAATTCAGGAAAGCAAAGTGCAGCTCTGTTTAATCCATATAGACATGTCTACCCAAATCCCTTTGCTAATGTATTTCTAATTCAGATAGGCTAACTCATCCCGTAATAATGAGAGCTCCTGTGAAAATGTAGTGCATTTTTAGTATTCTTCAAATGTATTAAGTACTTCTATGCCATTTTTCAGGGCTTTAGCAGGAAAAGCTATATACATTCAGCCTTCTGAGGTATGCGAGCTGGTTTCTCAGTGTAATCACGAGGCTGCTTAAGAGAAATGAAGGACTGCTGGACAAGGCTACACAATCACTTGTCTTTACTGCGAAGGCAGAGATCTGCAAAGGACCTTGCCTCTCCTCTCCCTTGAGCATCCTGTATGCATGGAGTCAGACAATGCTACTTTCTAAACATCTATCAGAATGGGGAACACTTTTTTCCTTCTCATATCTCACATCTCTGTATATGATACCAATCTTCTGTCAACTGGCATGAGCTAGCCATGGCACAGCCACACAGCCCCAACCTACATATGGCTGAACCAAGAAGCTTCAGTCTCATGAATCAAGACTTGAAATAATCAAATCAGTAACATTTTATAAAGCATAGAAATTATATTGTCCAGTTTCTTAGCCTTGCCATATAAGTATATCAAGTTTGAAAGGTTTCTTTTAGGTGGGGTTTGGAATTAGATGATCGTTAAGGTCTCTTTTAAACCCAAGTCATTCTGAATGTATGACTGTATGGAATAGAACTTCCTTGCCTGAAAAGGCATAGAGGATGACACTGAACTGCAAAAATGAAATTACACGGACTTTCCTACATGAGACTCAGGGAAAACGTTGCACCCAAATGATCCTGTGCAACTTTTTATCATTGTGACCCAGTGAAACTACCAAGACATTCGCTACTCTGACAGTAAGCACAGCATCCCACCTACTACACAGGAAGAGCTGTATGCGTTCTTCACATCTTAAGGGCTTGTCATTACGTAGGTTTTAAAACACGATTTTCTAAGATTGCACAAAATGAGGTACAGGAAGAAAAAAGCATTCACATTCAGATGGATGTTTAGAAAATAGCATTATCTGACTCAAGGATACCTATCCCCTTTCTCCTCTCTGCAGATACTTCAGCAAATCGAATCATGGGTTTACAATAAAATTATGGCTATTCATTACTACTGTTACATTAGGTGCAGTTGTAATGGCATAGATATTAGTGACACTTCATACAGTTTTGACTACTAAAAGGTGCTGGGTATTTTCTTTTCCAAGCAGCAAAGATAGGCGGAGCTTTCTCAGCTCCCCATTACAAGGCAAAATATGGAAAACTGTACATGCCAATGTCTTCAAGTGATCAGAACATAATAAATCTTACTATTGAGTTAATGTCTTCACACAACACTGCATTTGGAAACAGAAAGACAAATGGACGTTTCAAAACACATGTTTAAAGGTTTAAGCATATGCAGAACATGATGCAGTGCTCCTAAAATTGAGGGATGCAAATAAATATCAGCTGTTCGACCTTTTAACTGACGAACATTTTTCCCAACTGAAAAATGCACACATTCCACTTTCCCAGCTGAGTCCCCCACGAAATGCTAGTGTTAAAGGTAGTAGACTTTTCAGTGGTTCAATAACAATATACAACACTGTGAAAACAGGGGTTTATGATGGCCCTTAGCTACAGCAATGCAAATGGTGCCTCTACGATTTTATTTGGTTAAAAAAAAAAAGTACTTTCTCAAGTGATGTAATAGACTTTCCCCATCAAATTTCCTGTTTCGCAAAGCTGCACATGTGTTCTTTTTTTTTATATGCCAACGACTTCGTTGGTGATAAAATGCTGCCAAAAGCAGTCTTTGATGAATGGTAATAAATTCAAATGCCTTATATTATACAGAATTTTTTATTTAGGAGAGAAGGCAAAACATACAAATTCATCATAATTCATGCTATCTATTCGACCTTGCAAGTACGAGCCAAAAAATCATAGCATCAAAAAGCAACAGTTCCAGCCAGTTATCCTTTTTACTTCTGCTAATCATAAGGATGTTTAACACAGAGTTCTCAGTGCAAAATAAAGAAAGAATAGTGCATTCATGCTTGTTAATCTACAAAACATGAGTGGAAAAATAAAAATCCAATTGATTCAAATGTGCCCTCCAAAAGGCAGCATTCCTCTGAAAAAAATACATTTGCACAGTGCAAGCTTTCTGAGGGCTTGGGTAAAAGAGATGTAATGATCATTAGAGAAGCATGAATTCAGAGTGTATCTGCTGGTGTGAGAAAAGGAGTTAAACATGCACTTGAGATTTGGAGGAAAGGGTCCATTTGAAGGCAACAACATGTCCCTCAGATAGTGGCTCTGCCTTGCACTTTGGCCGCGGCACAGTAGGATCCACAAGATGCTCCAGATTCCATTTTTAAACAACTAATTTACCACTGGATGTTACCTCCTTCACTTTATGAATCTGAATCTTCTACTCTAACTCTTAACCTCAGCGGGTTCAGGTAATTTTCATAGGAAGCTTTTGAGTCATTTTTATGCAACAGCATGACATAATCTTCCCTTTCTCATCTCACCTCTGTAAATAGCTAAGTATTAACGAGCTCCTCTGAAGCTATCTAGCTCACATACATCCGTTTCTCAAGTGCCCCATATCTCACAGAGATAAGGATTTAAAACCACCTGTAATCTGATCCAACACTTTTTCAAGATACATTGTCATTACAGCAGTGGCATGTGTGGCCTGATCAATTTCTCAGTACATCAGAAATGTTTCATCATTAGATATTTCAGGAGTATTAATCAATAGCATAGCATAGTTATTGACTGGCTATATCCTAAATAAGGAGGAGTGAAAATTCAATTAGGGATTCTGCTTCAAAATAACCATGATGACTTCTGTAAATACAATCCAACAGTTGATTTAGACTGAGAAATTGGTATCCAGTACATAAGACATATTTGTCACGGGTTGTCTTAAGACAAAAAAAACAACACAGCAAAATGGACTATCACAATGTAAGGGCTTTTTCCTTACATCCCTTGGGAATGCTCTGGTTATTCACAGATGCAGTTAAACTCAGTGCAACATTTTTTAGCTGTCTTTTATCTACTTGCATCAATTTTGACTGCAGTTGTTTGCAATCTGTATCCCTTCCACTTTGGCTGTTTTCTATCTCACACGGTAACTGAACCTGCACAGAGGTCATCAAGCAGCAAATGTGTTAAGTAGCCTTTAGCATAATTTCAGCATTATCTTTTAATTGCTTTTCTCTCAGTAGGTAGATACAAAATACTTCCTTTAAAAAAGAACTAGAGAAATACAGAAACCTGTCCTGCCTCTTTAATGACTTTTATTGATAGTTTTCTTCTGCTTTTACTTTGGGCCTGAATTCCACAGACTTTTGTATCTATGTAGGCATTTTAAATCAGTAATTTATGTCATAGGTTGAATCACATAATAATGGTATTTATAGTTTATCATATTCACATAGCTTTCTGGGTGTATACCTCGGAGGCAAAAGAAGCAAATTTTTATTAACACATGTTTATACATAATTGACCATTTGGAAAGTAGGAAGAAGAAATGGCTGTGATTTACATAGTTTAAGAAATGTCTTAGAGCACCTCACCCAGTCTGGAGCTCCCACTGTGACAGATGAGCAAATGCCCATGGGAGATGACAGCATGGTATTTATGGTATTTCCTTCTGAGACAATTAAGTAACATATGCCAAGACCATAGGGATTATCTCTGAGCTACACAGTATGTAACTCAATCTGAAGAGAAATATAATATTTTATGAATTTGACAAACCATAAGAAAGAAAAAATTGATTCACTCGTTTTAATAATGCAGTAACTTTTCTCTGACTTAATCAGACATCACTTGATTTTCTGCAATAAAACAGTGACAAGCTAACATCCCACACACTACTTCTGAGTTACGTGGAGTGCTGGAGGAAGTCCCACACTCACACACGAAGCACACACTGCTACACTGTGATGAGACTACATGGCAAACCACTTTGTCTAGAACAGCTCTGATTTTCCACCCAGAGTGAAGAATAAAAGCGAAGACTAAAAATCCTACACTGTTCTTCATTTAAGGCCTTTGATACAAGCCCTCAAATAAGAGTTATTATTCTGTTGTTTAGAAAATCTTCACTGATCTTCACCCAGTGCAGCTATTTATTATTTTCGCCAAGCAGATGTCAAACGTGACACTGATGTTCTGTTCCTCTTTAATGCACAATTCATTTTAGCCATCTGCAGAATCTAACGATTTATTTATGAATGCATTTACATCCTCAGGTGTACAGGAGCTCTACATATTATGCCAACACTGTGTATTTGCATATCCAGTAGGATAACAGTTATATTACTACATTCTCCATCCCTATTAGTTAACAGCACTACCATTCCAAAAATTAATTATTTAGGTTCTTGTGCTAATTTTCATATTTACTTTTAAAGCAATGGATTTTCTTTCACTCCAGTAAAGAGAACTTATTCAGAGGAATGCTTAATGAGTTTACCATCCTGTAGATATTCTGTTCCCTACAAAGCAGTAGGAAAATGTTTTTCGGTATTAGGTGAACGACTACAAGGGAAATCAGATACACACACTACACAAGTTGCATAGACCACCACAAGAAGTCTCACAAGTAAATCTAAAATTTCTCATGGTTAAGTAACAGGACAACAGATCAAAAACAAGACTTCCAATGTATCAACAATCAGGTTGTATACAATCTCTTCGTAAATACCGAAAACACAGAAGAGTATTATTTGATAGATACAAACTCTTTCATTTTCTACATAATTTTTATCAATTTAAACTATAAATTCCAGATTTTTAGGAAACTTGCAGTGCTCACTAGGTATACCACTTTATGCTTTTTGGGCTGCTCTCCAGCAGCCCCTAGTGTAACAGCATCTTAGCTCATGGCTCTAAAACACAATATATTTTTTCATTAATCATGATTAAGCTATCTGTTAGGCATCATGTGTTCACACAGCTGATAACAATTAAGCTATTCAAGAAAAAGGATAACCCAACTTTCCAGTGGAGCACTTTATTTTTTTGGCTCAAGTTCACCAAACAGGTTCAAATTCTGAACCCCTATTGTTTTATTCTTTTACTTATCACTTGTTCCAGCAAACTTCTCTAAACATGGAAGTATGCATCATGATTTTAACTTCAGAAGTTATCTAATGGATAATGAAAAACAAATACAAATCCCAGCAGGTATATTAAATTATCTCATTATTGTAAATCTTGAGTTAAGAATATAATAAAGGCATTAATTACAAAATAGCTGAGATGTCAAGTATACTTTTTCTTTCAATGGACATGGGTAAAGCTTTAGTTTCCCTACTATAGATATCTGTGTGATAAGGAAGTAATGCTCCAGAGAGGACATTACTGAAAATTATGGATGGGCCAGTTTGGCAACTAATAGATCCTTAATGGCTTTCTGAAGTAGTCTATAATCTCTGGTAATACCATCTCTAGAGGGTCTTCATGATGTATTATGTAATAATTGTAGTGTTCTATGTATAGTTTGTATTACATGACTACTGTGCCGCTAGGTTGGTTTTTTTGGGGGGGAGGATTATAATGGATTTTGTTGGGTTTCTTCTGCAAACATAGAACTTTCACAGTTGTTAATTTTCACTATTACAATATTAATTTTATTTCAAATTAGAATCATAGAATCATAGGTGTTGGAAGGGACCTCAAGAGATCATCGAGTCCAACCCCCCTGCCAAAGCAGGTTCCCTACACCAGGTAAAAAAAAAAATACTTTGCATGTTGATTATTTTGTGAATAGGATAATATCTGCTTTGATATCTTCCATAGCCCTTTTTTTCTTACTGCCTTTCATAGCTGATTTTTACACTTGAGGTCTGATAGTGACAAGCATTTGAAGGACAAAGAAGGAAGCTGTGGGTCCTACCCTGCAGGCAGCTTTCACTGTTGTGCCACAGGCACTGCATACCACTTCAACCAGCCTTACACAATGCTCACCTTCATTCTTACCCTTATAAACATCACAGATGATTGATCTGGCTCCTAGATGATTCTTATGCAAGTTAACTGTTCTCAACATATAGACAACATTGACTCCTCTACCACAGTTCTCTCTGATTCCTACAGAAACTTTGCAAATAAGTTTTCACCCTTCTCTCTTGCAAGGCCTGACACTTCATGCTGTGAGGCACAAGTCTCACTCATGAAATAAACAGATAAATGTTAAGCGTGCGTCAGGCCATGGTCTGCCTATATCAAACCACAGTCGTGATTTGCAATGGTGACAGAGCTCAAGACCTTCCATGCTCACTTATTGCTGTGGCTTATTTCACTGTAAATGAACACACTCAATTGTTATTCTGAATGTGTGTTCACATACTTTGCATATTACAATCACGACATTACAGGTTAGACCTGAACAATATTTCCAGAAGACATGAAACATGCTATGTTCGTTATCACCCTCTCCTCTCCACTCAATCCACATAACTAAAGTGTACGCAAAAGCATTAATTATACTTTCCTTTTGAAGAATTGTTCCTCTTCATGTGGAGACAGAGTTTGACAAAGTGGGTGGACAGGCATTAGTTCTCACAGACACCCATTTCAGTTACAAACCGATTAAGACAATATATACTGAATATACAGAATTTCTCATTTTATTGAAAAAGCTAAACAGGCCTTTCTGTTTTTGTTTTTTTTGTTCCCCCCTCAAAGAACTCCTCTTTTGGCACCTTCTGAACTGCCATGCAATTAAATGGTGCCTGGCAGAGAATACTGAAATCACTAAAACTGCATCCGAGAGCGTAAAGGCACCAAAGAGCAGTAAACACTCAAGAGGTCACTTTGCCACTACAGCAACCCCACAGAAGGAGGTCCAGATGCCAGAACATCCTGCTATGACTCTGCTTGTGGTACTCATGTAGATCTCTGGGATTAGCCCCATCGTACTAAGAGCTACACCACAATATCACACATGAAACGTCAGAGCACTACAGCCGTTCACAATCTCTTAACTCTGCACTTAACCCAAGGATATGTTCATCCTGAGCAGCGGCAATGTCAAAATAAAGCTTATTTTTCTTTGCCAAGGATGAGAAATATGAAGCAAGTACTACTGTAGGAAAAAGAATCGCACATTGCTATTACAACAGGGGGAGTTCAGGATGAGTGCAATTGCATCAATACGATTGTAATTAATGATTACATCATGCTTTAAAAGAGGAGTACAGAAAAGGTTGGTATTAACATGCAAGACACAGCAGAGTGATATCAATACTCATTTTACTGTTCAGATTTTAAAAAAAAAAAAAAAAAAAGCTAATAGCTGTCAAAAATACCCATTATAGGCTAGTCTATAATTTGTAGAAGTCAAGTAATACATTTTTTCTGAAGGTATAATGGATGCTCCATGGAGCAATTATTTTAGAAAGACAACTTCATCTCAGCTGTCTCATGCCAGCAGAACTATTTAAGAGCTAGAAATGCATAATTCAACATGGAAGAGCTGTCAGATTTGAGAATACCTTTAAATTATAAAAACTTAGCACCACTAGTCAGTTATAATTATAATGGAAATGTAGTTTTCTGTCATTTTATCATAGCAAACATCTCTTAAGAAGCAATTTCATGTGTTAAAATATTTTGGCAAAGTGACTTTTGATTCTAAAGGGATACAGATTATCTAGTTTTATACCTGAATATTTTTCCTACAAATTGAACATAACAGCTTACATCGTACAAGACGGTAAGAGCAAGAGTGTTATTAAAATCCCATTGGAAATTGTTACTATGAAACAATGAGCAGCATAACTCACCAGGACAGGTCAAGTTATGCACAAAAAATATTATTTTATTACAAAATATGACAAGACAGTTTTTCATCAGACAGCCAATTATTTTTTTATACAGCGCGTAGCCAAAATACAGAAGGTGGTTCTCCTCTTGACTCCGCTTTCTTTTAGTAACTAGAAAATCAAATTAAGAATAGTTTACGTATTCACTCAGTTTCAAACCAACAAAGCATACTGGAAATGCTCTCGGAAAATTAAAGTTGTGTTTACATCCATTTGTCTATTTTTTCTCTCTCTATAGGACTGCAATGACAGTTCTTTTTAGATTGGGCCTCAACAATTAGCTTGTGGCTTCACTCAGAAACAAGCTCCATAATAAAGTTATATTGGATATCCAACACTTGCTTTTGGCCAGCACCCTCCTGGAGCTGGACATGATGGATACACAAAGGTCACTGGGCACACTCCAGGACCAGCACTCAAATCCACTTCCCTTTCTCACCTTGCTTCCCCCACAGCAGTCCTGATCTGCTTCTCCTTCACACGAGAGCACATAGTATGAAACTGCACTTGCGTTTTACTTTCACTGAACTCTCAAGAATAAATTTTGCAGAAATAAGAAAAAAACAAGAAGTGTTTTAAGGATTTTTTTTTAACTTTCATAAATAGTTCATTCTTCTACTAGTTCTATTGTTAAATTCATAAAATTGCGCTTCAGAAACTGTTAACAAAGACCTTTATGTGGCTGTTTTTCAGACTAATTAGCTTTTTGATGTTGTTGATGGCCATTATACTACTGAGATTTCTATTGGCTTTTCTGCTCAGCCCACACATGCAGCGAGCAGAGGAGCATTTTTCCCTCATGAGTGATTAGTTGTGGTCAGTTGGTTTTATTTATATATTTGCTAACTAAATGCCCTGATACTGTACAAATCACGTACACTTTGAATTTTAAATAATATAATCACCTCAGGTTCTCTTGGTTAGAGTTAAGCAGGTTTGGGATGAAAAACTGTTGGATTTGGACATTAATCATAACAATCTTCACAAGGAGGTTTCAATGCACAAAGCTGTTGTAATTACTGTAGCCTTATAGCTTCATCATTGTAACACAGCCAGTCAGGAATGACAGCACTCCTTTTTTTGTTCTTTGCTCCTTTTCTCCTCCTTAAGCATGAGATGACATTATATCCAAGAGATGGAAAGTTGTCTTAGCATCCTCCCCCCACAGATACCATCATATTAACAAATTGCTGAGAAACAGAAGATCTGATTCAGAAAATATCCATTTCTCGTTTCTATGGGTGCAACATGATGTAGTATTGCATAATATAATACAAATTAAGGAATTAAATTGGTTTCATTTCATCTGATTTTCTGGCAGACTTTAATGTGTTAAGTATTTACTAAAGAGGCAATTGGAATGCATAGAGCATACAGAATTATAATTTATTAACACATCTACAGTAGTGGCACACGTTATCTTCCACAGTATCACCTGTAAATTTCTGGGTTAAATCAGGTTCTATCCCAATAGCACATTAAGTCTCAAGATAGACGGCAGTTTATTCAAGCAGAAAATTTTCAACATAGTGTAAGATTCACCTTTATTCTGCATCTTTTTTATGTAATGCAAAGATGTAATTGCTTAAACAAAGCTTTAAAATTAATGCTATAAATACAAATTTGGGTTTTGCAGGACATCACACTGCAGACTTTTAATGAGTCAACAAAATGGTAAGTTTGCTACTCCAGAGTACTCCCCATGCAAGCAATTTACTAATAATGAATAATAAATATATTTTAATAGCTCCTATGTTTGCTGTGCCACATATCTGATTTAAGTGTAACATGGGACTCCCCCATCCCCTGAAGATGTGGACATGAAAGGTTATCATAGGGGCTGCCTCTGGTGAGCCATTGTTTCAGAGAAGCTGCACGGATTTTCTTATAATCAATGTTTTCATCTAATTTTTAAGTCCTCACAGAAAAAGTAGTAATAATGCAAAGCTGCAGTAACTAATACATTTTCCATTGCATAACTACAAGCAGTAGTGCTGGGATTCCACACTTATGTACCATACAATACAAGAAAGATAAATATTGCACCACTATTACACAGGGAAAGAAAAACACCTTTTCACTTTGTAGTTACTAGAAGTAGAAGTTTCCCGAAGTGCATAGAGCCCAAATCAATTTCCAAACAGTTCTGAAAACCCAGACGCTTAGTTTCTATTGACCTGAATAAGATTTGAAGAGAGGTACAAAATCACTATGGAACTTCAGATAGTATTTCTGCATCAAGGCATGTAGGAAGCAGGCAGTCCTTGCACAGCTTGCCAGCAGCCAAGCTGCACTGCAATCGGCTGGGAGTGAAGCTGTATCTCAGTATGTGAAATAAGATATTTCAACGTGTTTTCATTGTAAGAGATACTGCAAATATTTTTTCTTCATTTTACTTGAGGGCGAACATAAAGACGGAGCAACTCAAGGACGTATTACCTCTTGACTTCCTTTGACACAAAGTGTATTTACAGTACAGCCTGAAAGTTTTTAGTCCAGTTTCCCAACCCAACACTCTTGAATTCAATTAATGGAGACATTCTAGCACTTACGTCAAGTTATGCTGCATATAAATGGGGATAAAAGGATTACCAGGTTATAAATCAATTGAGAGATTCAGGGATATAAATCTCAGGGACACTGGGCTTCAGCGTTAATGGAAATGCAGAATTCCATTGGCTAATCACAATTTAGATTGCTACCAGATACATCACTGGATTTCACAGGGTGTTTTAATAAAACTCCCTAGCAGTGCTGGAAGAGGGGAAAAGAAAGAAAAAAAGCCTTCAAATGTGGCCCATAACAAACTGCTTGCATGCTAGCCATGAGCCTTCAGAGTAAACCATCAGGACTGATTTCTTAGGAAATAGAACTACATTAAAGTGGTGCTGGGAAACATTGCTCTGTTTTTAAATAGTTCATGCAAAAAAGGAGGCTACTGTACCTAATTCAGTCTCTTAGAAATGTAGGCTTATTGCAGGAAAAATGCTGAGTTTTGTAACTATATACGTACAGAAAGAAAAAGCCTGCATGACTAACTCACGACAGGACTAAGTTCAACAATATTGTGAGTCCATAAGGTATTGCAGAAATATTGGTTTTAATTATTAAATAGAAAAAAAAATCTTCCCTGTGATAAAACAGTGCAAGATGGACGGAGAACTCGAGTATCCAAAAAGAAGAGAATAGTTGGGAATGCCCTACTTGGTTCTTGCTGGAAAGGAAAGAAGATGGTTACAAAGCAATTCACTTAAAAGGCAGAAATGCATCCTGAACTTGATGCTGGGGAAAATGGCAAGAGGGAATGACAGCTGGGGAGATATCTTCACTTCAGCACAACTGGGGAGAGGGGAAGAATTTCATGGGAACATGAATACTCAACCTTCCTCAAGGGGATGATATCTTCTGGCTTTGTTTGACACAGCACGTTGCTGATGAATACTACATGAATTAAAAGCCAAGGAGACACTATGGGAAAGGGAATGTTCAGCTGGATATGTAAAAATGTGAAGGACAACTCATACCCAAAGGGTCCTCTGTGACTTTATAAATACAGTATGTAATTTTTAGAACAAATCAAACACAAATAAGTCAAAAGCAACTCAGCTCGTGAACTCATGAGCTGAGGGCTTTTGGAGAGTACAATATATTTTAGATTTATCTAGCACCTAATATTATCATTAAAATGACCTAATGTTTGCTTAAGCATTGTCCTATCTTCTAGATACAAGAGGAAAAATGTATTTTAAAGCTTTCTCTTTGTAAGAAAGATGTCATATTAGAAATCCCTTGACTGCAGTATTATGTGCAAAATATATCCAACAGAGAGACTCTTGTACGTTCCTATAAAGACTTGCTGAACATCAGGATATTCTATTGGAAGTAATGAGAAAGCACTGAGAAGGCATGACCCTGAGCAACTCGAGTGGGGAGGGTGGCATGGAAGATATTAAATCATGCTTTCTTTTGTCATTGCCAATTATATATCCAGTTTCCATGTCAATGTTTAATATATCATCACAGCAATGTATTACAGTTCCAATCTGTAGTGCATAATCATAGTAACATCACTCTGATGTCATATTAGACACTGGCAAAGAGCCACATTACGAGTAAAAACTGGGGCTTACCAAGAAATGTCTACATTTTTTTTCTCTTTTTTTTTTTTTTTTAAACAAATGATTAATTTTAAGCCAAACCAAAGAAACAACGCATTTGAAGGAGTGGAGGTCATTTCCAACTCTTACTTCATAGTGTACTTTGGCTTCAAGCCAGAGAGACAGAAGGGGAGACCCTGTAATAAAATATCTTTTACTAAGTTATTAATTTAATTATTATTATTTTTTTTTTTTTATGGTCGGGCTGAAGATTTAGAAACACTTTGGCACATTCTGACGAGGTTGGGGGCTTCCTGAAACTACCATTGTTTTTCTTTTGCTGGGCAGCCAAACGTATACACCGTAGCACAGTGGATTTTAAGTTAAATATTCGATCATTTTCTAACATATCTCAAACAGCACACACAGATTCAAAATTCATTGTCCAGCATGTTTTTATGAAACATGATATTTCTGTTCTTAATTGGAAGGTCATGCACTATTAGATTTCTTCTACTGCAGTGAGACTGAAAAACATGTAAGTGATCGAATCTGGATTTCTGAGACCTGTTCCCGAATTAGTTAATACCACACTCTGCAGGTTTAGCTAAGTCACTTAATTAGGGTGTGCTCTCTCACTTTTCCTGTCCATAAAATAGATGCATTCCCAAGTTCACTGTTGATGTCTGCCTTCATTCATTACTGTTCATAAGACAATTTGATGTACTCAGATGGAAAGCATTATAGCAGAGCAAAGTATTATTATTTTGTAACAAGTTCTCTATGGTAATGACAAATGTAAGGTACCAGAAGTGTATTGAATTTTTTGTAGCCAGAGGGAAGAGAGTAATATTAACTTGTTGGGTTTTGTTTCAGAGGGAAAATGTCTTTTATAATTTTCTCCCATTCACTTTAAATTGGAGCTAATTGGATGCATGCTGTAAGTAAATAAATACCTTAAATTTATTAAGGTGATCTTGCCACAGGAGGCAAATTTTCAGTCAGAAGCACCTGCCCAGCAAAACCTGTAATAATGGCACAGACAGCACATAAGGTATGTGCAACTGGGCTATAATTGCTGTGTCCCACGAGACTCAGTCCCAGAGACTTGTCCTTCTGTGGCTGAGGACACATGCAGAGAAAAAGTATTCACAGAGATCAGTCATGTGGGTTAACTTTTTCCAAAATAAAATCACTCAGCTACGTACTTTGCAAAAGCAGGTTTCAAAAATCAATACAGTAGATCTATGCCAAGAGACTGCATGTGAAGCTTAAGGTTCTTCTATTCATGCCTCAGTAAATTCAGCTATTGAGCCCATGAACAGCACTAACCCTGGACATACAAAACTTCTTTTCAAGTATGAAACTATCCAGGCTGAAAGCATTGGCATTATTTTCCAATATTACCATAGCTTGATCACTGCGGGTCTCTGATCACCACGATAGTTTGATATTATTATCATGTTCAAAGGTAGTCTAAGGTATAGCAACTCTTTTGTCACAAAAAAAAAGACTAAAAGTGTCTGCAGCTCTAAAAGGTAAAATATATTTGGATATTATAGGGTTCAAGACCAGGTTGGATGGGGTCCTGGGCAGCCTGGTCTAGTACCAGATCTGGAGGCTGGTGGTCCTGCCTGTGGTAGGGGAGTTGGAACTTGATGATCCTTGGGGTCCCTTCCAACCCAAGCCATTCTGTGATTCTATGATTCTGTGATATAATTTTTAAGTGCCTAATTTAGTCATCTTTTTGTGTTATCTATGTAGTTTCAACAGTCATCCACACAAAAAGAAACACAATGCTCAAAAAACACTCATTTTGCTTGGAAATGGCAACTACAGGTCTCATAGGCAGACAGGTGGAAGTTCAAAGAAACCTGTTTCTGGTGATCCCGGCACATCCCATGGACAAATTGATGATCAGAGGACCATGAAGATGGTTCAAAGATTATTTCCATCAAAATGCTCTTCCACTCTTCACTGGTTAGCGACCTGGGGCCACCTAGCAGCCTTACTAACATGACCATACAGCTGGAGAAGGAGTTGATGAGTGCTAGTTCAGGAAGAATCTGCTATTAATACCAGCCAAATTTTATAATAATGCGTTTTGTCATGTGGTCCACACATAATTACATGCAAATAGTAGGAAAAAAGATAGGAAGAAAAGGAAAAAAAATCTAGATGTTTATGGAAGCTATAATATAAAGAAATACAAATCACATTAAACATTTCATTGAATTAAAGAATGAAAGACGGAATTGTTCAGATTCTACTCCTATAATTATAGAAGTCATGGAGGCATTATTAATGCAGATATATTTTCAGAAAACATGAACATGAAGAGAAATAACCTGTGATTTACTTCATAGATATTTGCAAATTCAGCCTCTCACAAAAGTGTTCATTACTGCCAATACAATTCTATACTTCAGGAATATTGCTTTGCACCATTTCAGACATTTCTGAAATTATTAATAAAAAGAAAAGTTGAAAAATTGTAGTTGTTCTTCTGTCTTACTACAAAATAAACTAGGTTAAATTTACAAGAAGAAAAACCTCTCAAAACTAAAACTGCACTAGGAACAAATATAGTCTCATTATTCAGACACTTATAGCCATGTACATATTAAACAATGAGCAAAGAGCTTCTACCTTTCTAAAATTATTCCAACTGAACCAAACCCAGTGAAGAACTGTCAGGATAAGAAGTGAATCTTGGGTCTGAACTCCATCCTTTCTCACTAAGTCTCAATTGAATTTATGAGGAGGAATGAGTCTTGGTTTTGCAGACTGAATGTTAAAATATCAAGACTGGACACAATAAAAAATTAAAGTAGTAGAAGGAAAAGAAAATGAACACAAGTCAGCCCTGAATAATAATAATAATAATAAACCTTGCAAAATAAACAAGAAAAACTTTGCACCAAAAAACCATGTATGTATGATGTAGAAGGTACTTATATAGAATGAACACTAAATCATTAATGAGCAGTACTGAAGAGCAGAATTAGAGCTGAAGCCAGTTCCTGACTGCATACCTGGAAAATAAGCACTTCCTTCCTAATAATCTTCTTTTATATCACTTTGTGACATAACCTGACCCTTAATAGAAATGTTCCAGTTATTTTGCTTGATATCTGCTCTCTGCCTGTTGTGTAGCATGACAAATGCAACTACAGTGCACCCAAACACAATTGCAAACATTAAAATAAATGGTTTCTATTAATCTTCCTTTTGCCTTGTCTTTCTAATGGGAATAAGATCTATCTGCATGGACATATAACAAAAGCATATTTGTTATATTTCATATATGTATATACACACAGATCTTCATATGTCCATATATCCCTGTAAACGTATACATACCTATAAAGAAAAAATGCATTTCTAACACTGTGTGCTCATGTCTTTCATGTTTCTGTACATACATTTATACACACACATATATATTTATACACAGAGACCCATTTCTCTGAGCTCATTGCCTTACCAAGAGCTGCATGCTTCTCTCAGTGAAAGTTTCGATGTGCCAGCCCATTTATTTCTGGATAAAAGAATCAGTTTGAGCTCCTGACCACTATTCTCTAACAAATAATTCTTTTTTGGCTGTAATTAAGACCATTCTAAAAGACTGCTGGGATGTCTTAGTGGTCTGGAGAGCACTTCCCCCTCCCCTGAAACAAAATCCTTTATCACGTTTTTGAATTAATTATAAAAGTTAAAAATTAAATCTTTCTTGTGTCCCCCATAATAATCCTCCCAGATCAGTTTTTGTCCATATTAATGGAGAACACATCCCTAGTAAGATTTAATTTCAAACTTTTATAATTATGGTTAAAATTAAATCTTACTGTGGCTGTATTACACATTAACATGAATGAAAGCTGGTCTAGGAGGATTATCAATGGTGCTCCAGCACGATTTATTTTTAACTTTTGCAATTAATTAAAATCTTTGGATAAAGATCTTGTTTTGGGGTGGGGGAGCCCTTATTAAGATGAAGCCCACAAAGCACTTCCATCCTTGTGCACGGTATTGGAATCATGAAGGAAAAGGCTATGAGCTTAAGTTCATCCCATAAATCACCCATTACTACTGGAAGGATCCATAGCTTCCAGCTCCCTCTGCTCTTCAGCAAGAGGCAGTGACACCTCAAAGCAGCACTTTGCTTCTAAAAATGCTCAGCAATACTCCAAGTAAATGTGGGTATAACCTCGCACGATCCTGAAATACATTGCATAATGGTTTTCTACTAACAATTCCCAGATTATAATACCCATCTGGGATGATAAGCCAGGTCACAGACTTTTCCACGTGAATCCACACTCTGGAGGGAATTACTCTTCACAGAGGGAGCGGGAGCTGTTGCACCACTTGCTGAGTACAGCTTTCCTTCGGGGACACAAGAAACCCAAGAGATAACAGAGGCATTGTTTCCTTTAAAACTCAGCTCCTCCTAATGTCCCATTTCACTGGAAGCACACTGAGCATTTCCAAATGCCCTGCTTTGGGTCCAATGGTTTTGCCACAGACCCATTGGTAGCTCAGGGATTGCCTACAACAGCAACCAGTAGGATTTAAAACCACAATAACTTTGCCTTCTTCAGAGAAGTTTCTTGAGCCAGTGGCTTTATTCTTCCATGATTAAGCACATCGTGCTCTACTGAGAAGGTATATTAAACCACAACACATTTAAGTTCCCTCTGACAAGCCAGTATGCCAAGTGCTCCACAAAATCTGGCTTTTATAAAATAAGTTGTTTTTACAATCAGTTATGTTTTAGCACTATTACATGCATTCTTTTTCAAAATAGATAAGGCTCCATTAAAGTACCTTTTTGAAACACTGGTTTTAGAGACAAATAAATGAAAAATGTAAGGAAGCAAGAGAAGACCATGCACAGTGAGCAATACTTCTATAGCCTGGCCCCAAATTAAATCTATGGGAGATCACTTGGCAGGATGGAAGCACTGGGCTGAAACAAAGATGCTGGTCTCCCATATGGTTTCTTCAGCAATCAGAAAATGGGAACTTATCCATTCTTTGTAAATATGAAAATATTTATACTGTATCAAAATTATCTGATTCCTCTATCACATTTTTCTTCTAAGACAAATTACAGAGCACAAAACTTTGGCTAACCTCATTCTTCCTCTGCGATTTGCTTTAAGTTACATGAGGAGGAAAACTCAGTTAATGATGATATTTGGGCACTGTGGCTTTGTGTTTCCCAAGCATTATCATCTAAAAAATACAAACTGTGTGATAAACCTGTAAGATGTGATCTCATTTGAGCACAGAGATGTGAGCAGAGGAAACCATATCCAGGTTGGAAAACCTAATACCACTGCAAACAAAACACATTAATGGCTTTTGCACAGTGAGAACTTGAAGATTCTTCACTAATATCTGTGTTCTGAAGGAAACAATCTTATTTCCTTGCCACTATATAGTAATAACCTATAGGCATTCAGTCATTAGTCAACTAAAGTTCCTTTAAAAGAAAAGGCGGAAATATCTCAACATCTCATTTTCAATTATTGTTAAGGACAGCATTACCAAATGCTAGAGCAAAGGGAAAGTAATTCACATAACCAATCAATCCATAAGAAAAGAATATTGGTGGGAAAGAGAACATTTTTATGTTTTCTCCAACTGAAGAACCTGAAACTCAGTACAAGTATCCAAATTTGATATTTCCAAGTTAAAACAAAGCACCCACACTTTCCTTTGCTTAACTCAAAAAAAGCAGTTCTACAAAGAAGGAATAATTAAAAAAAAAATTAAGATCTAGGAAGTTTAGAGGACTGAATCATTTTTATTTCGTGAGTGGCTTTTGTGCTGCCTCTTCCTGATTTGCTGATGCCTTTTGAATGAATGCTGAGGCCCCTTACTACTTTCATTCCTCTCTCAGCCCACCAATACACATCACCCCACACAGTGCCAATACGCTCAATTACTGCTATATTACACTAGATGTAGTTACCTACATCTCAGCAAAGTAAGTAGAACCTCAAACATCAAAATAAAACAGCAAGCAATTCACTTGTAGTGTTTCCTTCCATCCCTTGCATACTGACTTGTTCACTACTGAGAGCCACTGTTATTTACTCTGGGGAGTTCTGTAAGCCATGTCATTGTGAATGCTGATGAACTTTCTGGGAATGATTTGAAATGTTTCCCATTAAACTCTAGACTTAACATCTCAAGAAGAAAAAATAATGTTTCTACCACATATTTTATTAAGCCCTTTAGGTCCTTTTACAAGAGAGGAAATACCAATTAACGTATAATTTAGCAGAACAAAATATTATCCCATTTCAACCAGTACCCACTTCCTTGAAGTTTATTCAAGCATTAATAACCATTTAATGCAATTTAACTACACTGAGGTATCCGTTACATTAATATCATATATCCATCAGGAAATTAGAGTTTTGTCTCTATGAATTTTGTATTACAAGAAAGTCTTTATAATTTTATTCTGCACTTTATGGTGGCTAATTTAAGTTTTAAAATGGTTCAGATAGCTTCCCAGTCTCTCTCTTGAACAGAGTAATATGACGAACAAATTGTTACTGATGTTAAAAGATCATGAACACATCATTTATTAAATGAGGCTGGAGAGATAAGTTTGAAGGAATAGTGCATTTCCCACACAGTCTCTGTGTTTTTAGGAACATGCACCCAGCCATGGGAACAGCATCCACGGATCGGGATGCTTGGGGGCACAAAGCACTGGGCTTTAGGAACAGAAACACATTCAAAGAAGAGGCACAGCACCACAAAGAATGGAATCCTTTAGCTTAAAGGAACTTCCTACCTACTTTCCAATAATCTTTGGGCTGCAAATGTAATGAGAAAAGAATCTCCCCATAGTATCTGGTTTGGAGATCATAAGTAATGCCCACGAGAAAAGCTGAGGTCCTAAAGGGAACTCAAAGTAAAACAACAAATCCTCCTAAATGTGGGATGAGCACATGTAGGAACAGTTCCTTTGATGTTTGCTCAGAGAGACAGAATACAGGGTTTTTTCAGCATCTATTTATCTTTTTAACGTACAAGGTGCTTTCAAGCAAAGCCTTGACACTTTGTCAAAAGAACAGAATACTCAGCAGCTGAAAACAGCTAGACAAATTCAGAGGTGACAGAGTTATCCAGTGATCGAAAAACTTCTGCTGTTAAAGACTGGGCTAGTATTCAGCGTTCA
This sequence comes from Callipepla californica brunnescens, assembly GCA_023055505.1. NCBI lineage: Eukaryota > Metazoa > Chordata > Aves > Galliformes > Odontophoridae > Callipepla > Callipepla californica. Next base: position 18,293,488 of record JALIRH010000010.1, read on the forward strand.
CTTCACTACAGCTTTTCTCTGAAACTCTGCCCAAATCACTTCACCTTTCCTAACCCACTTAAAGAGGAATGAGTACAGTGAGTTTGCTTCTTGCACATTTGAGAATACTAAATAATATTCTTAATATAAATTTGATATGTTAAATGCAAATGTATATAAAAATTAAATATGAATATGAACATATATAATGAAAAAATTATGTAGTAGATATGTACATAGTTAAGATGGGCAATATGTCTTCATTCTGGATGATGCTGTCATTTACTAAAAACAGAACAACCCCTCTTTGCTTTTACAAGCTGCTCTGTTCTTAAAGTAGTATAGCTCCTTTTAAACAGGGAATTCCTGCTTACCCTACAAGTGCTTTTGCATGGAAACTTTGACAATTGATGTACTAGGCACAGCCCCAGGTATTCCCAATGCTGCCTGCAGCTCTCTTCATGGTTATGAACTGGGCTGTTTGAGGGATGAATCTTCCCAATAGAGCCTCTAAATAAATGAATAATGATAGAAAATATCACTCCTATGTCTCAGCAAACAAGATAAGTATATAGAAGCTTGCAAAACTCCCCAGTCTCCAAATGCTTTAACAGCATAAAACTGCTACTCCCATAATTTTCCTGCAGTATTTACAAATAATACATGCTGGAGAAATCCTTCAGTGCTTCTCCACATTCTTTTCTCCCAGCACAATATGTTTTTCTGTGTCAGAAAACTACAAATTCAGAGGGGATGAATTTTCCTGGGGAGCATTTCTCAGTCACCTGCACACTTAAATGAGATGGCAGAGCGATAAGAGAGTCTGTATTAAATTTCTTTTACTGACAGCATCACTACAGAATAAAAAAAAACTGTCATGTAGTTGATATGAATCTCCTCCTTGTTGTGCCTTTTGGCATCCTTGGATAATTAAAGAAGCCTGAAACTGCTTTTTCTGCGAATTCTTTCAATTCTTTAGTTCTTTTAATTTGTCCAGCAGGCTTTGGTCTTGTTAGACTTTATCTAGTGAAGGGATGAAAAAAACAGGCTCAATATATTTCATAATTCCAGAAGGGAGCTTTGCCAGAGGGCATGGGCAAAATTCTTTGGTGGGAGATTCAGCATCTCCACTGTACAAATGGGTTTAGGACTTGGACGAATCGCACCATTTACATCCTACAAACATGTGGGTAATTTTTTGGTGCACTGTGGTACTAAGGATGGATAGAATACATCTTCAGCATTTGTTTGAAAGCAGTACAATGGTGACAGGGCACTCACAGCAGACATGAGGCTGGCATTTTCCCTATCTACATTATGAAATGCTGTTACAGTGGGAAAATATGCCCCTGAGATGGGCACAGAGAGGAGATTTCAGAACACAAAGTGAAGAAAATGGACAACCAGTATCTCATGTGTTGCACTGATTTATGCTACTGTAAAATAGAAGTCACTGTCATATTTAATTAAACTCTAAACAAAATGTTTATCACAGCAGAAGTTCCTAGCTAGGCTGTGGTTAAATATCTTACCAGTACAATTAGCTTGGACAACTCCACCTATTCACCTCAAGCACGAGAGCATACAAGTCACCTAGCCTCAGTTTTAGCCACCAAAGAGACATCAGAAATGCTATCAGTGTGAGAGGAAACAGGAACAAGCCTGTAATTGCCAGGATACCCATCTCCACCTAGAACTCCTACTTTGCTTTATAGAACTTCAGCATAATTGCAACAATTTCTCAGCCTTGTAGAGTATATGCATCCGACGTCTGTGCTCCTCACACGAGGAACTTTTTTTACATATACTTGACATAGTTAAGGGAGAAAAAAATCCAGAATTCCTCAGGAAAGTATTCACAATATTTACATACATCAATAGTCCCAACGTCACGCTGCTACTCTAAATTACTGAAACGCTAAGAAAATCTTTTTAACATAATCATTAATTACTGTTCCAAACTGCAGATCGCATTTGTGGCATATGCAGACATTTAATGCAATGCTATAGCTGAAACATAATTCAATATGTCCTTGGGAGAAACTTGATACTCCTAATACTTCACGGAATATAACAGAGTATATAGTCAAAGTAATGTACTTATCCTGTAGGGATAAAAAAAGAAAAAGTCTGTCCTGGGAAAATCAATACTCAAAATATCAGAGTGCAGAGTTATGTCATTGGAGACATGCAATATACTGCACTGAAGTGCAGTGCCATTAGCTTCTTTAAGCACACTTAAAAATGAAATAAAATCGTGATTTTATTTATTTATTTATTTATTAATTTTACTGGGAAAAGTACAGGTGAGAAAGAGAGGTTAGTGTGTTATGAAAGATGCAGTTTGGACATATTTAGCATCACAAACTTTGTAGATAGCAGTTCTAATAAAGTCCACTCATTACTTTCTCGTAAAAGCTCCGCATGCAAGAAAAAGCAGGCAGTTTACACAGCTTATATTGTGCAAAATGGTGCATCAATAAAAAGGGCAAATCAGTAGAGGAAGTTGAAGGACAGAAGTCTTGAAGCAATATAAAAAAGAGAATACTATTGTTTATGCAACTATTAATCATTATTTCTTTAAAACATACTCTTTCCTCTCCTCAGATCTGCTGAACAAGTGACGTAAGGACAAGCTCATGAAATTTCAGTCTAAAGCAATCTTCATTGCTAGCACAAATTATAAATAATATGTGCCTTTTGTCAACTGCATTCTTCGATAATCTAATTGCATCGCGCTAATGGGACCTGGGTTTGGAATTGCACTGAAGTTCCCATGCCCCAGGTCAGAGGAGACTGAAAGCATCACACAGCAGATGTGCTTCATCTCAAGAGCAGGGCAGCTGCTCTGTGTGGCCAGCCCAAGGAGCACTGGCTATGCAGGCTGCCGTGCACTTGACATCTTCCTAGAGGTATATGTATAAATACGTTTAATCCAGTGTTTGCTTTATCCGAGCAAACAACTTTCACATCTTCTCATTCTCTGTTTACTTTCTGAAAGGTGTCAGGGCAGCTTTGCATGAATTGGCTCAATGCTATTTGTCCCGCAACAAGCATTTTAAGAATGTGATATACTTTAATAATAATTTAACGTTTCTAAAATATAGTTAAAATTTTTCCACATAAACCCCCGTATAAAGCCCAGTGGCACTATCAGAGTTTACAGGAGTAGAAGTGAAAATTCCAATTTATTACAACAGGTGAAAAGCCAAAGAGAATATAACATAACTTTCCTTCAGTGTCAGTTGTTTGTTGGCTTTTTTGTTTATCCTGTTCATTAGCTATATTTATTAAAATCACAGAATATAGAAAATTCACCTTAAACAGGAAAGCGTATTTTTTTCTACAGTGTTTCATAAATTATCAGTTCTATTGATGCTCTATTTTGCAAGTCAAGTAAAGAAAATACTGCAATATGGAAACATATGGCTTAGTCACAAATTTCATCATTTAATAATTTTGCATCCGACTGTTTTCAAAGATCTCATCTGACCCATAAGTAAAAGCCAAACTAAATAAATTCTGGAAAGAAATGACAGAAAGCAACAGCAAAAACAATCATAAGTGAGAATGCTTGTTGTTGTTGGGGATTTTGCTTGCTTGCTTTTTAAATACCCTCATCTGAAGATGGAGAACGTACCAGGGGAGCAGATGATTACAAAATTCCAACATTTCAAGATAAGAATGACCTTAGAATTATCTATTCTGAGCTATGTATCAGCCAGGCCACAGAATCGTACACAGTAATTTACTACAAACCTCCAAACATTAGTAAGCTGCAGCAGTGAGCACTGATGAGGAGTAGGAAAACGTCCAAATTGGAGCTGAGCATTCCTCATATCAGCCTGCTCCAAACAACTCCAACCCAGTGGCCAATTGTGAATGTTTTCCTAAGGAATCAGATGAAGCTACAAATCCCAAAGCGTTTCACTCATTTAACTGACTTACTCTTATTTAGAGGTGAGGTTCAGTAAATCTTAATTGGAGTTTAAGAAAAATTAATCAGAGAAGGAGTTTCTTAAGTAGTCAGTTCAAGGAGAAAATATTCATTCGTGGAACCTGGCTGCCTGCATTTCTTTATTCCACCTTCACTACTGGCAACGCGTTTTGTACTGATGAATCAGCAAAGCACAGAGAAGAAATCAAAGATTCAACGGGCTATTTCTTTTCACTGCAGAGCACTGTGGGAGAACAGAACGACGCTCACATCCTCAGTTCTGCTGCAGCCGTAACAGGAGTTACAAGTTATGAGTTCCCAAACTTTTCTACAATTGCTTTTATAATCTCTTTCTTTTAATATTCACTTTTTAGGCTATCACTTTAAAATTCTCTCTAAACCTATTGAGAAGCAGGAAAATAAAAAGCAAGCAATCCAAGGATTTTACACTAAAAGCTATAACTCTGCAAGTTTTTTCTGAGAACTGTTCTACTGCTATAAAAGCAGAAGGGAGAGAAGCTGAAATTTAAAAATGTTGAAGGGGAAATAGACCTTTTGTTGAATACATTCAAGAAAAAACACTGATATGGAACTTCTTAGCGTGCTTTCTAAATTCTTCACATTGCATGGCATGATCCACTGCTTCTGTTTTCCTTCCATGGCTTTGAGAAGTTTCCTTTGGAGACATTGCCCATAGTTTCCTCAGGCGTGTGAATAAGATTTCTCTTCGCTAAATAGTTCTGCTACGCATTCTCCTCTTAGCAGTAACCCTCTATAAAACATCCTCAGGTGCTAAGTAGTTAACGTAGCTAATGTGGCTGAGATCTGGAATATTTAATCCTATTTTTAACACAGGGGAAGAATTAATCCCTTAGTCACTAGCACTTCATATGTGTTTGTTCAGGAGTATGGGGTGCATTTATCTTTTCTTTCCTAAGAAAAATAATGCTTCTTGGAAATCCAAGAAGTTTGCTCCCTGGGTGTTTTATTTAAAACTTTTGCCATATTCTCCCTGACATCCAACAAGTTCACTTAAAACATTTTTTGGCTTCTTTACAACACTTTTTAGCAGTGATGCATGGCCATAACTATCTGGTATCCAGTAGCCAAATGTATTTGATGATGTTGTCTGGAAACATGACTTTGTTTTTGTCACCTGAGTGAATTTTTGCTCCTTCTGCCATCTCCACAGGACTGTCTCACACTTTTCTTCATCTCAGCATTAGAGTAGATGCATCACCTTTGTGAAAACTGCTCCTGACAGACAAAATATTGTGATGCTAAAATGGTTCTCATGGACCGACCTCCATTTCAAAGCTCAGCATCCACAGCCATGAACATATTGCTAACACTTAGCTCTGCAGGAACTGCTTTGAAGCTGTAAACCAGTGTGGGTACTGAGCAAATTAAATACCAAGGAAGAACAGACAGAAGTTTAATAGAAGAAAACAAATCAGGCAGATGATATACATATGTTTTAGTTTATCAAGCAGATGCAATTTAAATACTCTCTCCCTGTTCGGGACTACTCATTCCCATCAACATCACAAAACCACAAATGGGAATACAATTTTGTTGGGTTTTTTCTTCCTTTCTTCTACAACATGCACATGGAGAGAAGTGATCAGTTGCTGCCACACACTTCGTCTGGTATTATCCTCAATGAGGAGCCTATGTGCCTACAATGAGCTGTATGTGGACAGTAAGCCTAATGCTTCCAGGAAGAGCATGATTCGCTCTACATGCCCTGACCAGGCGGGCATTGCTTGAGCAATAGGTTGGGTGCCTCCTGGAAACATGAGCCTTACTGCACTTGTTCTCTGCGGACAGTATTTCCAGGATTTCCAGATGTCCAGAAGACCATTTTGATCTACAGCTTTTCCCAGGCTCTCAGACATCCAGAAATGCTGAACAAATGTATTTAAGTCATTGAATTTCATGCAGACAAGATTTCTAAAGTGGAAAAAAATAGAAATCTGAGGAATCATAAACATATGCAAGCCCTACACTATTTGATTTTCTGAACAACGAAAGAGCAGTAACTTGTAACTGCTTTTGCAAGACAGTGATTGTCATCCCTGTTAAACCATGAAAATCTATCATAAACAGTGCTCATCAAGGAGAAACTCAAGTTGAAAGAAGGGAAATGAGATGGAAAGCAGAAAAAGGAATGAGAAATAATGAAGTATCAACCTCAGTGTTATGCTCTTGAGTTGTACAAAAGGTACCAGGGAAGTTCCTTATGTAATTTTTTTTTTAGCTCCCTATTTTTTATTTTCAAGTTTCTTAAAAAAGTATGAGCATGGTGAAGAACTGTGCTGAGGAAACAGAAGTTAACAGAAACCATCTATACAGAGAAGGGTAGTAATATTTCCTAAAAAGTATCATATAATTTTGTGGATCAAGTTAATATGAATACAATTAAACACAACACAGGTTCAGCCTGGGATATTAATGTTAGGCAAAGCAGTAGCAGATGAGGAACACAACTGCTCAGGATAGCAGATAGGTAAATGAAGATGTGTTAGAAGAGGGAGGTAATGCTGGCACAGATAAAGATGGGCATCACACAGCCAGCAGTGGGTTTAGGCTGGAAACCAGGAGCAGTTAAGCATGAGAGGAACATCATTTTGCTCAGTGGTCTACATGGATGGTATGCAAGTGGAAGAAATCAAGTCTCAGGATAGGGACTGATAAGTTCATGAGCAGGGTTTTACAGAGATTTTTAATGCTGTCAAAGATGGAGTCCAAGCTCAGATTTGAATAGATACCATCAAACTCTGATTACCTCAAAAATCTGTTTCAAAAGCTCAGGAGAAAAAAATATAAGGCTTGTAATGCTTTCCTGGGAGGACAGGAGGAGGCTGCTGGGAGGGCTAAGAAACCTCATCAAGGATAAATAGCAAGTCTTCTGTGCATAGAGAGGTTGGGCAAGAATCTTGAAATCGTCTCTAACGCTGCTGGCTGTACATCTTTGCATGATAAGGACCAGATGGAAAGCTCAGAAGTGCCTAGATGAATTCACTTTCAAATTGCAATTTAGCATTAATTACGCTCAGAAAGCTGCCTCAACATTGACGTTTGTATTACAAAATACTACAACATGAACGCGTCTACGTAAAAGTTCATAATCAAACCCATGCAAACAATTTAAATATTGCAATGATGTAAACAGATTAAAGATATGATTTTAGATTAGTATGTGGGTTTGCTGTAAAACATTTCACCATCATGCCATGTGTGATTTTTCTGCTTAACTGCGATCTACAAAAATGCTGTAATAACACAGCTTTCTGATTAACCAAACAACTAATAACTGAGAACACGTAGTGACTAGCTATCATCCTTATGTAAATAAGGAAAGCTTATTTTTGCTCACTAATAGCCGCACATAACAATGAAATGCTTTTAATAAGTTCTAAGAGGATAAGACCAAGAAATCAATTTGGTGAATGCCCTTTTCAATGACCGCACACCATGTCCACGGCTGTACCATGACATGTTTGCATTGTTATTTGGCTGTAAACAAAATGAAAAGATCTGTCATTGAAGTTTAAACAGAGAGACTGGTTACATAAACTGAAACATTCTCAGCCCCAGTACAGTACAATCAACAGGCTGAAGAGACTGTACAGCTAAACAAAGTTTGGGGATGTTTTTGGATAGGGGAGAAAGATTAATAACCAGAAAATAACTCTTGGCTCCCGTTATAAACTCTTAGGAATATAATTTAAAATTTGTGTAAATCCAAAGATTGATGTTCAAGCTTATGAAATAACCATTTTTCCACAGTGTTGAAATACACACCCACATGGAAACAAATCTTTTTCCTAGCCAATTTTAAGAAAATATAGTGCTTTTACCAAAAAAAGCAAATTAAATAAATCTGACCTATCCGTTCTCCCAGATAATTGTAACTGCGGTCAGTGAACAACAAATCTTCTATAAATGGTCATCTTTCCAAATTACGCTGGCTTCAGAATGCACTTGATTAATTGCACAAACACTGCATGCCTACAAATGCTGCTTGTCAGCAGGGACCAGCAGAGGATGCCCAAAACATTCCCAGTAGTCACAAGAGAGAAGATTTCTCACTCTGTTTGTTTTTGTTGCAGGTAAACAACATCATGCCTCATCACAAGACCTAGCAATTCCTTCTAGTCCCATACAGAGTGTTTGCTTTGCCCTAAATGGAAAGATTAGACCTAAGAGGGGAAAATCTAGGTTAGATGTTAGGAAAAAATTCTGTACTCAGAGGGTGGTGAGGCCCTGGCATGGGCAGCCAGCTGTGGATGCCCCATCTCTGGAAATGCCCAAGGCCATGGATGAGGTCTGGGTAGCCTGAGCTGGTGGGGGGCAGCCAGCCCTTGGCAGGGGGTTTGGAGCTCAATGATCTTTAAGTTCTCTTCTGAGCTAAGCCATTCTACAATTAGGGGAACTAGGATAAGACAGCAGCAGATTAGAGCATTCTCCTGTTAGGAGAAACGTGGCTTCTGATGGCCTCTCCTACATAGTAGTGGGAGGTGAGCAATACAGGGCTCCAGCCAGATGTGGACTCCAGGCTCAGTGGTCACAGTTTCAGAGCAGTGTGATCAGGAGCCAGCCTAGGACTCAGTGAACCAAAAGATGGTCTCCAGATCAGACAGATGTATGAACAGGCTCACAAAACCTACACAATAAAATCAACGTTGTGGTCACCACGTGCAAAAATTGCATGTGCAACAAAAACACTGCTACACAGATATAACTGAAGAATATCACAGTGAACAACCGAGCTCTGGAAATAAGAGCAGTGAATCAGGGGCTAACCAAACTCCTCTATAGTATGTAGCTTCATGAGTGGAATGCCACAGAAATTTGTAAGTCTAAGTCAATTTTTAGAAGTGACACATTATTTGAAAATAGTCTTTAAAACATTATACCCATCATAAGTCCATCAAAGGTACATCAGTTACTAGTGATATGTAGCAACTCCAAAAATAGTATTTCTGCCTAAGTCCAGCAGAATGGTTAAATGGATATTTCCCCTGGTAACTGCAAAGTAAAAGCAGTACCCAGAGAAGCTGTGGAAACACATCCAGCCACGCTCTTCCCTCACCTTAAGGAGGAAGAGCTACCCTGTTATAAATGCCAAGAGAAAAGTAATTTGGAGATGGAGCTGATAAGGAGCTGTGCACAGATAAATAGGCTAAACGACTTCCTGTGAAACAACCAACATCTATGCTCCACAAATTCTGTGATCTAAAATGGAAACCCAACAAGAGAAAACAGGATCTGTATTCCCTTTGCTTTTCCTAAGTCAAAGCCCTAGCACTTCTTGTGTTCAGCAAACCTTGGAAACACAGAACCAAGTCCTTGCTTGTTCTAGTTCTACGCACCCAAAGGAAAGCGGTATTTTTGATGAATGGCCTACTTCATGGCACATCTTTAGGTTTCCATTCTCTTCCTCATACTACATCACAGTTCGATAAATGACAAAAAAAATACATCTATCCACTCAGTCAATCCTATCTGAGGAAATAAAAAGAAAACACATGTTAATAACACAAGATTCGTGTCAGAAATAGAAAGAGCAGTAAGCTTAAGATAGCAAAAGAAGTTTCAGGGTTTGCTGGGCCTTTTTTCCCCCCACCAAAACGAGGTAAAAGTTTTCTTTACCATCAAACACAGAAGGGGCAAAATAGCAAAATCCTTATGTTTTAGAACAAGTAATTTTACATCATAAGTAAAACAACTTTACTAAGGTATTAGAATCCCCATATTAATTACCCACAGTATGTGGAAAAAGGGAAACCATCCCACAAGCTAAGCCAGCCCGTCATAACACAACGTTAACAGAAAGTTGCTGTTTTGCAGGATTGGACTTTTAAACGTTACACATGTACGGAGCCCAGATTGACAGCACAGGCTGGAACAGTGCCAGAAGAGCAGCTATGACTTATTAGGTCTGCAGCACTTAATCCAAGCAATAGAAAGGACTCGCATGACAGATGAGCATAAATGAACTATTGGGTCAGACAACTATTCCTTAACAAATAAATAAATAAACAGGGACTAAACCACGGTACTGCAGAGCCTTGATATACGTGAGCGTACTAGAGCTATCCTTCAATACTTTCACATTTCAGAGTTTTAAACTGCTAAGGAATGATTTTCTTTTTAAACCAGACTACTTAAAAAAATGTTTTTACCAAATCCCATCACATCATGCTGCCCCTCCCTGACAGTATCATCACGGATCAGAGAACATTTACAAAGAATTGGGACAGAGGCTGAAATCCTGACCCTCCTGAAGTCAGTGAACAAGTTCATGTTGTCGCTGTGCTAAACCCTCTTTTCTTCCATTCTATAAAAGAGTGAAGGGACCACCTACACCATCCTAGCAGAGATCAAAATCCACTCTTAGGGCCAACTGCCCCTCAAACTTAAGTGTGGCCTGACAACATCAGGAATAAAGCAAACACTTGGCTTTGTAGAAGCACCAAAATCATGCTCTACCAGTTTTCTTGTGAAAACAGTAATAATAGAGCTACAGTGTCCTTATTTCCAAGTGTGGGAAGAGTTTAATAGGAACACCTTTTCTTCTCTTTATGACTCTTCTTGGCAAAATCATAAACTACTGTACTTTGGTGTTCAGTCACCTGAAACCAAACCATTTTTTTTCTTCCCCTAATGTATTGATAAATCATTTTCAGCACATAAATTTCCCCTTATCACAAAAACCTGACCAGAAAGCAAGAAAAGGTACAGTAGTCAGCTACATGGGGACCGGTGTGCTTTGAAAAAGCTGAACAGGCTGCAAAAAGGAATATTGTTCCTTTAATGGAGTGACTGAAATGGTGCTTAAAACAGATTGGGCTGACAATTTTTGCAACCTTGGTGTCTCCTCCAAGATTTACAATGGCACAGCTCCCCTTTTTAGCAAATTAAACCTTGTGTCAAGGCTTAAAATTAAATCCAAACTTCTTTTCTTCTCTGTACAGAAGGAACAAATTGGCACCACATGCCGGTAGTCAAGGAGTGCTGATGGGAAACAGAGTGAAGTGAGCGCCCTCCAACCTGGAAGGCGTCACTAGTCAAAATCAACTGGGATAAACAGTCAATTCCACTTAAAGTTTGACATCTAAAGGCTTGTAAGATAGAAACATTCAAATATAAGAATTCTTCTGTACCACACAAACCTGTCCTGGTGCCAGCACTTAAACTTTCTGTGCTGTGCAAGCACTTTGTGGAAATCTGTCTTTAGTACAGTTTGATGTTATAAGATCCTGTTTTGCCAAAGTCTGTTTAGTTTGTTCCAGAGGAAAAAAAAAGAAAATACGAGAGAGCAGACTGTGTGAGCAGCAGTGACTTAATAACAGATTGCCTCCTGTAACCAGTATTCAGGATTCTCTTTAACAATATCTGAAAACTTACTCAAAAAGATCGACCAGGTAAAACAAAGTGGCATTTTTAAGGATGGTCATACGATAGGCTCCTCACTGGACAAAGAAAAAAAAATTGCCTGAATAGCTTTTACAGAACTACACAGGGGTGAGACCTCCCTGTAGGTATGGAAGGTATTTCATTCTAATCATTACCAAGCAGGTCTTATCTCTGATCAATTCTGAAACCCACTCTGCCCACTGTTCGCATGCAAGAGTGACCCTACATTTCCAGGCCCAGAATCACCCTCCAGCCAGGTACATCAACAGGACTCTCAAAGCCTCAGGAAAGGTTTTGCTTTCAGTATGGTCTGATTTAGTAACTAGCACAGAAGCTGCTGCAGGAAAAGGGCTCTTTTTATGATATAACAATAAAACCCTGTTTTAAAAGCTCCTTTATCTTTTCTGATTAACTGTAGATTTTGAAACAGGCTGCCAGGGAGGTGGGGGAGTCATCGTCCATGGAGGTGTTGAAGAACCGCGGAGATGTGGCACTGAGGGGACGTGGGACGGGTTGGGGTTGGACTAGGTGATGTTAGAGGTCTTTTGCAAACTTAATGATTCTATGATTTCTGTGACATGAAAGATGGTCAACTCCCCTCACGTCTTCCAGGCAAGACCAGTGAGGTCTTCCCTCACTACATCTAGTTCAGAAACTATCGGCAGGCCCTTTAAACTTCAAAACAGCCCCAGGAGAGAAAGCAGGATGGATGAAGTTGGATTCCTAGAGCAGTGAAAGAGCAGTGGAACAAGAATGAAATCAATTATTTTTCACTACTTACATATATGTACACTAAAAATAAATTCCAAGATTGTATTGATTCTACCACACATAGATATTAAGTTGTTATTGTGCAAAGCACATCTGACATCTATGTATACAATCATGACAACAGTTTATCAATAAATGCAGGTAGTGTTTTTCTGTAATAAAACAAGTACCTACATGTACCATTTCTTTCTCCCCCCCCCCCCCCCCCCCCCTCCATGACACATGAGCTAAAATAAAGAATCTTACAGCACAAGCATCATTTCTAGCAATGCTGTAACAGTTTAAACAGCAATTTTAACCAACGTGCCCAGTGTTTGAGGGCGGTGAACACAGCAGCCCCAACACCAAGCTTGCCTGAGCCAGAATTGGAGAGCGTTGCAAAACTGCATTATTCCAAATCTCCTACTCCAAAACAGTGACTATATTTGCAGAGGTTTTTATCACGCTGCTTCTAAAGGTGGGCTAATCTTGAATGCTAAATGAGAAGTAGAAAAAAAATTTAAAAAAGGAAGAAAAGACACAAGTATGAAGGAGGCCACCTGACACTAGCACTGGACTAGACCTTCAGGTGGGGACTAGGTTACCAGGGCCCTGCTCACCACTCCACCTAAGTAAGGGCCCAAATTCCACAGCAAACACCACAGTAACTCATTTTTCACTGGTATGTAAATACTTCATTGGGATCTTTTCACAGCACCAAGCTCGTTTTGGATGGCAGACAATAGCAAACAGGGTTATACTACAACATGCAACCATGCTGAAGATCTGCATGACTTACCAGGAACTTTCATGTCATACAGCATTTCTCAGCTAAGGTTTCATTTCTGTTTTGCAGTTCACCTCTGTGTTTAGATAGTAATTATGGTTGTGACATGCAGTGACAGAAGCCAGAAAATTCCAAATTAGCAGAGACATACTCTGTCCATTGTTTGAATGTGCTCAGCTGGTTTTGCTTTACTAATACCACCAAGACAGAAATTTTCATTTCCCAAAGACAGAAACTTCTGGCAAGGGGTTACAGAGTGAAATAAATCTTATTCTTGGAAGAGATTTTTGTTTGACACCTGAATCATTTCTGCTGGTTTCTCTCTTTTTTCCTTCTTCAAATGGAGTCTTAGAAGTCTAAGCCAAAATAGAGTCTTAGAGCTATCACAACAAAAGCTCAGCATCCAATTTTTCCTTCCAAATATACTCTTTCTAAAACATATCAACAAAGCCATAGCCTTATTAGCCTTCGCAGAACTGAGAAGAAGGCTTGCCACGGCAAGGAAAACGTCTCAAACATTTTGATATGCAATGGCTTTCTGAGAGGTTTGGAAGTGAAAGTATCACAGTGCATACTTTTAGAGCTTACCATTTCTGATTTAGAACTCTTAAGACAGCACACTTCATTTCCATTTATAATAGATTAGTAAATGCTAAATATATCTGACATCAGCAATAAAACTATACATTAAAACCATGAAGTTTTCTCCGTGTACCTTTTTTTCCAACTCAGTTTACTGTTCTATTTCACATAATCCCTTCCCCCTTCTACGTACAAATAAGAAATATCCCATTTATACATTTAGATACACCCATTATATATTCTTTTTTTTTTATGATGAGTAAACTTGATGGATTATCATCAACACTGTGGTTTCACACTGCTATTCTAATACACTAGGTTAAGAAAATATGTTCTCCTCTCATATAAAAGAACTCTAGACATTTTAATTTGCAATTCCAGAATATCCACCGGATTTTTCAATCTCTTCATTAAGCCCCAATCCCTATGTTTACTGGAATTGACTGGAAATTTGCCATTGACTTCAGCATGCACAGGTTTACAGTTTTGGCTTACTGGAATAATTCCAGCACAATACTATTGTATCTGTTGGGTTATATCCCACAGGAATTTGGCCCACAGCTTCACTAATTAGTATCTGCTATGATAGGACACTGAATCCGCCAAAGCTTTGAAGTGGATCTGCTGAAGCCATCACCTACAGTGAGATCCCTAAAGACTAAAAGGCTTTTAAAGAGAGAAGGCTAGGCTTTATTTGAATAAAATTAGAAATTTAACTTTCAAACAGGGAAAGCTCAAAGTGACTGGGGAGGGCAGGCTGAAGTGGGGAGGCTTCTGTGCAACTTTCTGCCCGTGCCCTTGCACACTGATCCTTGCTCGTGGGCTTTAATTTATCTGACTCAGTCACTTGCCGGAAATTTTGCCTAATTCTCTCTCTTCCCTACAAGAATCCTCACAGTCTGCTTTGGAACTTGCCTGGTGCTTTCCATGCTCTCTGCATTTGTCTCTGAAACTTGTGGAAATCCCTCCCTCACTACAAACTGCCAGATCCATCCCACTCCAAAAATCTCAAAATATGTCTTCGAGTAATCAGTCAGGACCAGAGCCATGCAGTCAACTTCAGGTGTTCCCCCTTCCCTCTGGGAGGGCAGGTCATCCTCTCCATCTGCAGTCCTTATGACTGCCACCACCCCTACACATACACTTCATCACTAGCATTACTTTTTTGTTTAATGTGGACAACATTAGCACATAACACATAGGTATTGCTTGAGTACCATCTCTTCTAATGAGTCTCGTCTTAAATCCTGAACATTTTTTCCTATTACTCATCTAATTAAAGTTTTTTTTTGTATGGGAGCAACCCCCCAGGACACCATCACTTCCTACCTCTGTACCAGGAATATCATTTCCTCTGCACATGAGAAACAACCTTTGTGTTTCAGTATGCTGCAGCAACATCCCTTCAGCAGTGACTGCTTTGACCACACCACCGCTTTTCCTTCCTCACCTCTTCTGTCACCACCGGCATTTCCTTGGACTTTAACAACCTCCTCCTTCCAAATCACTATCTACAAAACAAAATTCTGCCTCTAGTCTATGACTGAGTCCAACTTCTATCACATATTTGCTGTGTTTTCAAAGTCTCGGCTCGCTGTCTTCTAGCTACCTTACTGCCCCCCACACTCCCCCCACTCCTCAGATGTTCCAGCAGACATCTTATTAATAGCCAAGCCATCTAGAGGGAAAACAAGAAGAAAGCTGGCTAGTCTTTGATTGTACAGTTGTTGTTTTGTTTTTTAATACTTCTTCTAGCCTACAGGGATGTCTTTTTACCTTTGTTACGTTATTAGTTTTAACAACTGTATTATTTATTTTTGTTGCTTTTCATTCTGTAATTGTTAAAAATCCATTAAACAATAGTAACTGAATAATTTCAGATGATTTCTTTCCCTCTCTTTACACCCAAGAATCAAGAATTAACTAACAGCTTAATTAAAACAGATAAACTGAGAAACATGTTAGTTCCCCTGAGAGGTTTACGTACACATCTGATATTTTCAGAAGAATAACTGTGGGAAGAAAAAAAATTAGATTTTAATTGTATGCAATGCCATAATTTTCCACTTTCTTCTCTTCAGTAGAGAGAGCGCTCTGCCTTTCCACCCCGATCACAGACCTAACACACACCCAAGGAACTCATCGAGGTTCTGCTGAGCATCAAGTTTTATCAGTTCTATCTGGATTGGCTTAAAGGAGGGATTCCACACACAAACTGAGGGCCCCACGCTTTACAGACAGACTTCCCACTCTGAAGCTTTGGGATCATGGTGCAGGCAAAGCACAAACTGCCTTTTCCACGTGCATCTCTGTGATCAAGCTGTAAAGGCAAGTCCCATTTTTCAGAGGGGAGATGTTGCAAAGCCTACATTTCACCCTGAGCAGTCTGATGTCTGCGGACATGGAGCTCAGGAACTGCTCTGTGTTTCTAGAAACTGCTGCTATGCTCACTGCCAGCACAGCATATAATGGCTATTATTGATATACATCATGGTCAGTGCTGTCACAAGCTCAATCCTGGTGCTCATTCAATCCACCATGGCCCAATTCAAGTATGAGCATTGCTTTCGTAGATATGTTTCCACTGATACCAACAGCAGTAAATAATGCACCTGGCCTGGAAGTCCACTAGACTCCAGGGACACGTCCATCACATCCCGATGCCTCCACACGAAACAGATTTTAACTGGAAATCAAAGCCTGGTTCTAGAGAACCTGTTTGATCATTGACAGGTCCCCCTCATCATCCCAGTGATGCATGGAGGGTGGGAGCTCCCACCTGAAAAACACAGCCAACGGCATAAAGCTTTGGGCTAAAAACCTTCAGCATATTAAAGTTTGGGAGTGGTGGTGGGTTTTTGTTGTTGTTGTTCTTGCTTGTTTTTAAAACAAAAATAAAGACAACAGAATATACATTAAGAAATTAGAACAGTACTTCCTTTAGTCCATTTTTAAAAAGACTGAGTAAAAATGTCTTCTTTCCAGCACTAACACTGCACTAAGGGAAAAAAACAAGACCAAAAGCAAGTTCCTAGTTAAAATCCTTCAGAATCTTCAACAGGAGATGAATTAACTCAAAAATAACCTCAGAAGTCTCTTTCCATTCTTAATGATTTGTTAAACTAAAGTGGATTAGAATGGATACAGATTATTATTATTAGCTACGAATTGTAATAGCATAATGTAAACTGGAGCTGAGAAATTAAGAAATTAAAGTACTCAAAAGAAAAATTAAGAAATTAAGATATTCAAAACAGAAATAAGTGTGCTAAGTGACAGGTAAAAGTTCTTCACTAATCTTCCTCTCTCAAGGAATACGTTCTATTTTTTATAATGAGAAGATACTATTTTCCATATGTATCTTCTGGAGAATTCAGGATATATTCTAAATGAAACTCTTGTGTATTCAACTACCAATGTTCACAATGTTCAGGTTGGCTTCTGCACTGAAAAATAACCACCACTGATACGCCTTTCTTATCAGTTGACTTGGTAAGCTGGCGGGAGCTGATGTTAACTTCAACTTGCTGCAAATAAGAGCATATTCTAAAAAACAAAAACACCCAACAAATACCTAATAGAAATACTGTCATATTGCTTGTCCATTAAACAAGTAATTGGAATCAAACTTTGACAGAATTATGTGCCAAATACGAACTTCTGTAAATTTGGCAAGCAGCCCATTCCTGTATGCAATGCATAAAAACAGTAAGAATGGATTCTATACTAACTACGGGGTGCTTACTTTCCTTCAACGATAATTGTCTTAATGCCTGTTTTAATCAGTATTAACTACTAGCAATAACATGCTTTTAATTATGTTTTAAACGAGTCCTTTATTGGGCTGTTTTGGGAAGCAAATTAGTCAAAAGGAGCTGTTAATCAAAAACGTGTTACTGGCACAAAATAAATGTTCATTTAAGGAGCCATTTGAAATAAACCTGGCTCATTGACTCTGACAACCTACAAGGACACTGGGGCCTCCTGAGGATAACTCCTTCAGTACTCTCCTAGATACGCCTTGCTGCTCAGAAGTTATAAGTAGAAACATTAAGCAGTTTAGGTCATTCATCAGCTAACTTTTACTACTGTACTCAAGAAAATGAGCCTCCTAGGAACTTCACAGCAGATCTATTCCTTCATTAGCTAAGTAATATTGAGAGAGATGTTCCTGTCATTATGAATGGAGAAATCTATTGCAGTGAATTTTACTAGTGTCCCCTTTGTCTACGAACTGTCTTTGTAGATTCCAAGGTATTTAGGCTGAAAAACTAGCATCATTATCTGTGAACATTATTCGTGTGTGTTCATTTCCTTCTGCTGAGTGATAGCCACGCCTGAAAATTCAACCACGCAAGATTACATATTCTGCCTAATACACAGGCACACAGCTTGGCACTCAGTACGGGAACATAATATCACCCTCACAGCACAATTTTAAATAGAATTTTCATTAAATCTGTCCCATCACCAGGTTTGAAAATTTTGCCGTTGCTCTTTAATTCCGAGCACTTCAGCTTTAGACAAAATGAGGATTGCTTGAATTACACCAAAAGCTAAGAGTCTGGGTTTAAAGTCTGCAAATCATGGCTTACTGGTTGATCCCTTGACTTTTAAATATTAAACTAATTTTGCTTCACAACAAGGCAAAAAATAAAAAAAAAAAAAAAAATGAGGTGATTTTACTCCACATGGCTTGTCTCAGTTAATTTGTTCAGAGTCCTAACCATCTCAAACACATATCTTAGCAAAATGGGTACCCAAAAAAGGTGACAGAGATGCCATTCCCCTTCCTGTCTGCTACTGCACAAAGCATGCAGAAGCAATATAAAATGAGTGACTGTAATAACAAACCTGGGTTTTCTTACATCAAGAGCCCCTTCAGGATCATATTGGAGGAAGATCTTATTGGGGAGGCAGGTGGTTAATTAAGCATCAGTTCACAGTATGTCCTTAAGAGACTGAGCCTAGGGGTAGGAATGAACTTGCAGGAGAAGTTATCACTGGATTAAAAACAACAAAAAGAAAAGTGGGGGAAGGGTGCAGAAAATTCATATGCAATAAAAGTGCAGAAGGCATGCTATTTATCCATGTTCTGCTTTCCAAAGGCTGCCATCACTCAGGAAAACCCACTGGTGATGGTCATACCCAGCATGATCACAGGAACAATGACAATATTAGTATTCAGATTCTCATCTTCAAAAGGCAATTGGAGATAGCAGCGAGACAGATCTCTTGGGTATCCTTGACACACATTTTAAATGGCCTTCTAATAAGAGTTTACAAGCATAAAACAACACCCTTCCTTCCAGCCCTGCCATATCCAGTTATTCTTTAACCTGACTAATTTCCTGCTCTTTTTCATGATCATTCCAAACCAAAACTTTCACTCACAACTCACATCAGCCTGCAGCAGTCAACATCAGAACCTCATCAGCATGTTGGCATGGATGAGCATCAGGAGGTCACAAAGACAGAAAGAGGTGTAAAGATGCCATGCACAGAACACTACCCAGGGTGAAGCTGCTTCCTCCTCCTCCCATTGATTGTCTTCAGAGAAAAGTACACCACAGTCCTCTTGTGCTATACCAAGTCCCGCCTGGCTGCATTTATGCCACAAAAATTAAGTTATGCACACAAATCCAATGCAAAAACTCATCTAGATGACCTTCAAAGCCCTGGAAAAAAAAAAACCACAAAACACACAAGAATGTTTAAGCAAGACTCCCCCCAGAGGCTGTACTTCAAGATGCAATGATCTGGGGTGGGCAATAGGGAAAGGAGAGTATCTCCCATCCCACTGAGCCTGATTTCTTCCCCTTTAACAGTATACAATGCCATACTTGAAATAGTTTTATGGTCTTATAAACACATCTTGATTCCGTTGACCTGTTTATAATCCTTTCAGCATGTATCTAACTCAACAAGACGCCCTTTTAAATACTTAAAAGTTACAGCTTTAACACAATTAACAGAAAAAGATTAAAATAAAAGTTTTACCAAGGGACAATCCAGTAAAACACCTTCACTAAGGCAGTCACTCTCACTGAAATATGAAGATTACCAATAGTTCCTGACTACCTCCATTACAAAAGCCATTAGAAATTCTGTCTCACAAACTGTTTGTCCTCCCCCACCTTTTCGGAGATCTTAACCAGACCATAATTGCAAACCTGATTTTTATTTTATTGCATTCAAAGATGATTGCACTTTTTGATGGACTTCATAATGTTCCAAAAATAGCATAAATGCTTTCTAAGATGTGGGTTTAGGAATGTTATTGGGATGGGCAACTTATTTTTCAAATTATCATCCACGGATCTATTTTCAACACTCTCTTTCTCAGTCCATTAAGTGTATTTCTGCAGCCTTCATCCACAAGCCACAGTAAAAGGTTGTGTCTGACCCTGTTCCAGAGTGCCAATGCTTTCCTGCTTCCAGTTAGCAGCGTAACCACAAACGTTTTCTTCTTTCTTTAAATTTCTGGAAATGCAGAAATGTGGTCTTTTCAATATACTGTAATTGCTGCTCTTCTTTTCCTCATCACGCACATTTATTCCAGTTAATACTGCAAGCATTTCAGCATACTTTGGCTTTTGCATTTCTTGATTCAAACCGTCCTTTGGGGGATCCATCTTTTCTTTGATATTAAAAACAATAGGGAGTAAGAAGATAACTCTCCTGGACCTGCTGAGAACCTTCAGAGATTTATGCTTTAAGCAATCATTTCATTCAAATTTATCAGGGGTCTATAGTGACAAAGATGTCACCTTAAGCTAACAAAACTCTAAGGTTAAGAGTTATTAATTGATTTCCTTAGCCCCCACAGAAAAGCTACTATTCCAGCTGGGTTTTTCGAGAAATTTGACAGAAGCTGAGATCAAGAGGCAGGCTGATGGACTAAAAGATACCTGCTGGAGTCAATGGAAGAGTCGAGTATTTTGCCACAGAGTCCAACACACAAATGTCATTGTGAACACAAAAACAAGAGGCTGTGGAGTGACACAAGAGCCAGCCCCATCCTTCCAACACCTACTTTTCAAAGTGAATTCACTAAGAAAACCTCCACAGCACAGAAGAAAGATAATGCTCAAACATAGGAAGCTAGGACAGGTGGTACAGAAAACTGATGCAAGAAAAAAAAAAAGCTTTACAATATATAAGATGTTAATTTCTTATTTATGATGCTTCCATAAACTTTATTATAAGTCATTATATACATCTTGAAGCATCTCGTCACACAATGACATTTACAATGTCACAATAGCAAAATAATTCCGCACAGAACAATTTGCAAAGTATCACATCAAAGGTAATATAGGAGTACAACATAATTGTAGCAATTTCACCATATTAATACTATACTGCTTATACTTTGGGCCCTCAAGCAAAATAACTTTCCACCCAGAATAGGTAGGCAAAAATACTTCTGTTTATATAATTTTATCTCAGTTAGATCAGCAGGGAACCGGGTATGATATACACAAAGTACATTTGATAAGACTGGTAGGCTCCACCAGGGCATCCAATGAAACTGAATGAAATTTAGAGGTTTCTCCATACAAAATGACCTAAGTCGTTCTGATCCTTCTTTATTTCTTGAAATCATCTCATTTACAAAAACAAAACAAAAACTTTAAATAGAAATTCATCTAAAATCACCACCAAGCAAGAGAGGAAAAATGATTATTGACAAAACATCTGACTCTACTCCCTCCTAACAAATCTTTCAGCTCTGTAAGACTGAAAGCAGTCCTGAAAATAATTTATTTAATGACAGAAAAAAAAAAAAATGGAGAATAAGGAGAAGATAAAAATAGCTGAGGACCAAATTTGCACTAAACATAACATGAAAGTTTTCTTCTAGACTCACAGAGATTTTTAAGCTGGTCTGTTGCAGGGACATTCATCTAACCAAATATGAGGCCCTATGGGAACTCTGAGGAGATTAAAAAGAAATAATGAAGGCATAATTGTGGGTTGGCTGGGAATAGTTCTTTCTCCTCCTCAGCATATGGAGAAGTGTGTCAGTCAGATGGTGCACACTGGAAGGTATAATACCTAGGGGGTTTGAGCGGCTGATGCTTCTTTATTTCTTCGTTTTGCTTTCAAATTTCTTTTTCATCTGTTATTTTAAGAGATACCAGGGCTTGAGGTATTCTCTGTGGGTTTGTCTCGCTATTTTTTTTCCTTGGGGTGGGAAACTAAAGATCTACATTCACTTGTACTTTGAAAAATGTTTCATGTCTAATTCTTATAGGTGAATTATACCTGCTCAGACAAATGAATCAGAAAATACGAAGTCACATATCTACTACTAGTTAACATAACCTAATGAGCAGTTTTTTTAAAGGAATTGAAGAAAGCAAATGTAATACTGCAGACAGGCATTTTTGATAGACTCATTTCAGCATTCTGCATCTATTAGCTCTTCTTCATAGGCTCTGCTGGACATAAATTGTTTCTACTTTGTTTAAACCTCAACACTGAAACCGATTATTTTCCATCTGACAAACTAAACAGCTACATCAGAGAATGTGGACAGAGAGATTAAAGTGGCAACGTTTCTAAACCCATCCTAATTGAACCTCAGCATTCATGTGCTTCTACCCATCAGATCTGCATGCAGAAACATTTACAAGCATGCATAAAATACCTGAAATCCCAAATCCCCTCCAAGAAGCAGTACTATATTTGCAGATTCGTGAGACTGGAGAGCAAACTCCCCCAAATCAGCAGCCCTATACAAGGGCAGAAGAGGTTGGGTAGGACCAACCTCAAATCATGCAAAACAGAAGGTAAAAGATAGTCTTTACCTCCAGGCAGACTTCCCAAACTTCAGGCTTGGAGAAATGCAGCCACTATCAGCACATTTTTATCTGGTCACCTCTTGGATTGCATCAATGATGGGGGGAAAAATATTGAAAAAAAAAAATCACAATCAGAATTCCAGGCTGAAAATATCAATGACAATTTTGACCCAGTGTTCTAGTATGAGCATGAAGGCCACTCTGCAACGCGCATGGGAGGAAACTTAGGTAACTGTTTGGATTAAGATGGTAGATGGGAAAAGATACAGATATATCCTGTGATACATCTGCTGGCAGATACATATGCAACTCTTTCTGTGGATGCAATCACCAAGTGAGGTTACAAGCCATACTGCACTCTACCCAGTTTGGAAGAAATGAGTGTTCAGCTGATAGGATCAAGTTTGACTCAACTTCCAAGCTGAATGGGCATTTAGCCCGAATCATAACCCAGTCCTGTGTGCGCAGACTTTCAAAAAGTGTATTTGAGGGCACTTACAAAAATTAAGCAAAGCAACAAAGTTATTAATAACTGCTAAAAAAAAAAATAAAATGCTGGAACTAGTGGAGATTAAAAGAAGATGATATATTAGACTGGAAAGAGCTCGTCTCCAGAAATTATTCTCATTTTTTTTTAAGTTGAAATGGGTGAAAGTATTTTACAAAAGTTGTTTTTAATGAGACATTTTCTCTACATCATATCAGGACAGAACTGTGAACTTTTTTTTAATGGAATTACTTGACAAACTGATCAGTGCCATATCACTGCCTCCAGACACAGTTCTTTTAATGATGTCCAAACTACTTAACTATTAAAATGAAATTGTGAGCCAGCACAGTAGGAAGTAGATTGAGCAAGCTGAAGATCAAAGAAGATACCATCACAGTGGCCTTTGTGTGCTCACTGTAGGTTTGCTCCAACTGAAGGGTAAAGCAGTAGTGAATTGAATTATATTGGGTTAGTTCTATACCAGAGCATTGAAAGCAGCATAAAAGAAGGGTCAAATGAAACAGTGCAAACTTACCTACGCTGGGCAAGATTAAAACCTATTCTATAATGCCGTGAGACATTTCATCATTTCATGTAAATAGTGCAGGCACGCCTGCAAGCACAGACTTCAGCAAGTTACTTGTAATGCCATTTTGTACACATGCTCTTACGC
Organism: Callipepla californica brunnescens; assembly: GCA_023055505.1. NCBI lineage: Eukaryota > Metazoa > Chordata > Aves > Galliformes > Odontophoridae > Callipepla > Callipepla californica. The sequence continues at coordinate 18,316,921 of JALIRH010000010.1, forward strand.
AGGTACATTAATCCCAGGTCAGGTACAACAGACTTGCTACCTGTAGCCTCATACCACTCTGTTGCCTTGTGCAGCAGTAACTCTGCCTGAGAATTAGAGTAGTCTGGGGGGCTTTCTTGGTTTCAAATCAGTCTTCAGAAGACAGCAAACAGCAGTATGTTCTCTCTACCAGCATATCTTGAATTACTATAACATCACATTATAACATGTCTTTGAGGGAGCCACGGCCTTTTTAGTGAACTGCTGAGGGAGCTGCATTCCTTCACAAGCTTTGCAACAAACCCCACCCTAAGATCAGTGTATCTGTCTACTTTACTGTATTCATACACAACTAGTGCAAGCTTCCATCCCTCAGATAAAAGAACAATTCTGTACCTCATAACCCCGTAAGAACAGGGTCACCACTGGAGAGCAACTGCACTGACCAAGCTTGGGGATCACTTCGGTCCTGCCCCTGAACTGGTTCAGGAATGGTTGAAAAACATTTATTTTTCAAATTTCTCTTTTTGGGACAGAGTATACCATCACGGACTGAGCACCCATGCTTGAAAACCTTTAACTTACTGCTATGGGAGAGAAGATTAAATAGTACATCATACACAACATACGATCACAGTTTTGAGAAAACCAAATGCAAAATGCCATTTAATAGGTAACAATGCAAAATAACACCTCAGAAATATGAGAAAGAAACAGACCATGTTTTCATTAGCATACAGAGTGCTAGATTTAAGCATTCTGTACATACGCATCCTACAACATCACCATTCATTAGCTGCTTTTGCTAACTTTGAGCTTGCACTGTTTGGAATTATTTTAAGCTGCTGTTAGACTTGAACAATCCCTAGCAAAGCAGTGGCCAGAATGCAGGAGAATCTTTCCAAGTTGCAAGCTGAAACCAGTTTATTATTTACCTTTGCATTTTATTCCACAAACACCCCTCCTACAAAAGCAATCCATAGGAAGCACGCACAGTGCAGATATCCAAATTCACAGAGCTTGTGCTGCAACTTTAAGATTTATCCAAATTAAATGTAAATAAATTCCAAATATTAGGAAGAAGTTACAGGTGCTCAGGGAGAAGTTACTTGTATTTTATGGGATTCATTTTCCGCACAGTATGTGTAAGGAATTAGCTACAAAACTTTCCATTATTACCCAGGGAAGTTGCCTAATTCTCCATGTGTTGTTAAGAAGATTTACCTATCTGTGTTGTTTTAATATTTAAAATATCAGAATTTGAGTATGGGCAAGGGAAAGGGACTAGCAGCTCTGTCAGCCCTGGCCAGGTTGGCACTCTGCAGAGGGTGAGCCCAGGCAGATCCAACATCACAGGCTGAAGCTGAACTACTGCCATCACATTGTATGTGAAAGAACGCCCAGAATCAACCAGTGCTAACAATACTGATGCCCTTCTCATCTTTTCTTTCTATTTTTTTTTTTTTTTTGTATGGGGTCATTTCTCCAGACTTTCTAAGTCTCATTTCATTTTCAAACACAGTCTCCGACAAACTAAGGAAATAAACTCATTTAATAGCCCCAATGAGTTTGTAGTGATTCATTTAGTTAGATCTCAAGAAGCAACTCTGATCTAAGATAACACAAGCTTGTGCGTCAAGGAGTCTTTGGATCTTTGGTGATGGAACAGAGCCCTGAGGCACACAATTTCTAAAGCTTCTGTATTTTCATCCACTTCGTAAGTGTAAATGAAGAAGACTTTTAATGTATTTATTTTTGTTGAAATTAAATAAGAAAAAGAAAGAAAAAGGGGGAAAAAAAACATTCTGACGATTTCTGAAAACTAAGTCATGTTTAAGTGTTGGCATCACAACAGGATTGCAGGGAGTGGACAAGGGCACCATGTTGTAAAGGAGGCAAGAAGCCAACAACTTTGCAGATGGAAAACCTGAGAAGAATGACTGAATGGATAACCCAAGAATAAACTTAATCAAAACATGTTAAGATGTACCAATGACATTTGATTTACTCACATTCATTTCTACTTATTACACAATTAACACTTTCATAGAGGATGGGGAACATAAAGAACAATATCTGCACACAGAGGGAAAGTAATCCAGGGGCCCAAAGTTTCACTGGGAAGACTTAGCTTTACAAACAACTGTTACCATAAGTGATTTCAGACTCTGCATATCTCAACGTAAAAAAGGTTAACAGTAAGAATTCATATGAAGTCAGTAAGGGGAATAGAAGATGTAGAAAAGAACTCCTGGAGCATAAGTAAACTTATAAATTACATATATATAATGCACAAAGAGAAGTAGTGCTCAATGTTATTCCTATTTTGTTTATGTAAAATGGAAAAGGAGAAAGCAACACTAGACTGAAACAGAGGAGTAACTAGAAGAAACCTAATGTGTTAACATTAAAAAAAAGTAGAAGCAGGAGAAGAGTTAAGTGTAACTTTCAGTCCAACCTAAACATGTGAAAAAGAAAAGCAACACCTAGCACAGGACACACTTCATGCAGAATTGTTGCAGTACAACTAGTAATTTTGGAGAAAACTAAACGTACCAAGGAAACTGAACTTCTTAATGAGGTTATGAGTTTGGGTGATAAAGGTGATTCGGTGTTTATGTAATCCACTAAACTGAGGCATCTGACTTCCTTACACACGATGTCTCAATTAAGAAATCACAGTAAAGAAAAACCAGCCCAGCACACATTAAATGGATTAAACACTGGCTGTGCCTTAAAATGCAGCTGTGAATGGGGTATTCTCATTAAACAGGTTTAGAGAAGCCTTGCCAGAGTGAGGCCTTGACTCTAAAATATCAATTCAAAATAATAAAAAAATAGTAACTGCTATTTCATCAAATCTGAAAGTAATGGGATTGGAGAAAGGGAAAAGATGAAAGTTGACTAAAGAAGCATCTTTCTGGGAAAACAGTCATAAATGTTGTCAGAGCAGGCAGTGTTGGTTGAAAACAAAAAAACAAAAAAACACAACTATGGGCATGTATCAGCCCACCATGCCACAACATCCAACTATCCAACTGCTTGTACACCACTAGATTGACTGGACATATGGTGACTTTAAAAGAAATATTTAACCAATTTAACTTTTGCTAAAGACTGCTAGAATTCTCAGTACCAAGCCAGTGACCAGTCTCATATCTTGCCAACATATCCACTACAAGTAAATCTAGATTTTAGATTTGATGCAGAAATTAATTCAGAGAACAGACTACAGCCTATAATATGTGAAAAAACAGAAACCATCTTAAAATGTGTCTAAGACAGAGGTGATAAATTTATCCTGGGTTGATAGCTAGAGCAAATGCTTTCTCCAGGTGTCTGAAGTTACATTAAATAAACCCCATTCAAAATTATTATTTATATTCTCAAAGGTCTGAGGCAAACCAAAGAAAACAGATGACATTGAACTCCCTAATCTGAAGTTAAATAAAAATAAAAAACATTTCCATCTTTTTATTGAGTGAGATATTTTCACATTACAGCATATGATGGCTCCTTTCCTCTGTTAAGACAGAAACTGCTGAATAGCTCCACCTATAACAAGTTCTTACTGAGCCACCTTCAAGCCAACAGATACATCTGGGCACAGCATCTTCTGATACAGCAACACAGCTCCAAAACACACACCAGGAATTTGTTTAGGCTCTAAACCAACATTTCCATAATGCACAGGTGCATTACAATTACAGCAAAAGCCTTGGGCAGCACCATCAACCCTCTCAGTATCCTCCAGGTCTCATCTTTAGGGAATATGGAGAAAATAGAGAAGTTTCTGTTGCCTACAATCTGACAGGAAAATACCAATACTCATTTGCTACTGAATTTAATCTTTTTTTCATTTGATCTCCACGCTATCTCCCTTTAATATTAATTATCAGTCTTGACTGCACATTATGTTAAGGTCTTCTATACTGCAGCATCTATGTTTCTTCCAAGTTAGGCTCTTTCCCCAATGACAAAGCTTCTAATACAAGTCTCCTTAAACCCCATTTGATACCACTGGACAGCAGTGCACAAATAGGGCACTTCTCCTTTCCTCATCTCATCTGGATTTCAGGGGGATATCTGCCCTGAAGTAAATTCCAGTCTGCTTAACTGCGGAATTCTTATTTTCAGCACAACGGCATTTTAATAAGGTTAAAAATCTGTCCTGACCTCTGTCTTTGCCCTGTTCCCACAGCTATTTCGCTCACCTGATTGCCTGCTTACGATATATCTTGGCTAAACCACTAACAGGAAAGAGGGATTAAACAAACCGCAACCTCAGGGACAGGAATGAGGATTTAAAATCCTGCAACTGGCTCAGGAATTCAAAATACATAGATCAGACTTCCAGTTTCCAATATACTCACTCACAGTAATTTGCTTTACTAACGCTGTAGCTTCTTGTTGCGATACCTTCTTGTAACCTAATCACTACAAACACTATTGCAGCAAAGATAAAGACAGATGTGCAGATGCATGCTCAAGGTCATAATCCCTTCTTGACTACCACTGGCTTTCACCCACTATCAACCCAGCAATGCCAGTTACATTAACATTTCCACACTCCCATGGAGATATGCTATCTTCTTTCCCTTAGCCCTGTAACACCATATGCACCCCAGGACTTGTTTTTGAAAAGCTATGGTCATATTCTTCCCATCTTTTTCTTAAATCTAGAATTTTTAATTCTTATGGCAATATAAGAAGGAAAAAAAATGATATGTTGAATTTGACTGGCTTTTCATTTGTCTTCCAGTGCAGATAAATGAACAGTGGCATTAGTCTGGTTTAAATTAGCTGTGGTGGCCATCTCATAAACTCCAGATCTGTCCTGAAGTGCCAGGCAGAGAAACACGAAAGAAATAAGGGCTGCAACTAAAGCAGGAAGAGAGGTCTTTTTCCACTCCCTAACCTACTCCCTATGACTTCAACTCCTTTTGCTGTGTTTGTGATCATGCAGATGGACTTTTTGGTGAAATGGTTAGGTTAGTAACTCACAGAACATTAAAAACAATACCACAGCTCAAGAGAGCTCAACAGACATTATGGCAATGTAAATAATGCATTAACTATGCTAATAGTAAGATTTAAAATACTATTACAAGCTTGGTAGTTTGCCAGTGGTAAAAAGTTCCTCTATCCACTCTCAACATATACTTCAGACTTCATACTAAAAACTTCACTGAAACTTTCTTGAACTGGAAATGAAGAGAAAAAAAGAGATACAACTCACACTTATCCTATTTTACTTATCACAACTTGCAAGCTAGAGTTATGGCATATGGCGTGTTTTTATTTTGACCTTCTTCAGTATAATCACCTCAACAAAGTGTGTTCCCCATGGTAAAGATAAAGACATCTCAAGTATTCCTCAACAAAATACACAAAGCATCACTCTTCCATGACTCCTCCATTATACTTAGTCCAAAGGGAAATTCCCAGGGGAATTATTTCCCAAAATGCCTAAGGCTGTAAAAGTAGAACTGTGATTTCACTCTAGAGTACACCAGGGTAAAAGATACTCTATGTTTCTTCCTTTTTTTTTTTTTTTTCATATTAATGTTATAAGTAAGTCCTTTTGCAGGGCTACATATCTTGAATTTGCCTTTACCACAACATTTTTCCTACTTTACAGATGTCTTCAGTGAGTGAAAGCAGACTTCTGAATTATTTAAATAACCTTTAAAAGAAATCATCTCTGCAAAGATGGGGTGAAGATCACTAAGTAAAGATCAAGTGAGAAATGTGTTCCTCACAGGCATTTCCAGAAGACTCTCCATTTACATGTAAGAAAAAAATAATAAAAAATTAAATAAAATAAAGCTCTTAAGGAATAAAATACATAACAAAACTAATGAAAACAATCTTCTCCCTCTCACAGAGAAACTCTTTGCCTTTAGATTGAGAGAGCCCACATTTGCCACGCTCATCCCAAGCCCCCCTTATCAAGCACTTACAGAGGACTGAGAGGCATCCACTTCTCTGTCCTCCCAACAGCTAAGAGCCACTCACACATCATGGTGGGCAGCTTTCATAACTAACGATGGCACCACACACCTGGAGAAGTGAGCTTTGCAGAAGCGAATTACTGAAAACACCCGAAACAACAATACTAATGAGCTGTAATAAATAAAGAGCACTTCAAGCTTCTTTGACTTTGAAACTTGTGAAATGTTTCTATCCTTCATTTTAGGGAGGAAAACTTATTTACAACTGTACAGTGAATAACCCAAAAAAATAGCATCCAGAGAAAACAGGGAGGAAGATGGTATATTTTACTAGGCTTATCTGGATGGTAAACAGACAACCAGTAAATAAAAAAAGGCTCACCTTATGCAGATGGTTGAGGATCACCAATAACTCCACACAAAAGGGATCTCCAACAAGAGAACCTTCCCCAGTGCTGGTCAGCCCTTCAATGGGGTCTGGGAGAGGTGCAGCCAGACTCCACCCCTTCCAATCACACAGGACCATTGCCTTCACCTGTGCTCCTGCGGCTGACTCAGTGCTCCCTCAGGTGATCAATCAGTGGTTTAAGCCGTGATTCAACAGTTCCCATAAAACAACTTATGGATTAGCTGCAATTTAAATCCCTACAATTCTTTGTGTGGCTGAAACACCTTAATCAATGTTACCTAACAGCATTTGACTCCATATTCACCAGTTAAGGCAATGAAGAAACCCAAAGAAAAGCCATGCACACTACCTAGTTATGGGTTAGCAGCTCAGTGCCCTCGTACCTTGCCAGTGACAGTTATTGCTCAACATCTTCTGAGGCCTTACAGTCCCACAGCCTCTTTGCATGGCACACAATCATACCCAATGTGGCCACATTTAATTGTTTCAAGGATAAAGACTGTTCAAGGCATCTGCCACTATACTTAAATTATTCATTTGTTTGCATTACTTATTCATTAGCTCTTGAAGTTATCTTGCTTTGCAAAGTACCTGGTTTCTAGTGCTCATAGAGGAAAAAAAAATACACTTTCCTTTGTTTTAATTGACATCTTGTGACTTTTGCAAGCAACTGACTGCATAGCACTAATAGCTCATAGTGAGTGTTGCCAAGCATCTGAACAGAAGCGTCACTTCTGCACGTGGGTAACCTTTTGGGGTCTAATATCTTCCTCCAAGCAAAGCCAAGCAGCAGAAGTTGTGCTAAAAGAGCAGAGAAGTTGTGTTTGTCAGCGCACAAAGCTGGGAATGACCAAACTTTACAAGTTTTGGGAGTCCCACTCTCCGGAATAGAAGTGTGTTTTATTGCGTTCTTATTTTCCATGATTAAATGCTACTTCTGATATTTAACATCTTAGAGGAACAAAATAAAATGCTGGCTCTGCAGCTGCTCATGAAAATACTTCTAACCACAACTGCCATCCTCCTCATGTCTGTTTCTCCCTATGAATGAACAATGTAAAAAAGGCAATCACATGCTTGTTCGTGTTAGAGGGGGAAGCACAAACGCTGGTCACTTTGTTTCTTCAAAGTGCTTAAATGCTGAGATTTTCATTATGAACATGTCTAGAACTGTTGTGAGACTGTTCTGAGACTTTTGAGGCTGCTGCTCTGTGTTGTAGCTGGGCTCTTGGTTTCTGAACTACACCTGCATATGTGAGTTGCTCTTTCAGTTTCAGGGAAGATGGGAAAACATGAGAACATAGACAGCTGAATTTCTGCTGGTTTCTTTCTTGTATTTATCAACAGAGAGCCTTGATCTGTAGGTACATGAGATGAGCATGTCAAAACACTACAGAAATGTAGCAGGCCAAGAACAAGACTTTTTGAATCAAAGTTTTGCCAGTGAAAATAATAATGAAGAAAAATAATAACAATAGATGTTGTGTTGAGGGACATGGTTTAGCGAGAACTGCTGGTGGTGGGTGGATGGTTGGACTGGATGATCTTGGAGGTCTTTTCCAACCTTGGTGATTCTATGATTCTTATTTATAGAAGTGGTGCACAAGCTATGACACCCTTCTGCAAAGAAGATCCCAACATCCCCAAGATAACTTTCACAGGAGTGATAAGCTACAGCACAGAGACAACCCTCCTTCCTAGTTTTGCAGACACCACAATGAAGAGCCCCTTCTAACTACACTGTTTTTTGTACCATACGACTTAGCATTAACATTTCCAGCATCAAAAAAAAAAAAAAAGGTCTGCAAGCCTCAACTCACCAGTTCAGACATTTCTATCACAGCTAAAAGTTGGCTTGTGATAAAGGCTTCAGTCTAGGAATAATCTTTACCCACTTGAAGGAGGGAAAAAACAAACATCTTACTACTAGGCACTGTCATTATGGTGATATAAATTGCATTTTATCAGTTTCAGCTGTTTTTTTTTCCTGGCCTGTACATAAAAATCTCTTTTTCAACTGAAGTCCTTCAAGGTCTACTAGCCAAATTTTGCTATCAGATGCACATGCAGCCCTATTAATGTTAATGAGATGGTTGAATTTAAGCAAGGGTAGAATTTGATCTTTACCCTGTTATGTTGTAGGCAGTCTGAATGTTTGTCTGTTTTAACTTAAAATCCATTTAGCAATTTTTTTTCTTTTATAATGAGGGAGTCTTACAAAATCGTATCACAAAATGCCAAAGGTATAACAGCAGCAGGTCAGAATCAGATCTTCTCTCTGAAAACAGCCACTGCTGGGTGTTTCCTAGAAAGAATACAAAGCCTTGAAGTGAGCTATTATAGAATAGTTTGCCTGGAGAAAAATATTCCTGACCTGACTCTCTTCTGGCTTATGGTCTGAAGCAGGAGTTTTCCCATCCCTTGCAGACTTCTTTTTAAATGCCTTTATAATCAAATCTCTGAATGACAGTCAAATTTTGCAGTCACGAAGAGGCATATGCAATGTGTGTTCAACACTTTCCATTAATACACAATTACTAGATATATTTACAAGCCATTTACTTTATTAAGATTGAATTCATTCTACAGTGGTTCAAAAGCAAACCTTCCTTTTCGGATCATCTCCCATTACAACACCAGCCACAGTTTTTTAATCATTTCTAATTTAAGAAAAATTAACACTCAATTAAAATGAGTTTGAACTCAATGAGAACTGCAGCAATAAGAACCTTTCTTTTTTCTCTTTCTCACTGTCTCTGCCTTTCTTTCACTCAGATGTGGCTGAAAGAACACCGGGGCTGAAAAACTGAGCATTCAGACCTCAGGAAGGATGCTTTTAACTGGGTATCCCACTATAGGTTTTGGTTCAAATTTATTTGCCTGATAATTTTAACAGGCCTTTCCTTATTTAATTCACAACAGGATGAGGAAGAGTCAAGAGTAGATTAAAAAGCAGAAGTGACTGATAATTCTATAGTGTAGAGAAGATGAGGCTCAGGAAAGCTCTCATGAGTGTATATAAACACCCAAAATGAGGTACAAAGAGGACACGGCCAGGCTCTTTCCAAGACAAGAGGCAACGGGCACAAACTGGAACACAGGAGTTTCCACCTAAACACTAGGAACACTGTACTGTGCAGGTGATGGAGCACCAGCACAGGCTGCCCAAAGAGGCTTTGGGGTCTCCTTCATGGAGGTCTTCAAGAGTCACATGGACCTTGTCCTGGGCACTCTGCTCTGGGTGTCACTACTTGAGAAGACATTGGGCCAGATGGATCCAGAGAGCCCTGCAGGCTTCAGTCGTTCTCTGGTAATGTTTAATGTGTAGAAGAATATAACAATGGTTGTATAAAAATATATGTAACGTCAATGATACCTATCAATCTCAGTCACTGCACAAATTGAACAGCATGTAAGAACTGCAGAAAGAAAATGCGTGAATAAAAATGATGAAGTCAAAGCAGATGAACTCTTATGCAAACATCAGCCCCTGCTCATCTCCATCACATACCTTGGTGGGCTGTGGAGCAAGTTACCTAACCCAAAAGGCTCGGTGTGGCAGTGTGGATAAAATATTGGCAAAAGAGTTTCCCACTTTGCGCACTAGCTTGAAGAAAGACATTACAGGATTGTGGGATTTCAGCAGAAAAAGCAGAAGCTAATTTAATTACATTACCCACCAGGTTGGAAGTATCTGATTTTGCAGCCTTCATGTTTTCAATAAAATTTTTGGTTTAATAAACAGGATCAGTGGTACACAAGGGGTCTCGGGAGCAGAAATATTTATGAAGCATGGTTTCCTCCTTTCTCCAGCATGAATTTCTCACTTTGCCACAGCTGAACTGATGATGCAGTTTTTTCCTCCCTAATTTGAGCCTACCTCATCTACACAACCACTTGCTTTCATGAAACTTATAGGAAATTAATAACTTTATGACCCTTACACTCACTAGCTAAAATTGACCGACAGTTTTGAAAGCTATCAGGGAAGGACAGAAGCCTACACAGACGCAGTTATATACATCTGGTTTCCTTAGGAACAGATTTACAAATCCTGATCGTGTGGCATCAGAGATGCTTGGCATGTTCACATTCCTCCCACCACTCTCCCTTCTGCCACAGCCCTGTACACATGTACCTGATACCTCTCCTCCCAGACAATTCATTTTGGCCCCATTTGGCCTGAATCTTTGTCCTTTCTTCCACAGTGGCTCTGTCCTCTGTCCCAGTGCTCAAAGTCCCAGAAGTCACAATATTCTCTTCAGTACCACTACCCCATCTGGTGCCACTTATGATACCAAATGGGAAGGAAAAGTACATGGGGTGAAGGTGCTGGCACACCCTCTAACTGCCTGCTCCTGGTTAGCTTTCAGGAGAAATGGAGAGTGAATTTTAACACATTGAGCTTTCCCAAAGTTGTGTTAGAGAGCGTGTTTTGAGAACAGTAAAGCTAAGTGATCCATATGCAGAAGGTATGAAAGTTGTTGTTTTATAACTCTGTGGTCAAAACTGCAGACCCATAACTTCTCATCTTGAGGATACTAAACCTGAGTTTCTATATGCCAAAACAAAGAAGGAAACTTGGCTTTGGTCTATGGGCATAAACAATGTCATGTCTTCATTTCTTGGAAGTAAACACTATAAGCCATGATACAGCCGCTACCAAAAGGAGTTTGTCAAACAAGCCCCACAGTAACTTTGTTTTTCAGTTTGCAAATATGTGAGAGGTGAACTCAACATAAATCTGGGAGAAGGTTGATGATTGCAAGCGTACTCTCTAGAGCCTCTGGGAAAAGCAAACGAAGCAAAGTTCAGAGTCAGATTTTATATATATCTGTGTATATATATATATATATGTCATATATATAAACACAGACAAAAAGAATTCATTCAATGACTGCTATAAGTAGTTTGAATTGTACTATATTCTGCTACACAAGTTGCAAAAACTTCCTGGTTACTGCTCCCCTGAAGCATGCCTTCTGTTTATCAGTCAGGTTGTGTCAGAGTTCCTGATTCTGGTCACAGCCTAGGAAACTGGAAAACTTACAGAGGTTTTTTGCAGGGCCCATCCAATGTGAGATGAGGGACATGTGAGCACAGAGAACCAGGTATAACGCTGGGACAACCCACACCAGGGTTGGAGCATGCAGACACGCATTAAGAAGCATTAAGAAGTGAGAAGTGATCTCCAACCCAATAACGTGGTAGAAAATAAAGTCCAGTTCTAAAAAGTGAACATGGCATTTACCTCTGATCAGTATTTAGCCTGCATATCTGTGCTACTGTGAATCGTCTATACATCAAAATTCACAACTTGAACAGGGCAGAAGTTATCATGCCATCAGATGCTCCTCACATTTATACTCATTTTAGCCAGTCCAGGATTGGCCACAGACTCCTTACATGCTTTATGATTTACCAGAATCTGCTTTAGAAGACCTAATTCTTCCATTACACATATCACCCATCTTTCTGGCAGCCCAGTTTACATCTCAAACTGGAATAATTCTGCGTACTTTTCATTTTAGCATTCTGACATCTTCAAAAAACAGAAACAAAAACAAAACAAAACAAAACAAAACAAAACAAAAAACTTAGTTCTGTGGAGTAAATTATTATCAACCTTCAAAAAAAATTCATGGAAGTTACTAATGCTTTTTTTGTGCACAGTTGTGTGCACAGTTTTGGTGCCTTTCTCCTCTCAGCTCTATGGAGCGATACATTAGCAAGAGTGTCGTAGAGCATACAAAATTCCAACAGGACCGACATCGTGAGGTTTATACGAATGTTTAACATATGACAAGTAACTTGAGTACGTTCCCAAGGGAGTCGTGCAACCTTTATTTACTCTAGGCATTTTTTCCAAATACAAGTTTCTAATCTTTCTGTATTCGAGGAATGTGTCTTTTGCTGCTCAGTTCGTTTACTGAACTGACACACATCAGTGCTAAAACAACCAAAAAAAGCTCCAGGAGAAAAAAAAATAAACTGTTAAACAATTTTGGACTACACCTCTGCTTCTGATTTGCTGTATTTTTGATTTCACAGGAAGAGGGTTTTTATTTAAATTTTTTTATGAAGAGTTATCACATAAATACTGATAGCATTAGTGAGATATTCCTCTAAAACCTCAGAGAAGTCTTGTTTACTCCTTGTTAATACTGTCTGAGATGAATGCACTGGAAGCACTTAACTGACAACAGAAACAAAGTTCTGGTGTACTCAAGCTGAAATAAAACACAGAGGTTGTCAATATACGCAAGACAGCACATTTTCAACATTTTTGAAGGTGTTTTTTTGAATCGTTTTAAAAGAAATCCCCTTTTTCTCTTCCAGTGGAAAATAATCCCCCAGGCAACAGGAGACCTGACTTTTGGCTGGGCCTTGCCATAGCCAAGACCCTCCTTACCCCATCTGCAGCCATGCTTGCCCAAAAGAGTGGCTATGCAACGATGGGCTGGGATTCCAACACTGGCATTCTGGATGCCCTGCATGCCCTTCTGCTTTTACAGAGGAAAAGGCACCGAAAGGGTCAGAGAGCCCACCCTGGCAGGACAATTCCTTTATCACCCACATCCGTGCAACGTGCTGCTTGCATTGAGCTGGAGCCCAGCGATGCCTCTGCTGCAATGGGGTCTGCAGCCAGCATGTCGCCATCCCTTCCCTCTGCCCTTGCTCTCCCAGAGACTGTGTGTGTTAAAGATAAAAAGTCTTTCTCAATAGTAGGATTTCCTCCTTATGCAAATGCTCCCTGCTGTGCTAGTAGCTGATGCTAGTCGCTGTACGGCCTCCATGCGTGTGGTGATGGGCACTGAAATCTCCCAAAGCCCCAAGAGAAGCTCCCGGACCTTGCAGTGTGTAGGGTAAGCACTGCATCTCTAATCCTTGGATTACTGGCGCAGGCAGATCTGAAACATCCCCAATGACTGCAAAGTTTTTAGGGGTGGATTTTATCATGGTAATCAGTGATTTTAGAGGGAATAAATCCACCCTGTAGCTCAGTATAAAGCATCCCAAGAAATAAGTCAGGGAGACCGTCAGCAGTGAAGAGTGCTGCATTTCATGTACTGTCACAGAAACGCTTTCTGGCGGAGGTCTAATATTAATCTATTTTGTCCCTGACATCCAGTAAAACTACAGCACGGCAAATGCTTTTAAAACATACATATTCAATAGGAGATGCAATAAAGTATTCGGAACCGTCGGTATGAAGAAGGTTCGCACACACAAATATCTCTGAAACTCCAGTTAATCAAGGTGTCAAAGTAACTAAAGCAGTTTTACAGATTTTATTGAAAATAAATCACTTTATTATATACTGAAATATATATTATTGTTTCCCCATAGAGTTTTACTATCCAGTCGCCTGCATTTATTTTTTAAATAGAGTATCTCCTGCCCTCTTTAGTCCAGTTTTTATAACTACATTTACGAAGGAAATTTAGCATTACAACAGCTCTTCAGTCTGCCTTCTCCTGTTGCCCTATGCAAATAGCCCATTATTAGCCATTTTCTGGCAGAAATTGTTGAGAGGAAACAGAAGAGGAAATGATATAATGGCTCCAGAGCCGCGGATTTCCTCTGTGCCCAGCTGTTTGTGGGGTGACCTTACGGCCAACGGGGGAGCAGCGAGGTGGCACTGAACCTCCAAAGATTTATGCCTTTGTCTTCCCATTTTTCAGGCTGACGCTCCCATGCAGGGACACATAAAACGTCACGGAACTCAGCCTGGGGAAAGTTTCAATGAGTGAAAGGAAATATTCGATTCGATCTAATGGACATCCTAATAGGTATTTATAGACTTCACAGAGAAACTTTTCGATGGCCGTTTTTCAACTCCTGTTACTGAGGAGCTGCTTTAAACACAAGATCTGGTTCAGATCTACAATAGCCAGTTAGGCAGAGCATTTCTTCAGAACACAATATTTCAGGAAGACTTCTATTATTTCATTTCCTGGATAACTGTGTTGTGCCTTTTTTTTTTTTTTTTCCCACAGCATTCACTTTCCAACACTTTAATAGTATATATACACAAATAAGCACTCCTCTGTAAAGACTTCTGCATCTACGTGATTTTATTATTACTGTTAAATATTTTTCTTGAAGTTAGAGAGTTATCTAATATTGCCTGCGTACAAAAAATAAAAATAAACAGTTTCAGCATTTTGGATTGCTTTCCAAATCAACATATTTCATGCTGATAACAAATATTCAACAGCTCTCTTTAGTTCAGGGGTGTTCTGTTTTTGTTTTGTTTGTTTTTGTTTTTACATTAAATGTAGTTTAAAATTGATGTGTTGTATCTAAGCTGGATATTAAATATGGAAAAAATAAATTTGGTCCCAGCAGCTTTACACATTTTGCCAGTGGACAAACATTAAGAATGCAATATACTGGTGTAAATTGCTGTCTTGCACATATACTACTACTTAGCTACTAAATCCAAAGCTGCTTTACCTAACTAAGCACAAAGTTGTTCCTTACTTTCCAGCCATGAGGTTCATGACACGTGGCAGTCAGCAGAGTGGAGAGGACTCGTTCAGGTTCTCTGTCTGGGTTGTACCCTGCAGGGTGGTCTGCAGTGCAGACCCAGGTGAGCAGAGGGTGCCACCTTTGCAGCATTCACCTCCTGAATTCAGAGCCTCAGAAACTGGTATTCAAGTCCACTACCACAATGTTTCAGTTGCATGTCACATTTTAGCACTTCACCAATCTTTAACTTTTGTAAGACCCAGTAAATTTTAAAACTAAACTATACAGTACTTATAGCAAGGAGTATTATCTTCAGCTCTTAACTTCTAAGCCGTGTCAGTGCTCCTGAGTGGGGAGAGCTATTTGATTAGATTCATCTTTTGTCACCCAGAGGATCCCAGGTAACTTCTCACACATTAAACTGATTTATCCCATTTGTATGAAATGTCCCTGTTCTCTTCCCAGTCAATCAAGCAGTGCATCAGATCCAAAGGCTGTGTCCAACTTTCACATTTCTGTGCAGCAGCAAAGCGTGAGTGTGCCTTCCACACTTCAAAAACTGGCTGTAATCACAATCTAATTAGTATTTCTATTTTACTGGTGGGAAAACCAAGAGAAATGCACACAGACATACATGGTGTTAGATATTAAGACAAAAGATGTCTTGAGAAAACACCCATTCATCTCCTTTTCTTTCTTTTTTTTTTTTTTTTTAATCATCAACATCTTGTCCCTTGAAATACAGACATCACTAAATCAAAAACACTTACCTTTTCACATCATTATAGGATTGCTAAGATTAAGTAAGAGCTCTGCACAGATTTTCAAATCTCAGCTATGTTTTCAAACCACCAGGGAGGGCTAGTTCTTCCTGCTCAGACAATTATCAAATTGTTGCCAATGTGAGGGTTCCCTGTATCAATCTCATTATTATTAAGTAGTCTAAATCACCTATGGATCTCATTACCATCGCTTTGAAATGAGGTCTTACAAGGAGGCAGCCACAATTTGCTCAAAATTTATCGTCTCAAATCTAGCAACCCATATTTAAAGATAAAGGCTGTTTTAGTTTATTTTGAATATAAAAGAAAGAGAACCCTAAAAGGCTTAGAAATCCAGATTTTTTGTTTGTTTTGTTGTCCTTTTTTATTATTATTCTTAATTTACTTTGGAAGATAACAAGGATATCGCTGTCAGTCCTTGGTTTTCTTCAAGGAACTCTTGGGGTTATCGGGTGATTCGTATTGTGAAAGAAAGCTAAGTCAAATCACAGAAGATAATGTCCTTATTGAAAAGTTAATTAGTCACTGAAAATGCATGAACATTAAGAAATAAAGGCAATTTTAGCAGGAGTTTCTCTTTGCAACTGCTTTGTTTTCATTCTCTTCATCTTGTGCGTACATCAATTAATTAAATTTCCAGCCACAGCAATGGCCTTAAGTAGGTTAAAAAAGAAAAAATTGATATAAATAAAAAGCATAAAAATTCTCTTGGCCATTTTTTTGAAAAAGATTATGTCAAGATTTGTTTCTAAATTGCAATGAGCACAAAAGTGAACGGCCCTCACTGCCCACTTCTCATAAGTACAGCACTGCAAAATATATGGTTGGTTTGGTATTTTTAAAGGAAAATATTTTTGCTAACAATATAGAAACAAAATAACTGTTGTCACTATATTCCTCCAAGAAAATAACACAAACTTTCACATTTTGTTTTGATAGAGAAAGAAATGGTATTTTTCACCCAAAGCATTGTAGCAATTCATTCCATTATTTTATTTTCCTCCTGTATACAGCATTCTGCTGCATCCTGGAAATGAACTTCATAGAAAATGTTGCAAAAAAGTGGCAAATTCAAGTAGTGGCAGAGAATCATCATCAGACAACTATGTCAGAACAGAAGATGCAAGACAAAGCTTGCAACATTTCACAAGCACAGATCGTGATTGCTCTAGATAACTATATGCTCTTAGGTATTTTCATTTCTGTCCCTCATTAATTCCTCTTACTACTGAAATGGCATTGGGTGTGAATTCTTTCTAAAACAGGAGATAAAATCATCCAGCTTTTTAGGCACAAATCTGCTGTATTTCAGCTGTGCAAATCGGGAAGTCATAAAAACACAAAGATGATCTCTATTAACATTTTCAATTGTTGCCATTTATCACAGTATTTAAATGCCACTTTACATTTCTTCACTTGCTGAGAAGGAAGGAAAGGCACATTTTCTACACATCTCACAGCAAATGATGCAACACAGCTTCACATCTTCTACCTGAAGCGAAGTATTTGCTTTGTTGCTGCATCCCATAATGACCCAGGATGCTCTCACCACCAACAAGCAAACGCCTGAACCAGTTTTGAACAAAGTGCACAATCCAGGCATGCTTTGTGGAACAAGGGGCTTGTCTGTTTCAGAGATGTGTTTGCCTAAAATGTTAGACGTCGCTTTACAGATGCAAACATTTCATTAACAAACCATTTATATATCTTTATATTTATATATAGCCATACAGCTCTACCTAACAGCTCATAAATGTGGGCCTTGTAATACAAACATCTATAAATACAGAACGCGCTCTATATGTGTATGTATATTAATATTTGTAATAGAAATCATATCTTCATATCTTCCAAAGGCACCCTTTGTAGCTTTCCTGCCTTTTAAATTCAGCTATTCTTGAATCCAGTTTGTCTTTGAAATACGCCTGGATAATGCATTATTGAAGTACTGTACCGCTTCCTTTTCGAGCCCGAACATAAAATCAGTCACGTCCAACAAATTTCCATTTTCCTTAGTTCTTTTTCATAATTATTCCTCACTTCTATCCCAGCGCTGTCCTCAAGAGCTCTCTGGTTTCGCCACTAAAATTAACCGCGCATTACAGGTTATGCCTCCGAGGGGCTTGCCATCAAGAGCAACCCAAAGTAAAGAAAGAAAGCAAAATAGAACCCTCTGCTCTTTTCTGAAATTGATATGACTAATACATGAACCAGGCTGCGAAATTAAAAGCTGGACAGAGGAACTCGATCTGAAGGAAAGTTTCCAGTTTAACCAGATGAGTCAGAAACATTTGGCTCGCTCCTTACCGTCTGTGTTTTGAAAGCTATCAGGGACAGCGTATCAGGGATTTGAAATCTGTCTTACAACTTCTGGTTGAAATTAGTATTGTTTTGTTCAATGAAGAGTTAAGTCTAACAAGCAGGAAAAAAAAAAAAAAAAAGAAAGAAATTAACTAAAGTAAGGCCCTTGTGATACAATGACACTTGCTCTATGCTCTTACAGAGAAAAACACGATGATAAAACACCACAAAGAGGAGTGTTATGAATTTTATTAATGACTAGAAGACAGTGTGCAAAACATCAAAGGTCTGTGGAAAAGATTAATGACCCCGTGTGAGACTGTTTAATTACCTCCAGCTAATTAGATTCTTGACCAAATTTTTAATATCTGCATTCCTTCTAAAGCCTAATTGAGATTCCACATTATTTATCAATCTTTCAAAAAGCCCTTAGTGTGCTGCTTTTTTTAGGGTTTTTTTTTTTTTCCCTTTGCACTTTGACTCCATTTATGGTCAATTATTAAATAAATAGCAAAGTAACCGTTCTCCACAAACTGTATATGCGGAACACTTTATGCCTGTTTATTTTGACTAGGAGACTATCATTGGCATCTTTTATACATAATGAAGCACTCCAACTAATAAACTGACTTACTTCACTGTAAACAGTGTTGATAATATTTTTGTTATCTGGGCTGCGCTCGGGAACTCCTCATGTGGTTTCTGTAAATTAGCCTTTGCTATTGTCAGTTAATCCTTATGTCAGTTTACCTTGGTCCGGTCCCAGGGCCTGAGTGGAGTGTTATCATGAAGACCGAAAAAGACAGCCCTCACCATGTGATTATCTTCCACCGTTCATGTAGAAGTACTTTGGTAGTATAAGTGCCTGTTATTAAACGACTGTCCTTTAGAGAAGGAGACTGATGTTGGAAGGTGAAGAACGCATGCAATAATGACCATTTTTTTATACCCTTTTAGACCCCCAGTTACGCCACCAGCACAAAAAGAGAGCCCGATGTACTAAGCACATCCAAGTCCTGATCTTGTGTTATGGCAATCAACAGCAGCTTTACCATTTCAGTTTACAGTGTAGGAAGTGGAGAGAAGTCAAGCAGTTCAAGGTATGTGATGGCGAAGACGATTTTTGTGTAAAGTTTGATCAACAAAGCATTTCTGAGTTCAGAGGGGCAAGAGACCCGCGGTCCATTTCTTTGTTTTAGCTACAGCACTATGTACTTGTTTATAAATCTTGTTGTCATTTTTAATATACGCAAGAAAAAATGTGCAAATCTTAAGTCATGCATTTGTAGCGTGTGTATGTAAAACAAAGCACTGACAAACAGCCTTTGTAATTTCATATAATTTTTCTTAAATTATTCACTGGAGTTTAGACAATAAAAAACATTACATGTGTGCAGAAATATATGGGAGAGCTTAAAAAAGAAAGCAAAAACACTTCCCTTCTTTCTTCTGCCCACCCCTCTGGTTCAGCAGGGCCACTAGTTTCTTCTCCCTCACACTTGCTGGGTGCCATTTACATCCAACTGATGGCACTGGCCCCAGCTGCCTCACATGGGACTGGTGCTCCTCATTTTCTAGAGGACCAGAATGGATACTGTAACTGCAGCAACTGATCTGCACAGACAATTTGATAACAGGCTGAATTCAGATGGAAACCTGGCTTAGTCAAATACAGCACAGAAATGAACCCCATGCAGGTCTGGGGTTAGTACTCCCACCAGTACAGGCAGAGAAAATCCTTTAGCCCCATGGGCATCCCCTGCTACAGTGCAGGGTCCTCCAGGGAATGCTCACACTTCCACACCAGGTACTGATAAGCAGAGCAATATTACCTTTGCCCATAATCCATTTCTTTCCTGCTCTACAGGTGCTGATAATGGCAAACGTGCATATCTACATGCAAAGAAAAGGAAGCAAAACTTTGGCCAGCCTGATCCAGTAGGAAGAGCATTTGTGATTTTGGACAGCTGTGCAGCACCCAGAAAACACAGTGCTGGGCTGCAGGGAGTGCACAAGGCTGCACCAGCATCAACTTAGTTTAGCAAATAATTCATTAGCCCAGTCTCACCCCTGTGGCCCTTGGGACCCTCAGGAACGAGTTTGTCTCCTTCTGCATCACCCTGCTCCTTTCCCTGGGCTGGAAGACAGCTCTGCACTGCTGATCCATGGCCTCCTTCCCCATGAGAGACAAACAGCCCATAGGAGGACACACAGACAAGAGAGAATTTCTGCACATTTAGCAATGCATTTTCTGAATATCCTTCTCTAAGCATCTAAATAATTTCTCATAGGGGATCTTTAAAATAAGAGAATAACGGAAGCCAAGTAAATGTACTGCAAGAATATAACAGGACAAATTTTGCTGTTTGAATTTGGTTTTGCAGCATTTCAGAAGAAGTTCCTTTGCCCCAGTCTGTTACAGCAATGTTTGCTTTCACATCAACGTGTTCCGGCATATTCAGAGCTCTTTCATAATTCCACATCCTTGTACACCGAGCCTGCCCAAAACCAAGATCACTTCTAACTTAAAGTGCTCCTAAAAATTTGAAGTGCTCTATTAATTTTAAATTGCTCTACATCATGTCTGCTTAGAATCCCAACTGCTTTTTCACACAAAAAATATTAAACTATAAAAAGCACATCTGCAACATAACAGCCACCCAGCTTTTTTTTTTTTGTTTGATTTCTAACACCAGATTTGTCTCCTTTTTCTTTATCTTTGAAAAAAAAAAAAAAAAAGCTCATGGAAAAATAATAGAACAACTCATCACACATTTTACTGCAAGCCTCCCTCTATTGAAAACCTTTTAGGTATGTCACAGGACCAAATATATTTTATGGCTACCAATTGGTGGCACATAGCCCAACCCATTAACCCACTGACCTCAGTAAATTATCATTTCCTAGCAAGAGTGGTACTGCTGGAAGATTGACACATCCCCAAACCCATGCTGTGGGTTAACAATACTCCCCTGGATTTGTACAGGAAAACTTCTGATCTGAGACTTCTCTCTGGCCTGCAGTCCTTTTGAAAAACGCAAACAAAATATGTTTTTAAGGGCTTGGGTGTTTTTAGAAATCTGACTTGCTCCTGAGTGAGGAGGGAAAATGGCATCGCTTCCAGCTGAGCCCCTGTCACATTAGCAGCAGAACAAAGCCCCTGCGTGCAGCCAGCCCGGGCTCCTACCCCATGGTGGACTTCTGCCAAGGCAAAACCCTCAGCACAGCCCCACACGCTGCTGTCCTGCTGGGAGGTCACCCAGAGCCATCCCTCTGCTTCCCTTTTCCCACACCATTGCTTCCGCAGAGCGATGCTCCCACCTGACCCCTGGAGGTCTGTGCAACCCGGTGCTGCCCAGCGACTGCTGGCGATGTGCTGCCACCTCCCTCCTCTCTCTGATGACTTTTAACGGATGTTGTTAAAAGGAACTTGTTGAGAGAAAGACAACAAACTCCATTTACTGAAAAGACAGGACTGACTCAATATAGCGGTGTATTTTGGCAGCCGGGATGATTTTGGGGAAAGGCCTATCATTTCTTCCACTTGCATAGTAACTCAGGCACTGACAAGTGGCCTCGCTGTCATTGTACTTGTGCTGTTGTATCTGAAGTATGAGAGATTAATCTATCAAATGGACACTGCTCCTTTAGTTGGTGGCCATAAATATACACAAATAAAAAATGAAACCCCACGCCGAGTAGCCCATGTATCAAGCAAACCCAGATCCATATATATTCTACTTTGCCATATAGATATAAACCATATGAGTGATGTGGTGGAAGAATAACCCTTCCTGGCTACCATGCTCTATCACAGGGATCACCTGGAAGGTGCTGGTTATTTACACTCAGCCCATAACAGTAAGCTGCTTTTGGGATATTTCCCAATTAAAAGGTTTTTTTACTTTAAATTCAAGCTTGGTCTCTACGTGCACTTTGCCTTTCAGAGCACCTCTGTTACCAGCTCCTGCTGAGGATATGGTCACTGGGTCCAGAGGGGCAGACCACCTGTCAAACATTACATGGCACATTTCCAACCAGAAAAGGAGTTATTCCCATTCCCTGACCAAATTCCAGTTTCTTTCCTGGATCAATCGGATCTCCTGTTCTTCACTTTCACATTTAACACAGAGCTAAAATAATCCCAAACTCATCTGCATGCTTTTCCGCTGAAGAGCAGTATCAGTTTGTCACTGATGCAAAAAAGACTTGGAAAAGGATGTGGTATTTTTTTGTACCTGTTGGGAAAGTCATGGGAACACAAACGTTGGGATTGCTCCTTGGTTAGCAGAAGAAATGCAACATTCCCATGGAGCCATCTTTGATATAAGATTTCTGGTATTAATGCAATTCTGCCACTCTGAAGCTCTTTACCAGGAAGGCTTGACCCTCACATTTCCACTTTTCCCAGCTATGAGATATTTAAAGCTGGCTCTGGCTGCCACATCAACACACCCATCTCTGCCCATCCCTGGGAAAGCCTTCTGCCAACCTCAGTGCTCTCAGTCAAAGCCTAAGTGGTGGAAGTCTGACACACCAACCAGCAGCCCAATGAAGTATGTGCTGGATGGAAAACATGGTTTTATTGGGATTTGTTAAGCAGTTTCCTAATAAAGGGCAATGCACATTCAGCCTTCGTAGTGACTCAGATATGACACAAATAATACAGCAAATAATTACAATGACCTTTTGCTCACCTTGAAACAAAGGTTACACTGCCCTTTAGAAAAGTAAATACTTTCTGTTGCCAAATAAGCGTAGACACCTTTAGCAACAGGGATGCATTATCAAACTAAGCTAACCTGAAAGCTTTTACAAGAGGATAATTCCAAAGCTCAGAAGGAGCAGAGCCATCCTGGCATCGCAGTGGGTCTCTTACCTTGCAGAACTCCCAGGCTGAACTCCATATGGTTTCCAAGAACTGTTGCTTGAAATTTCTGTCCGGCCACTGCAGATAGGAGAGAGAAATATTAAAAATAAGAAAGTGCATAATCTCCTTGCCCCCTTAAATCTGGTAAACAATTTATATTTGATTTCATACAACAGAACGAATCCACGGACCTTTAAGTAATTAAGAAACAGACACTGAGGCTTAAAAAATAAACTGAAGGGAAAATCTCACATAGTGGCCAGGAAGTGGCTCATAGGTTTTATTTAGTTCTCATAGCCCAAGGTTTAGCTGTTAGCCAGATAAGAGCCAGGTGTGTTTTACACATCTAATTTGTTTAGTCTGAAGCTAATTCAAACAGCTCTCTTTAACTGCAAGTCTGCACGTGACTTTCCAAACCTAAACCCGGGATCAATGCGTGTCGTATATATTGAGGGTCTCCAACTGAGATGGAGCACCTTTGGGAAAGGAAATTCTCCCTTTTTTTCTGGTGCTCTCGGTTTGTTTAATTTTTGGGGGGTGGGTTTTTATGTAAGCTATGCTGGCACTAAACATAACAACGGTGGAAAACACAAAAGATGTAATGTCTATCGTTACCATTACAGTGTTGACTAACTTGACTTTCAGACTCTGAACAACACTTCCAGCATACATGGCATTCAACTTTAACTGTACTTTCGACATGTATTAATCATGTGCTTCTCTGTTTGATCCAGTAAACAAGATAGTAAATGAATTTACACCCTGATACTTATTCATGAACAAGTTGTGCCCCTGAATTTTAACATGCTACGCCTTCAACTATTAGCTGTATATCTGCTTTATGTGATGCTCCTACATAAGCTGGCAGTCCATCAATTTAGTGTCCATACATTTCTTTGAAAGCTATATTATAATTAGAGCTTAGGTTAATACTATTCATTAACCATAAAACAGACATAAAATAATTATAACTCATTTAGCGAAATTAGAAAAAGAGCAATTATTAGGCTCCCATTGTGAGGCTTTGCTGTGAGGAACAGATAATCTATCCGCAAGATGTACTTTAAGAACACCATTTTGAAAGAAATAAACTAGATAAATTACTGTTTTGTTTTGGTTTAAGAAAACTTAGCCCAATAAATACAAGTTCAACAAACATAAAGGATGTATGCGAGGGAAGTGAAAGTTCTACTGCGAGAGGGGAGAAAAATATTTATGTGATGCTTTCCTGACATTACCTCTCAGGATGTTGTGAAGCTCGATTTGTTGATATTCGCAAAGCATTAAACACTGCAGCGACGCAGACGTGGGCCTATAAACTGTTGCAATTAAACATGAGGACGTGCACGCTTCTGTCGGGAGGGAGCGGACTCGCTGATGCTCAGCACGCTTGGGTACAGGGTGTCTGATAGCTTTAATGAAGGTTTTACATATCAGGAAATCTGCCTTTGAGATTGCCCCATTCTCCGAGCTGCTGGTACACCGAGATATCCAGTTACATGGGAAGAAAAGACTTTTTGCTATGAACACACCTTCCTGGCAGAAGGACAGCTTAGGACTGCAGCGAGCTGACTGCTGGCACGTTTTCCCTCCTTTGGTAGCAAAACAGTACAGCAATCTTCTAACAGGATCACTAATGAAAAACGATGTCTCTTCCTGATGGACTCTCTTCCAGCTACTATTCACATGCATGCAAATCCCATCAAAGCTATACTGCCCGATCTCAAAAAGGACAGCAACTTTCTTGAGATGAGGGATTTATCCTTTTTTCCCCACAAAAATACAGGACTTTAGCCCAATTGAATTGTTACACTGTATTCCAGTCTTTGGCTTTATTGATCTTTCATTTTCAGACGCTTTCACTAATAGAAATCACATATTGGTCCACCTATGTCACTTATAAGGAAGTCTGACTTTGTTTGCCTCAGAAATGCGTCATAAAAGCCAAACTTATCAGCAGTTCTTCCCATGAGAGGTAAGGGAAGACCTCAGAGAAGACATACCCAGAACCCAAGAACCAGACAGAGCTCAGTCACAGGGGAACAAGTAGGGACATAAGACAACCCTTAGAACACATTGCTGCTGTTAGACAGCTACAGAAAACAGCACGGGGTGTCTACTACTGCTAAATGTTAGCATCAAAAAGCATAACGAATTAAACACCAAATAGCTTTAAAATGATGGTAATTTATTCAAAGCAGTACTGCGCTGAAATTTTTCATTGCTCTTTGGATCCTTTTAGGATCAGTATATTTAAGATGCGTGTTTTCAGCCTTATCTCTCTAATCAAGAGAGACAAAAAGAAGTCTCTCCTATCAGGTTGATTTCAAAAGCTGGAGGTAAAGACATCAAATGTCACAATACAGCAAAAATAATAACCAATCTCTGTTAAATCCTTTACTCCTTTGGAATTATTTCTCTGGAATGCTTTTGAACTTTCAAAGAATCGTATACATTTCTCCCTACTTCATTTATAGTAATGCTAGAAACGAATCAATTAAAAAGGAAAAGCTCATTTAAAGAACGTTTGTAATAGATATCTGCTTGTTAGGACTTCTCTGTGTTTAAGAAAAACCCTATTTGCTGGTCTACTTTGAGACATGTTTTCTCGTTAAACGGCACCTAGGAAGCAGAAGTCTGATGACTACCAACACTAGCAAAAGTGGAAAGGGTTACACTGTGCTTCCTGATAAAGTAAATGCACTGCTGTGACTGCTGGAACAGGGGAATGACCTGACTTCGCTAATTTTACTTTCCAAGTGACTAGTAAATTCTCCTATGCTTCCTGTTAAACAAAAACAAAAGACAAGTTCAGAGAGCTGGTACCTCTGACAGTTGTGAAAGACAGGAAGGAGATGAATGACGTCCTCTGGAGAGTATTTTTCTGTCACTTAAGCAGTTTACATATTTCTCTATTTTTACTGTATTTTCCTTCTCCTGATCACCAGGGATCGTGTGTGAGTTTAGGGTCATGAGGGCTATGTCTGGTGCCAGACAGATTCTGCTGAAGTCAGATTTTTATGATGACAGCATGAAATTTTTGGAATGCACTGGTGAGTTGTGTGACTATTGTAAGACTGTCATTAAAAAAAAAAAAAAAAATCTCCTTTCTTTACTGCTGCAAAGTCCACGATTTTAAACTTTGTGAAAGACAGCACGATTTCTTAGTAGGCTCAACAAAAGTAGCAAGCAACTTTTAATAATGTGCTCTCCAAATTTACCCACTTTCATCAAGAGATGAAAATATTAATTCGGAGTCGTGAGATGGAACAATATTTGGGAAAAAGAAAAACAAAAGAGTAAAGGAAGACTTAGGCCTTATTTTTTTTTTTTTATTCTTTCTTTCCTTCTGCCTCCCTCCCCTTTCTTTTCAGTCTTCCAATCTGTTCTCTCCATCCTTTGGGAACACTGCTTGAACCTGCAGCAGTGAATTACGCGCTCTCCATACTATACATAGCGGTTGTTAAGGATCAACTGATTAACCATTTTATAGAAGATTTAGAGGACTCATTCCAATTTTTACAACTCCATGTGGTTTTTAAATATTGTAATGTTTTCAACCAATATGTTTTCTGCCTCCCAGCTGTAAAAGAATACCTACTGGCTTTGGGGGAGGGAATGTTTTTTTATATTATTTAGTTATAATGCAACTTCTTCGTGCTATGAACAGCATCTTCTGGGAAGGAAGAAAAACAGCAATATGAAATACTGTGCTATTCATTTTTTGCTGGCTCACTTAGGTCAGTGAATTACAATGTTCCAAACATTAGGTATCTCTGCGTACACTGAACGACCTCAAAGGCAACAGATGATGGGATTTATGAATTTGCCTGTTTTTGTTGGTTTAGTGAGACCCTTAACATTTTGTTACGTTTTACCTTGTATTTAACGGTCCATGTATTCTTTAATGGAAGAATAAAGGGCTCACATAAAATACCTCAAACTCAACAGACTTCTGTGCCTGTACGCTTACAACTGAGTGATCATACAGACAGTTATGCACCAAAATGCTAGGAACAACAGACAAGGGACAAATTTATCCTCATCATAGCTTTTTTTGGATGTTTTCTCCAAGTGGCAGAGCAAATCCAATGGCCAACCTAAATGAAGCAATAAGCAATTTCAGCACAGGTGCAGCGACTTGGGGAGATGTTCTGAGCATCTTGTAATGATCCTAGATAGAAATACTTTCCGTCACAAAGTTTGAAGGATTTTCTGGTGCATTTTGTGGATCCAGAATCATTCTGGGTTATTTATAGTACCTCCTCAACTCACTGGAAAATATCCAGAATTTACAGAAATAATCTCTTATTTTTTTCTTTTTTTTTTTTTTTCTTTCCTGCCTGGCCACCAGAGAAGCGTATCTGAAATGATCACAAGTTTTGTTTAATCTGATCATAAGGTGAATAACCCAACCCTGGAGCCAGCTCTGAGAGGACAGTGAGATCTTCACTCCTTCTGCTGAACACATCACAGTCGCTAAATTCTTTCACCCCATGGTGCTCCTATCACCACTTCGACAGTAGAAAAGCTTTACTCATTCATGTAAATGTACGTGTATCCCTACCACCATCACTGGAATGTTGGAATGTTTAATGAAATACGAATTATAATGATTAAAATTTTAGTTAGTGCTACTTAATGTAATATGTTAATGTTAGAAAAAGTATAAAACAAAAACAAAATACTAAGGGCTCTAAAAAGGATAATGTTATTTTTGCTAATGTAACACACACACTTTGTTACTGATTTCACAATATAACCTAACTAGTGTCAGAAAGGAACTATTTCATTCACATAAACTAACCAGACAGGTCAAATTCAAATTTGTTCACTATGCTTTCTCTGTGTGCTAAACTAAAACAAATTACTTCACGTTTGCAACAGAGCACATATGTGGGCACTCATTGCAGAGTCTTTGATGAAGTAGATGCATGGAGTTGGAATTCTGGTCTCTGCAAGATGCCATCTTACTGAATACATAAATGATGTAAACTATACCAGTAAACTGTAATAATCAATAAACAATACCAAATACTCCCCAGGAAGAGAATGGCAAGTGCAGAAACATTATGAATGTACAAGAAAAACTTGGACCCAAGGTTGTTAGCATTCAGACTTCCATTCATACAACGTACAGATTA
Organism: Callipepla californica brunnescens; assembly: GCA_023055505.1. Lineage (NCBI taxonomy): Eukaryota > Metazoa > Chordata > Aves > Galliformes > Odontophoridae > Callipepla > Callipepla californica. Next base: position 18,344,835 of record JALIRH010000010.1, read on the forward strand.
TTCTCCCTCTATAATAAACAAGGATGTTTGCTTTCCAACATCATACATCCAAGCTGAACCTGGAAGTTTCTTCAGGTACCAATCCAGGCAGCATCATAGTACAGAGGAAGAAAAGGAGGCTGTACACAGCTTCAAACAGAAAGCGCAAGAGAATCCACAAGTATTCTTCCACCAATGTCTTTAAATCACATAATGTCTTGGTAAAACAGGTCAAGACTTCTTCATTCATCCACCACTACCTCTAGAATCCTTCTACTACCACTTACTAGCTTCAGCATCCCATCACTAAAGCACAGATTGCCAAGACAATTAATATGTAGCAGCATGCATGGTGCGCATGTGTTAAAAAACACTACTACCATTAACTGAAAGAAAAACACTAATATTTCAAGTTGCAGTCCCCTGAACTTTTGATTCAACTCTGCTACAAAGATTTCCACAACAGTTTTGGTGGGTTTGAGCCTCCAGTTCTCTTTACTACATAAAAGAAAACATCTTGTAAGGTGTTTATCAATTTGACACGATCTAACTGCTACCAGGAAAAGGTCTGTGCTGAGAAAACTGCTTTGAGCTTGGAAACGTACTCACAGTCCAAGTCATCTGCTTGATTGCTCCATTACTGCTTATTTATAAAGTATTTGCAGCATATTTACAAAGGAGTTACGTGATTATAGGGATCTTGAAATAGGAAGCACTGCCAAATTATATAGCTATAAAAGCGAAATGAGAATCCAAACGAAGGTCGGTATGTCCGCATCTAAAAGCAACAAATACTGCACAAGACTGGATGATATAAGTGATGTTTTCACAGTCAAAGGCATTGCCTGTCCTGTTTGTACCAGATAAATCACTCCTGTACTTCCCCTCTTCAGAACTAATCTATTGTGGCTTGCATACAACTGAGCTCAACGTTACATCTTGTAGTTGTTTTATCTCCAACGTCAAACATGTATTAATCAACTTATTAGACATGGCCTAGATTGTACTTCACATTTATTCACAATTTTCCCTGGCTATATCTGGAAGTCTTGGTCCAATTCATATTATGTCTTACCTTTTGGCTGTTAACACTGATAGCATCTCTTTTTATTGGACTCTTGATGCCCACTGATGTTTTATGCATAATGATGCTCAAATTTAATTGAGCTGTAAGCTTCAGTTTAATTATGAGCCTTCATGATACCTTCAGCACTTTTTCTTCTCTGATTACTGTAACTGGTTCTCTATAACCCCTTTAAAATCCTTCATCTATTAAACCACTAGTAGACAAGTCATTTTTAGGAGAAAGTCTAATTAGACTATTGCAATTATCTTAATGCATCCTCAGTATTTAGAAGAGAAAGAAAAAAAAAAGAAAAACTTTAGTGAAATGCACCTTGTGGAATGTTCCAGACATTCACATTGTATAATCTGATCTGTACTGCATGTATCTTGTGCCTGAAATGAATTTACGTGGAGAAAGAGAAGTGACATTCTAGGAAAACACCTCTTTGGGTGCAATTCTGTTCTTTGAATTCCCTGAAGAATTTATAGGTGTACCTTCCCGAGCTAGTGTGGGATTCTGCCCCTTTCAGGCCATGCATCCTTAATGCAAATTCTCCAAAATTAAATTCTAGGTGTTTGATAACATCAGCTTTGCAAAAAGTAGGGTGATTTTCACAGGAACAAAATTATCAAAACTCGTGTGATACGCACTAAAATGAAAATAATGAAGGAAAATAATTCTGAAACGTTATTTTGTAAAAACAGACCCATCCCTGAAAATGCAACTTTCAATCCAGTCCATTTTTTCCAAGCATAGATTTTAATACTCACTATACTTTTCACATTGCATATTATACGGATAGCTCCTTCCTACTGAATATTTAGCACAGAAATAATATTTGTCCTCCCCACTTCCTCCTCTCAAGGAAATTCGTCATTTGTCCCTTTTCCACTTGGAACTACTAATGGTAAGAAATGGTACATGCATTGGGGACCCAAAAAAGTCACCCTATTTCAAATTGTCGCATTTACAATAAAATCAGTACCAAAAGAGACATGGAGAACTGGAGATACGGTTTTCCTGAGACGTCTCTAAGCCAACTAAAGGCTGCAACTTATTTATGGCAGAGTGTATCAGCCAGTAAAAAAAACTTATGCTTTAACTCTTGCCAGGCAATATCTAATCAACTTTGAGATGCCCAAAGAAGTTAATACTTTAAAATAAATTACTTAACAGGCACACAAAAAAGTAAGTGAAGTAGAGCATTCTATCACCTAAATAATTTTGGATCCAAAATCATCTGAACTGTGAATAAAACTGAGATTCCTAATTAGTTAAATTGCCTTAAAATATTTTCTGAAATGTATCAAAATGAGCCAACTGCACTTTATCTCAACCCAAAAAAATAGATATCTGAACTTTAAGTTCGTCAACAATTTTTTTCTCATTTTTTTTCCTTTGGAAAATATTCAAAGGATTTTGTAAGTTTTCTAGCTATGGGGGCAATATTTAAAACCTAAATAAAGAGGATTTCAATAAAAATACACAGGCTAACATATGTGTGTGTGTATATGGGAAGGGAGCTGTACATTGCCTCCTTTTGTTCAGTCGGAATTGAAAATCAAATCAAGTCTAAGCCATTTTCCTACTTCTAACTGTTTCTGCATAATTAGCACACAGTGATCTGTATTGGCATCTGCAGAGTGAACACAGAAAGTAAAAATAAATGCATTTTAAAAATTAGAAAGACGAGGATCTGCATTAATGCTCAATTTTCTCTCTTTAGTTCTTATTTCCTTACTTCTCATTGTACAACCATTACCTTGATGTTACACATCTGAAAAAATACTTTTAGTATATTGCTTTTCTCTCCAGGATTTGTCACTTGTTCCACTGTGCATACACTTGTTCTCTGCAACAGAGATCTTGACTTTCCCCCCTGCATTTCTTTGCTTGATGGCCACGTAGTTATGTGTTTCTTTTAAATTTCAAATACATTTTTTGCATAGAAATGAACATGAGGAACATATCAATTTCAAATCACTGACTGGGTTTCTTGCACTATATTGTATTTTCTCCAAAGTCGTCGCTTTACATTCTATACTTCACCAAATCCAAAACTGAAATTGCGGTTCTTGAGATTGCTAAAGTGTTCTACTACGTCTACACAAATAGCACGATCCACTAAAACAATCCTTATGCAGGTCAGCTGTGGTTGCCTGAGGAAACGCAGTATACAAAGTTCACAGCTTACCAGCAGCAAATAACATGACTTTTTGTTTTTGCCTTATTAAAGAGCTGATACATTTCCTCATGCTTTTGTTTTCAGGGGTTTCTTTGTTATTTTTTCCCATTTAAGCTTTCTTTAACATCAGCAGTGTAAGTTAAAGTAGTGGCCAAATCTGCCCAGAGAATATTAACATTTTTTTGTAAGGAACATATTTTAAATATTTAAAATTATGTGACCCTTCTTAACCAGTAACAACATCTTATGTAAGGTAAACATATACTTTCTCGTTTGCAAAATAAATCCTTCCCCTTCACTTTATTCCTTTTAAAGGAATATATCACATTTTCTGTGATCTATTTATTTATACTGTCCATATCATATTTTTTATGCAGGAGGCTTTTTCTTTTTTCTTCCAGGTCCATGATATGGAACACTAAGTCTTATTGCTGGGCTACCCAGAGAGCTTCAGCAACGCTCAAACTGAGCTCAGTTGAAGAGGAGAGCAAACAATGGTGGGCTGACAATTCTCAAATGCAGAAGCACTCTTCTGCCAAAAACATTCACAGCTGCCTTCTCATTTCCTGGGAAAGTCAAGGTGTTCCCCTGGACCTACTTTACAGATTCACGATTATGCAAGTATTCCGGTCTTCCTTTGTAATATATGCAGATCAATTCAGTCTTGTTAGTATTACCCCATCCTCATTCTTGCAGTTGTGCCAGCCTCATCTGTGAGGGTCGGCAGCTCTTAGCAGCTAAATATGCCAACATTCACAGCTGCTCTCACTTTGCACGTCTCTCTGTGCAGCGGGGTAGTCCTTGTTTAGTGCTGTCTGCTGCTCACTGAATGCCTGCACCCCTGCATACCAAATGCTGGGCAAGGAGGCACATCAGTGGTTGTCTTTCCTGTGCGCTCACCACTCCAAGAATTCACCTTCTATGATTCAGAAGAAGCTAATAACTAATACTAATACTAATGATGACAAAAAGGTAATTAATAAGCCTCCTGCGCTGTTCCAATAGTTCTGTTTCAATCTCCATTACGGCTTGCCACCAAAGTTTGCACCTTTACTGCTTTGGCATTGATTGCAGACCAACTCCATCCAGGGGTAGCCAATGTGATTTCCACTCTGTTGCCATTCCAGGTTTTAGTACCCACAACAGCAGCTCAGTGCAAACAGAAGAGCTCCATATCTGAATATTGAAACATCCAGCATATGAAATAAATAGTAGCCAGATACTGTAATGTCATCATCAAATGAAACACTTGCAAGTTTCCAAACAATTCCCATGACATTCTATCTGGCCATTCTCTCACCTTGCTGAATAGGCAGTTCCCTTCCACTTTAGGAAGACATGGACAGGAAGGGATTCATCACCTTGTTCCCCTCTCTATTTACTACTCTGATATCAGAAACTGAAGCTGGCTTTCAAAACTTATTTGTGAAAATACTTGAAAGTATGTCCTCTTGGAGAGACTGACTAAGCTAAATCCTTTTAGTCAATCCCACTTAAGTTTAAACTGCAGGTTAAGCTGAACAAAGACACAAAGTTAACCCACGCTTACAGAAAGTGACATAAGATATTCCAAAGTTTGGAAGATGCAGAAACACGCACCAGAATTCAGAGCAGAAACACAACATAGTTCTTTAATAATTAATCAAGGAAATTCATAAGGATTTCCTTCTGCAGAGGTCTTTTAATTGATTCATTCTATGTTTCTAAGACATTGTACTCTAGTTCAGCAGAGAATACATGTGATGTGGAAGTGGCTGAGAACTATAACATTTGCTGCAAAAACTGCCTACCTATTTGCAAAATTTATTGTGCTGTAAGAGATGAGATGTTCTTTGCATGTTTTACTCTTTTAAATTATATTGAGCAAAAATGAAAATATTCCAATGCTCCTTGAGGGAAACATTGAAAGCCCTCTATCTGCAGTTGACTATATTTTTTCAAAGAAAATTGTTGGAAGGGATCTGCCTGTAAAAACAACATGAGTAATGATTGTTAATACTACAAAACATGCATTTTCCCAGTCATTATTGTATCTCTATCAATATTTTGCCAAAAATGTGGTTTCATATAGGACCATAAATATACTTGAATGAAAACCTACAAATAATTCATAATTATGGTGAGATATGAGTCACTGTATCTAAAACCAGAAGTAAAATAAGATCACTGACAGGTTCACTATGTGCTTAGCTGACTCACAAATGGAACCACTATTTATTAGAAATTAATTTTGTCTGGACCTTGACTGAACCTGATGTGTTTACTCTTCACATTTCAAAGACATTAGGAAGTTGGATGCAGTCCTCATTTGAACAACAGCAGACAACATGACTCAGCTACCAAACTAGGCTTCTTCTCCTTGTTCAATTCAATGTATTTGAAAATTACTTTTCTAGAATTCAGTAAACAGCTCCGACGACTTGCTGTTGCATTTTGTCAAAAAAGTCAATGGTAACAGCAACAAAGACCAGGAAGGCAAATGATTTAAAACCTAACAGCTGAAACACTAAATTATTGCAGTGAATATTTGTCATAGATAATAGCACTGAGTCAACAAGAGTCCTACAGCAGCTCTTTATGATGCTTCGTCTGCATCTATACAGATGGTGGGAAAAAAAACATAACAGTAACACCAGTAGAGGAAAGAATTGAATTCAACGATCACATTTTGGCTGGTAGTTTGATCGTTACCTTTCCTTCTCATCTGGGAAATCTTTGCATACTCGTATTATTTGTCACATAAAGTGTACAGGTCTGACACACAACTTCCAGTTGAGTCACGACATTCAGAAAGGACTCCCTGGCTTTCTAAACTCCTCCTCTGAAAGGATTCCAGATGTGGGTAAGCTTGATCCTACTCCTAGACTTGGTCAACTAATGTCTAGAGTACTAGGCATATAGAAGCTTATCAGATTTAACATTTGCTTGTCAGAGCCCTCTCAAGGACTTTCACTGAAATACTTTTACAAAAACCCACCTGAAGGAGACCCCAGAAGAACTCTCACTGAAATGGGTTCATGCCATCAAAAATAGGCAGTTTATTCAGGTGGCAGACAACAAATTTGAAATCGCCATTGATAAATGCACTATCTGTATTAACACTAACATCTCAAAGCTAGCCAGTAATTAATTAACAATTCACCCAGATATCAGCCACAAAATAACAGAAAAGCAATTTCTTACTATAAGAGGAGCCCCTGCTAACAGAAGATGGTGGATGAGATAGACCTCCTCTCAATAGAGTGTTGTCAGAGGCCAGATGTATACTCTTAACAAGGTGTGATTGATTCATGTGCATTGATGAGCATCGTAACAAGGCCTGTAGGGTTGTTAATTAAGAGCAGTGAGGTACAGTTACTCTTTTGGTTTCATCAAAGCAACACCTGTCTGTGAGGCCTCCATCCTACCCCACGCATCACACAAGCAAGGGCTTAAACCGTACAACCCCAACCCGTACAACTCGCACCTTTGTTCAAGCCTGGTCCTTGAACACAGTGTAGATTAAAAAACATTCTTGGTTAAGCTGTGATTCTTTGCTGATTTTCAGTTATTGTCTACTTCAGTACAGCAAGCCTGGAGATTTCTTTCAACAGTTTGGGGAAGACTGGAACCATATCTCTAACTCCAGCTGTGGAGTACCCTCCTGTAACGAGCTTTGTGCTTGCTGGGCCCTGAACCAGTACTTCCTGCGTGAATTTTTCATGTGGTTTGTACTAAGCAAAAACCTGCATGTTTAATAGATGCAAATGCAATATCAGATCAAAGTCAAATTAAATATACGTATGTGCCTCAATATCATGGCTGTGAAAACTGTTAATCTGGCAGAAACCAGTTGGTTTGTATAATTCAGGGTCAGTAGGGACTGTTACTGCGCCCCTTCCAGCATGCTAATGGTGTGACTAAACACATTTTATTCATGGTTGGACTTTCCAAAGAAACACGCACTCCATAATTTCCCAATAAAATATTTCCTTAAAAACTCACAGGGAAAATATAATTCATAGGGAAAAAGCTGCTGAACGTATGCAGCATGGCCAAATACCATGTTTTGACTGGCATTCTACAGTTATAAGGACACTATTTTTCATAACTTTTAATAATCTGTTTCACTTATAGTTTATACAATAAACCTTTCAATCACTTGATACTGAAGTCACCCTCAAAATTTATATCCTTCCATCAGGCATATGAACTAGTATGTTATTTATAGGAAAATATTATTATTGTAGGGATTCCAATGGATGTGGACTGCTCACTACTGACTGACTGACTTGGGAAAAACAAGATTATTATCACTTATTTTAAGTTTCATTGAACCCTATTGCTAAACCAACCTATATCAACATATAGGAAGGAATTCATAGCCTTTATAAAGAAAAAGTAAGAAAACAAATCTAAACAAGAAGGGTTTCACTTCATAACATATTTTATCCCCCTTGATCCTGCTTTTACAAGGAGTTAACAGTAGTAAAAAAAAAGACCAAACATGATATTTCTTTCTGCATATACATTTGAATGACCTCAACAGAGATTGCCTAGAGATATTCAGCTTCTATCCTGCAGCCTTGGCCTTGTGGCATGTCGATGTTCTTCAAGCTCAATGGTAAGTATCACAGCTGAAAAGGCATAGGGGATGGGTCCTGAAAAACCTATCTGGTACACTGATAAATCTAGACTACAGGTTATACACACTATAAATAAACCAAATAGTTAAAATTAAATGGAAATGTTATCAAATATATAAGTAAATGTGATTAGAGGTTTTAAAAAGGAATTTGTAAATATGTAAGTAAAAGAGGAAGAGATTGAAATTTCTTAGTGCCAAACTTCAAATGTTATAGAGCAAGACTGAGTTTCACATTAAAAAAATCTAAGAAACTGATTAAAAACTGATCTGTTAAGTATAGCACTCTTTTTCAAGTCTGATTGCTTCAGTTTATATTTTGAAAACCTAAGAACTCTCTTCCAGGCTGCAACTTCTGAACAGGAATCCATTTTTGTGTATTATTCAGCCAAAGATAGAGGTGTTTCATGATTACAACAAAGGCACATAGCATTGTCTAATACGAAATCTGTCAGATAACTGATACAGTGAGAGCACTGCTTTCCATCGGTGGATCCATCAATGGATACTCTCATGGGACAAAAGTAAATAATCGTTCTTAAGATCACTCAGGTTAATCTCCAAATTCTTTACCACCAGTTGACTCTTCAAATTAAGTTGATAATGCTAAAAATGTATCTAAATGTAACGTGCATAGGGGCTTTTACTCCTGGCTGTTGCAATTCCATTCTGCAGATCACTATTATAAGAACAGACTGCCTACCAATGAAGCTGTTACCTCAGAAGCAGACTACCAGATACGTAAGATTTCTGTATTTGGAAACTGAAAACTTCAGTCTCTAAACTTATATAGACTGCCCGCCACTTGCCAGATTCTTTCCTAAATCTGAATAAAGCAGATGGCTAATAATATTGAGTAGTAAATCGTTACTAACATTCGTTTCACCTTATGAAAGTTATTACTTCTCTTCATGGTAAAAAGAATATCTGAAAATAGAATTTTCACACAGTGCCATAAAACTATAAAGTCTACGAATACCCCACTTATTCACTACCTTCCCGAGAACGTTACCTTGCTTCAGCTGCCCCATTTCAAACAGACTAAGTAATCAGTTGGGAATTTTTATCTTTCCCGTAAGAAAATGACGAAGTTTCTTTCCATTTGGCACGTTACATTAGTTGGTGCATCTATTCACTCAGAAGATGAACTTTCCAGAGAAGAAAACTGATTCGTTTTTTTCCAACATGAAAATCTTGATTCTATTTTTTTTTTTTTTTCAAAATAACAGATAAATTCAGCCACCATGGTTAGTGGTGGAAATCTTCAAATCATGGTTGATGCAAACAGGGAAGGCATCCTGTGGAGGAAAAAACCATTTGGACAAGTTTGCCTTGTTAGCTCCAATGGCACAGAGAAGCACGATGCCTAATCTTTGGCTATGCATGAGCTTCATAAACTGCCTGAGGGACTGGCAGAAAGGGACAGAAAAAACATCAGCTATGACCATTTTCACACAAGAACACAGCTGGAGGGAGAGATAATAATGATGCCCTTCTTCTTATGCATAGCATTCATGTGTTTGGAGTACTTAGGAAGGAATTTGCTGTTTCTCAAGAGGCTATCCTCGAAGTCAAGCTACAGATTAAGTTCAGAAGGGGTTTTCGATTCATCTAGGTGAACTCTAGACCTCTTTCTCTTGCAGATGAACAAATGTGGAGAATAGAAATGGAAAGTCACAGGACAAGTAACAGACTATTCGACAGGAAGTTAGGCTCCGTATCTCAGTTATGAGAGCACTCAACCTCCACGGGGGTTGGATAAGAGGTCTGTACTTTACTCCTCTGCTGCTGGTGGTTTTACTCCTCCTGTGAGTGAGCAATGGAGAACAGGCAAATCTTTGCTCAAAGACACATCCTCAGTGCTCTGGCAAAAGATGCATTCATCAAACTTCAACAGGTTGAAGATACCTCTAATGCAGAAAGTCAACAGGCAATGCTCCGTTCCATTCCCTTTGGCGCACTATTCCACTTTTTTTTGCCATAGCAAATATTGCTAAACCACCCCCTCAGTGCTCCATTTCAGGAAGATCTCTGATACTCTGGAGCAAGAAAGGCAGCAGAAATCACATTCATTTTGGACACGTCCTCAGCAGTGTTAAGTATAGCACCATGCTGTCCTCAGCAGCAGGTGCTTTGCACACACAGTTCCATCACACTATTCATACCCAAGATACTGACCAAGATGGAAGTGTTGGGGGTGTGGTAGCTATCTTTGAGCCATTCGTTTGCAGAAAATATGATTTTTTTCAAATGTCTGTGCACGTGAATATATATTGTTAAGCACCATTTAGAAAAGAAATACAGAGGTCCTCATAAACTTTCACTTTAAAGACAGGATGGAAACTGTAAGTCACTAATTACACACCTTGGTATCTGGTTCTATTTCAAATCTCCCAGGAGATACTCTTGTTGTACCTCAGGCTACAATTTTACTTTCATTTTTTCCAGTGAGTATAACATTCTTCATTAATCATTTGGATGCATTTGGCATCAATGCAATGTTGACCAAGATAAAAGCCATTTATGCCAATAATAATACTTCCTGGCTTTTCTAATGTCATGGTTTTATGATTTTTGGTGCTGGTATTCCACATCATAACATCATGTGTTGCATTAAGAGTTAAAGAGCTAATACTCCAGCTCCATAGATCATTGATAATTCCAGGTATACCTGCCTCAGAAGAGAAGAAGAACTACATTCCCCAGAGGACTTTGCGATGCTTTGTATTTTTACATGTTTTCCGCTCAGAGGGAACAGATAAAAACCCTCAGCGGTCACGGGACACTCTCTTTCCTTCGGGATCGACTCAGCAGTGGGTGCTCGCTGCCGTATCGCCTTCAGCGTTAGCGTAAGGCCTTCGGTTTATCGGACACTCTCTCTTGCTCCTTTTATTTGATTCATTAGCCTCAATTCCAATTATATTGTATTATATTCTGTTATTTTGCTTTCTGATATCTTATTTAGTAAATTAGCTTTCCTCCTCAGATCGTTGCCGCTGTTTTGTTTCTAGGCCCATCTCCCTTTTCCCTTTTCCTTTTTTCCTTGCCCTTTCCTGGGGCGTGGGTCCGTGGGTCCCCCGCACCAATCGTCACGGAACCGGGCCGATCCAGCCCGGTAAACCGTTGACATCTAAGCTTGTTCTTTAATTGTTGGTTGGTTGTTCCTTTTCATGCAAGTATCATTGGTTTCCAGAGCAAAGCTGGCTACCATGTTTTGCTTCAAGTAAACACAAGGCTATCTGTTGTTTCAAAATGTTAAAGATTTCTTCAAAATCAATGACAAAAAAAGAAAAAAAGAAAAAACCCTACACAGAAAACAGCAACAAAAAACAAGTTTAACTTATTTTTGTTATTAAAAAAACGTTTCTTCTGATATTCATATGATAATAAACTTTCCTAATATTTTCCATTGAAGATTAATACACTTCTCTAGAAAGTTATATCTAATTTATGTGACTTTAAGGGTCATGCTTTAATAACAATGATGAAACACGATTATTACTTCCTAATGCTGAAATTACAGTTTTTACATTGTAAATTTTTCCTGCTATGCGCCCTGTGGCACTAACATTTTTATCACTCCATGTGTTTCTAGTTTTAAAACCTTTACCCCTGCTGTTTGAAAAATATTTCTCATTTTCGTCCCCTATGGAGTACAGAAATCCCTAAAGGCAAACCATTAGTGATCTTTCTGCCTTTTCCCAAACACTTATTATGATCACCAGTGTTGCTTCCACTGCCTCATTGGCTTTTGGTAAAGTATGCAAATGAGATGTTCAAAATACACACTTTTTGCAACTGTGCAAGTTCATACTGATTTATAAAATGGGAAGGCTATTAAAGTGACGGAAAATGTCAGCAAGATTTATGCATGGGTGACAAATTGTATTGGAAATGCTCATTTTTAACTTGCTGGCCTGAGTTCCTTCTCTTTTTTACAGAAGTGTTGCATGTGATACATTTGCTTTAAGGCCATTTGCCCCTCCCATCTCCCCATTTATTTTAAATATACTCTGACAGTGGCTTTTTGACCAGGAAAATAAACAAAACTATTCACATTGATCGTTGTTACCATGGAAAGCAGAAATTATTTTTCTTCCCACTTGTATTTTTCCGTGAAGTACAAAGCTATTTAAGATAAGGCTTTCACCTTTACTTTGTGGACCAGAAAGCTGCCTTCTTGGAAAACAGCAGACATGGACATAGCATGGGTTTTCACACACTGATACAGACAAGTCTTGTCTGTGGACACACACACACATTGGTAACGCTCCAGTTGAGAACACAAGGCTCCATTTGAGACCACGGGTCTCAAGAGAATCTGCCCTGATACACGTTCGACAAAGACTGATGGCAACATTCATTCTCAAGCAACAATTCCATAATCAAACATCATAAAGACCATTAAAAAAATCAATGTGTGTCACATACAAATATTATAGCTGTTATATTTGCCAACCATAGATAAAGCCGACATGGTATCACGGTAGCTAGTAAATAAACCTTATTTTATCAATGCGTGATAAAGAAATATATTATGACTCAATGAAAACTCCATGGCACATTTCACAATAGCAAGGAAATGATGGAGAAATTTACAAGGGTTCATTTCGTTTTCAACACCAAAGTCAAAGGGAACTTTGTCATTGATGTTGAAGAGAAAAGGGTTAGGCCTATAATCACATATCGTGTTATCACCATATGTAAAGGCAGAAATGATTTAAAGAAAGAAAATCAACTAACTATTGAATGTCTTGAAATGCTCATACATAATATCTGAAGTATAATGAGAAATGCTGGTCTGATAGCAATATATTTATAATTTCTGTCAGCATGTACAGAACTACAGGAATTTTTCAAAGTACTTTAAGGCATAGCATTGTCTACCACAGTAATATTGAGGAAGAGAGGCTGTGCTTTTGTGGTTGCTTTCTATCCCTGGGCCATTTTTTTTTTTTTTTTCCTTTTGCAAACCCTGCTTCTACAAAAATTTAAACCAGCACTTTGTATTATGGAGCAGTCTCAGTGTGCAAGGTTACACACCATCAGATTTTGCAGCAGCAGTCACCTAAGTCAATATCATTAAAGCTTTTAAGCACCTCCTGAGCATGAATACCAGATTTCAACAACAGTTAGGGGTGCAGAAATGTAAGTGAAGCTTTTGAAGAGATGGCCAGATTGGATGGGGCTTTGGGCAACCTGGTCTGGTGGGAGGTGCCCTCACCAGAGTGGCTGGGTTGAAACTGGATGATCTTTAAGATCCCTTCCAACTCAAACCATTCTGTGATTCCATGAGTCTACTGTCATACTGTTATTATTATTTTTGTTTGTTTGTTTGTTTTTTAAATCAGAACACATGATCATATTCATACAGAGTTTAGTACATGAAACAGTAGATTGTTAGGGTACGCACAGCAACCAGAGATGCAATCTTCCTTCTCCCAAAGTTCAAAATGCTTTAAAAGTTATTATATTATTCTTTGTACTGAAAAATTCAACACTGAGAACTTAATTCTACTTTTTATATTCAGATCAGTCAGTACCAGTACCATTATTGCTCTGATTTTCCTAATTAGTTCATTAAGTTGCATAATAATTGGTTTACTGCCACCCACTTTTTATGATGCTAGAACTGTGAAAATAAAATTGATTTAGGGCCTTATTCTGATCTATTATGCTTACTCACTCACACATCCTGGAGTTTGCTGCAGGATTTTTTCCCTTCATCTCTCAAAGTCTGCATATTTTTCCCTTGTTTCACTTAACATGCAGCTCTCATTGCATTTTATATAGGTGGGTTTCAGATGCGCATTTTACAAAAAGAAACAAATAACCAAAACATTGCCAATGGAAAACATCTGTCTCTCACCTTAGGAGGTCAGGATAAAACTCAGTCTGTGAAATGTATGAGTTTGAATTTATTTTCATGGTGTCAATGGCATATATCAGTGCCGTGACATTGATATCTGGTATCTTACAAGAATGGGACACTGTCCCAGAAGAGGTGGATTATCAATGAAACAAGCAAGTGGGTGAGGCAGAAAATGGAAAAGAGTGAGGCAATTATTCTGTTGGAATAGCATGGTATGTGGTAGCACTGTAATGAAGATGGGTGCACATGAGACCCCGTATTTCTCTCCAGAGCATAAGGCTAGCAATACAGTTGCACAGAGTACCCATTTGATGTCAGAGCCTGGAGTAGTAAAAGAAAAAGAAAATTCAGGTCAGGAAGGTGATTCAGATGTGGAACAAATTTAGTGTGAACCCAGAGTTAACCAGCACTGAGTCTGAATGCACAACTGGAAGAACTTGTTTCTTTCCAACACAAAACAAAGCCATAGTCTCCTTGTTCTGGGCAGTCACAGCCAGGACAGGGTATAAGCATCACACAAGGTTCAGGAAATGTGCTCTGATACAACTCTCAGTCAGCTGTGGACATCAGTCTTCTAGATCCAAATGCATGTGTTTTCCTTTAGAATACATAACTGATATATAACATAAGTACAATGGGCTTTTTTCCAGCACAGAATCTCTAATGGAGAATCTGCCTCTGCTCTCCTGCAGGAGGGCATCAATGGTTTTGCCACACACAGATGATCATGTGAGCAAAGAGACCGGTAAGACTTAGAGGTGCTACATCAGTACCAGAGGTGTAAGCAGGTATTGCAATGTAGGAGGCTCCAATACAGCCCTCTTACAGCCACCAGAGCAGGTGAACTGCTCATGTCATTTCTGTTGCCCTCCCATTCGCTGCCCATCCAAAAGAGACGAGGACTAACTTCACTCCTTCATCACTGACTATGCAAAGAACTCTGAAAAGTTCTGTATTTGCTTATGACATGACATGCTGGGGGTGATTCTGCATATTCCCAATATCAAAGTTGCTAAAAGAACTCCAGCCAGCTCCCGCTGTAGAACAAAACGAGGGAGGTCAACACCTTGCAGCTCACAGTGCCCTATCCAGAAGCTCAACCCCAAGCTGTAGTGATAAAATGAATAAAACAGAACTGAAAAACAGTGAACAGAGGTTTCCAGGAGACTTTTTGCTGCTCTTGGCCTGCTTTCATTTTTGGCAGTGGACTTTGCAGCTTTTGGAAACATCAGTATCCGGACACTGTGTAAATCTGAAATTCCCTCCAACAGAGGCAAGGAGCTGTCCTCTGTGCGTGTGTTTCAAAAGTGTTAAAAGTTTATGGAGTCTGCAAAGAGATCGAAGTGTTATTGGAAATGCAACATGGCGCACTCTACTCTCATGGCTACCAGATGGTTGCCTGGGTTGTGACGCTGACACTTCCAAATACTGACACCGGTTCAGGGGTTGCTGGGACCCCTCAGTCCTCCCTGCCAGAAACACCTTTTTCCTCCCAGGTTCCAACATGCAAACATTGCATTAATTGCTCTGGACTGTTGAGATCCAAATGGACTGCTGTGCACCTTCAGTATTGCTCTCAGACAACAAAACACGCATTTCGTCAGAAACTGAGTTAAAAACACTTCTGAAGACACAGCCAACTGGTTCTGACTGTAACCAATTGTTAAAGCATCTAGGTAGCAGTGTCTTCAGCCTGCAATTTGAGGACCACTGTCAGTCCCGTTTAATACAATCACGACAATCCCAAAGTACAGCTTTAAAAAAAGAGCCCCACTTACTGCACTGCAGAACCAATTTCTCCGTGCAAAGATACATTCACCTTATTCTGTTAATGCTACTATTTTCAGGAAAAGGGCTATCAAGCCAAGGGCCAGTTCTCCTCATGTCATATCCCACTCGCATTACTCCATTTTCACCACTCTCCCAGAACATGGCCTGGTTTGATGAACATTTTCTTCTTGCTGATGTAAATATTTCCAAACGCAGCAGTAAAAATTTCATTACAAAAGTGATTGAGATGTTTGGGGTAGTTTTGCTAAAAAGAGATGATTTGCACATTTTTATTCAAATACACACTTGAAGGGAACTGATGTGAAGTTAGTGCTATAATAAAAATGTAAATAAAATTCATTATAGTTCATAGATTTCCCGATATCATCTTTATTGACTCAATATCATTGAAATAAGTAAAAATAAATATAAAATTATTTTGAGAATACAGCAGAACACCTTATTTTATCATCATAAAATAATAATGGAAAATTCCTTCAGGAAAAAAAAGAAGACATTTACAATATATGAATTTTCTTATGTTTTCCACGAGTGTGATGTTACATAAAATTAAATGTATATAATTAATGTCCCTCTGTTTATGAGCAGCACTGCTTTATTCTTACTGTGTACAAAGTCTCAATGCCAAGATGTAACACAGACCCACTGGAGCCAATTTCCCTGCAGTATCACAATATTTTTATGGTTTCTTGTAACCATCCACATCGTATTACTTGAATGATGTTTGTCAATGAATCTTTTAGCTTAATTGCCAAATGTCATATGCTTCATGACCTGTTTTCAGGGTCAAGTAACATTTATATCTCCCTGGATCAAATACAAGTGTTAGTGTTGAAATGCAGTATTCAGTGGGTTATATGTTGTAGCTGACAGACGTCAGACATGATTTTGGATTCTCATTGCATATTGTAATTTAGTCTTCACTACAGCTCAGAGCTGACAAAGTGCAGCTTGGATTTATAAATATGGAGTTTTTCACAGAATCACAGAATTGTAGGGTTCGGAAGAGGCCTTTTTCAAACATTTACTCACAGGCAAAGGATCACAGAAGAGTTAGAGAAGGAAGAGAGAGCTCTGTCCTGAGCTCCTGCCCCACAGGGTGAACTCCAAGTTCCAACCCTGATGCTCAGCTGATCCACTCACTGCTGATTTCCCTGCAAAACCAGTCGGCCCATTCTTTCAGACTGTCTAAGTCTCTCAGAAGGGCAGCCCTGCCCTTGGGTATATTATCCGAATCACCAGCCTGGTGTCACCTGAAAGGTGGTATGAGCGCTCCCGATTGCCTCCTCCAGTTCACTGATAAAGATTTTAGCACAAAAGAGGTCCCAGAGAGACCCTTTTCCAGGGGTTGATCCTATTAACAAATATCCTCTCTAAACCTGGTCGTCCAACCAGATTTGCTTGTTTTAGTTCCCATGTTCCAACAAAAACAACAGTTTTCCTTCACAGCCCGAATATTTCAAATGTAGCCCCACAGACCAAGGTCTTTTGTGAGTTACCAAATTTCAGTGACAAAGTAAAGCTGAAGGGTGAATATCTTCCCAGCAAGATTAGGAATCCTCCACCACCTGGATACATTCAGGAGCCTAGCTAGGAGGACTGTAGCATGGTATAAACTCTCAGCCATTCTGGGGCTTATGTCATATGGGGGAAGTGTGTTTTTGGGAGCACAATGTTTAAGATGTCTTAATGTCAAATGTCTCCATGTTTAAAATGTCTTAAGTTTAGAAATGAAAATAATTTCCAACCAGAGTCCAAGAATATCATCTTTAGGAGTTGTAATGCCTGATAATAAATGCCATGATTGTACAGATCAAAGGAAAAAAAAAACAAAAACAAAAAAAACACCTTATTCTGCTGACAGAAAATTGTTCACCAGATGGCAAGAGGACACATTCCTTACACAGCTTTGTGCTGAAGCAGGTACATCAGTCCTCCCCAAACCAGTATTAAACCAGAAGAAATCTCTCTGAACTACCTAGCTCACCATAAGTCAATGATATATCCATATCAGTTGAGAACAAAGTATGATTCCTGTGCAAGCTAGCCAAAGCCAGAGCAGTATTCCTGGCCACGCTGGTGCCACAGTCTCTGCTTCCCCAGTCAGAGGAAAATGAGTCAACAAAGAAAAAAAATCCACCACTTTGAGATTGACAGTGAAGCACAAGAACGCTTCTTTTCTTAAGAATTATGGTAAATAAGTCCTGAATACCAATACCTATCCAAAGCTAAACCCTCCTTACAGCAGTAACAGTTGACCCAGAGTTTGCGATCAGCTCTGGGTAGAATTGAAGAATTATGACACAAAATCCAGGGATAAGCATTTTGTTTTCTATAGTGGATAAACAGGCATCCTTCTTTCTGCATTCCTCACTGGGTTTTCAAGCCTTTGCCAACTTGATTACACAATTCTTAACTAAATATTTGCCAACTGCAGCTGCAGTACTAAGTGGCCATGCTTGAAAATTCCTTTAGCAAAAAGAAGAAATACGTTATTGCAGCAGTTTTATTTTTAGTATATGTCCTTTTAATCAATTAAAAAACAAGTTTAAGGGTATTAGATGGCATCTGGAAATGAATAAGAACTTAAAAATAAATATATACCTACTAATAATTTTATATTTATTGCACTTAATTTAACAAATTATGGCAAGAACTACATAGACAGCATTTTCCCTGTGAAATTATTATACTTAAATGAACTTTTGACAATGTATTAATTACAAGGACATGACCACATTTATTCTGCTGATCCGGTAATTACATGCATTAAAGAAATATTTATTCAGAAACCATGTAGTGTACTTCAAAACAGGCTTTCATTGCCAAGTTACATTTGTTGTATACAAGTGCCTTTTTGCCATTTATGAGCTTTTTCAATCTTTTACAGAGGGCAGAAAAGGGAGTGGGAATGCTCAGTAAAGTTCAGGCTGACAACTTTCTCTTTGCAGTCAGAAGGAGCTGCCTTCTCTAGGTCAGGCGTAGAGTTTAGGATGGAAAGTGGCACAGCCTGCATGGATAAATGGGGGAAGCTCTATACGGATGGGAAGAAGGAAGCTCAAGAACTAATTTTAGCTGGAGTAGAATTAATTGTGAGTTCTTCCGGTTTGAAATCTCTGTGAACCAGTGTACCTGTTATTTGTATACGAGTCTTTGAGTTTCACTCAACAGCACAGCCTTCGAGTGACTAAAACAAGAACGACGAGGACTGAAAGCTGTAACTCACACCTCCAAAACAAAATCCATTTTTTATTTTTAACCAATGTGCAGAAGCACTCATGTTTCCAGTTACACGTTAATATTTCCCATCAAAAAGTCACCTAGTTTGGCTGTGACAGCCAGTGTGAAAAAACTGAAAGACTCTCAGTTGCATCACAATCTTCCTATTAAGCATTTCACAAAAGAACATTTACTAAATAAGAAATAATGCATTTTTGGCGTTTTCTGCAAAAAGGACATTTCATAATACCAGGAGATGTATTTACAGAGTCCTCCAGTAACTTCTCTCGACTATCACAGAAGCAGCCAAAGGTCAGAGCCACCTGAGAAAACCACCAAATGTTGAAACCATCTAATTCTTCTATATAGTTGTCCTGAAGTGTTACTATATAGACCTGGCTTTGGATTCTTCCTAGCATATCATTATTTTCATTTTAGGGAAAACTAATAATGCAAGTGAGGAAAGAATAACCCTTGGAATTCTGAGGAACAGCCTTAATTATCATAACCACGGCAGCCAAGAGAAACAAGTTGTTATAAAAGAAGGGACGTCACCTCCTCCAAGTGGCCTCCCACTAAGAAAATACAAAGGAAGGCATTAAGAGAAACAGGCAAGGTGGTCCAAATATTCTGAATGGGGAAAAAAAAATGGATTTATGTTCATTCATGGTCTCTAAATTAATACACAGGGATTTTCTTTCATGTAACTCTATGTGCAGAATGTCATTCTAAGGTAATAGGACTGTTCCTTTGTACTCCTGCCTTAACCATTTCGATGAATATATTTTGCTTTGACCAACTGAGAAATCCTTGGAATAGAAGTGCAATGGATCAAACAGATAGATGGAGTTACTGTACTAAATGCAAATGAATATTGACATAAATAATCCTCATTTATTTTCAAATACTACGTTTTGATAAACTGCCACCAGAGCCTGGTTACTTCATAATCTCTATAAACCTGTTTGGAGAAAAAAAATGCAGGCACTTTTGTTTTAAAATGTAGGCTTATTTAATCATTTATTTTACTCAGTGCTGGCTTATAAATACGTATGCATATCCCACACAAATAAAATCACTAAAATAGTGGGTTATTTGCTAGAGCTGACATCAAAATAACTCTCTGATGGAAAATGCATCGAGTTGACCTTAAAATTACAAGCTCCTTTTTTAAAACAAATTTTAATCTGTATGGTTTTCATGATTTCTGGCCATTGACTTTCATAGCTAGCTAAACCCTATTGCTGTTGCTCTTAAATGATCTTAACTTTCTGGATAGCATTTAAAACCGTGGCATAAATGCCGAACCACTACTACTACTCCATGTCTAACTAAGAAGTTTCAGAAAAAAAGAAAAAATAACTCTGCATGATAGGACTGGAAAGAAGCTAAAGAAACCTTTGACCAAGGGCTGATTCATACCTCCTTCTTGATACCTGGCAATTCCCACCAGCAAAATCACTGCCCAGCCCATATATGCCATAAAGCCACCATGGAAGGAACTGTTTTCCACCTACTGCCCATTTTGGGCAGACGTGATTTGACTTCTGGGTTCTAATGGGAACTGAAGGTGAGTACAAAGAGGGAAAGAGAAGGCATGTGCTGGTAGGGATGGATAATGAAGATTAAGAAAGGGAATGAAAAGATTCAAGGGAAATAATTACAGTAATCAAAGGAGCTAACACACAGGATGGGCATGGTAGGGAGAGAGGAGATGCTACTAGGGAACTGTGAGAAGACTAAGCTGAAGATGTAGGGAAAGAAAAGGATTTAAGTTCACTTGGAAGCTGTTACTCTGGTTTGCGGGACAGAAGGTCAGAGCAGCTCACCATGATATTTACAGTATGGGAAAAGTGAGCATTGGGGGAAAAAAAATCTGAATTATGTTTGTTTGACCTTATCTCCACTAGTAAATGATGTTGGAGTAGCCCTTTCCCATAGGCACTGCCTACTACTGGTCCATGTAAGCAGTGTAAGAAGGGCTGTGTAAGCAGTGGCACTTGTAGCAGCAATGTGCCACGAGAGCTGGAGTGAAGAGCCTGCAGCAGCACCTTCACACACCTCTTGGAGTGAAAAAAAAGTATGGTTTACACCTTTGGTGAAGTCTTCAGTGGTTACACTACCTACTCTGACTGAAATCTTTCATTTCTTGCAGGCTTTTCTCACTTAGACCATAAATTCCTTATTGGTGGATAGGAGCACGATAAGTGCCTCATTCATTCTTGCTCTAACATTAACATCTTTTGTGACCTTGAGAATGGGAGTATTGGAAATGATAGCCCACTCCAGCTCATGCACAGGTTGTCTGGGTTTGATGGAGGTGTTACTGAGTGATGCACAACAGTCTGCATTACACAGCTGGACAGAACAAGAGATCAAAATGGTCCCTTTGGGCTTAGATACCATACTATAATGCTTTTGCTGAGTTCATAATATTCCTGGAGTAAAATGGCTTTTATGCATCAGACAGTAGGTACAGTACCTATGAATGAGGTTAGTCTTTGCTTTCCAACCCTTTGTGGGAACAATAAATGCCAGCATCAGCATGGACAGATATTGTTCTCCTTATCAAGAAGAACAAACAAAGTCAAACAGACAAATATTTGGTTTAAGGAAAACAACAGGTCCCTTGTCAGGAAAACAATGTCATTGTGTGATTTTAGACCCTTTTACTACTAAAACAAACATCAATGTTGAATATAGAATAACCACTGCAAGGTGGATCTAAAGTGGATGTTGCTAAAGGTTATGCAAATGTAGGAAATTATAATTCTATCTCAATGTCATTACATGTGTCTACTTAGATGCACATTTTCTGCTGTGTTTAAGTTAAACAAAACACTAAATGACTGTGTAGTATGACATCTCATTAATATGTTTCCATTCACATCTGTGCCTTTAGTATAAAAAATAGGCTGTTCTAGTGATAAGAGATTAAGTCCTTTAATTAGAAACAAATGACAAATCACTGTTAACCCCATGTGATGCTTTCTAAAACTTCCATCAAATATACCCCTTAAAACATTATTAAGCACAAGTTCAGCAGATCTACTTCCTAGAAAGTGCCATTTAACAAAACCCAGGCAGGATGTTAATACTGAGGCCGAATTACAGGTTGCCAATGCGTTTCCTGCAAGGGGATTGACAGGGGATCATTTTGTTATGGGGCCACCTCCAGCGTGTTGTGACAACCAGTCATTACACCTCTGAGCACAGCACTCAGCTGTAGGTTTCTACAGGATGCAAATAGCTCCAAATGGGTTCAATTTAGAGATAGCAGATAATGTATCATTCACTTCTTTAAGGTAGAAGCTTTTAATTTGCAAGGAAAAAGAAAGAGGAGTACATTTCAGTTTCTGGAAATAAAGATCTACTTAACAAAGCATGTCAGAAAAGGGAAAAAAAAAAGGAAGAAAAAAAAAGGCAATAACAAAAAACTAAAAGTAGAAGTAACTATTGCAAAAATAAAAGGCTCAACCTGCTTTTTCCACTAGTCTCAGAGACAAGCAGACAAGCAGGCAGTGTTAGCATCCTGAGGATGCTATTGCAGTTGTGTAATTAAAATTTGAGCATTGTAACTAGTTCTGAATACTAGAGGATACAATTTCACATTTGCACAGCAATGCTTTCATCTTGAGTAATCCCAACTGATTTTGGAAGGATCAAGATGGAGCACAGTAAGCGCTGAGGACAACCAATTCATGATATAGGCACAGTAATGGTTGCAATAGAAAAAAGAAATGCCTGTTTCAAAACACAAGCACGGTTCCCAAGTATTGCAAACTTCTTTTCAAATATCTTTAAAAGTGCTGAATATGCAGTAAGCAGACAAAAAATCCAAGTGTGTAACTAGCAACAGGTTTGTGAAGCTGGAACTCGTGTACTTCTCTCACCTCCTCCCTGCCAGTAAACTCCAAACATACATTTTAAACAATGCTACAGGATATCAAAGCCCATTTCTTTAGAAAATATTCCACATCTGGTAAACCCAGAGGCCTGAAGTGACTGTGATTAACAGGTCATCAGCGTTCATAACAAACACAGACATAGGACTTCAACTGTTTGTTTGTTCATTTGTTCTTCTTTTGGGTTGGTTGTTTTTTTTCTCCCTATCAACCACTGCAGTGTGACTTAACAAATAAGAGAAGTCAGCATCTGAGGACACCAGACATAAATGTTTGTCTGCTGAAAGACGTTGGCCAAAGATTCAAACGTGGGTGCACTTCTGTAATCTGACTTCAGATACAGTCCAAAAAGAAGGTACTGAGCTGCTCGGAATATGAGAGTCTTGGATTTGATATTGAGTGCATTTCTCTTTGTCCTCAAAGTGAAGCAAGGGATATGCAAATCAAAATCCAAAGCAAATTAAAGGTACTCTGTAACTGACATTTTAATTATCTTGTTTGGATATTATTCATCTTATTTATTCTTCTAAATGCAAACAATTCTGGACCACTGTATAAATATTATCTCCATTGGAAGCCTACAGTACCTCTAATAAAAACGTACAATTGCTTGGCTACCAAATCCAATGAAACTTATTCTAAACATACTGTATTCATTATAACAACATATTTCTGCACAGCACACAAAAGACTTTGGAAAGAGGGGACAGTTTAAAAGAGGCCAGTGAAAAGATGTAATTAGAGCTGTGTGGGCTTGGCAAAACCCTCTCGACAAACAAGCTTGAGGTTACTTTTGCCAAAGCACTCCAGGCTTACTGGGGTTTCATTACAGTGAGGAGAGCTTAATTCTGGTAAGTATCAGACACAATAGGATGTAATCAAATATTAAACATAAAATAAAATAGCCAAAAGAGAAAGAAGAAATGGAAACCTTCTCAATACAAGAGCTAGAATATGACCAGCATTGCTAACTGGCTGCAGTACAATCCCTATTGCAGTTGGAGGATGGTTTGCAAAGAGGAAAACCTACAGATGAATTAACAGGATTATCATGAGAAATTTACATTTTGAAAACTTCATCAGGGCCCTTGTCTGCACTTCTACCTTGTCCGTAAATATACAGGGACTTTTGTGTCTTCTGTTCACTGCTTGAACGTGCTTGAGCAACACGGTGCACATAAAAAACATGCACCGAGTGGACAGACAGACACTCATTATACAGGGGTGCTTCACCTCAATAGAATCACAGAATCAGTCCTAGGATGGCTGAGGTTGGAAGGAACCTCAAAAATCATTTAGTTCCACTCCCTGCCATGGGCTCAGGCTGCCCAGGGCCCACCCACGGCCTTGGGCAACTCCATGGATGGGACAGCTCCAAAATGAGCCTGTAGAGAATCTCTCTGAAAAGAAGGAGCACAAAAACTGCTCATCCAGCCTAGATTGTCCTTGCAAAAGGGAGGAAACAGAACATGTGTCTAGGGGACTTCAACACCATGACATTACCCATGAACACACTGCATGGTAAGCCCAAGCCACAGCCCTCAGTCTGTGATGTTGCCTACCTACGGTTTAATTCTCCAACAAGTAATGAGTCTGAATTTCATTTTTCAAAGAACAGCCTTTTTCCACCTCAAAAACACCAGAAAGAAACAGCCCAAATGCTCCAAATACATCTACTAAACTCAAAGATGAGTTCTCCTGGAAGGAAAGAAAGAAAGAAAGAGAGAAAGGGAACAAGGAGTAGAAGGAGGAGAAGAAAAAAGACAGAGACCAGAGATTTCCATCCCCCAAAACAGTTCCATGGAAAGCAGGGCTAGGGCATCCCAACACAACCAGCCCCTGTACCACAGTTCAATTTACCCCAAGCCAGGTTTTAGATATGTTTTCTGGGGGCAGCAGTGGAATTGCTTTCAGCCCTTCGCAGCCTGTGAGATATTTCATCATTAGGGACATGTCAGGAAGGTGCTGTCTAATCACAGTGATCACTGTGGACATCCATTATAATAACAGTAATAAGAATATTTAGATATTTTCATCTTCAAAGCACTTTAAAAACATCAGCTAACAGATCTCCCCAGCCACTGTTTGAAGAAGACAATAATTATATCCCTGCTGACACTCAGGATTGATGATGCCATTCTCATCACAGAAAGGTTGTATTGCTCCCATTTTACAGATAAGAAAACTGAGGCTCCGAGAAAGCATGCACTTCTTCCCATCATGCCATGAAATCACACCCTGATGCTCTCGGACCTCCCTTAAATGCACTGAAATACTGCACTTGGTAAGAGAGTCAGAATAACCTCGAGACATAAGACATTTCAAGAATCTGTTTGGGGATTTGTTGTTTTAAACCTGAATCTGGATTTGCAGTAACCCAGGATTTTTTCTCATGCACACTGCCACCTAGGAGATGTGTGGGAAAGGCAAGGGAGGCAAAAACCACTGCTACTACTTATGACATTTTTACTTCTGGTCCAGGTCTGCTCTCCACTTCCAATGGGAAATATGCAAATTGGTCCCCAAAGGAGAGTTGTGACCTGCCTCTGAATGCACATTCAAGAGGACTGCAACAACTTCATACAACATTTATTTTAGGGAAACTTTTGAAAGCGTTAAAAATAAAACTGGGAGTTGCATTTATGTGCAAGGATGATCCAAAGTGCTCCATGACAGTGTTAGGTGGACAGCTGTGGGTGTGCGCAGCAACGTGCCAAGTTATCTTACGCTCATGTTGATTGAATCTAATTCTAATCATCAGCTTTTTGAAAGTGAATTTTAACCAATGAATCCATGCTAATGTCTCCCTGGAAGCATGACCTCAGGTAGGTGGATGGCTAATAGCCATCACTTCCCCTTGGTCTGAGACATGTTTCCACCACTTAGCTTGTGAGACAAGTTGCCATTCCACAAAAGAAAAGAGCCTGATTAAAAAAAAAAAAAAAAAGAAATAAATATCTGTTAAATGTTAATAAATAAAATTGTTCAATTAGCTCAGGTCCTGGAAAGGTATTTTTTCTGTTGCAGAAGGTGGTAGTCCAAAGCCACAGCCCAATAAGAACCTGAAATCCCAGGAGAAAAACACTATTTAACCCCTAGTTCAACTCCTAATGAAAGGAAACATAGAAATGTAGCTATAATTCAACATATTGTATGGAAGTCTGTTCAAAGTTTTTTTGAAAATATAAATTACAAGAGATTATTGATTTTTAAAAAGCTTACTTCAACAATCAGCTTTCTATCTCATTCTATTTCACTCTGTCTCGTTTATTCATTTCCTTATGTAAAAGAATTTAACCAAAGGAAACTAGCATTTTAATTCAATTTCTCCTATAAAATATATAATTTTATTTTGTCATAAGGGCTGCTTTTATTTCCAGAGTCAGATTTTATTTAAATTTCAGTCCATTAGGAACAAAACTTGCCATTTTCTGATAAACAAAATCAGCAGGGAAGCCTCTTCAAACTAGGAATGTATTTTCTATCAACCTTTGTTCTAGCTGGTCTAAATGACAGGTATATTCCACTTTTCCTGCATTTAGTTTTAAAGATTCTATGGGGAGGAGGGCGAATAAAGAGAGTGACATTTCTAACAACAAAACTAGCAATCAGAAAAGCAGCCCCATGACAGGCATATGGGAGAAATGGAAAAAAAAAAAATAAAAAAAAATATACATATATATATAACCCATCGCTTTGGACCACCAAAGAGGACTAATATGAGTCATTAACAGAAAACCGTTAATTTTCCTCCCCGTGACTGTTGTTTTTAAGAGTACTCAAACCTTTGGGATTCAGTCATTTAACTGTTTCTTGGTAGGCTAAAACTAGACTCCTAGGAATTCGTTTTATATATATATATACATAGATATTAATATAGAGTTTGCTAAAAAAAAAATGTGAAGTTGACTCCCTAAAGCTGCACATAGCCTAGCCAAAAACTGAATGGAGAGATGACAGCTTTCATGTGTGGTGTTGATATTCTTCAGTGTCGCATCCCATTCAGACACAGTTTGCTCTTGACCCCATGGGCTTCATCAAAGAAAGTGTGGCCAGCATGTCGAGGGCCCTCCTCTGACCTAGTGAGGAACCTGAGAGCTCTGAGGGCCTCCAGCTCAAGAAAGACATGGAAAAGGCACAGAGAGCTATGAGAACTCTCAGATGGCTGGAGGCCCTCTCCAAGCTGAGGCAGTTGGCACCAGTTCAGCCTGGAGCACAGAACGCTATGGGGAGATCTCACTGCAGCCTTTCCAGCACCAGGAACGTGACCCACTGAAATCTCCAGAAGTGTCCAACAACGTGGCTTTGTTTCATTCAATCTCTTTTCTAGCGCAGCTTTTCTCATTTAAAGAGTCCAGATCCTTCTGATCTTTGTTTTGGTTTTTAGTCATTTTTGACATAAGAATTCACAGGGTATTCCAAGAGGCAGGGGAAAAGAGAAAAACTAAGGAGCTATTTCAGCCCTAAGAGACTTAAAGGATTATTTCCTTGTAAAATACAAATGACAGTTTTCCTGTAGTGTTTCTCCTACATAATGCACATGTTAATCCTTAATTTCCTTCACCAGATGCAGTGTAATCCTCCTCCTACAGAAACTACAGCACCACTGCTGCTGAGAAAACAGGAGCATGAGATGCTCTTCCATTCAAAGACTGCAAAAGGCAACTTCCTCTTCCAGCTTTCTGGGTTACCCTTGACATCAATCACACAGTTCTATCACAGACAAGTGGAACTCTTTAGGCAATACCCAGGTTGCTTTTAGTACCCTGTTTCAAACCAATTCCTACCTTTAAAAAAAAAAGTATGTGACAGGAGCTGTTACTACTTGAACCACTGCAACAAGCTGCTATGAAATAAACATGAATATATAGCAGAGATTTCTGTGAGTGTGCCACAATCCACTTCTTTAACTGATGCTTTTTATCACTTCCTAATGATTCGTCATGCAGACACTGTGCTATTCATCTTATAAGGTTCTGTAAATTAGTTGTAAATAACATCTGTAACATCTTTAAATATAAAAGTAAAGCCAATGCTTTATCGCTTTATCACTACCACTCCTCGGTAGAACGTAGGATAAAAGAAATAAACGGAAGCAATGGTTCAGGAATGTGAGGTCAAGACTGAAAATGAAGAAGAAATCCAGGAGAGCATGTGTGGGGAGGAGTGAGAACATAAATGTTCTGAACACGCTTGTAGAAAGACAGAGAAGTGGCTGAAAATCCATACAAAAGTCCACTGTCAATTTATTGTGGTCTGTTATCACTGAGACTGTATATCATTGGGTATTAGCTCCTCAAAGTAATTACTCCTCAGCCACTCCTGTACGTTGTTTTATTCTCCTAGCTATAACTGAAGGAATAATTACCTTTCTAATTAGTTCTACCTACAATATGAGTGCCCATTAATCTGGTAATGATATTAAGAGTGGAACCAGTTTGGGGGATTTGAGCTATGACTGATGATGAATATCCTGAGCTTTTTGGTGCACCTTAGACCTGGTTTGATTGCACCAGAGCACAGCAAGAGGTGAACCAGCTCCTGGGATAGACACTGGGACATTCTGAATGTAATTTCTTAAGCAAGGAGTTAATCCCTCTCAGTTCACCCAACACCAGCCTGTTGTTGGAAGTTTAGAGAAGGGAAATATCCACTCTGCAGTCACACATGGGGAAAAGAAATTGGCTCACCTACGTTCTTCCTACAAGGATCAAAAGATCCACATGCAGTGCAGTACCTCATATACTTCATATGTAAACATGCATACACTGATTTTCCACAGGCATCTTATAGGAAAAAAAAAAAAAATCAGCCCATCTCCTGACTATTCCTTTGTACACACAGTGGAAATTTTTCTATTCTGTTTTAGAGTTCCTCAGGGACTTCATCTATGTCTTTGGTTTTTTTCCTGTTTGATCAATGTAGGGAGAAAAATCTACAGATCCTTATAGCAGCCAACCCATCCAGCTCCTTCATTTACCCTCTGCTGAAGCGTGGCTCACAAGACATGGATTTGCTTGTTGCTTCTGATGTGAACATGGGATGGACCCAATGCCTGGAGGGGCCACTGCCCCTATCCCTGTCCCACAGCCAAGGAATGATCCTAGAGATTAACACTACTTCGTCCTGCTATGAGCATTGTTATGCGATGGCAACTGATTTGGTTTTCATTGCATTCTGACTGAACCATCTTTCGGTGGTAATCTTCCCTTCAAGGAATATATATTCATTCACTGTTCTCCTAAATATTTTCAGAGAGGCTTAACAGCGAAGCTTCCGAGTTCTGCTTCCCCCCCCTTCCATCCTCTCCTGATTCATCTTCTTCAACAGTTCTAAGATCATTTGTTTTTTTCCCTACTCCTTTCTATATGAGGTCCTCAGCAATCACCCCTTCCTAACCAAACCAAATCAGTGCTGCACAGTACTCTAAACTCGTCCAGGTATTTGTAGACACCCTGATAAGGATTTAATTAAGCAGCAATATGAATGAGGCCATCACTGCTACCTCCAGCAGCACTCAGCCCATCTGTCCAACCAGAGCACCCAAACAGCCTCCAGAAAAGAAACTCCAGAAGAAGCTGGATTTCATCTGGGTTTTTGCTGCTGATTCCTGATGTCATCTCTAGAGTTCTTACCACATCCATCCCAAATATGGTTGAGTTCTTACAGCAAAGAAAGAGGGATCTATACAGACATTTGTTAAGATTTTGAGCATCCAACAGCTGAGTGCTGCAGACAGCAAATAATTTAGTTTCGTGCACAGAGGCAGTCGACTCAGTTATCCAAGAGATCCTGGTGGTATCCAAATTCCCACTTCATCTTCATAAGAAATAAGCAATACATATTGCAGAATACTTGTCTCTAGTAATTAAAGTGTAAGCAGTAATGCTAAGACACTGTATTGTTGAAAGCATGAAATTCAACATTTCTCTAAGATTAATGTCCTGTTCCTGTAACTTGGTTGTTCTTGGTTTAAGTATTCAACATAATGCTACTCATTACAGAGAGCAGTGACATCTCTATCCAACAGGGAAATATGGTTCAAGTCAGCTTTTGTGTTTAAATATTAGTAGTAAATTCAAATTCAATTTCACATGATCAGTGTATGTGACACTAACTACATCAAGGTAGACTTGGGGATTTCTCAACTCTATATTGAAGAGAATTACATGACTGAAAACTAATTAGGGAAGCACATAAAGTGAATTTATTTAGTATTCTCTTGTATGTAGTTAACTTAAAGTAATGTATCAAATTTTCTACAGAAAAAAATGTGGCTACATAATGCTGAACAAAATGCATCAGAAATCAGATCAAGGAAATTATCTTTTTCTTTTAAAACCGAAAATGTTTAAGCTGTAATGAAAAAATTATAATAGGAAAAGAAGAGAAAGTGCTCTGGTACCACGTCTCACACAGGGAATAAGAAACAGCTGCAGTGCAAATAAGCAAAAAGCAGTAGAATTTGTCTCCTCTGACCACGCAGCACCTGAGTTCTGCCTCCAAGCCCTGGCACACTCCCATGGCAGGATGCTGTGCAGTCATAGTGGGCTTTCTGCTCTCTCAATCTCCCAGGTTAACTTTTCTGCCAGTTTATCTATTTATTTATTTTTATTTTTTAACCTGCCAAGGAGTCAGAGATCAGTGCCGTATTCTGAATGCATGGCATGAGCAAGAAAACACTATCTACAAATGAGTAGTAAATGTTTTATAATGCTTTTGCTGCGTGTTATAAATGATAAATAGTTGACAATAGATGCCTTATAAAGTATTTATATGCCATTGTCGTTACTGTTGTGCTACAGCCTTGGACAAAGCATGAAAGTGAACATGACTCTAAGTACTGATATGTATTAACAAAGCCATTTATGACAAATGGACGAACCTGTGAGGAGCACTGTCACCCTGACAAGCATTACGCAGGCATTTTTGCCTGCAATGTGTTTGCTCCATTTTTACCACAAAATCAAAGCAACAAACAATGTTATGAACTGGAAATTAACAAAGAAACCTGGCTGTCCTGAAGGAAACGACACCACATACAAAGGTGATGTGCCCATAATGGCAAAGGGATTCACCCCATTCACGACCTGCAAGAACACAAGGCCAAATCACATCCAGAAAGTTTTGGCACTGCAAACAGCTAATTAATTTTGTTTCAGCCTGGGTTTCTGCTGCTCATCCTAAGGTGATGCACTTTTTTCAGCCTATTAGATACGATATGTGCAGTAAGTACCTTGCTGAACATCTCTTATCAAAGCATTTAGGTAGCATCTGTGGTGAAAAGCTGCCTGGTGAATACAAATACAAGGTGATGGAGTATAGCACTCACTGTTCTTTGTGAGAAAGCCCCAACATACAGCAACTGACTCCTGGACCAAGAACTCTCGAAATTATTGTTCTGCCTATACACTCAGCTAAAACATTCTGGTTCATACAATGATCAATTCAAGGGACTAGAACAGAAACTTCCTGCAAACTTTCTTTCAGATAAGAAAGCAAAAACACGAAACTACATCTGCACACTGCAGCTTTGTCCTTAGGAAGGCTAGAGGAAACCTCAGCAGAAGCTGCTGGGAAGCAGTTTGCCAATTTCTCCTCCTGACATGGAGGGCCATGGGGCAATTACCTTCACTGTAGAAGTCTGTGTTGTAGATACCAGAAGTCAGATAAGACAAATCTTATCCTAGGGAATACTCTATTTTTTCACTTAGGCATGCTCAAGGAGGACAAAAGTGATGAGCAAACAGATTTGGGGGACACAGTTTTAAGCCATGTTGACTGAGGAGCGTGGAGATCGTCCTCTTGCATCAGGACATGAAATGCCTGTGGGTGGGAAATCAAATTCTGCACCCTGACTGCCTGGGAGAGGGCTGCAGGGCCTTTGTGTCCCAGAAGCTGGGTGTCCTTCCTCACGTAGCACATTTCTCAAGAGACAGACGACTACAGTTTGAAGAAAAAAAGGAAAGAAAATAGAATAACTTTTCCAGTTTCTTACACTCATTACATGTGATACTGTCAATTGCTCAACATCTTCCAAAACATAGCTGTATCTGTCTTACATGCCAACGTTTTTGATAAAAGAGGCGGTGGCATAACTAGTAAATTCATTTAAAAACAGAAAAAAAAATATTAACATTAAATAGAAAAAAAATGCCTCAAAATTGGTGGCGAATGAAACAGCAAACCTTGAAAATATAAACCAAAACAAAATATAAACCAAAACAAATAGAATAACTTTTAAATATAATAATTGTGCAGATTCTCAGGGGTCATCTCAGTATCTAAGTACTTCTCCGGTAACTTAATTTGATATTACATAAACGTTAGAATGAGCAGAATTTATCTTCTCTTTAGCAGTGGAGATGAACACACAAGATATTCTCTCTCCCTCACAAATTAATTTCCCTGGGATTTTTTTATTCCTGGTCTTTTCATGGCATCACTGAGAATACTATCTGTAAAATAATATCCAACCTATATTTTTCCTGAAGTGTGAAAATATGGCAGCTTTTTTATTTTTTTTTTTCATAGCGTTTGGGAGCACAAAACGTATTATATGTCAAGAATTTCCCTACATTTTTATTTTTAAACAAAATGCTCAGGTGCTAAAACTTATGGGCCTGGATTGCCTTTAGGACATGGGTTTCAGCCAGTACTGATGGTTTCCATATAAAAAGTGGCAGGAGAGAGAAATGAACAGAGGACAAGTGTCCTGCACCCTGCCCAACCAACTCTGCTATGATTGTTCCAAAATGATTCTGGGGAGATGTTTGGAATACAATCTGAATCAATGTTGAATTCATGGAGAGAATCAACAGGTTTAAGGATGAAAGAGCTTCAGCGATTTCAAAAAAGCTCATCCATATCCCATATAGCCACATAGCAATGCTGAAGGAAAGGATGAGATATAACTTTGGACCCAATCTAGATGGAGAAAATGGTAGTAAATAAATAAATGTAAAATGTATCCGCAGAAACAAACATCAGCATTCATGTATAATTAATGTATCTCATTGATTGAGGCTTAAACATTTACCCAGCTTTAGCCCTGGACATTTTTATCTAACTTTTCATCCAGTAATTCTTCACTGCACACTATAGTTCCTAAGAAAAGAAACAAGAGGCCAGCTGACCCAGAAAATACGATCTGTATAAAAATGATCATCTCAATAATTGAGACAGTTTGACCTAAAGGAAAGAATAAGCAGTGATAAGTCTGTTTGCAGTTGTTTGGAAGCAGAAAGAAAAAAATGCTGCATGCGTCCACTTCAGAAAGAATAGTAACAGACCCAAAGTGCTGAGAAGGAGATTTCAAATAGACATTAGGAAAAAAAAGCCTATAGAGACTGCAGAAACTCCATCAGAGGAGATTTCAGGAGAAAGTTAGACAAGTATCTGTCATGAACAATTTAGGCATAGCTGATCCTGCCTCCCAGCTCTATTTTCTACAATATCTACAATATCTACATGTACTGTTAATCCCTACTTTAGTTTACCATGACTAAAGTCAGAATATTTTCGTATTATGAATATTTTGTGTTATGAAATGGATCCAATATTCTTATTTTTCCATGTTTCTTTATTTTCTGAAAGTTCAGTCTAAGAATTCACAAAATATTATAGAAGAAACACAAGCTTCAGGAAAGCAAAATACTGAGTTTACTTTAGTTCATATTTCATTTAACTAATAATAAATGTAATAAAAACATTTTTTCAATGTGACACCAAAACAAAAAAAGGCACTAAAAACTGGAAAAAATCTCAATGAAGTGCATTAATGACAAATAAAAATCATTAAAACATAAACTGGTATCAGACATCTCAATGCCTAAAGAGTAGATTTGCCCTTCTCTGATTTTTCATACAGGGAAAAGAAATGCTAAGGAGCAGTCCCTTGTCCTAATATAAACTGAAGATGTAAATGAAGATGCAGAGATGCAGATGAAGTAGTTTTGGTCAAAGAATAAACAACTATTAATTTCCATAAACACTACACATGAATTTATCTGCATGATAATGATTTTTCATTAGGACTGTCTAAGACAGTCGTGGAAGAGACAAGTGAAACTGAATTGCAAACTGAAAACCACCCAAAAATTTTTCTGAGTTTTGAAATAATTTGGATAACCTTCTTGGGGCATTTCCAGAAATAGAAATGCCCAATTCTCAAGAACGGCAAAGAAAGGAAATATTCCTGCTGCAGCAAAATCAAAAATAGTCCTGGAGCTTTCAAAACCTCCTATCATCATTTCTTTAACCTTGTTCCTCTTGCCTGAGCAAATTCTCATTCTGTCTTCCTCCAGTCCACCCAAAATGTTGGCAACAAGCAAAATTAATGGCACTTTAATGATGCGTTCCTAGCCACGCAGACCTCCTTCAGCTGGAACTACTTCAAATCAAGCTCTCCATCCTTCCTTCACAGGCTTTTCAAAGACTCTCACTTCCCAATGTTTTCTGCTTGCTTAACACATTCCATTTTGGAGTCAATGCAGAACATTGTTTCCTCCTTAATTTTTTTTTCCACCCATCTGTTTAAAAATTATTGTTATTATTACAAAATCAGCTTTTGTCTATATAGGCCATTATACTTAGATGTCCTCTCTTATCTCTCTATACACCATACAGCCTGCCTCCTTCCTACCTTCCTCAAAGCTACCTTACTGTTGCAAAGCACTCCAATCTACTGGAACACAAGCAATACATTTAAGCAATATATTTCCTTTATTCTTTGTACCGTGGTCTACAACAGAAACTTCAAAACAAAATAAGTCAGAATCTCAAAGATAAATTAGAGAATTGTTATGGTTCCTTTTAAATTTGTCCCTCAGTACTCTCAGTTAAAGGATCTGCTTTAGAAACTGTTTGTTGATGCCTACTATTTGATTTAGCTGAAGTTTAGAGAAAGTGATGCTGATAATCTGATCTCTGACAAAGTAAAATCCAAATGTTCCTTAATGACGTCACACATGGTCATAAGGCAAAATTTAGTGCCGTGTGTCTGTTTTGTGCCACTTCCCTTTGTCTTATTAATCAGATATAATTCTGCATCTCACTTGGTAGACTCATATAGATAGACAGCATGAGCAGCCCCTTTTGCAATTCATGATTTATCTCAGCTTCTGGCTCTCACCATTCTGTCAGCTCATCAATAAAATCAGCATAAAATCGGTCTTCCTTATTTATTACACTATTTGTGATTGTGTCATAATTAATTCCAAGAACCCACAAGCTATGGTGCAGCGAAATTTCAACCAAAACATTTGTTCACATTCTCCTTTTGTTCAAGATTTTTATGTATAAAAATCTTCCTCATGAGCCAAGTTTATTCCATACATACGTACAAAGCTGTTATTACGTTGCTGGCTGTCAGTATTGCTCTAATTCAATCTTGTGTTTAATGACGTCTAAAGGAAGATTAGACAGGCTTACTATTTGGGAATAAAACACCCTAATCTCAGTCCAACCTAGGCAATGCTTATGAGGCCTGGGTTGGCATCCAGCCTTTCCCTATAGGTCCCATCCAGGATCCTGTTCATGCCCATAACCTTCACAGGATCTCCAAGACTCACATATGTTCTGGTAGATGGGGACTGGCTGTTTGCATGTGAAAATGTCCAGTGTGAGGTCTCTATACTAATCTGTTTTTCCAGTTTGAAAAATAAACTTATTTTTCCAAGTATGTTTCCGTTAACTGTATACCCACCTCACCCCCCAACCACGAACAGGAATATTGCTCTCAGCATAATCTCTTTGGGGTACAAACTGTGCCTGCATCTATATTTGAAATTAGCTAGCACTTTGCTGCATTCCCGAAAACAAAATAATAATATGCAGACTACAGAATGTGCTTCTCCAGCATAAAGCATCTGGTTTCACAGTTCATTAGAAGTTTCTTTTTCTCTTATGGCTTTGTGGATAACTTTGCACACACTGTTTAGAGCCAACAGTAAATTGGCATTTCCAGAATCACAGTTTGAATACTTTTCAAAGCTAAGGCAGACACGCTTGGTGCCGGATATTCCAACTTATGCTCCACTCTCCTTATCCTCCTGATTGAGTTTCTTGCATACAAGATATTGATGCTCTCAGTACTTTTTAGTGATTGCAACTGGTCTACCTTTTTAAGCAGTTCCTCTACCTTCCATATCTTCCACCGTAGGCTGCTCTGCTCTCTGTTGGGCAGCACTCCTTCTGCATACGAAAGTGAACACCTGCCATGCCAATAAATGACCATTCCCCTTCCTTATTTATCACTCTTCTAATTCTTGCGTGATCCAAAAGGAAATCTTTAATTTTTTTTTTCCAGATCATTAGGTCATGATTAGATCCCCATGAGGCATTGCTATAAACATCTTTGCAATTGGTTTACTAGTTTTAAATCTGCTTAATACGGGCTACACTAAATTTTATGTCCTAATTTTTGGTATTGAAATGTCAAGCAGTGCTAAGTCAACTATAGGATTTTAAGTATACTATGACAGCTCAGCAAGCTTTATCAGTCCCTTTAGCTCAGATCTTTGCTCCCAAAGCCTGAAATCTTGGAGCTCGCTGGCTGTCGAACTTATAGCTGTAGATTTTTTATCACGACCAGTGCCAAGACTCTCCCCCCTTATTTGAAAGCAGTTCAACCAATGTCTTATAGTTTATTAAAATTTAAGAGTTTGGGGCTTTTTGCTTGTTTTCACTACACTACCCTGGCAGAAACTTCCTTCAAGAAGATAATTTTAAATCTTTCTATAAGAGCACTGCTTTCAGTATTGCTTTTCAGTAGTCTACCTTTGAAAATGGATGCCATCAAGACAGTATCTTTTTCTAACTCTGCCAAGAAATAGGAAGGTCTCTGCAAGAAGGATCTTTAAATGCAATTAGGCATCCAAAAGTTAAATTTATCTTCTCAGGACACTCTACAGGGTTTAGGTGCTTCATTTTTTCTTTTTTCCAACAAGCAAATGCTGCATTATGTGCTGTGTCCTAAACTCTCGCCAATACCTTTTATCCATGTGTCCACCTGTCCTCCTGAGGACCAGCTGCAATTAGTCTGAGCGAAAAGTTGTGTGTGTAAATATGGCTCATAGTTGATCTTCATGTCAACCTTTTTAACGAATAAATAAATAAATAAAGGAAGTTTACAAAACATTAGAATGTTCTTAACACCTCCTTCAACCCTTATTCTCTGTTGGAATTTTCTAGGAAAATAAAAGTTATGGCTGTGAAGTTGGAGACTGCCTGCAAATACCCAGCTGCTGTTCTCGCCCAGTAAAAGGCAAAGAGTTGTCTGGGGAGATCTCTAACTAGCAAGAAAAGCCTTTGCTGTGATGTTTATGCCTGTCCATTACCAGATCACAGCAGCTCACAACAAAGGTCACAGGAGGGTTGAGCTGGGAACCTCAGATTGGGTCACTTTTCATAAGCCCATCTTCTTTTTTTTTTTTTTTTTCTATTATTTATTACATATTAATCCCATCCTTCACTACTGTGGTTGAAAATCATTTGAATACCAAGGGTCACATGATGCTTTAACACCAACAAAGTTCATTTAGCCTCAAAGTCTGACCATCTGGCAAGCAAATGATGGCAAGCACCCCATATGGGAAGGAATGGCTCTGTGGCAGGGCTGTATGGGAACTGCTGAATCACAGCCTGAGCCACTGAATGAGAACCTGAAGGAAAGATCTGTTCAGCCCTGGGAGCATAGGTGAGGGTGATTCACCTGTGAGACCTGAAGGGCTGCACTCCTCTTAGTCCTCATTTCAGGGCTGACCTTAAATGAGTGGGGAATGGTCAATGAGTGGGGAAGGGTCAGTGCTTAGACTAAGTGATCTTTGAGGTCTTTTTCAACCTTAATGATTCTATGGTTCCATTTGATAAACAGATTTCACGCCAATCTATATGTCTGGGTGTACTGCACTAACACAAATACCTATTTCCAGCAGGCAGTAAGTCTCCCTGCTCACTCCAGGTTCAGAATTCCCATGTCCACAAAACTTGCACAAGGCTTGTGGTATGGTGTCAGTTCTGGCATCTCTATGTGCACAGCCAAGGATATATCACTATACTTGTAGCAATTAGATTTGACCTCTATCAGCAAAATGGAGATTTATCCCAATCCCATTTAGAATACTGTTGGAGAAAATAGGTACACTTTCCAATCACAGCTTCTTTTATGCTCCATTATTATACAAAATGGGCACCAGAAGCTATGTGTAACTGTAAGATGATTATGATTTATCTGGGTATTTTGTTCCTTTAATATATTATGCCAATTGTCCTAATTTAACTAAGTAATTCTTTTCATTTAACTTTGGGGTTAATCTTGCTTTAAGGACAGTTTTTGCTGAACTGTGAGGCTACACTAAGTTGATGCATTTCCATTATTTTTTTAGACCCGAATGTAACCTTTTTTGTATAAAAAAAAAGCAGACAACAAAAGTTTCAAGTATATCATGTGATCAATAGATACAACTACCTTCATTTTTTAGATTAGTCTAAGGCTATTTTCCTTTTACTGTTGTATAAACAGGGAATTGAAGGGTAAAATAGTTAAAACTTTAATGCTATAGTGCTAATGTGGCTTTTAAATCACGTCAGCAGCAATCACTGCATTATAATTAACAATTTATTGAACCAGCAATAAAATGAACATCACATTACTTCTTAAAGCAGCAGAATAAAATGGCTAATAAATAGCATAAGCCAGACAAATTGCAGAGTAATAGAAATTTTCTTAAGATTTATAGTGTGCAGAAAGATGGATGTGCTATTAGTAGGAGCTCCAATACTTGACAAAATTCTTTTGCAAAGACATAGTTACCATGCATGTCAGAGTTCACAAGTCTAAGTGGTTTATCCAAATTTCAACTCACTGCTATTACAGTGGAAAATACTCATTACAAGGTTTTGTAACTGCAAGCAATGTGTACATTTGCCAACATTCAAACTGCTACTGCCAAAAAGATACTAAAATATTTTATAAACTGTCAAATAACAAGTCTGCTAGCTTAATCTGAGTCTATTTTATACATCACAGACGGTAAAAACTCCTGGGCCTGATCCTGAGGTCTTCACTCAGGCAAAACTTTTCCCAGCTTCGATGTCTAAAAGTTACCAGGAGCTTTTGTGCAGGAGAACGACAGGATTGGGCCTCGCTCAAGGAGAAAAATTCATTAGGATAAAACACAGACTCGGTGAAGCTGGAAGCTCAGCTAAATACCTCGTCTCTATCAGGGCTGAGGTTACTGACAACGAAACCGTGTTGTGTTTTAAATGTTCCTGCTGCTGAGTTGTGTTGTGATTCGTCATGTCAAAGTGTCTCTCTTATGTTCTTATTTCAACGTAACAGATGCAGTTTTACATTACATGTCACAACATGGAGCATCAACTGGAAAGAGTCTAAAAGAGCTCTTTCTTTTTTTTTCCCTTTGGAAAAAAAAAACAACAAAAAGCCCCACACTGCATTTCACTGAAATGTGCAGCAAGAGAATCTGCTGTACAAATGTTGTGAGCAGAGAGCACTGTTCAGAAGGAATTGGGTTTAAATCTTTACCATTAACTGACTCGTGATTTAATTTACAAAAGAAATCAAAGATCTGAGTTGTTCTCTGCTTATTTAAGCTGCTAAGACAATAGCAGCCGATCACAAAATATACATCCTCAACACTCCATTTCTCACTTTGAATCTTGAAGATGATTCGCATAGGAGGCACCACTTCCAGTGTGACCTCTTTATTTCCATGGAAACTACAGTAGGCACAAAGAGCACAGAAAGACTATTTGATAGAGCAAATTCTGAGCTAGAAAACAACACCATGTGCTATGTATTTTCACCAGCAGTGCACAAGAGCCTGCATGTCATGCTGCTCCGTCACCACTGCTGAAATGCACCAACTACTCACCACTGTGCTTGCACTCATAAATACTCAGCAAGTGCCAACAGACACCTCCTCTACTGCCATACCACTAACACCCACCCACTGATGCTTGCGGCCAATGTAATACAATAGGAGGCATTACTTCTGGAGGTAAAAGGTGTTGTCAAATGCTTGATTAGATTACTACGGTTCTAACATTTTCCCCAAAAAGCAGTTCTACCACTTGTGGTGTATTTCCAAGAGCTGTTCTGAGGAGCACCTTTGACCTGCTCCATCAGAGCCCATGGGATGAAGCTGTCCACGAACACACTACCACACAAAGCGGTGCAACTGCTGCTATTGCTTCACAGTCATGGTCTCCATATAGACCAAGTTTGTTAAAACAAGAATGTAAAAGCAGGACCAACACAGCTGTCTGATTAAATGGGTAAGCACCAGTCTAGCTGCACTGAAGTCATTATTTACACTAACAGAGAGTCGGGAGTTTGGTCTCCGGAGACCAAGTTGTGCGACAGGCTTTGACTAAAGCCTCCATTCAAGAAGGCTGTGAATAGAAGGAGGTATTTTTGCCTTTATTAATTAACTACTCTAACAAGGAGCCCCCTAACAAACAACAGCAATTGCCTCCCTGAGACCTGTAAACTTTTCTCTGCCCTCCACCCCTGCTGAGTGTGTTCATTTCCCACTCATCCCACACTCTTTTGGTGTGAACTTTTAGGGCACCAGGACTGGAGGTGGTTGAAGCACATTACTGGAACAGCAGCAAATGCACCTCCTACCCGAAGACCCAGAGAAACTCAAAGCAATCTGGAAGTGCCCAAGATGTAGATGCAGCCTCAGGCGCTAACAAGACTAATGCTCATTAAAGTGAGCCCAAACATGCTGTGGTTTGGTTCATTTGATGAATACTGCAGCATATAATTCAGTATGTCACATTAATATTTGTAATTTCTACATGGTAGGGGGGTAGTTCTTCCAAAAAAAAGTGTGGTGTGTATTGCCAGACCCAAAGGAAAGTTCATGTATTGCAGTGTTTCATTCACCCTGAAAATCAGGGGAGGTACAGAGAGGCATCACCCCTCCAGCACCAGACA
Source organism: Callipepla californica brunnescens (assembly GCA_023055505.1). Classification (NCBI taxonomy): domain Eukaryota; kingdom Metazoa; phylum Chordata; class Aves; order Galliformes; family Odontophoridae; genus Callipepla; species Callipepla californica. Next base: position 18,385,441 of record JALIRH010000010.1, read on the forward strand.
GGAATAAATTGAAGCCAGAGGTTGTTTTTTCCCTAACATCAGTTCATTGCTGGCAGTAGCAGCAATTTTCACTTGCACAATACAAATTTTCAATATCTAAAATATTTACCAAAGCATTCGGCGATCTATTGAACATTAACAAATATATGCCTAATTGAAAAGGTATTTAAGTTTTATTCTCTTCCCTCGTTTATATTTAAAGGGCTTGTGATTGAGGAACATTTCATGAGATGATGAGAATGAATCGCAGTTATTGCTGGCTTCCTTACTCACGCAGGGAGCAGAACTGTGAGTCTGTTTTGCACTGCTGAAATAGAGAACAGACACTTCATTTAAAATGAAGGACAGGGGAGTTACACAGAGGATATTAAGTGGAACCTGTTGGACGAATAATGAGATTTTTTCAAGGGGACTGTCAGTTGAATTAAGATTTTTATTTTTCTTAAGGCAGAGAAAATAATTAAGGCTGACCTGTGGCAATTTGGCACCAGCACTCTACTCTGAACGCTGCCGTGAAGGGGATAGATGTTAAAATCCATTTGAAATGGACAGTCCCTTGTCCTGTGCAGACCTGCACAAGCTGTGGAAGGCAAAGGGGAACAAGTTTCGAGAGAGGAGAAAAAAAAAAAGTTCTCAAAAACTGAAGAAGTGTCTGAAATTACTGTTCATAGACTCATAGAACCATTAATGCTAGAAAAGACCCAGAAATAGACTCTATAGTTTGGGGTAGACAGTAGCGAGGAGTGATAGAAGAGAAAGTTCAAGGAATCTGAAAAAATGATATTACAGCACAGAAAAAAGTCAGAAATAGTGTAATATGAAATCTGGTCTGTTTCATGTCATGCAGGAGCTACCACATGGCAGACCAAACTTACTATGTTACTCCATACGTCTTACAGGGAAGAAATATTTGGCAAAGTTAAGTGTGTAGTGGAGGTTTGCTGAAAGTGGTGCAAAGACCACAGGTCAGCCCAGGTAGGGGAGAGTCATGTGCATGAAGACAGACCTCTGATAGCCAGCTACCACCTACATTCAGCTGCACAAGAGGTTTCTACACACAAAGGTAACTCAGCATAGTAGGTACCTGGAACAGGAAAATAGCACCCAGTTTATGCCTGAAAGGTAAAAAAAAAAAAAAAAAAAAAAAAAAAAAAAAAAAAAAGAGAGAAGTAAATACGGGGTGTGTTAGGTGTCTGCTTCAAGGAGATTAACACCTGGTTGCAGTGTTTGGCCAAGTTACATTAACTAGATAGGTCCAAGTCTTCCAAATGAACTATGCGTGCACCTAGATCATTATACTGCAGTCTATGTATGGAGATTATAATGTATGCATACTGTTCAAATTAAACCAGTCTTTTAATCAAAGTCTGTTTTGAATCAGTGTATTCATCTAAGCCTGTGTGTGCTGTTTCTTAGAAGGAATCTGAGTGCGTGACTGCAGCCAGAGTAACTTCTGCTTTGGGTTTATCCCTCTTCTAAAAATCCCAAAGTGCTCATAGAGGCAGTGGACAGGGTGATAGGGCAAGTAAGTCCTGTATCCATATATTATATCCATATATTAAACCCTCTTTCTCTAAATCCATTTCTCCACAAATGAAAAAAAAAATTAATGTAATTTTTGTTAGTAAACAAGAAGGCAGCAAGAATTAAAGCATGCTCAAGAATATCCCAACACTGTTTTATCAGTGGGACAGTTTCCACCTTCTGTACATGGTATTAGAAGTACTTCGGTGTTTGTATTAAAAAATAAATGCAAACTATAATCACTTTCCATTATTATTCTTGTTGTTGCTATCATTTCCAGAATCTATTTATAGGGGAACAAACTGCAGCCTCAGGAGCTGGCAGCCAGATAAGACAGGGTGAGGATGTACAGTAAAGTACTGTACTTTATATCATGGCTTGGACTCCGAGGGAAATGAAGCAGAACAGAAGCTTTGAGTGAGCTGATACTAAAGGGTTTTGTTTTCCTGTAACATGTTCCATAAAACTCTAACAAACTGTACAAACTAATAGCAGCACTCAGAGTGTCACAAGTGACTTATCACAGTATTAAAGTCCTTACAGCTGTGGCCCATAGCAGCTGACGTGCCTGCACTGAGCTATCTGCTTGCCCATCGCAGTACTTATTTTTTCAGCCGTTGGTAGATGATCGTGTGCTGGCTGGGTAGTAAAGCTAAAGGAAACAAAGAACTTTTCTGTTTGGTTTTTACATGGCTCATTGTTGCCGCAACCACACGGATGGATGTTGTAGACCAAAAGATTCTGGAGTCCCTCACCATCAGTGGGACCCTTTGGTTAACTCTGGAAGAGATGATGCAAAGTCATTGCCTTAAGGATGGGATGTCATTTAAGTTCACTTACAGACAGCACTTCTGCTACTGCACCAGCACACCCAAAGACCTCTCCGAGTACTCTGAAGCCAAAAGACATGTAACACAATATTTGGTCAAAGCACAGGATGTCAAAGATACCATGAAATAATCCCACACAGTTTGAAAATCATAAAGACATAACAGAGGAGTACATGAAGTTACAAAGAGCAACTGTAAGTCTTTTGACACCCATTTGGTAGCCCGACCAAAGGTGAACTCAAACCATGCAGAACATTCCTTATTTTTGGTTCTATAGCAGTAAAACCATAGGCAGTGTTAAGTCCAAGCTCTATTGAAAGTGCAGTATCTAGTGAAACCAAGGCAGAGACTGACATCTCCAAATTAAGCACTTAATTTGCTGCAACATATTGTTCTCTTTGGAACAGTTCACTGTGCCCTGACAAGTACCTGCCCCAGAGATGTACAATCAGAGGCCATTTTATGACAAGAATAAGTTATTACATAACTGCGAAGTCTAAGTCTCCTGATGCTTTACCTTATTCCAGACAAAAATAAATAACTCAGGGCAGGAAGGAGACAACAAAATTATTATTGAAAAGAGGTTTGAGAAAGCAAATTTTTAAATAAGTTCACTGAGGATTTGAAAGAGGAAGGGGATTTTTAAAGACAATTGAGTGATAGATTGTCTTAGTAAGAAGTTTTATTAAATCTTATTAAGTCTGTTCAAATCATCTTAAAAACTTAACTGAGACTTTCACAATGTTACTGTTTACGCAAGTCAGCTATTTCCAATGTAAGCAAATTTTCCTGATGCTGCCATTTTGTGCCCCAGAATCTAAGCTTACTTAAAAACAAACAAGCAAACAACACATCCACCACCACTCTAAAAATATCCTTCAAAATATACAGGGTAGGATAAATAAGTTTATTTATTTACAGATATCCTGAAATAATAGCTGTGATGCTTGTGAATGTTGTGCCCACCCAACGACCCGTGTCAGGCCAGCAGAACTCAGTTCACAAGCAAAGTTCAGCAAAGCTCTGCATCTATTTAACTGCTCTTCTTTCAGTTCACAGTCCATCTATATCCAGCTAGACTCAAAGGCTGTTTATAATAGGTATTTCCCTTTATTCATACCTTGGCTTTCAGCTTCTAACCTGTTAAATACACCAATATTGTATCATAAAATGATTCACTCACCATCTTATTTTCATAAGTAGTATTTCACAGTTTCAGTATGCTATTTCACTACTGCCTCATGCTGGCCATGGTGGATGACAGGCTCGCCATGAGCCAGCAGTGTGCCCTGGTGGCCAAGAAGGCCAATGGGATCCTGGGGGGCATTAAAAAGAGCATGGCCAGCAGGTCGAGGGAGGTGATCCTCCCCCTCTACTCTGCCCTAGTGAGGTCTCACCTGGAGTATTGTGTTCAGTTCTGTGCTACACAGTACAAAACAGTCTAGGATCTGCTGGAAAGAGTCCAGCAGAGGGCTACAAAGATGATAAAGGGCATGGAACAGCTGCCTTATGAGGAGAGGCTGAGAGACCTGGGGCTGTTCAGCCTTGAGAAAAGAAGACTCAAAGGGGATCTGATCCACGTCTATCAGTACCTAAGGAGCAGGAGGCAGAGAGACGAGGCCAGACTCTTCTCTGCAGTGTGTGGCAATAGGATGAGGGGAAACAGCCACAGACTGATGCATAAGAAGTTCTGCACCAATGTGCATGGGAACTTCTTCACAGTGCAGTGACAGAGCACTGGAGCTGCACACAGAGGTGGTGGATCTCCTTCTCTGCAGACATGCAGAGCTGTGCACCCTGGGCTGGGAGCTGCTTTGGCAAGGGGCTGGACTTGAGGAACTCTAGAGGTCCTTTCCAACACCCACAATTCTGTGATTCTATGAATGCAACTCAGTACACAGTCTTAAAAAACAAAAACAAAAAAAAGTATATCAAAAAGATCTAACAGATCACACATTTCCAAATGAAATTTGGAAACAAATGCATGAAGAGAACACTGAGATACAGTGTTCCCAGACCAAATGATACCAAAAAGAATCAGGAAGGGATAAAACTCTTCCCCTACTACTACTGCTTATTATATATAATCTCTGACTTTCTTAGTACCAACTTCTGGTATTGAATAAAGCCAAAGCAAAGCAAGAAAAAGACCATTTTGTAGATGGCAAAGATACCTTGAGTAGTATCCTTTCCAAAACAGATCTTACTCCACTGTAAATACACATCTTTTGTGTTTGCTTGACAAGCCAGAAAGCTGATGGAAATAGCTTGAGATTTACTAACATAAACCAGTTTATTAGGAATATAAAGAATGTGTATTGGTTCTGGGCCTCAGATATTGTACAATAACATGAGACTGCTAAATCTAATCCATAGTTCGCTTCCAAGAAGAGTAAGGCAAGATGTCTTGTTCTAGCAAAACATGAATAAAGACACTGGGGAAACATACTCCAACCAACAGAACTTGAAATCATTTTCACTATTGCCTATACATCCAAAAGACACAAAAAAGATAAAAACTGCCTCGTATTTCTGGTATTATTACTTACATTAATTGGAACTATTGAACAAAATGCATCGTGTCAAAGTCATGAAATGTGTTGTTTACTTCTTATAGGATTTCACAGGAGGGTATACTGAAAAAGTGACTCACAAAGCATGGTAAGTTTTCATTTAGGCAACTTCAGTTCAGACAACTATATAAAGATAGAACTTTGTGCGGTGGAATGGACTACAACCCACATGAATTAAAAAAAATGGACAAATTATTCACGAGAAGAACAGATTTTGTAAGTGGCAAAAGGAATGGCAAATACCCGCTGACCACTGCAAGGGCAAAACAGCCTTACATTTCTACAAGGGGATAGAGCAATACTATCCTCCTTTACGACCCTGATTATACTTATTACTGTGGGTGCATAAAACAGGACTTGCCATTATTCTGATCCACTCAGCACAGTAATTCCACAACTTAATGCAGACTATGGGTAAAGCAGCTGTCTTAAAAGCAACAGCACAAAAGCCTCCCTGGCATGGATAGCTTTAGCTATAGGTTCTCCTAGACTCCAGCTGAGCCTGCACACCTTGCAGGTCAGCAGGTATGAGCATATATATGTATGAATACAGTCAGGGCTATATACAGTAGGGCTGCACTGTGAGCTATGAAGATACATTTCCTGAGTCAGTTGCCACTGAACAAAAGTGGACTTCACTGATCTCACTGGGAACTGGGCTGGATAATATGTCACCTTGGGTCCAGGCATGGCTTTGGGACAGTTCAGAGAGGATGTGGGGTTGGCACTACAGACACCTTCTCCAGCTCCTCTTATCGGGCTGTGGCATTCAACACAACCATCTGTCTTGCAGTGCATTTGAGAACAAACATATTTGGGGAAGGTATCTGTGAGCTTTTTAATTTTGTTAAGACTAAATGATAAACAAGGATAATAGTCACAAAAAATTCCCCTTCCCAAAAGAGTCCTAGAAATCCTAATTTACTGACTGGTAGCTGGTTTCACTAAATAGAAATACAGTAATTTAATAGTCTTAGCATAGCACTTTTCAGTAAGGAAAATTAACTAATTCATTATCACTTATAATTTGCTGAGGCATAGCTGCCATATTTGTAAAATCAGCATGTTCAGAAAAAAAAAGCAAGTTTTTAATGTTCTTTTTTTCTTCTCAGATACATAAATGATACAATTACTTAGCTCCCTCTAGTGCCAATTTCTAAAATAAATTTCCCACTAATGACTGTATTCACCAATGTAATCATAGGAGCAAATTAAAAATTCACTTGGCAATAATTAACTAGTGAACTCTCAAAGGATTTAGTAAATTGCCACGAACTAAAGCAGAATTCAACTAGTGTCACAATTACAAAGAAAGGTCAAATGTAGGCTTTTGCACTAACAGAAATATGACATCAATGTTCAGACACTGTGTAGTCTGAACAATCGAGGCACACATGCCAATAAAGAGAAGCAGTCAGGGAGCAGTGATAGCAAAGGCAGCAGCTCTATCATTCCTCTGACATTTGCAATACCATGATTAAAAGTTGCATTCTTTTTTTCTAAGGCTTGATAACTCTGCTTTGGAAAGATACTCTAGGCTGAAATAGAACATCAGCCTAAAAATTTAACCTTTTTGTTTGCTTGTTTTTAATCTTAGCTTTCTGGGTTTTAAAATACATATTTAAGCAGTGGACTGGGCCATGCAGCTGCCTGGTGGTATAGAATCATCTCTAAAACAATTGATATCCAAGAAAATGAATTTCTGTATTGACCTACAGAGAATATAAATGTAATGGCTCTTTACAAGTTCCACTGGACACCATATGTGGCGGCACCGCAAGAAAAAGCTTTTCCTACACAAATACCAACTACAAAAAGGAAAGTATTTTTTGTTTCCTTTTCTCTTCTTCCATCCTTAGGTTTGCTTATTAAAAATCTGTCCCAGATATCGAAGCAATGAGGGTAAATTACCATTGGTGATAGCTGACGTATGCGACCAGTGCCCCAGTTTCCCTTGGGAGGCTCCAAAGTGTGCCCAGAGCACAGCAGTTGTAGGAAGCTCAGCCTCACCTCTGCAATGCTGAGACTCCGTCAAAATGGTCTTCCCTGGGGAACACCATCTCATTCAGAGCTTTCCCATCCTCACTACATCCGTGCCTTTCCCAGGCCCTTCCAGCTGCTGTTCCCCACTGCCTGGGGGCAGAGCAGCCCAAGTTATGGCAGCGTTTACGAAAGGACAACTAGCTTTCTGCAAGCATCAATCTCAGGGTGTTCTGTAGTGGCTAAACTTAATAGATATGTTTCAGGAAAATAACTAAGATGTGAAGGAAAGGCGAGTCCACAACTCTACTGTGAACTGACCTGGACTTCAGCTGCCCTTTCTGCAGGAAAGCCAACTCTTAATTCCAGGCTGAGGTGGCCTAATTTCAACTTCCCAATATTACTGTCTGACAAGTTAACAAGCGAAGAAAAAAACCTCAAAAGAGCAGCCAGTAGCTTTCCATTCCAAAGCAACTCAGGAGGCACTCGGATCACCTCTGCACACCAGCGACGTGAAGGCTGACCTCCATCAACCTCACAAAGTCAGGCTCATTTTCTAAAAAAGTTTTTTGTATTTGTAGTCATCCTGTGAACTCTTGCTGTCAAGTTCATGTTCTTCCTTGAAGTGCAGGCGCTGGAAATAAAAGAGCAGCCCTGCAGCCCTCTCCCCAGCACTTGCTATCTCTGGTGGATAGTCCCCTTTTGTAACCCAGGGATTGCATTACACTTCTGGCAGGGCTCATGTGAACCAGAGGCTGGGAGGGCTCAAGAGGCCACCAGGTCCTCATGTCTCAGCACCCGAGCAGTGTGCAGACTGCTCTTGCGACCCTCGGACTTCTTTGCTGTATTTTACTTTACTGGAAAATATTTAAAACACAATTTCTTAGACGTCTTAAAAGTATAGCATCTCATAGGGTTCATCACCTGCTTCCTTTAAGGTTCATGAACAGAAGTCACCTATGTTTCATAGACAAGAAGCTTCCATCTTTCATCCATGCCTGTCTATGTTTCTCTCTTCCTAATCATTCTAAAGAAACAGGTAATAGCAATTGTTTTAATATTACAGTCATACAACCTGTCCTACCAAATGTCCATACTGCTACCAGTACCATGCAACAGCATTGCCACCTCCTGTGATACCACCTCTTCTTTAAGAGGAGGCCTGAATAGGAAAAGCTCTGTATCAGCTGTATGAGAGTTCTAACAGTCTGCATGGAATTTTTCCAGCTCACCCATGAGCATCCTGTTGTTTTTTTTTTGTTCCTGTTGTTCCTGAAATGCATATAATTCATTTGAATAGTAGGATATTTGAATGGAAAACCAGTGGTCGCTGTCTTTAGTCATTACAAAAGCACTGAATAATTGGCAAACACTCTTATCAACAGTGAAGTCCATATCTGGTAATTCACAGGACAATTTTCCCTTTGTCCCAACTCGCGCTGTACCCTTTTCCCCACACTTAGAGCACTTCGAAAGCCAAAATATTCACTTCTCCCTGGCTGTAAAGAATGTGTCCCTATGTCAAGCACTCATATGGTGATAGACATTAAAAGATATGGTACCTCAAAACAAACAAACAAACAAAAGGCCCTATTTGCTCCTGGACAAAGGAACGACGACAAAATACCAAGCCCGTATTATCCCTATCAGGTGCAACATTATACAGAATGAAGCTTATTAGTTCCCTGCAAACACATACAGATCACATAGTATCTCTTTACTGAAAAATTTCATCGAAAAAAGTCTTTAAAAAGTCATTTTAAGAGTTCCGTTTTTCTCGTCTTACAGTTCAGCAATTTATGTAAACAGTGTTTTAATTAAAACCAAAATCCACAACGATTACAAACAAACAATTTTCCCTGAGATTCCCTATACTTTTCAGTTTATTTGGCAAATTCTTCATAGAAATGCATCTGTTCAACTTCCAGCATTACAAGGAGAACTGTTTAACTCCAGGTACTCTGCTTTGAAGGCAGCATGTTTTTCCTCTGTAGGCTTGGGTGTGTAACTAAGTAATTGTTTTAATGAGAGTTACTAAAATATTTAGCTCAAAACTTCCTTAAATCAGCTTCAAACACATACAGCGTCCATTACTTTTGCCTTCTTTCAGTTTTTATAAGCCTTTTATTCAGCTTTCCTCCTTCTCCTTTTGTGTATTTTCCCTTCTTCTTGTCTAGCTAACATCCTGCTATGACTCAGAATCCTTGGATCTTTTCTTTTGACAAGGATTTTGGTTTTTATTTCCAATTTTAAGTTTCTTTACGGTTTTTATCTAGATCTTCCAAACAGCTTGTCATTTTTTCTTCGTATTCTTTTATATTTTTCTTTTTGTCACATCTCTTGATCCTCAGGTTCAGTTTAATTTGTCTTTTACCTTGTTCTTGGGAAGAAAGTGAAAGTAGCATGTGTGTTAGGAGGAAAGGCATTAGTCACAGTTCAAGTAACATCAGAAGTTCCAGTTGTTTGACGCTGGTTCAAGATCCCCGTTTCCAATGTGGTTATTACAGGCACTGCTAAGAATATGCTAAAAAAACCTCATCGAACCTCTGAGGCTTCATTAAAGACCTCCACTGGCTTTGGAAGAGATATCCTACAGTTTCTCTCATCTCTTTTCCCAATTCTTCCAAGCAACATCACATGATCATGTCCACTTCCCTATAATCCCATATTCACCTCCTCATTTTTTCTAAGCAAGCCTCACTGACTTCAGATGACAAACTTATGTTGCACATGCACACTCAGAGTGGTCTGAGAATGCTTCATTTCTATTTTTGTAGTCTAAAATGCAGAACAGAACTAACTGACTGCATTCACATATTTCAACAGCACCTTTCCCTGATCCACGTAACCATTAAAAATAAATAAATCAGTGGCACTGGGTAATAAAATAGCGATGAAGCCTGTACACTGCTACCACAAGAGTGTTCGCAACGAGCTCAGCTGAAAAGCTGTTGAACATAATTTTATTAAAAAGAAAGGTGCATTATAGAGAAATTGTTCAGCAGTAATTTCTGAAATGCATGATACTTTTTCCACTGCTGCCACAGCACCTGCTGCTGAGTATAAAGATGATTAGCCACAAACTAACCCACTACAGAATTATTATCAGTATATATTTGTGCGATGAAGAACTAATGGGAATTATGCAGATTGCATTTCCCTTCCTGCTGAAGGCAACCAACCTTCACCATCAACAGCAAAATGAAAACAGAACTCAGCTGTGGAAGCACAACGCAGGAATAGATTTTAGTTTATTTCCAAATACGTATTGCTGATTATTTCAAGACTTTAAGACACATGTTTCTTTTTCACATAATTATATGACAAGCAGTCCGGTATCGTTTTTAACGGCATACAAAATGTCCCGTGCATTTTAATGGCTTTAAGGACATAATAACTCTACTGCTGTATGTAGCAACCAGTAAACACACATCAAAGGAGCTTTTAAGAATTATAACGTAATCAGAAGGTGGTGCAAATCAGCAACGATTGGCTTCCCTAATCTGATTAGAAGTGCTTGAAATGCTCTGCCTCCAGTCAGAGGCTGCAAGCTGGCTCCTGGCTGACTCCTCGTGGTGATGCCCTGTCTTGGGACAGGCATTCTGTGCTGGTGCTGGCTCTGCATATAGAGGGAACCAAAACTGGAGTCCAGGAGGGGTCTCTGGATGTCATCACCAGCACAAAGGGCTTCTGAGGATGTCCCATCTCAAGGGCCACCACCCATCAATTAACTGAGGGCTCATCATCTGACAGAGCTGTCTTTGATCAGCTTGAATACATCACCTTAAAAATGTATTGCTGGGAGTGGTATAAAACAAGCAGGAAGCAACCGACAGGCAGAAACAAAAGCAGGAGTACTGAGAATCGTGTTCATATTTTCTTGGGCAGCTTCTTCAGGCACAGGGGAAGTGGCTGCAGGATGCAATTTGCTGCGCTTTGATTGCTTGTCTCTTTAAACTTTTGCCAAAGGTGATGGGAATGCCAAATGCACATTTTTTTGGTACACTTTAAAGTCCAAACAAATTCAAATAACATATAGTTGGTCTGGTGTCTCCTTTTATTTATTTTTTTTTTCCAATATGGAAAAAGCATCTAAAAAAAGGTATTTCCAGTCTGTGATGAGAGCAGACACAATGAGGATTCAGTGAATCTTTCTTAAAGAATCACTTACAGAGGGACTACAAGATGAAGAAACGTATTTATGCACATGAAGAGATGTGTAATCAGTGGTTTTCTTTTGTGCTGTAATTGATGCTTCACAAAATACATTTACTCGAGTACCGGTATTTAATGTTTCAGACTGGAGAAACAAACAGGAATGAGTGAAAACAAATTCTCAGACGAATGGCTTCATTGCATAGGTCTGCTACGGTTCACTTGCATCATCTAAATATTCAGAATCACTTCTGTCATTCTGAAATACTTTTATGCCAGTAGTATGAACTTTTATATCTGTTGGACGGAGCAAGTAAGACTATTTAAATATAGCCTTAATGAAGACTGACCAGGGAAGCTTAAAACGCTTTTTTATGAAGTAAAATATTTTAAAATAGTGAAGGATAATTCACAGTATTATAGTCACTGCATCAGTTCATTATATCTACAAGTGCAATTTAAATTTCCAAAATACATGGAATATTCCTCAGTTTAGCCTGAAGTGTTCATGGCTTACGATGGCTAAAAATTTCTTTGCATGTGCTGAAAATATGGACTGCTTACTGGAAAGGAAATCAAATGTGTATTTGATTAATTGATGTAGTCACATATTAAAAACTTTTGCTTCTTATCCCATTAAAAGTAACACTAATGAGCAATGGCTGTGACCTTCAAGAGGAAAGCCACGTGTGCTTCAACCCCTCGATATTTACCACCCAAATTTAATCTTTATAATGGACACCTTAAAAGGAATCTGATAGAAAATACTAAGAGCTGCTCCAAAAGTAAAACACTTAAGGAAGATTTTGATTAATGCCTCGTGATTAATCAATTGATTAATATAGTTTTCAATACAGATGTTAGGACACTGTCTACTTTAATCAACCATCCTGAAAACGGTGAAGACAAACGATCTATTTTTCCGTCGATTGAAAAAAAGAAAGCCTATTTTAGCAGTTGTGTAAATTACATGACAAACCTTCCTTACAATGCCCAGATTTTCCTTTTTAGAAAAATCCTTAAACACCAGAACTGTTAATTAGGGAAATATCATCCTCTTGGGCACGAACTTGATATAAACCTAAAAGAAGTCACACATTCAACCGAACGAGTGCACTTTTCTACAGAAACTGTTTTAGAATTGCACTATAATCCATACTTTAAGTCCCTCTCCATGATATTTTTTTATTCTGAGACTGTTTCTAATTTGTGATTATGCCTTCTACCATACTAAAACTGAAATCTTTATTCCAGTCAAAAATAATCACCCTGTAATTACTGTGACAAACTGCCCAAGCTGTATCATTGTGGCCATTTCGACTAATGATATTGTATTAGAATGCCTAGCAATAGACTTCAAATGGAAAATATAATTATGTGCATTAGTTTGTCTAAGCATTTATAAGATCACATATCCATCAGTTATCAGGTCTCATAAAAAAAGCCATATATCACTGTCACTGCTAGTTTTGTTATTGGAAATGTGGGCCGTTATGAACTCAGCCTAAGATGCGTGTCTTAAATTTCACTTATTCTGTTGTCCAGTAAATCCATGTAAGCTGAATTCCTATAAGACGAGCAGAATTTTCAGCTGATAGCACGGGAACAAATTATTTGATGGTCTCGCCAAACGCGAACTAAATGTTTACGGTACTATTTAAAGCTAACGACCTTAATCTCGGAGATAGGGAGGCTCATGTTTTACTTCACACACTGGGCTACTCGCCGGGCATACAGTTAAGTGGCTGCGTACATCTTCGCCAAACTGAATCTATCTTTGCTCCTGTTTTGCAAAGCTACGGCGACGTCTGAGCAATCTCTTTGCATCCCGTGCAAACTGAGCGCCTGGCCCAGCTCCAGCTGGTCAAATTGCAGCTCTGCAGTAGCAGCTGCCTTCACTTCCTCCATGTTCTTTCTATACGTGCTTTTATTTGAAGAGAAAAAAAAAAAAAAAAGTAAACGGACTATTTTGCATTTTGAAAGGAAATGTGACAAGTCGCTTCTATTTAAGATCCCCAACCACCGAAAGCCAAAGTGGAAGGGAGACAACATTTTCAGCCACCAAAAAGTGCAAAAAGAAGTAAGCAAATTCAAAGTAGAACAAGAAAGATGTGCCTATCTGCTGAAGTCCTGGTACTTATTTTATCTTTAAACACGATACAAAGCAATCCTTTTGCAGCTGAAAGCCTGCATCAAAATGGCACCCCACGGCCTGGCTCAGTGTATGCGGAGGCAGAAGTGTCCCCCAGCATCTGATGTCATGTTGTTGCACAGCAAGGACAAGTTATTACATCATCTGTTATTACATAACATGTGATGAGTTACCCTCAGAAAATATAACTCACATTTTTCTTCCATTTTTTTGGGGTCATCTGACAGGCATATCTGTGGTCTCAACGCCACACTTAAATAATATCTCTTGCTGTGTTTTGGTGCCAGCATAAATTTAAGCCATCCAAACAAGATTGTATATTTGAACTGACAAAGAATAAATTATTTGCATCTGGCATAACTGATGGTTGTGTCAAAGCCCTAGCATATAATTCTTAATCTTATAGATGCCTGTTTACTTGTACACGAGATAGCTGTGCTGAGCCTCTTCCCAGAACAACCACCAAGTTATTGCTATGGGCTAGCCTGGGACTTCCAGGCAAAGCACCATACAAATGCTGCAGTCCTGGAGCACTCCGGAAGGCATACTGTGAACTGGAGATCAACACTCTCCTATTTCCTCTTTTTTCCAAGTAAAATGGGAATGGGAGTGTGTCGGGAGGGCGCAGAGCTGCAGGTATGTTTTTTTTGCTCTCCAGCACAAGTACCCCCAAACCTGAATGCTGTGCAATCGAAGGGGGGGGGAATGTTATTCACCCTCCTCCATGGCTGAAAAGGTGCTGTGATAATCCAGGCTGTGTAGTACAATCTATTTCTTAAATGAAAACTGTCTTTCAACGAGCTAGAGTATTTTACAGTCGGTTTTAATTAATATTGATTTTATATGGTTAGAAAGAAAATCCACCAATTCAGACCTGGGAAATGTTTAAGATATGTTGTTTTTCTAGAAGAATTTTCATTGATTTTTATTAATCCTGCAGTTTGCAATGACTGGGTTTTATCTGCTGCTGTGTATTTTATATTAGGATGCTAAAATAATCTATTGTATTTGATATTCAAATATGTAACGGGAGAAATGTGAATTACAAAACCTGGGAGGGACATTTCTAGGACCTACCTGTTCTGCCCCAATCAAGGGCTGGGGTCTTATTCTGAGAGATCAATAAGCTATGAAGTCTCTGCCTTCTTATTAGCAGAATTAATTTTAAAGTGGCAATATACATCCTAGAAAATCTGCTTCATATTAAGAAGTCCAGATGTTTTTGGTCTCTCTGTCTGACATTCCCACCATCAGAATAAATTGTATTTCCAGACTAATGTAATAGATAAGAGATATGAATAAATCTCATACAGTTCAGATGATAAAATTAACATGCTGATGATATTTTAATGTTTCCATATAATCAAGGGGGCATGGATCATGCTTCCACCAGTTCCAATGTAATTCTGTTCTTTAATCTTTTCTCAAGAAAAAAAAGAAAAAGAGAGAGAGAGAGCATTAGAGAGGATTATACAGTAAACAGTATGTGCTCCAGTCTTAAAGCAAGTTGTTTGCGATATGGTTGAACGGCTTTGCCCAAAGGTATTGCAGCAAAGCAACTAATCCACTGGAGACTTGGGGTCAGAACCAGCATTCCTGCAGTGCAAGTGTGTCACTTACACATTGTAGCTTCTGGTGGAGAAGATCCACTGATCTGGAGAATAGCATTAACATATTAGAACCACTCATCATCCATACGACCTTATTCAAAGGACACAAAATCACACTCATCTTACAGACAGGAAATCTAACTGACTTCAAACTTGAAAAGGACAGAACCTGGCCCAGAATACAACCATGGGCTTGCTGGAGCAAGGCACGGGGACAAGGTGAATTGAAATAAAAAAAAACATTTGGTGAACAAAGACAAACTGGATGCAAAGACATCAAAGGCAGGGGAGAAGAAAAAAAGAGGGGAGTGAGGAGGGAACCAAACAAGCAGACTAAGCCTCGAGCTTGACATGTTTGTATTTAGCCAAAATTATTGGCATGAGTTGGAATTCATCAGGCAGAAGTCTGAAAAGGAGCTGAAGGGATCTGAAGACCCAATTCCCACTACACTTTTATGCTGCTTGGGAATCTGACCGACGCACATGGCCCTAGACTCTAGGTTTTATTCTTTAATGTGAGAAACATCAGGACGTGTCCCCTTCAAATATTTCAAGGGGAACGTTAATCAGCTCCAGGACTAAATGGCACACTTTGAGATTGATAATGCATTATCTATATTACTCTCTCTTTCCCAATTTCTTTTAAGTAGAGAAGAAAGTCTTGCTTTTCGAGCTAAAAAATGTATGCAATTAAGTGTGAATATCATTATATTAAATTGACAGAAAAAGAGCAGGTGATCATGTACTACAGAGAAGATCAACATCATGAATGTAATATTCAGAGGTGAATAACCTTAAATTGCACGCTGGATCCTCATCTTGCCTTCTAAAGGCTTTTAAATTCCAATATATTCCATATATATATTCCTAATATATGTTTGAATTTTCACATGAAAAGCATTTGCCAGTCTGTTTACCATCATTTCTATGAAGAAACTTAACATTACTTTCAAAGTGACATTTAGCTGGTAACATTCTCAGGCCTAAAAAATCACATTCAAATAATCTTAAGAGCTGCAATGACAGTGAAGTTAATGAAGATCAGTTACCAGATATGTGCACAGACCCTATGGCAGGTGATGCTGAAGGGATAAAGAAGAGAGCTCAAACAGCCAGAGCTTCCTCTGGAAATTAATCTCCACATCTCATCCAGAATCAATGCCTGCAGAATATTAGTATGCAATATGCAAAAAGCATACATGCTATGTGAAAGTGCATGAAAACTGTGTTTGGAGAAAAGGAATCCTTCTGAAGCATATCTCAGGGAATGAAAATAAAACTTTCCCCATGGTAATTCAGCCCTTTCCCCAACATACCCATTACAGCCAGTTTCTCCATAGTTGGACATCCAGAGTTAGTGGAGAGTAGCTGTGGGTCCCTCAGATGCTCTTAGTCTCTCAAGATCTATAATTGTATTTGTGGTCATGAAGATTTTGCCTTCATTTAGAAATAAGGAGCAGCTAACACAGTTCATCTGCTGCTTGCTCAGATTCATCAGACAGGCTTTCCTATTCCCTATTCCATTAGGAAAACAGCCCTAGCAGCAACTTCACTCAAATACCTCCCAGCATTTCTCACGTGTGGCCCTCTGCCACGACGCACAGAGAATAGGAACTTTCTGCAGAAACTTATTTCCTTGAGCCAAAATATTGCTGCAAGGTGGTTTCACCTAACTGCACTGCAGCCAACAGCCAGTTTTGACCTGGGACTGAGTTATGAAACTGGAAACTGCATTCACCTGCAGTTACAACGGGCAGACAACTCACACAGGTTAGTTGTGTGGCTGTACGAGCTCCTCCAGCAGAAAACTCCACCAAAGGATGAAAAAAAGCATCTCGTGCTGAAACTGAAAGTACCTGGAGGTCTTCTGCTGTCATTAGGAAAGCAACTAGTACTGTAGCTTGCAGCCCACCACCAAGAAGAAGGAGATCAGCATGATGTAATATTCTTATTAAAATACAGAACCTTTTCATGCTAAAGAAAGCCTGGTAGCTCCACAAGTGCTCTGTAAACTTGGCAAAAAGCAGCTCAGGGGGTAAGAGAGACTGGTAATGGTAACTCTGGCAGACATGCATTTCACTTCTGCCCAAGAGGAGACTCAGGGATGAGTCAAATATCTCCAAACCATCTAAGACTGTTGTTCCCGTGTCAGGAACGAGAATGCTGAATGTGTTCTTGGAGGTGTAGAGGGATCAGAAAGAGGACGCACAAATTTGGAATTATGTATACATTCTACATATCCTTAAAAATTCTTTCCATTTTTCCTACTGGTGCCCATTCCTTGTGCTCTGATCCTCCCATTTAGCATTGCATGACCTTCAAGAGCTTAACCAGAGTCATTCAGTTTCCACCAGAGCACAGGTCTCTTGTGCAAGGCACCCTGGGACCATACAAGCACTGCTCCCAAGCGCACGCATAAGGTGCCACAGAAGCAGAAAGCTCAACCTTTGGCTCGTAAGTCATTTCTTTCCAAGTGATCTAAGAACACTAAACTCTTCAAGCAACACAGCACATTTTAGACACTACAAAACCACTCTGAACTGTCAGCATATTTCCAACAGATTGATGACTTCGAAGACCTCCAGTGTAGAGGGTAATGTTAAGGATCTGCAGTTACTCAGCTAAAGTTGAGATGAGGCATGCTTTCCTTCCAATCTTGGATATTGAATTTGAAAACCCTCATAGGTTTTGCTGTCAGAGTTGTTGCTTAAAATAGACCATTGTAGGAATGAGTTAAAAAAACGAAGGGCTGGAAAAAGTTTAAAGGATATATCTCTATTTTTTCCAAGCTAAAATCGGGACAAAAATAGAGTTTCACAGAAACATAAAAAATAATTATTGTGTTAAGTTCTTGTCCTTAGAACTTTACAGCCAGAAACTCCTTAATGTCCCTAATGTAAGCATAAGGCAACATCTTTTATTATACAAAATTTTACCATCAGCAGAAGCTCTATGTGACCTGAAATGCAACTTGCACATTGTATTGTGCTGATTTTACTCTATTTCACAATGAATAGCCTTCAACACCAGACAGAAATCTGCAACAGAAACTCAAAATAAATGCCAAATCAAGGCAACATTAAAAAACATTGCAATAAAAATATTTTAAAGATTTCTTAACTTGTTACACTATAACTCTACCACCGTAATTTCTTCTTATTTTTTGCATAAACCCATTTATGGTGCAGAAGTAAGACATTATAGTAACCATATGCCTTCCCAATCCCTTGCATTTCTTCCTTTACCCATCTATAATTCCTTGAACTAATCACCCTGTAAATTTGGCCTTCATTGTTCAAGATATCTCTAAATAATCAGCACTCTTTGCAGTGTCTGCTAGAGTTTAATAAAAGAACAGCTATGTGAACTGGAACATAGAAGAAATACCAGAATAGCTAGCAAATTTAACCCATGTATGGTGAAGTTGGCCATACATTTGGAAGTAAGAGAGAAATCTCATAGATTATCTAAGAGATAATACAATACTCAATATGCATGTCTCTCTAGAGAGTTGTTTTCTTGTATTACTACACTACATATTTGTTTAACATGAACAATAAGTACATTTTTAATTAAGTATAAGGAAGATAGCCAAAATAGTCTACTATAGATAGAATGGGAAGCTTCACTCTAGGAGGAATAGTTTGAATGCTTCTTCTATTGAACTTTCACCTGTTACCTAAATTTCAGGGTTGTCCTATCCTTCTGACACTGACAAGATCCGTGGGAAATGCATGACTTCACAAATCTTCACAAGAATGAGGTGCTTAAATATCTCCTCCTGTGGCCTTTGCTTTTGCTAGTGAAAGCTATCTTTCTTTTCTTCCAACCTCCTGGAGTTAAGTATTTCTTCACCCTCTAGTCAAGCTTCTGGTATCTTTTACAAAAGCAGTAGCAGGTTTTGGGAAGTTCCAGCAGGGCCACTAACTAGCTGCAAAATAGGCTCATAAATTCAAGAAGTGATACACTGCTCTTACATCCCTCTTGCTCCTGACAGGAGGACAGGCCATCCCTGCCTACAGCCAGTGGTCAAGCATGGTCCTGAGGAGTACCCAAAGCCTACTCCAGACACTCACTTTATAGAGCTTGTACTTCTTCAGTGAAACAGAGATGTAAAGGCTAAGCTGCTCACAAGGCTTTTTTTCACTAATTTTCATGTGACAGTGCAATCCTTAATGAATCAATCAATGTAAAGTCTCAAGGCAGGAAGGTTCTAAACTTACGGTCTAAAGTAGTCATTTAATTTTGATTTACTGAGATAGTTATTACTTATTAATCGGATAACATTATTAAAGGTGAGTATGTGTATGTCAGTTATACATTAATTAGTTAGTATAGTGAGAAATACTCCAGAACACAAGAAGCAGCTTACACGTCCCTTGAATAAATTTAATTACAAGGATAGAAGTTCAGGAGCACATTCTTTCGTATGTTTAAACATTAGTATGAAAAACAAACTATCTGCACAAGAATCAGAAGTCACCTCTTTCCAGAATTATCTGTGATTTAAGAACAGTTTAATTATGAAGCTGGACATGCCAAATGAAGGCAGGATCACATAATGAATTTCTAATTCCTCATAACTCTTACTGGCCTACTGTATCTCCCTTTGTAGGATTTTATTTTCTAGAATATTCACTGGACACATTTCAGGATGGAAAACCCTTTCCCATGCAGATCACAAGACTGATTTCACTGATTCTTCTGCAGCAGCCAGGTAACCACTCTGTGAGAGGGCAGCCATCCTGCCTGGTCAATGCTCATCCATTTTCAGTATCACCTCACCAGCTACCCAGCCACTCAGTGAGAAAGTCAGCACCTCTCCATGCACACACGTCCCAGAGAGTGTAAAAACAAGTAATAGTCTGTGTCATATGGTGACAAATACAGTTCAGAGTACCATTATCGCTTGTTCTCATGGTGATAATTAATCTCATCATCATTATCATAATGAGAAACCATGTTCAGAAAATGCTGATTGAAAAATACTGATATAAAAAATACAAGTCATTCACTGCCCTGCCACCCTAACTGATTCTTACATTTGCTGTTGATTAGCACAGTCTTCCAAATAAATTTTATACCCCAATCCAAACTTTTCTAGTGTTCTTATGTTTCACTTCATGATTTTTTAAAATGCTCCACTCTAGCATGAAGTGCTAGGATTGCACTTTTGTTCATTAATTTATGATGGATCTTTAATCAGAATCTTTTCCTGATTCTGCTCCACTCCCAGTGATGTGGTGACAGAGGAAAAGAGAAATAAATGGGTATGGAGAGAGAATGAGAGAAAGGGAAAGGAGGTGATAGTGAGAGAGAAGGAGGAGGGGAGAGAGGAAGAATGAAGGGAAGGGAAGGGAAGGGAAGGGAAGGGAAGGGAAGGGAAGGGAAGGGAAGGGAAGGGAAGGGAAGGGAAGGGAAGGGAAGGGAAGGGAAGGGAAGGGAAGGGAAGGGAAGGGAAGGGAAGGGAAGGGAAGGGAAGGGAAGGGAAGGGAAGGGAAGGGAAGGGAAGGGAAGGGAAGGGAAGGGAAGGGAAGGGAAGGGAAGGGAAGGGAAGGGAAGGGAAGGGAAGGGAAGGGAAGGGAAGGGAATAGATAAAAGTAAGAAATTGAAAAAAGGAAAATGTGAAAAAAAAGAAAGAAGAAAGAAAAAGATGAAAAGAAGAAAGGAGAAGAAAAGGAAGGGAAAGAGGAAAGGGAAAAGGGAGGGAAAGAGGAAACAGGAAAGGAAGGGAAAGAGAATAAGAAAAGGGTCTTAACATAATAAATATCCAAACTGCATCATGGGAAAATATAAACTGTGATAGATAAGCATTACATGTTCTAATTTTTCTCTAGTTTTAAGCTCACAATTAGACACTGCAAATATAGAGAGAGGTAACCAAAACCATGGGGTTTTATATGCCACTGGGAATATGGTCTGATTTACATTGGGCCATAAGCATACAAAAAATATTGCAACGCTCTACAACATCACTCTTAAACATTCTTTAAATCAAAGTTGTTTCCAAAAAAATTGATGCATATAGAATTTATCTACACTCTATACCATAAACCTTTATGGAATGACCTGATAGTGGTTGAAATTGTAGTGCTGTGCTGTAAAAGGAGGAGGATCAGTTGATCAAAGTGGCTTCTTCCAGCATTTTATCTGTTCTGAACACATTAATTGACTCACAGCATGGCTATATACATATGCACAATCATTATGTGATAAATTAAAAAGGGGTACATAATAAGCTTAAGTCACCATAAATCATATAATAAACATCTGAATGAGAAAATTTAATAAATGATATGTTTCCACAACAACTTCATCCCCTTCCATTAAATCTGTATCCCCCTAGGACTCGTTCTAATATTCTCAGTCCCTAAGTACACATCATTTATTAGAAGGAGAAGAAAAAAAAAAACACCACCACCACAACTCACCCTTCCAGGACTTTTTGGTTTTCTTGTGTGGACAGAACTCAGCCCCCCAGACTGTAGTTGTTTTGGATGGAAAATGGTTTCCTGCTCCCTGTAAACTTTTTTTTTTTGTTTGTTTTTAAAAATGTCTCTAACCTGCGTCAGCATGACACCATGTGAATGGGTGAACAGGAAAGTCACAGGGAGAGAACTCCTTTCAAATTGTTGTGACGCCTTCTTGAGAACAGCAGCTTTGACTTCTGTTGCCTACATCCTACACAAATGCCTTATGTGCAGAATTGCCAGCCAGCGAGAACTGGCTGAGACCTTCCTTTGGCACGGGCAGAAACTCCAATCTAAACCCAAGCAGCTTTTGAGATAGCATCTGATGCATGTTTTGCAAAGAGAAGTTTCTTCTGCAAATAGTTTTGTTGCAACAAGCTCTATCTTTGCTCGAAATAAACCTCTTCCTAGCTTACAGACTTCTGTTTCACGTTAAGCTTCAGAAAGAGAAAGAATATTTTTGTAATGCAGAGATCACACTGGAATTTAGACCATCTTCTTCCCAGCACTCCAATGTGACTTTGGACAAATCATTTTCAATCCCACATTGCCTAGGTGTCAGAACTGATCTTATTTAACAGTTTTGGCAATTATTTTGACAGAGAATGCCAGTACACCAATTACATTGTTTTCATGACATGAATTTGGATTGCCAACCCAAAGGAATGCTGGACTACAGGTACATTAAATCATCTGGAGACTGCAATGACAGAAGTAGGATAAAATTTAGTGATACAAAATTGCAAGATCATTAACTTGGAGGCAAACAGTCAGTATTTCTGCTGACAGTTTGTATTTATTGCTCAGAAAAAGGCAAAAAATTCACAATATTCTGGCTGTAAGCCGCCAATGAGATGCATTCATGAACACAAAAGCAAGTGGTACATTTTAGCATAGGAAAGGACGAATATTCTCATTAGCAGTAGGAACGTTTTCATACTTTTGCACCAGTCCATGCGTATACCATGTCAGGATTACATGGTTCTTTACATTGCTCACAAAGAGGAAGAAATCTGACATGGAATAGGGATACTCAGGCAAAAGTCCTTCCTTCTTTAAGTGGTGAAAGTGAAAGAATTCATTTATCTCAGCAAAATGAATGAATTTATTTAAATCACTAAGCAATGTTGGTGCCAATCCAAAAAGGCATTCACTACAGGTAAATTCTGACTATTAGAAGAATATGTCTCAATGACATCTTCAGGCAGGAGACAAGCTCTCTCACAGTAGCAGCAGTAGTAGCAAACTGACTTCAAATTAGTTTGGCGTGTTTCTGGTTCGTAATGCTATATCACATCAAACAGTAAACACAAGTGCAAAAAGAGAATTTCTCTATTTCCACCGGTTCTAAATATAATTTACAATATCCTTGCTTTCGGATATCCAATTGAACTGCATTAAAAAAATAGGGTGTTATAACTAATTTTTCTTATACTAAAACCTTCCATCTTTTTCAACTAACTTGTCTGATTTCCATGATCATAAAGAACTGTATAATATTAAATTATAACAACAGCAATCAAAGGCATGGGGAGCAAGAGGATTCTCAATTGCAGCCCATGCATCACTCAATATCATCAGAGAAGAAGAGACTGAAAAGCACATCAATTCACATAACTTTCTCCCAGTGCCCATTGTCTTTTTCAGTTTCTAATGATAGTGAAGTGTCTCCATGATTAAAATTTAAAGCCTTCCCAGTAACCAAGTAATTTGCCCCAAACTCCTTATCCGGCACTCACCATGAAGACTCTGATTTTAATATACCATTAATCAAGCTCCAGCCAAGTTTACTACTGATACTTTCAATTACAGAGGAACTAACTCCATTCTTCCTAGTGTATCAGCGAGAGACCACTTCCTTGATTAGCCACAGACCCTAACAACAGACAGATAAAAGAATCGGGTTTGATGCCGCTTACTGAAGGAACTATTTGTTGTGAATTACAAATCAGTAAACAGAATTGGATCTCTCTGCTGCAGGATACACTTCAGCCAAATTCTGAGCCATACGTATCGTATTATAATAAAAAGCACCAACTGATTTCAAGTTTTTACAGTGTAATGTGATTTGATTAAATGTAAATTAATGCAATGGTGAGTTTAACAGGCAAGTTCTAAATATCAGCATATTTTACAACACAAACATTTACACAAATGCGCATGATGCGTGCTTAATTTAAGCATATGAATGGGTCCACACTCTTCAATAGGACATCTCATGCTCTAAGTGATGCACGTGCGCAAGTGATTGTAGGATCAGTTATCAGAAAATGATCCCTGGTACAATTTATAAGAATTCCAACAGATTGCAAATAGCTATGATTTGTCACACAACATCTGGTCTCTTCTCTCCGCAATCAAATGGACAAATGGAAATAACAATACAGACTGTGAAAGCGCAGCTTGTAAAAAACAATTAGAGGGAGAGGGACCCATACCTTCCCCTGCCAGTGATGGAATTTGCACAGGACTGTCTGGCTCAGCTAACAAAGAGTCAGCATTTGTTTGAGCTGGAGTGCAATTTTTACAAAACAAGGATTTCATTCTGAAGTTATTCTCCCAGATACAGGGAGCACTTCAGGAAAGCCTCAGGCTGAACAGGATCCCAAGTCCCATCTGAGCCCTGGGGAGCCCCAAAGCTTCTGCAGGGCTGAGCTGGTGCAGAGAGCACGATGGGCAGACAGAGCACCATGCACCTCCTTCTAAATACAAAGTCACCTGAGAGGGAACGTTTAGGAATATACAGTGTGAAGCTCCGTTTCAACAGAAAATGAGATCAGTATTCATTCCTAGCATACCCAGAGTCTCTGGATGGCACCATTTGCTTGATTGTCTGGCTTATCTGATTAAAAATAAGTTTGAAATGTAAGAAAAGAGCAATTATTCAATTCCTTGAAACATGTCATTCAAAGCCATCACATATGAGCAATCATTCTCAACATTAGTTACCTAAAAGTCTTAGCTCATCAGCATATTTTGTGGTACTTGAAGGCTAAATCCAGCATCTCTTTAGGTGGAGTCTCTTTTATGAAGAGAAGAGAGACTGGGGCAAGATAACAGACTTCCTCTAGAACAATGATAAAGAAGCTGCAGCCTTGGTATTTTCAGGGGGTGAGCAAATTCTGATGGTCCTTTGGAGGGCACAGTCTCACCAGTGACCTCACACGAAAGAGCCCCAGCACAGCTTCACAAATAGCAAGGACAAGACAACATTTAGAAACTTCACTTTTCTGGTATTCATCCAAAACAAAGTTCCAAATATTTCTATTGCTTACTCTTCATATAGATATATATTCTTTTCTCCAACAGCGTAAAGTGGAACAGATGAGGCACAAAGTCACACCACTTCAATTTTTCCTCAAGTTTTACCTTATCCCGAGCACAGTAATACCTTTTTTTGTTAAGATTCATCATGTTAACCAATTCTTTTCTGTCAACTAGTAATTTTTTGGCAGATCCCTTTTGCATGATTCATGAAGGACCAGTAAAAGGCTAATTGTTCAAATTAATTTGCGTAAATGACTAAGCAAGAGATAACAAAATTACATCTGCACTTGTTTGGCAAAGATTCAATAGCAGCAGCCCTGTACTGCCAGCTGCTTCCAGACAACACTCTTGCAGAAATTAAAAGCTACAAATATTAATTAATACACTTTTTTGGTACGTTAATTTGCACTGAAAGGTTCCGGAGTACAAAACTGCTGAGAAGATGAACCATGATAATTAGAATTAATGGGATGGATGCATGTTTTTTGCAGCTGAAGTTTTTAAAACCCATGAATGGAACTGGGAACTTGGAACTGACATTCTCATAAATCTCTATGATAATGCCGCTATTAGTATTAGAAGGATTAAGTACTGTGGCTCCAGCGTTATCCATCACATGACACGTTGTATCCCATCTGTCACTGCAGCAGCTAAGACATGATAGCTGTCCTTGAGGAAGCCGTAAGAAAAGCTTTGGGAATTCAAGGAATTGTGGTGCTGAGTGTCGGGCGACAAAATGAATCGCTCAAACCTCTGACTCTCCAACAGAAATAATGGCCGGTGCTCTGTACTTGTCAGCTTAGTGCTTTAACAAATACTCCGACTATGGTATCTGTATTTAAGTTAAGCAGTCTGAATAAGCGATAAATCAGGCAGGAAAAAGGAACAGTCAGATGTCACAGATTTTTATCTTTTAACTCGTTTCTCTCTTTGCGGGGTTGGATGTCTGCAGGACCATTTTTACTAATGTGCCCCCAATTAATTTTGCATATTTTAGGGCAATGAGCACCATGGGAGCACCTCGTGGAAATAAGACTGAAGTTTTACTTGAAATCAGTAATGAGACCATTTACCTACTCCTCAGCGTTATCTGCACATTGTCACAATGCAAATCCCCTTCTACATGGAAATGCTGTTTTAAGAATATGACATTTTAGATGTGCTCAATCTTGATACTTTACCTGTCAAATCAACCGATTTTTTACTTAAAAAACTGTACTTTTACATTACACAGATACTTTACAGGGACATAGATGCAGTGAGGCTATGCCACCTATTTTACTAATTGATTTTTCCACAGTAACAACAAATTGTAGAAAAGGTACTTTCAAGCTTTCAGAAGTAAAAAATTCTTATAAAGTACTTTAATTCTTTTTTTAATGATACCTATTCACATATGCAATGTATGTGGGGTGAAAGTATATCCAGAATGTATTGCCCCTGCACGGTGTGGCAGGAAAAAATAATCTAAATTATACTTCCAGAATTCCCCCAGATGCAATAGTTCACCTACCAAGGTTGACCAGCAGTTCCTGTGTACTCTTTCAGGACAGTCACACTGGAATTCAACCCATTCAGCCCAAGATTTTGCAGAGCAACAATCTTTCCAATCTTTTCTTTTTCCTAGTAGGGTTTGTAAAATACTGCAAGGAAGGGCAGGTGACCCGCAACAGAAATGTATCCCCTGTCTTCCAGCACACCATTTCACAGGCTCCCCATGTCGTTATGCCTATACACTGAACTAATGGGCCATTTCCCTCTTCTACAATGAGATAAATGTGTGTCTGTTTGCCTTTTATTCATCTGCATGAGCTACAAAAAAAAAAAAAAAAAAAAAAAAAAAAAACCAGCAGAACACCACCACCTTATGTCCCATCTCTGATGACATCATTGAAGAAGATAAAAAATTCTTCCTGACCCTGATCCTCAGCATCTGGACTGTTAATATTGTGCTGTCAGATGGCTTGCAGTCTCACAGCCGGCAAAGTCAGTGCAAAGCTCTCCATCCTTCTCTGGGCATTGGATCACACTGGGAACGCAGTGGCTGTCGGCGGTGCCCAGAGCTTTCCCTCTCCCCACACACTGCTCTGGCATACCCCACTTGATAGAAAAGCCTGAGAATCTTTAGGTAGATGCATCCTTCAGATCTAAGCTGTATAATAATAATACATAGATGATAAACTATTTAATAACTGAATAAGTTCACAAACCACAACACAACAGGAGAAGAAAATAGGAGCACGTGCAAGAATACAACACAATACCACTTATTTCCCACCTAAATACGAAGGTTATTTAGAAAATACATAAAAATAGTTCAAAATCAGTAACATTTTGCATTTCTGTAGCAAACTGTGCACTGAAAATCCAAAGCACTTCCAAGACTCTTCAGAGGCGTTTGCAGGTTGGGACCTCCAAAACCCCAGAGAGTTAACCACTGCCACTACAGCTTTGAAGACTGGGAGAAGAAGGATGAAGGGGAAAGAAACCTCTGTCCATAGCATAATCTGAAATAAATGTATTACTTCTATGTTTTCTCAGTAAAGCTGAGAGGAGTTGTGGTCCTCCTAGTGTGGATTTTGCTCTCTTTCTCTTTGCTAATTCAAGATACCTAGAGCAGCTTGAAGGAGGTACCTTTGCAGTGTTCTCCTGTTACATCTGAGGGCTTTCCTGATGCTACTCAATTCAGATATGGAGAATATGAAGCATCTTCCAGCAGTCTATTTACATTTCCAGTGGAAGGCCTCAGTTGTGCTTTCCCCTTGACTGAATGGGTCACCAAAAAAAGCACTTTTGGAGAAGGTTTGTTGGAGGACAATTTCACTACAGACATTGCATGAAAACCTCACAGGACTGGTTACCTTCACTTACATTTTGTCCTCACTTTTATCTTTAAGAAGTCCATTGAATTACAATATAATAATCTGAAAACATTTGCCATAGTACTGTTTTCCCCCTGTTCCTTTTACATAGCAGTGCTCATTTCCTGCTGGTTTACCAGGATTTTATGGAGACCCACAGTGATTCGTTAACGTGCCCTGTTTGTTATTGGCACCCCTGAGGCACAGGCATCAAATAGGAGCAGGTGGTACCCACAGTGTATAGAAAGATACCACGCAAAGCACTTGCAAGCACTCACACAAGGTCTGATTTTGGCAAGCAAGCAAAGGTAAAAAGATGGCATTTTTAAAGTGATAAGAGATAGCCAAGCTTTCATCACATCTCTACATATCATGCACTACTTCTACTACCACAACAATTATCCAAAAAACCCCACAACATCACCTAATAAAACAAAACAAAAGTCTCAGCTGCCACTAAGCCCACCAGTACGTGCATGCCTCTCGTGATCACCATTTGTGCAGGCATTTCTCTTTGCTTTTCTTCCTTTCCCACATTTTCCCCTGAATGTCCCTGCCACACTTTGCATGTTTTGGTTGCTACCAGAACAGAAAGAGTAGTAAAAGAACCAGACTGGCAGCTGTAAAAAACGAAGTCCCCAGCTTCTGTGCTGAACAGATGCCATGTGTGCATCCGTAGGGCTGTGTTTATCCGAGCAGCTTTACACTGCATCAGCCCTGTTCTGCAAGACCATGGCAGAGGGTGGCGAGAAAGGAATGATTTATATTTGCGCATCAGACATCCTAATTCCCTCATGCACAGTTTCAATAGAAAGAGACACCAAGAGCTTTAGAAATGTGTTGCTAATTATACATCTCATCAAATGCTCAACACTTATACTCACGATGAGCACAAAGCACTTGTCTGCTCTGCCACCTATCCCCTTCCCGAGTTGTCCTTTTTAATGGTCTCTTATGTAAAGAGAGTTGGCCGCTTAAATATTTGAAACCTGCCAGTTTAAAAGATTTAAAGTATTTTAAAAAATGCAGAATAGATATTTTTTGTGTTCTTATCATTCAAGAAAACCTTCACTGATACTTTTCTTTTTTTTTTTTTTTTTTTAATTAAAAAAATCCCTTTGGGCTACAAACGCCAAGTTTTAGCCTAGAGGGAATTTTTATTGCAGATATAAACCCCTGGAAATCAGAGTATATATACATATACCACGGAGCCTGATAAACCCTTGACTGTGACACTGCTACTGAGGGCTGCTATAATATCTGATGACAAAACTGACAGATTACTTCTGATGAGAATGTGGAACCCTTTTTGTTTTTAACTTGACCCTGAAGACATGTCATAACATTTGTAATATCTGCAATAAAGTGTCAACTATACTGCTGTAAGACTGCTGGAGCTTGGAGTTAAGCATTCAGTTTAGTGCTCCTACAGCTTTCCATTTAAAATAAAAAAGGACTCTTAATTTCCTTTTGGACAGTTCGGACCTAGTTCAAGTGCACTAATTTGTCTTGGCAAATATGAAGCAGTTGTGGAGAACATGACTACTGGAAAAGAAATCCAGAGCGATCAACAAAGCAGAATAAAATAAACCTATCAATCATTGCTATATAAATTCAAGATTTACAGTTCAGTAGAAACAGTCTTAAGAAGGAACTGCAATAACTTGAGTGTCAACCACCACCTCAGTAGTAGGGCTAACTTGGTTTCAGTCTGTGGGAAATTAAAATTTGACTCTAACCTCTGAGCTGCAGAAGGCTCACAAAGCATGTTAAGAGTGATTCCAGAGGGACAAAGAACGTCCCCATCCCCTGTAGTCAGATGTCATGTTTTGGTGCCCAGTCATTCAGTTATGGAAATGAACCCTTAATGGGCTGGTCTCACCAACAGCTCCCACACGCAGTTTTCTCCTGCTGTTGAACCACATTATAGCCACAGTGACCTTAAGAAAACTAATCTTGCCATTGATACAACATCTACTCTTTTGCTCAGAGATGGCACTTCCAAAGAAGCTCAATGCAAATTGGAGCAGAGAAGCCCATCTGATAAGTTGTCCCAGAATTAATAGCTGGATATAAAAGTGAGCACCAGGCACATTTCCATGAAAGACAATATTTTGCTGCCACTAACAAGGGCTGATTTCTTTGTCTAAGTGTACAATATAGTAAAACTAAGCTTTATTTCCCAAGAGATGAAATACTTCATTTATTTGTGTAACTTCCTCAGACTTTATATTCTTATGTGTTTCAGGACTTCAGTAGTTGCCTTCTTGTAATATTTCAGCTTTTAAGCTGTTTTCTTGCCTCACTGAACTCACATAAGATACATCTGAAAGCTTTAGTACAAATTTACTTCGAATAAAGTCTTCAATTCATTTTCATGGCACCAAAAAGACAGCTTTAATAACTGCAATGACAAATAAACTGGAAATCATTCCAGGCCTTTTCACTTAACTGACAAGTAGAACGCTCTCATAATGAGCCGCAGGTTTTACGTTTTCTCTTTGACCATAATAGCTTCATTTAAGAGCGTCAGACCCTGACACTTCATCATTTATCTACATTATTTCTCATCTTCTTTCAAATAAATTATGGAATACTAGACTGAGCACATAAAAACAAAGTGACTTGTTATCTGTAAACAGCAAGATAAATTGTCCAGAAGTTCCTCATTTAGTTTCTTTTAAATTTAAGGGCAAGTTATTGGTTGTACCTTCTTTTTTTTTTTTTTTTCCTATCCCAATTTTTTGCATTTTTTTACAGCCATCTTATTCCGTTGCCAGTGGCCTTTGTGCAGCCATCCAAAGCCTGATGATAGTGCAGTAGGCATAAAATAATTCCATTATCCCAAGGTTGGCCAGGGTAGTACAGAAAGGAAAAAAAAAATATTGAAAAAATCAAATAAACAACTTACATGGATGTTTCTCTCCATCTGTAAAATTCCTCGTCCATAATACATCTTGTCATACTAGCAAATGTGACACATCCAAAGTAATGAACAGTGGGTCTGTAACTGCTCTTGCCTTTAGAAAGATAGCGCTGATACTTACATCAGCATAAGTCCCCCTTCCCCGGTGAAACACATTAATTCTTGTCTTAGAGCTGTGCTGAACACTTGGAGCTTGCATTTATTTTATTTTAAAATTATATTGTTAGAAACACAATTAGCAACGCTGCGCTTACGTTTTAATTATTAGCGACAGATGAAATTAAGAGAAGTTTAGTTTAATAATATTGAGCATTTCCAGTGCCCCTCCCCCTGTGAAAAAACACCAAGTCTACCCGATGACATGGGCAGAACCCCCCAAGCCCCCAAGCCTTGTCCTGATCTGAAGGCTGCATGGCCACATCAGTGGCAAACAGCCATCAGCACATTTAACCCTGCCAAGTTAAAGGACACGTTAGCATCGGTGCCATCTCACAACGCGCCCTGTAGGATCAGCTTCAGGGCACTTCCCACACATAGCAGCTCCACTCTGGGAGACTGTTCAGATGATTCTGGTTTTACAGATGGAAAATTTGATACATGGGAATGTCCGTAGTAGGCTGCTGATGGCTGAACTGAATACTGCCACAGATTCTGAGCCATAACTGTCAAGACCAAGTAAAAACTGTGAAAGCAAAAACTAGATTGGAAGCCTTTTCAGATGGCCTTTCATTATATTTCAAAAAAAAAAACCAGCAAAATTAGGAGGAGACCCACCCGAGAGTCCTTCATCCCAGGAGCATCCTTGAGAAAAGAAGCAGCTGGTAAGAGCCTGAAGAACTCAGATCACTGGGAGGGACATCCTGCCCAAGTGAGCTGGCAAGTCCAAGCCCACAGACACAACCAGCTCTACAGATGAAAACTGGACGCTGAGAGAAGCACATCTCACTGAGATCCTCAGAACATACAAGGCCGGACCTTGACCTGTTTGATTTTCTAAGTGATTTTTTCTTTTTTTTTTTTTTTCCAGGATCTTTCTTCCTCTCATCTCTGAGCTCGGGGTGCTGGCATTGTGGGCATGCAGCCATTGAGCAATTCAATCATGTTATCTGTGCAATGCAGGCAACAATCAAATAAAGACAAAAATAAGAGTTTAAGCTGAGGTTCCCATCAGCTGCAATTCTATATACATAACATTTTAATTATATCTCATCTCCAGTGTAATAGTTAGAGATGTCATTTGATACAGGTTTTTTATTTTATTTTACTTTATTTGAAAAATTAAATCTAACTAAATTAGCAAAAATAAAGTAGTAAAAGTTAATTGGGAATTATCTACTCCAAAATAACTCTTACTGGTAAATGCTTTGTGTGGTTATAAAAGGCTGATAAATATAATTGTATTTACGTAATGAGTATCATGTTTAATTTACTGTACTTGGTTGTTTTATACACCATTTTAAGCAGGCCTCATAAGCGAGCTTCATATTATTGCTTGTATCTCTTTTTATATGGAAAAAAAAAAATCACCATTGGATGCATCACACAGGCAACGTCCAACAGCTTTTGAACAAGGTAACGTTCAGCAGTTTGTCCAGAGAAATATCCAGGACGATCTGCATCTGTGTGACCTAAAAATCTCATTTTTGCACTTCATCTTCAGTTAGCGCAGTTTTGGTCAGATGTTTTCACATTCCAGAAAGCACGAGGCAAGCAAGCTGCTGAATTTGTGGGTATCTCGGTTTGCTCTGCTGTAGGAACAGACTTGAGGCTATGCCACTTTTCTGTTACTGTTATTAAAAATTATACAGAAAAAGCCTTGGCATATCTCCCTGGTGATGATCTTCTAAACCAAGCAGCGCTGTGTCCGGCCCTGCAGATCTGTACACACTCCATAGATGTTCATATCACTTACAATGCAGAAATCACCCGAGAGAAAGGTTTTCTCATAAGGTTTTTCAATGGCACTTTTGAATTTATGCTCACTGCTTGCAATATAAACCATTTGCATGATCCCAGGCAATTGGTAGAAAAACAACACTCTAAATGGCTTAAAAATACACACAGTACTATGGCACATGAAGCTGCCATTCTGACAAAGAAATAACAGGAGAAATTCTACCTTCAGCATCTCTGCTCAGCTGGCACTGAAGTTCGTGGCAGGGTAGTCTTTGATTTATAGCTTTTTCCAATGGCATTACCCCTTAGTCACCATCAGGGGACTAAATCAGATTCGTGCATTTATCTGCCCAATCATAGTTGCCGAATATTTTCCAATTTCAATATATATACATATTTATTAAACTAAGCCATGAGGCTTAGTTTTGAGAAGTAACTACTAGAGAGAAAAATTGTTGACAGTGTCCTTGCTTCCATTCAAAAAGCATCTTAAAAATCCATTACATCATAAAACCAATTAATATCATACCCTCAGATTTCCTTTCAACCCACTGCAGTACCCAAGGGATCTAAAACCTGAGCTTCACATGTAATTGCACCACTGGTATCTGATGACCAGCTCCCAGAATCAACACTGAAAATTCCAATGGCCATTTGGATTTGGAAACTCTAGCAACACTGCAACACTTTTAGGCAAATTCCAACCAAAAAAACCTTCTTTGGAATGAGGTGATTGGCAGCAAGTTGGCAGGAAGGACTTGTTGATTTTGGAATACCAGAACATCACCATAAACTTTTAATTAAAGAAAGGCCATGTTTCTCTCCAGCTCCCTCGTATCTACTCCAGCGTGGTCCGCTTTCTGTTATTTCTATTGTGGATATGTAGCTGCAAGATTTATTTGCATCAGATTAAAAGCAAAGACTATTAATGACAGATTCCATAGGGATTTTCTGTTATAGCTTCATTCTTTTAGTTTACTTATAAACGATCATCTTGAAGCTTTTAAAAAGGCCTTTTCCTCCTCTTTTATTATAGTGACATTGTAATTGATACTGCTGATATTTCCATAGGAGAAATCAATTCAGAATTTCAGTTTGTTTCCTTGTAACAGAGGGTGAACTGGGTCTGTGCCTCTACGTGCAAGTTGTTAACACATCAGAATGCCACAGATTAATATATTTTGCACCAAAAATTAACAATAATAATAATAAGAAGAAGTTAATTCACATAGCATCTATTGACCACAAACCCAAAGGCAAACAGAGAGGAGCAGTGCCTCATACAGCTGCCGGTGGGTGGAAGGCATGTGGAGGAGGAATCTTCTGGACCTAGTATTGAAATGCAGAAAGCAAGCAGACTACTCTCAAATGTCCTCAACTGCCATCTTCCTCTCTACCACACCTGAGGTCTTTGGGAGCACCTTGTGCCTTGCAGCACACAGCTTCTCCAGTTGGCATGGCGCACTCCTTCAGAGAATTATCTATACTAAACTCTGCAAGACATTCCTTATAATCTCATTTGCATCAAATTTTACTTTTTCTATAAGACGGATTCAGAAAACTGTGCGCTAATGTTCGCTTGACTTTCTGCATCAGCAGACTTGAGACGTTTCATGGCTTAAAACTACTGCTTGATACAAACACAGAAGGTAATGATTAACCAAAAGAAAAAATTCAATTGACAGAAAGCACTTGGGAAAACAGAGAAGACAGGTCTTGCCCTAGAAAGAATCTCCTCTCTTCCAGTTCAGTGCACCAGCACAAGCTTGTAATATTACCAGCATCAAGGGGTACCAGCAAAGGCCATTGAACACAGCACAGTCATCAAGTGTGTCATAATTACAGAAACATCTGTTCCAGATGTTGCTGGTACATGGAACATCACCATTTTTCACAATAGCCTGCAAAAGTTTACATTTCCTATCTACAGCAGATTGATTATTATTATTATTTCAATTAAAATTAATTCCCATTAAAGGTACTAGATGACAGCTGCAAAGACACAAGCCTTCATTTATTATCAACTAAATAACACTACAATGGCATCAGCTGTGCAGGTTTATCTCACTGCTGTACCAATGTACAGACCTGCAATACTAGAGAAGCCCCCCAGGTGATTTTAACACGCAGTATTGGACCAACCAGAGGAGATCCCGAATAGGCTCATCAGCACATGGCTTCCCTCAAAATAACTGAAATCATGCTGTGGGTCCAAGTAAAAGCCAACTAACATGGAAGACACAGGAGCGAGCAAACTGATCACACCAGTTCTGAAGCAAAACTGATGGTCTAACAGGATATGATGCCCTTAGAAGGACGTTAGAAGCATTTGGAAACGCGTTATTTGAAATAAAATGCAGTAAATCTATCCTTGCACTCAAAAAAAACCCACTGAGCTTTTTCTTTTTGACACAGTGCTAGGTGCCTCAGACACTGGAATAAGGCAGTGAAAAATAAACCAATTAAGCCGTGATGAGCTTGAGAAGGTATGCATGCATTAGTTTCTTTTTCCCTTTTAAAGCTGTCACATTTCTCTTGCTTCTTGTGTTTTTAAACTGTAAAGGATTCCTGTGTTCTGTCAAGACAAAGGATGGGCTCTAAAACTCTGTCTTCTGAAGTGATGAGGTAAAGAACACTGCAGGAGTACTTGCCAAATCATACCACCATTATTAATTCAGGCATGATGAAAGTGTTCATTTTAGCTATAATCATGTAATTCATCAAAATACTAGTAGAGCATATCATTCTGAACTATTACACTGATATAGCACCTTACTGCACCTTCTCCGAAAGCAGGAAATGTATTTTTTGATGCTTATCTACTGAAAAGCAATTCAGTTTGGGATTTTGGAAGCACTATCTTATGTTACAATAAAAAGGAAATTTCAGACATATTTTCTCGCTCTCGTATGATGTTGTTGTTATGTGCTTGGGTGATTATCTCCAACGATGAAGTTTAAAAATGGTAGAGCAGTGAGACAGTGTATTTATCCAGGGCAGAAGGAAGGAGGAATTGGGTTACGAATATACGGTACTGTATGAAGTTTAAATGTAGATTTTGGTCTCTCTCTCTCTCTCTGCACACCTTTGAAATAGCTTGAGGCTGAAAATCTGTCTGCTGAACCTTTCAAAAAAGGGTTCTCTGGAGTTCTCTCCGTGACAAGCAACGCTTGTAAAGAACTGAACCCCACGACAAATGTCAGGATGTTAAAAGGAAAAAGGGCGGCCTGGGCTCCTGCAGCACAGCAGATCCCCACTCGCTGCCTCGAGCCGTGACTGCCCCCTCAACTCTGCCTATCTGTCTCTTGCTTGGCGCACACTTTTGTGAGCAAGTTGAAATTATAGGGGGAAAAAAAAAAACAATAATAATAGAAAAAGAAATGTGAAATTGAATAAAGCCACGCTAAGTACAGGCCTGGCTGATTCTTTTCACGAATTCGCCGGCGCGCCTTTGGCACGGAGCTGGCCGATGCCGCAGCTGCGAGGGCTGCTGAGTGACACACCTAGATAATTTCCCAAGAACAAAAAGTCGCTAATTGTCCACATCAGGAACACTTCATTATCACAAATAGAAAAGCAAAAAGTTATCCATTCTCAGTCGCAGGCAAAATCAAAGAAAACGAGATTAATGCATGCTAAACGCATGCAGGGCTACATTTAGAAGAGCTGGCAGTAGGCTTCAGTACCCCTTTTTCTCTCTTCCCTTTTCTGTCCTCCTCAGCCATGGCGTGGGCATCCTCCTACGTGAATGCAAAGCAGAATTCGGGGACTGGAGGTGGTAACAGCACGTAGCATTTATGTGCACCTGAGCTTGCCATATCAACACCTGCTGGGTCCCTTCTCCCTCTCAAAGTTTGCTAAGGCCAGTGAGGATTTATAAAAGCATTTTATAATCTGCAGCAAGATATCCAAGGCAAAGGAATAAATGTCATTTCAGTGCTAATAGGAAGGCCATAAGCTACAGCACATCTTTCCACTACATGAGCTGAAGGAACGGGGCTTGGGTGGCAGCTGAGGAGGAGGAAGAAATCATTTCTGAATCGCCCCTGCCTATACTGTTAATTCAGGGCAGTCACAGCAATCCATCCTCCTTCATCCTTCCCATGCCACGCTGGCACAACAGATACATCAAAATAGACTCCGTGCTTTTAATAGAAAGAGAAAACTGAAAATACAGAGAAAAAAAAATGCACTTACAGTAATGATTGAGGAATGTAATGGAGCTATACACAGATTTCAGCAGTACATAACAGCAATACAGTGGAACTCAGGATAGTCTGATAGCTGCACCGGGTTTGGAAATGTTGTTTTAATTTGTTCAGTCATTTAAAGAGAAATTTAAAGAAGCCCAGAAATGAGCTGAATGTAACATACAGAAGTAGAAACTGAAGAATTTAATCCACAACACAGAGATAATTAAAATGTTTCACAAAGGTGAGTACCATAGAAAGACAGGCACCCTAGGAAAACAACTACCATTACTTGATGCTCCTTTACTTTATGGTTAGCAAACTTTCCTTTGGTTCTGAGTCAACTGTTCCTTGGTTCTGAAGCAAAAATGAAGAAAAAGAATACTGCAAATTGGCATCTGATGGAAAATATATGCCATAAATAGGGTTCTTCAGTCAGTCTGGGGACTCTGAATCATAGAATCCCATCACAGAATGGTTGCACTGGAAGGGACCTCCAAAATCATCCAGATCCAACCCCTCTGCCGTGGCTGGATGCTGACCACTAACTCAGGCATCAACCAAGCTGACCAGGGCTCCATCCAACCTAGCCTTGATCACTTCCATCCCCTGATGCCCTACTTATACAAGGTTTTTATTCTTGATACATCCAAACCCAAACCTTTTTGCGTTAGGAAAAAGAAAAAGGTCTCCAGTTAGTTTTAGGGAGCAGATATTTGCATAAACTCTCCAAATAAAATGATACAATATAAAATCAGGCAACTCAGCCAGGACAAACTGATCTGTTATTTCTGATCACAGTCACCAACAGACAGAAGAAATACAGCACACGAGAGATATAGCACACAAGCATGAGTGTTGCTTTCAAGTTCTGGAATCCTGAGCCAGACACATCTAACTTATCTTGTTTGCTTGTTTCGTTGTTGCTGTTGTTTTTTTTTTTCCTTTCTTTGTATTTAATTTGTTTGTAGATGAAATGGAACAGCAGTTTAAATGAAACGCAGGCATAGAATTGGGACGTGGCATATAGGTCTCCTCCACACAATTCTGACTACAATTGGATTTATTAAGGATGTTTATGAAGTAGCTCAGTTTTACATGTGTATATATTAAAGCTGAACAAACAGTAAATTATCGTTGGAAGCAATGTTTTATGTTGAATATTAAAGTAAGCTGATAACATTTACTATTCTATTCAGTAATTATTTGAGAGTAATTAGAACCTAATAGCTACCAGTTTATAGCTATTAAGTCTCTCTAGCACTACAACTTGGCTTTTATATGACCCTTTTGTTTACTTTGACCATAATTGTCTCTGCAGCCTGTGTTTCTGCAAACATGCACCCCTTCTTTTTCACTTCTTAAAGCATCCAAAATACAGGGAAAAGGGAAAACTAACTACAAAATTAATGCATTTTCACTCCAAGGAAGCTCCTTCTATTCTCCAGTTACAAAAGTGATTAAACGTAAGCACGTAAGTAACAGATTTACTGGGATGATCAGGAGTGTAAGGTGGTTGATACCCACTAGCTCCACCAGGATGAAACCATGAGAAGCAGCAGAAG
Source organism: Callipepla californica brunnescens (assembly GCA_023055505.1). Classification (NCBI taxonomy): domain Eukaryota; kingdom Metazoa; phylum Chordata; class Aves; order Galliformes; family Odontophoridae; genus Callipepla; species Callipepla californica. The sequence continues at coordinate 18,423,440 of JALIRH010000010.1, forward strand.
ACATACTTTTCATATCATGGAGAACAAAAAAGCCAGTTTACTTTGTCCCATTCTCCAGTAAGCAATGGACACTGCAGCAATGCCAGACCACGAGGATGAAGTCCTTTCAGAGCAAGTGGCTATGAATGGGTTTCAGATACACAGACATTTCTGCAGTGCACCCAATTTGCCAGCAAAAAGGTTACCTTCCTAATAAATAAACCTTAAGTGCCCAGCTTAAAGTTGCAATGCCGGAAGACAAAAACCACGCCTAAGTTTAAAAACTTTGGCAAGTGGATCAAGCTCATAGAGTGGAGTGTCCCATACTGCCTATTTCCTGTGAGCTGAAGCAATGAGCAGCACAAAATCAAAGAGTAAGGATTTGTGCTAGCAGAGATCCCAAAGCACTGCTTTGCCAGGATGGATACAGCAGACTGCAGGCTTCGTGCTAACACCAGAAGCCATCAGCAAGGTGACAGGCACAGCCGTGGCATTTAACTGCTCCTGAACTTTTTCACTGAACTATAATATAAGCTCACTTCTTATTTTAAATCATCTCAGCTCGTAAGTAATATTTCTGAAAGAAGGGAATGTTAGATATAACAGAATAATGATGAAAATCTCATTTACTTAATAAAATTCCTTTGATTTTAAATCAAAACTGATCTCCATCCATTTGAACTTTAACTACCTAATTTTGTCTCGCGTTTCAGATAACACATGGTAAATGCAATTTGTCATCATAAATGTATTATTATTTAATCATATGAAAGTTTTGGTTTATCTTCAGAAAATATTTATAGTAGTTTTAATACATGGGATCCATTCTTGACAGAAATGATGAAACAGATTTATCACTCTTGACAAATTATATTGCAAAACGTCCTCTCCTGACTGCTTCCCATAGCAATATTAACTACGCACACAACGGGAACAGCACCCGTGTTTCTCATTTCTTTACCTTACAACATAGTACCCTCCAATTCTATACCCAGCACTGAGAGTACGAGTTACTTATAGGAGTCATTCTATGAATGACTGAAACCTGTAGCCCTTTAAATCAAACCAAGTAGTGTTTTATTAAAGTGCCCAGCAAATCAATCTAAATCCAAGGATAATAAAGCCCTAATCAGGTGGTAGAAAAAATAATAGGTTGTCATGCATGAGGAAAAATAGGCAATCATGGAATGTTTTCTTTAATTAGGTTGTGTAAAGTGGAAGGACTGAGCATGAACTGGCAAGACATTCATCATGAGCAAGGTGGGAAATTATTTAGATTACCGAGGAAGGAAAATTGAGTGTGATATACTAAGATTTGACTAGACAGAAAATTAAAACTCTTTCACTATTCCTGTCACTTACTTTTGGCAATTTATTGGCAGGTATGAATGTCTGAAGGAGTAGGAATCCAAATATTTCCGTAGTTCAAATACCTCCTTGATCTTACTGAAACTTTTACAAGCACTTCCAAATGGGCAGAATGGATGTTCAACCCCACGGAGCTTTAGCTGGAAAAATCATGTGGCTACAACTGCTACTTTAAAATAAAGCATTTATTCCTATTATCCCATATTATTAGTACACTGGCAGGTATTGAAGCTGCTTTACAAATTACAAACACCACAAAAGAGATTATTTACAGAGTCCATTAATTTTCCAAAGTTAGAGAAACTAACCTAGCACGTCAGCTTATTAGTAGTTGTAGTTATACAGAACTACTTCTGAAACATCTATGGCTGAATTCAGCTCTACACATAAAAGTATCAATGGTACAAAGACAAACTTATGAAAAAAAAGAAACAACAAGAACTCCACAGCCTTTTTTGAGACACTCTCACTAAGGAAATTACAGTGCTCTTTAATTTGATCAGCATTTTTAATCGCTACCCTAAAGCCTTAAGGAGCACAGCATGCACACACACAGGACAGGAGTTCTTCCCAGCAGTGATATCATTTCAGAATCGGACTGTGAGAGTGTCTCTGTCTTCTCTCTCATTTCACAGAGATGTTACAATTAATGATTATTGCGGAATTGCATCATTATAAATATTTCAAATTAATTATTGTTTCTCATTATCAGCTAACCAGAAAGGGAAATCTTAACTTTTAGCGGTCCCTTCTCTCACTGTTACACTGATGGTGGCTTCCATACCACATACAGAGAGAAAGTTCTTAAACACTATCGTTAACCTCAACAACGATGCCTCCTCCTAAAATCAGTATAAGAACAGAAATGATGCTTGCCCTGTTGAAGCCAGCACCTCCTGGTATTTTTTCCAGCAGAGCAGCAGGCTGGCAGAGAAGAAGGGCATGGCCATCAAACCCTAACCCGTCCTACATGGAGCCTACAAAACACTGAGCTCCTGTTTCTCCTCACTGACCAGCCTGACCCTCAACAACAGCATTCCAGGCTTCCTCCGTGGCTGCTTGGCCGAGCAGGAATGTGCAGGGCTGCCCAATTCAGTGGTTGTGAGTGCCAAGCACGAGGGCCGCCACCTCCAGAACAAACCTACAAATCATTTGTCACCAACTTTGATCTACCTTGTTTCAGGTGGTTTCCACTCTGTCTATTATTTCTGCTAAGAGACCCGTGAAAATTAAATACAGACCCTATCAATGCTTGAGTGACCTAGTGCTCCATCATACCAACAGTGTAATAGCAATAAATCATTTCAACTTTAATCTATTGTTATTGATGAATGTACAATTATTTGTCATCTAATATGCTGAAAATGATGACCAAAGAAATAGATCAACTTTTTTTCTTCTTCCAAGTACGGCATTGATGGATTGTATCCCTAAGCTGTTATTACACTTATAATGTACTCTTCTGCTATGACAGCACAGCTAGTTTTTTAATCATTCCATAGTAATCAACTTAAGACAACATAGCAAGACTCATAACTCATGTTCTTTTCATTTTTGTCAGTGATGGGAAATGAAAATGTTTTTATTCTTTTGAAATAATTCTTACCTGACTAGGCTGAAGATTGCTTTAAAATTGTAAATAAATGGTTGTTTATTGAGCTGGAACTGAAAAGTGACATATTAAAATGCCTGTTTCTGAAGAAAAAAAAATAATAATTCAGGCCTGAGTGGAGCTAGCATTGGTTAAAAAGAATACTTCTTCTTTTAACTGGTTCACTGATAACTAAAATCTGTGCTTGCTAGTTAAGTTATACGCTCCTATTTAAGAACGGAATGAGTCTGTAAGGACAGGCTGGCTTAGTGAAGTAATCCATGGGGATGCTGTCAGAAACGCCTTCTGACAGACTGTGAGCACAGGAGCCCCCTGTTCCACTTTTGGTATTGACTGGGAATAAATGTATGGGAAATGGTCATCACCTTGAGTTTGGTTGAGCAACTGGAACTTGGAAAAACCTCACGGGGGAAAGGAAAATGTCATTCATTTCTCATGGCATCTTAGGGATCAGAGCAGCAGACACTGCCTTCAGGAGGTACTCTGCTTCCAAAATGTGGATGCAATATACGAAGGTAAACATTTCTTGCGCAAGCAGAAATGTTTCAAGAAACAAGTTTCTTGATCATGGCTGTAAAACTTTGGAACTGCAACACTACCAAAACCACACCAGTAAGAAAACGTGCTTTGCTGGGTGTAAGAGTGCCCTTCTGCCTCGCTGCTGCCCAGCTCAGCCCTGAGCTGCCCCCACGCTGGCTGTGTGCTGGGACTGGCTAGTGATGAAAGCTCCTGTCCCCAGCCCTGGGGCTTATTTTGCCTCTGAGAATTCTTAATTGCGACCCTTGTGTCTTATCCCTGAGTTTGTAAATAACAAACTCAGACACTTGCTCTGCTGTCTTTCATCTATGTTTTCCCATCTCTCTGACAGTTTCGGCTTCTGGCAAGTAACTTTCCTTTCTGAACAACGCTGCAGACAAAGCCCAGTGCTAGGCTGCAGAAGAGAAAACAACATTCAGAGTGTGGCTACCACACCTGAATGGCAGCTCTCACCAGACTTCTGTGCTACTTTAATGCAGATAACGGTCTCACTTTTTTTTTGAGTCGTTAAAACATTTTACAACATTCCTCCCTGGCTTTGGTGGGGAATCCACGTCTCTGCAGCACACAGCACTGGAATCCTCCGCAGCAAGAACAGCCAATGAAACCTGACGTTACTTTTGTTCTGAAATCCCTTTACTGTTATGGCTTCTCCCTGTGGTCATTTAGCAGCAAACAGAACAATATCAGAATTTTCCTGACAACCATTATGGCCAACCATTTCCTCATCTACAAGGGTTTCTGGTTTTGTTTTTCCGTCGTCATTAACACAACTTCAGTAAACAACACCGAAGCAGCAGATACGTCTAAACTTTTCAAAAGTACACTGATTTTTTGGAGAAGCAGCCCAACGTGCCTTCAAACAGACAATTTGCAGAAACTCCTGAGAACAGAACAGTCGGAATTTAGGTGCCTGCATCAGGGACCCAACACAGCACAGACTGAGAACCCTCTTGCCCCTTCCAAGGTGGCCCTGGCTCCACGGCTGCTGACTGCAGCCCAAGCACACAGGCTGCAGGAGCAGAATTTCTAAAGCAAGCACATTTCAAGCCAATAAAGAAGACATTAAGCCCGATAGCTCAGATTTTATCTCCAGGCTCTGCTGCAGGCACACTGTCCTCAGGGCTGGCAGCACCGTCTCCTCTCATCACGACCCTCTCAGTACATCATGAGTTGGCTTTTGCAACAGCCGAAAGCAAGGCAAATATTTACATGTGGTCAGAAGGAAGGAAAATGAAGAGCTGCACTTGTGAGCACACTGGCCACACCAGGACTATGAAAACCACCTGCTTGGAGACAACCCAACTCCAAAACTGCACATCTCAGCTGTAACCACCACTCCTCCTACTGAGGAGTGTAACTTGTCATAGCAGTGGCTCATTTACAGCCTTCTCTGTTCCTTTTGTTTCAGTTGGATGAAGAAGGAGAGGTGCTCAAGGTAATGTCAGGCTCCACTGCAAGGAGGGATGCACAGACACAGTCACATCTACTCCATCCCCAAGCTGCTCCACTAGGCACAATCCTCAAAGAAACCAGGATGCCCCTTTGAAACAAAACTGCTCCTTTACAACCTTTTAGAAATGTTTATCTTCCCAACCGTGTAACTTGGATTCCGGAGCTGGTCAGCATGCAATGTCCCCGGGAAAATAAAAATGACAGTGAAAATGCTGCTGTAAGCAATGAGAAATGTAGATTACTAAATGTAACAAGTCTCCACAAATCACCGACTTCGTGGGTTGCAAAGGTCAGTCCTGGCACAGCTACTGATATATCCCACTTCGTGATGTCTGCACTCTTGTAAGGCTGAAATGGGCCCTATATGTCACACAGATTGGGTTTGGACTGCTGCAGATGGAGCAGCCATCACTCTGCAGATGCACAAATACTGAGTATCTCGTTTCACAGGAAACTCATGAGTTGGGTGTTTGTCTTCCATCCTAAAAGACCAATAAATCCCATAAATTCCTCCCCCCACCCCGAAAGAAAAAATTCTTTATATTACTGCAGTTTAAAAAGTTGGGATAGGATGTGAGAAACACATACGTGTTTAACACCTGTTCAGAATTCCTTTATTCAGTCTACTGTTAAGGTAGTACCACAATTTAAAATATATATTTCTAGAACAACAACAACAACAAAAAAAACACCTTTTTTTCCTGAAGAACACTGTTCCCTACGTGTTTTGCAAGCATTTCTCACCCCAACTTGTTGCAAATGCCAGTGGAAATTTCCCTGCATCACTTCAGCTGATCACAGCAAAGCATTTCCTTCTCAATCCAGAGCATCTGAGCACCAGAGAGGCATTCCCATTAACTCATTACCAACAGGAACAACTGATCCAACCAGATATGCTACAGCTTCACCAGGAGCACACAATGCTCAGCAGCAACAGCCTGCTCATTGGTACTGAAGGTTTGGATGTCATTAATCATGCTCTTTTTCCATCACAAGTGGCTAACAAATAATGAACATGGAATGCTACGCCTAAAACAACACAAAGACCAACAAATAACAGCTGAAGTGCCGCCTCTTCCCCCACCAGACAGACTCAGCTTTATTTGCTTCTCCTCAGTATTTGTTTAGGGAATTATGAATGGTGCTAAGCTGCTCGGTGCTCCTTGCCTTTAGCCATCATTATCAGTTATCTTTAGGGGTAATCATTTTTCTTAAAATCATGACCCATTTGATATCTTAAAAACAGCAACATTAATTTTCATTTGTCACATAGTAGGGTATAAATTGACTAAATGTTAATAGCATTCTTCTTGAGTAATCAGTTCTACGTGATTAACCTAAAAATTGCCAAAATGTTGTTTACTATTCATTTGTATCCGAAGAAAAAGAGACCCATGATCCATGAGTTAGAACAGGATTAATTTAGTTTCTGATCTGTATTAAAACTTGCCACAATGATTCATAATCATTTTACTCAATATTTATCCTGACAAAACAATTTAATTCAGAGCTCCTCGTAGTATAATAACGCTGCCTCGAAGCAGCATGGCTTTCTGATGCTTGCTATGAGTTTCAAGATATAAAATAGAGGAGCAGTAGATGTAGTTGTTGGGTTTGGTTGGTTGTTTTAACGGGGTAATGTAGGCTTAACTTTCCTTTTCCTTATGCGGAAGGCACAGTCGGTGGTCTTTACCACCATCTAGTGGATCTAGTTCCTCACAGCAACTGACATGTTAAAAATAGTTAAGGGGGAAAAACGGTGTTTAATGTGTTCTGTATGTGGAACTGATCTGTCTTATGGAAAATAGAGCACTGGCAACATACACGTTACAGTGGTTAACACTATCTCTTCACTACAGTTGGAGAAAACACTGCAAGGGACGCAGAGCTTCAACACTTATAAAAAGAGAAAAAAAAGGGGGATGACACATAGGGCATCCTTGACCTCACAGATGTTATGAAGAGCTTTGGGGTCAGAACACCATCCCAGATCTTAAACCACGAACACTGACTAATCAGTGATTCTCACCAACGAAAGAGTCTGAAATGTAAATGATTCTTCTGAAGCACTGATGGAGCTTTCAGAAGTCCGTGGAAATCTTATCAGACACATAAGCAGTGGAACAGCTCTTGCCCCACCCCACGTCAGCACTGCTCCTGCCCATCCTTGCATATCTCCCCACCCAAGGACACCTTCCCAAGGGCCACTGCTTGGAGGTGGGAACAAGGAGCAGACTCCTGCCTTCCCAGTGTGTTAGGATCATAGAATCACAGCATCCTTAGAGCTGGACGAGACCTTTTAAGGTCACCTATTCCAACTCCCTTGCAATGAACAGGGTCATACACAGCCTGATCAGGTTGCCCCTGAAACCTCCCTTCGATAGTTGGTGTATACATGGCTGGACAATGTCACTCTCATGGAACACAAAGCTCCTTCCCCAGCACAGGATGTGAACTACGAGCAGCCTCCTTTCCAGCTGTGTGAGGGTTTATTATAAACTTTGGCCTTTAAAAAAGAAGAAAAAAAAGGAAAAGAAAAGAAAAGGAAGAAAAAGAGGAAGAAGAGCCCCAAGCAGCTTCTGTAGTGATACCCAATGGCTGGGCTGTGTCCTTCCTGCAGGCCCTCTGATTTTGCACCTGATTAACTAGTAACTCGGGGTCGGGGCCATGCTCCTGGTGACTCAGTGCTCTGGTTGACTGCCTGACAAGCTCCACAGGCGAGAGTGCAATTTACTTGTGTGCCCCAATTAGCAGTGCTAATTGGGGCACAAAATCTGCGTATATTTCTATTATTTTTTTTTTTCCAGTTGTCAACCACCACTCTGGGAACAGCAAGAGGGCACGGAAGGAGAGAGGGGGTTGATCTGCTCTTCAAACACGTGAACAGAGCTCCAGAAGTACTGTCAGAAGGCACCTACAGGAAGGCAGAAGTTCTGTCACAGCTGAGCTCCGAATGTCACAGTGCACAGCTCATCAGCAGTGTCACCTGTGAGGGGACAAGAGCTGGAGGGGTGCTCAGGGCTCTGCTCTGCAAATCCTGAAAGCTCTGCTCTGCCCAGGGTTTACCTCCTGTGCCATACAATGCTAAAAATGCTAAATTCTATGGGGGAAAAAATAAAAAGGCAACTCAGGATCTTGCAGCAATCTGAAATCTTTCTGATAGCACCAAGTTTTGTTCAGTTTTTCTTAGAAGCATACAGCAGAGCAAAGAAGGATTTTTATCTTATTAAGATGTGCAGGGAAGTACTTATGCTTATGTGCAATTATTTCAGCTGTGTGCCAGATACCACAGGTACTAAATAAATGCTGGGAACTCTTTTAACATTATTTTTCTGTTATTTGCATACTGAAACAGCACTTCAGATGCTTAAGTGCCATTACCACGCATTAATATTTGTTTTACATCCACCGTTGCAAGTTAACTGTGTAAATATAGGCATGAAATAATGTGTACACCCTTGCACACACAGAGATTAGATGCTTTAGGACCAAGAGACACACACTGGGTCACTTAGGTGGCTGATGCCACAAAATGAACCCCAGATTTGAATATAAACACAAATTCAGAGTGTGTGTATAACAAATAGCGTAGGAAATGAGAAGCTTTTTGCTATTTCATTATGCCATTTGATGACACTGTAAAAGAATTACTGTACGCTTCTCCAGCTCAAAAAATAATACACTCCATTTCAGAAGTGCAAGCTGATTTTATTGTGATCTATTATAATAATAAAAGAACAATTATCTCTCCTAGAAGCCTCGAGCCTGAATCACCGCCCGTGCTTAATTCGGGATTCTGAGGAAACTCATGGCATTAAGAAGGGCCATCCCACAGGGCAGGAACAAGGGACACCAACAAACCAGGACTTCAGCAATGGCAACCTGGGAAACTTTATCACTGCAGGCAGCAGTGGGATATCACAGCAACAGCACCGTGCCTTATTGGTTTACTTCACTTGATTGGAGCATGTATTAAACTTACACTGACCCTTACTTTGCCAACCACGCGCTAAGATGTGTCTTTGCAATGGATTTAGAAATGAGAGCTACACTGCACATCCCTCTGAGCCAAAGGAACTGTCTTTAGCAGGATTTAAGCAGGACCGAGCATCTGCCCCCTTTAGTCACTCACACAGGTAGAGCCACATGCTTTTGAAGCTGCTAAACAATGCTTTTAGAACAAATAAAGGCAAAATCAAAAGCAAAGTTAAACAGAAGCATTCCCACTTGTGTAACTGTTTCGGTCTCAGCAAATATTTATAGCCTACTCTGAATCACTTACACCCTAAAAACTGGAGAACTGTGAGACTGACATCAGCACCCTTTGTCACCCACACATTTCACATTCATGCTTGCATAAGAAAGCTTTTATTTGGCTCAGGTGAATTACATCCATATCTTTTCCTATAAAATAATTTCTTCATCCAGCATTTCCTGAATGAAACTACGCATAAGCTTAAATTTCAGCAGGGAATGTGACCATTAGGACAGCTTTTAAGGGTAACTCAAGGGACAAAAGCCCACACAGCCACACTGTCCTAAACTGCGGTGAGAGAGGTTGATTGTGTAGGCACAAATATTTTGAAATAAATATATATCAAGAACAACAATTTCAGCAAAACAATTGCTCAACCATTCCTTTTTTTTTCCACTGTAAGATGAAAGAGCATAAGGGGAAGGAGTCTGATAAGGAGGAAAACCCAAAGAGGAAGGAACAGACGGGAATTGCATGTAGCTGGGAAGGAAAAACTTTGCAACAGTAATTAATATGGAAATAATCTTCACCCAGTCTGCAGAAAGCATGACATATGTTAAGGTCATTCCAACTCAGAAAATCTTTTCTAAGCTGAGTCCTTAAAGGAGGACAATTTAAATTAATGGGTACAAGCAGAGGCCGAAGGAGAAGGCAGCAGATTTCCCCAAGCACACCCTGACCCAACAACATCCTCTCTAGGACAGCAGAACGGCTGCTCCTTGAAAACTGAGCTGTCAACACAGAGGTGCAGAGGGAACTGTAAAATCAGTAATTTCTTCTCACGGTATATTTGGAAAGGGCACAGAGGAGTTACAGCAATTAAAGAGCCCCATTACAGAAGGCTGGCAGTGAGAGACAGCTTCCAGCCCCACAAACCCACCTGGTGTGCATGTGTCCGTCTGTCCTCCTGGTGGTTCGCACACGGCCACGTTTTCTCCCCGGCAATGACAAACTCTGCCCGCATCCCTGGGGTGGAACAGGATTTCCTATGCAAGTCACACCTGCAAAAATATATTCAACATGACAGAGTTAATCAATGACAATATGGCGGAGGCAGTTGAACAGCACTTCCACAGAGATCAGCCTCAGTTTGTACAGAACTCTGGGCCACAAATAATTCATCACCCCTTTATTAAATAATTAGATATTAACAGAGGACTGCTGATTAGACTGCACTGATATCATAGTGTATATTTTCTCTCTTGACTTTGTCACTGAGGTCACCATACAACCCAATGCCAAGGAGGAGAGAGACACAGTGTATGGGCATGGCTGTATAAAGAAGCCTCTCATTAACCCCACTGACCCCCCATAATTTCATATGTCAGCAGCTAATCAAGGACTCACTGACATCATCAAGGGACAGGGAGAAAAGATCTCCCAGGGGACCGATCACTTCTCACAGGAGAAAGTCTATACTTACACCGGAAGGTTATGCGTATTTTGGAAATAAATAAAATGTTCTTGCATTATTTTTAATTAATGTTGAAATACATTTTTCTACTGTTGGAGTCAATGATTTATTTTCAGCATCATGGAGATAGCAGTTAAAGGAGTAGCCTGAATTGTCCTACTGCTGTACTTTGTCACTTAAGAAACAAAATCAAAATCATTTTCTTACTGACTTCTAGTCTACAGTGTTTCTAACATCACTGGTTTCCAAGCTAGAAGAGGAAATAAAAGGGACACTACACTTTCAGTACAGAGTTGGATTTTAATCATTTCGTATTTACTTAATACTTTCATCCCAAAAGATTTTGCAAATCTAATCAACAGAGCGGTTAATTCATCTGTGGCTCACACAAAGCCACATCCTCTTTTAACAGCACGCCGTGCTACCGAGAGGTCATCAGGACATGGGGTCTGCAAAGCAGATCTGTGGACACTGGCCAGGGGCTGTCAGATTTCAGACCTCAAGTTTAACAGGATATTAGGGAATCTGCATAGACGATAGATGGCCAAACACAGTCCATGTAATCCAAGGTGCTTCATAAAATGACGTGTTTTCCCACGTGTAAGGTATGGAAGAGGAGCAACAATTTGCAGGGATATACACTCTACAGTGAAAGTTAGGAAGCTGATCTGTGTGGTCTTTCTCGGGTGCATCATACATGCAGAAATTTAACAAAAACTGCCCATCCAGAAAGACAAATGAGATTCCACATCACACCACGCTGATGGCACACCCCTTCCTGGGACAAGGCAGTGTTCACACCATCATTTGTTATACAGCATCTTCGAGGCTAGCATGTAGCATGTTGTGCTGCCAGGAGGCAGATTCTCCAAACAAAAATAATAAAATATATATCCTCTGGTCACCGATGGACTGATGGACTTCCTGCAGCTGGACCTGAGCTAGCAGGAAGCTGAACACATCTTTATGAATAGAATTTTGTAGGAGGTTCTGAGGAAAGGCAGTTGATGCACTTAATTTTACACAAATTGTGCTTAATAGTATCTGTGGTAAACTAATGATATCTGAATCCCAAAGAACTAGGTAACTCTTAGGAACGTGCTCAGGTGGCCAAAAAACAGTAGCATGACACAAATTAACTGACATTCAACAAAAACTATCAGGAAGAGTAGGACAGGAAAATATTCTAAAACCTTTTTAATAGCATTTTGTGGTGTTTCTTTCTCCTGTTTTCCTGGCTGTATTCATCTTTATTCCCAAAACACTATTTCTGCTTAGCATCTCTTTTCTTCTTGGGAGTAACTGATCTGCACCTGTACATAGCAGCACCTTATGAATCAGTCCTAATCTATAGCTGCAAAAGTTGGAATGTAGAATTAGTTACTTCAGGTTATCTTCATTCCATTCCTCCTCCTTTGTTGAATACAAATATTTTAATCACAAGGGAATTGTACATAATAAGCTATGTTCTAGTTGAAATTGTGACCATATGTATTATAACACAAAGCAATTAATAGCAGCGCATCCTGGAAAATGCCACAGCGATCAGCTGCCTGCCAACACATTATAAACACACCAAAGTCAAAGATGAAATTTTATTCACCATGTAATGAGAATACTTTCTATTTATGTTGGCATGGAAGCTATTCCTTCCCCAGTTTTTGAACAGTGGATCATTGCTAATTTTTGCCACACTCCTAGGTATGACTTTCACAGTTGACAGAGTATCCAGTTAGAACCTTTTGCTTGCTTGGTGGAATAAAAGAGCTTGATTGGATTGCCTAAGCATAGGCATCCCATGCCATTGCTGCAGGAGCTGCCCAAGGGATGTGCACAGATCTGTGTGCTCCTGGCGTGGCAGCTGGGGATCAGCTCAGCTACGCAAGGGCAACTGAAATGGCAATGAAATGAAGCCTTGAATGTGAGAAATCTGGATGGCTATTTTTCCACTCAAGAATTGGAATAGCTGCTGAAAAATAAAGAGCTCTATATGATCAAAATTGTAGAAAACATATCAGTGTTATGTGAGACAATGTTTGAAGAGTAGGAGCTTACAAAATTTCCCCAAGGTTGATGTGGATACTCAGACAAGTCAGAGTTGCAGAGTTACAGTACTTAAAGTTCCCTCATTTTTAGTTTTGCCTGCATTCAAAATTTAGAATTAACAAAAAACATATTGCACTGCTTTAAAATGAAAATCTGATTTCTATTTTCTGAGTATTACTTATCAATATAGTGAGACACGATTCCAATTTTCTTCTTTAACTCATATCTAATTTTCCTACAAGTTCCATTTATGATTATAAACCTGAGTCAGTTCCTACGTTCATTAAACAGTACGTAATTGAGACTAAGGGTTTTTAGATCTGTGACCGAATACATCCTTTTGCTCCCTATGACCCAGGTATCATATCCAGGTGTATCACCTAACTAACAATTAAATGATCACATCCTTAAAACAAAATCTATACCAAAATGGATACAGTCAATAAAGAGAACAAAATCCAATTTCAAGGCAAAAAAAAAACCACATTTTCTGAGAGTCATCACTTTAATGGGTTCATGAGATTTATAGAACGAGCTAATTTGCCATATGCAAGCCAGTTTTCCATTCTCTTGGGGTTACCATGGTGTAGGAAGTTCAGTAAATCTATATATAAACGGGCAATTTTTAGCATATGTACAAGGCACATTTGATAACCTCATCACGGCCCGCAACCTTGATATACAGTTTGTTCTACTTGGGATATAATATAATTTCACACCTAAAAATAGGTACTTTAAGGTACAAAAGGTTAAATATCTGCTCTCCATTCCTACCAAATCAGAACTTGCAAAAATGATCCTTTTTTTTTTTTTTGCTGTTACTGCTGTCTTAGCACCATGAAGAGGATTCAGGAAACCTAATTTCGATTTTCTTCAAGAATATCCAGAAATATATATAAATTGTTTCTTTCATGATACTGTGTGCTTTGTTTTGCTTTAAAACACACCACGAGAAGCAAAGTCTGAGCTTCAATAACTTCTGAATGTCAGCACATCTCTGATTGCTAAAATGTGTGTTTTAACCAGGGATATTGTGAGTGAGGAGCCTGTTCCAGCTCCACGATAATGCCAGCATTAATTTTCACTTATAATTGTTTCCTCCTTAAACAGCCCCACAGAGAGAGACTTGCATCCCTTCATTACACATAACTTATCATGGCATTAAATTTGCCTAAATTGTACTCTAGTGCTGCCGTACTGCTGACCCTTAAGTCTGTAAACAAATACATTTGTTCTCTATATATTTATGTTTTGTCTTCTAAATTGTGAGAAAATGAGCCTGGAATCTTCATATTGTAATTGTATCATCAAAGCCTGTTGAGAATACGATAAAGTAACCAGAAGTTAAATTATCAATAAGAGTCATTTATTTTGCATTTTTATTTTAAAGAATACTTATGAGAATTGTGATAAATTAGCAGTGACAAACTACTTCTTGCAGGCTGATTTTGTGTGGAGAGTTTAATTAAACATTGCAGCTGTTTATCTCTATGGTGATTAAATTTTCATATGTAAATTACATGTATTAAGATCAAGATACTTATGTAAATGTCACTTGCCTTAATGTTTTGTGTTACTGTTATTAACATCTAACCATCAGCTTGTAATCTTCTTGTATTGCATTACGCTGGCATGCACTACACGACTAAAATAAGTAGATTTATATCTTAATAACAAACAAGTTTTTAAAAAGAACATCTTACTATGTAATTGAGATGAAGATAAAAAAAAAATAAAAAATAAACTGCCAACTGTGAGCTGCTGCAAATTTCAGAACCTCACTGGCGTGAACCACGTTTGTTCAATGTCCCCATCCATCACCAAAGAAATTTGGACACCAGAAATCTGTATGTCCACTTAGAATAACACTCCCCTCTACCTTACAGCAACTGAGGGTATTGTGTTCATTCTTGCTGTTGTCACTGGCATACCAAAAAAAAAAAAAAAAAAAAAAAAAGACAGTATTATTATAGTTCTGTTATAAACTATCTAAACAAAGAAATAATAAGCAGACTGCTGTTTCTAGCAGAAAAAATAGCCTATATCCAACAACCAACCCTACCAGATTACAAATTTTCTTTGGCAAGAGCACTGTAAAGGTCTGGATACTATAGACACCAGGATTTGGTTTTTGCCTTTTTTACTTCTTCTATTTTATATTTATAAATATTATTCTCATTTACTTTGATGATAAAGATGAGCAACAACTTGGAGTGAAGGAACAGGAAGATCTGCCATCTGATCTTAATTCTGGGAGAGGGAACATCTTCATACAAAAATATGCAACTCCCGTGAAAGAAAGACTCTTCATTATGCCAGTCATGCTTGGAGTCTACCAAAAGGCACTCACTGAAAGCAGGAAATCAAACACATCACTTACAAATAAAAAAAAAAAAGAGACAGAATTGCAGTAGGCAATACTTAGAAAATGAGATAAAAGCAGTTAGGATTAATTTATTTTGAGGAACCTATACGTTATATAGATTCTCTGGGTTTCCATTTATTTGTTGCTTTTATTTGATGATTGGGAGGAAAGGAAAAGATCACTGGGAGGTGGAGGCTTCATTTGCTTACACTGTCATCCAGGAGGCATGCCACTATAAAAGAGAGCACATTATCTCAATGATCTACTCAAAAGCAATGAAATGCTTTGAAGATGCCCCAAATAATTGTATGGATGTTCTGATGGGCAAATTGAAGATGAGCATTGTCTAGGGGCTTAGGATAAGTTCAATAACTCTCTCAGCAACATGATGAGCTTTGAAGAAAGAGCAGTCGGATAGCTTGACAGTGTAAGAAATTAGCCTGTATTTTAATGGATACCATCCCTCAGTGCTAATAACTACATCAGCTGACAGTCTGACTTTGTACTCAGAGGGTACCATATATATATTCATCCCAAGTTTCCTTTCTATTTTAGAGTCTTAAATTACATCCCATTGACTCTTCTGGGCTTAATTCAATTTGCTTACTAAGTTTCCTATTTCCAAATTAAAGCTACACAATACAGCTCCTTCCAATGGAGTCACACATTTAAATGCTGGGAAAGTGCTTTCCCAGCAGCGTACTTCAGGTCTTAACAGAGAATGTTTCCAGTGCTCAAATTATCCTGACATCATTGTCAGGTGTTTGGGCATGACCATTCCCAGTCACTTCCACTGCTCTGCTGTTTTAAAAGCAGCTTCTGAGCAATGCAATCCTATTGACAGCAGTTCTTTTCTCCTGTACCAAGCACACATCTTTGATGAAACAATTCCACTTTTGCCATCTCAGCAGCTGAAATGGGTTGGCATTTCTGGAACTGCAGGAAGACCTACCAGAGGCAGGTGAAACTGCTGACACCACCCCAAGTGCCATCACCAGCATGGGAGCAGAGGTCTCACCAGCTGCTGGGGGTAGATGAGGATGACAAGACCATTTCTGTGAGCTATCTTCGCCAGCAACTCCCTACTGCAGATGATATCTTGAGCAATGAAGTGTTAGGTAAGTGAAGAATTCAGCCTCGCACGTGTAAATGGTTCTCTATTGCTAGGGTGCCTGCAGTATCTCAGTCTGAAGGGCGTGGATTTATCACGATTGCAAACCACTGTGGTTCACACAACAGAGTGTGGGGCCATAAGAAGTGGATAATTAGCAGGCAGAAAGCTTATACTTGCTCATGCAAACCTCACCAAACAATAACAAGGAGGAAAGAACACAACACTAAATAGTTGTAGGATTTGTGTAAATTACTACATTATAAATCTCTCAGCAGCTCTTAAACACGGACAGACCTTGAAGTTTATCAAAAGGCATTTTTCCTTCAACTAGAAAACTTTCCTGCGCTGTTGAAGTTCAGCTTGCCATGAAACTTCCTTTTCATTGTCTGGCTGACTAATGACAATAAAACACTGAAAAATGATCATAACCAGGATAGCTGGCAGCAGACTCACAACAATTACCAGAAGTTAATTAGAATTATTAAAATAACAAACACAATGCCACTGATAGTACACATCTACATTCAATAATGGAATCCAACAGTGCACCCGATTCATGAACTCCATTGTATTACTTCAGAGCCTTTTCTCGCTCACCAAATTAAATGTTAACTGATCGTCATCTCCAAATCAGTTGGTGGATCGAATCTTATTTGCACAAGTCCTAAAAACTGATCTGGAGAGCAGAATTACAGTACGTTGTCACAGGTAGTAAAACAACCTGCAATTCATTTCTGCCTCTTTTTTCCCTATCCACAGTATTGCATTTGGAAAACGAAATTCTGAAGTTACAAGCAATTGATGCAACAATTTCATCACACACACTTTCACCTTCTATCACTAATTTAATGGAAATTTATTGAAGGATCTGCTTGAATAAATTTCAGGTAGTCAACATCTTCGCACCTGCACTCGGATTATTTTAATCAGAGAGCTCTGATCACATTTAACCCATGTTTGCCTCATTGCTGTATGTGCACACTAACATAAAGTACCTCACTGTATTTTCACTGCTAAACTGAATTATGCAGTACATGGAATACAGAAACCAATCTTTAATCTTTTATAATAGCAGAGTTGAAGAGGAGTTGCTGACACAGGCAGGGAAACACGCAATATTGTTGGCACAGTTCTCCTATTCCTAACGAGACAGCAGCCCTCCCAGTTCTACCACCATGTATGTATAAAATAAACAGACAACCTCCCCAGAATTAAATAAAACCAACGGTATAAATAGTCTTCTTAATATTTTAAACCAAAACACTGTTAAAGGCGATTACCTGCTGTGATGAAACAGAAGCAAGAGAAAAGAAAATACCCACTGGGATTAAACTGTTAGAAGCCAGGTAATGGATTTGCATCTGTTCTTCCTTCTGCTATTGTGGGCTTGAATGACACCAATTATTTAAGAAAGATTCATCAGAATGAAATGTTCAAAGGTCTTCAGGCCGGGAATTGCTCTTCTGAACCTCACACATGGTAGGACTGAGCGTGGAAAAGGTAGGAGATGCAGCTCCCCTATAACCACTTACAATTAAAGGTTTCAGCTTCCTTTGGGAGTGCATTCTTTCCAAATTATTTTCAGACCTTTAATTCTCAATAACGATGAGGTTTTCTGCCAAAACGTTCCCTGTGAAATCGGGGAATGTACCAAAGATTGAGCAATAAGCAGAACAGGTAAAGATGAATCTGGAGCTCTAGATAAGCTGTCCTGCAGCAACTTTAGTTTAGGAAGAACCACAGAAAGATAACCCAGACATGTGCAAGTTTTCAGTGTAAAGTGTGACAATAATTAAAAGTGCCTTACAATTTGGGCAAACCCCATAACGTATTAGAAGAAAGATAATGGAATGTATCAAACGCTGTCTTTAATACAGGCACAAAAATACAGTTTATATTTTAAGTGATCAATGAAAAGCAAACCTGTGAGCACAGAAACACCACTTTTATGAATCGATACTATAGCTCCTCTTTCATTTGCTACTGCAGTCCCAAGAATCACAGAAATAGAAGTAGCTGCCAGACAAAATAAAGAGAATGCAATATGTGATTTATCAAGTAATTAGTCTCATAATTGACTAACTTTTCTTCTTCATGGTGCATTCCGTGAAAACACAGAAATAACAATGCAGTGTCATGTATTAAAGCCACAAAATACTAGACAAAGAGAAAAGGAAGAGAGAAGAGCGTTCCCTGCTGCTGGAATTTGATTCAAATGTTAATGCCAAAGGTACCAAACCCACCCAAGTGGCTGGCAGAGCAAAGCATGCTGATCAGGAGAGCGCCTAAAAAACCTGCCACGCGTATCTGTATGCCACACATAAAGACCGAAGCAACAGGCTGCTCATGTAACACTTCAGAGACTCTCAACCTTAAGAAAAATACGACTCTATCTCACCAAAGAACAGAATTTGCCCTTTGTCTCAATCCTCTACAAACAAATGAAGCCATGGTGACTCTGTCACTCATCCCCTTGACCATCCTCTCGACATTGCTCCTCTTCCAAACTGCTCCTTTTTGTTCCTCAGAATATCTAGGGATTTTTACTAATTAAATAATTTCACACCGTATTATCTGTGGTTAACATGAAACCGAGCTTTACTAATTTGATCTCCGTATGTCTAGCACCATTTATTCATGCTGTATCACCATCTCTGAACACAGATTATATTTGACCTCTTGGTCGTTGCTGTAAAGCTTCCACAACACTCACAGCTATGGAAAGTCAGAAGAGTTGAACATAACACAACAGAAGCAATATCTGGAAATCACTAGATATTCAAGTGAAATGCAGATGGACTGGATAGAAGTATTTTCTTCTTTAATAAATTTGCATAAATTTTCAATGAATTTTACAGAGGTTTTCAAGGAAGTGGAGCACTGGAAAAGGAGTAATTTGAGGACTTCTCTCTCCAGCCTTTCTCTTTCCCTCTCTTTCTCATTCTTTCCATTCATCTTTCCCTGTTTCTTGACTCGCTCAGTGATGGTGTGCAATCTCTTTTTTATTACTGTGAAAAAGCCTTTTTGATTTCAAAGTCGCCGTGCAATTTTTACTTTTCCCCACTGTATGTGTAGTGCTGTGTCTCCTGTAGGACATGAGGGAGTGTACATCCAGTGTGATCTACCATGCATGCTGTTCAGCTTTTGCCTTGAGTGAGTGTGTGGATTCACTTTTAAGATCTTCCTCTGTACCTGTTCAAAGCATGGTATTACTGTTGGTATCATTTCTTGACAACGATTAATTTAATTAGAGTAAAGTGAAAACAATATCATTAAGAGAGCCACTCTGCATTTCCAAGAGAGCTGTTCTTTACTGAAAAACAATTAAATAACACTAGAAACTTGTCTAAACTGTGTGTGGGGCATCAGTTAACAGCTGAGAAGTTTTAAACATTGGATCCTTCATTAATTCCTGCACA
Organism: Callipepla californica brunnescens; assembly: GCA_023055505.1. Taxonomy (NCBI): domain Eukaryota; kingdom Metazoa; phylum Chordata; class Aves; order Galliformes; family Odontophoridae; genus Callipepla; species Callipepla californica. The sequence goes on from JALIRH010000010.1 coordinate 18,443,004, forward strand.
GCGAATTTTCCAAAGACCTACAATAACGAGCTGCAGCTTGTAAAGCACAAATCCAAAGACCATCCTCATAACCACTAAAGTTGTGGGTCAGACTCAACCCCGAGCCGACCAAAGCCCATCCTGCTGACACCTGAAGGGAAATGTCATTTTTAAGGCTGATTTACACTGCTAAGACTGAGTCAAAAGGAGTTCTGTCACTGACTCAGAAGTTTTCATGAAACCAGGCCTTCGTGTACCAGTTACTAAATCAAAATTCCACCCAAGAGAAGTGTGAAAATATTTTCAGCATATTTATCAGCACCTCCTCTTGCTCAGAACGAAAACAAGATGGGTAGATTACATGGGAGAGAGCAGCAGAGCTTGGGTCCTGGGTGCTGCAGTGCCCCGAGCTGCTGCCAGCTCCCATCACTCCCAGCCAGGGCGACCTCACGCCATTTTCTTTCATCAGCTCACTTCCAAATCCTTTAAAAAACAAATGAAGTTAAATAACAAATAGCATAAATATTTTAATAGGCCTGCACATTACCAACTGCCAGACCAGCTGTCTAGACTGCAAGAGTATTTGTGGCTTTTTTATTTTAATTTTTAATATATATCTATTTTATTATTATTTTTTTTAATCTGAAACACATACGTCTACCCCACATAAAGCATCTGTCTCGGTGTGATCCCTGGCCCCACAGCCACGTCCACTGAGCAGAGTAGGGCCACAGCTCCAGGGCTGTACCACAGTACCCCAGCCTCCCTACATTAGCAGAGGAAATACAAAGTACCTTGGTCCCTGCATATTGAGCTCAGCTCAAATAATAATCAACACTACACAGAAAATAAGTTGGAAAAAGACTGTGGGAGTGCAATGGCTTTTATGACAGATGAACCTTCGAGTGTTTTATGCCATGCTATTTGAAAAAATGGGAAGAAAATGATTGTAACTCCACACCCCAAAGGGATTAGATCAGAATGAGGTGAGTTAAATATCTGCAGCTGTATATTTAAAATGCGTTCATTGAGAGAAGGAAAGATGCTTTCATCTTGAATATTTAAAACACCGCTGATGTTGCACCACAAAATAATAATAATCTTAATTAAATGCTCCCATTCCTCTATTTTATAAGGTAAATGTAACTTTAAATGTTCATGAAACTAGGAGACAGGAGATGGTGATTTCCAAAAGCAGAAGAGATGTTTAATGGAAATACAGAGTGTACAGGCTTTGCCTAAAAAAAAAAAAAAACAACAAAACATTATGACACTGAAATAGAGATCTGATGATGACAAATCTCTCATCTCTCCATGTTTCTCTCATGTGCTCCGACCTCTAAGCAAGCTCAATTTTTAAAGACAGCCATAACTTCCATTTAAAGCACAGGAGAGCCAAGCTCACCAGACGAATTTTAAGGAAAAAGAGTTGTTTTTCCCCCCACTACATTAATAGGAAATCCCATGGAGGGAATGCAAGAGCTTTGATATGATGGGGGTGTAAAGGCATAATGTGAGCCAGCTTTCATTTGGAACATCTATCAAATTAAATAACAAACTGACCAAAGGGACGAGGGCTGCTCCACAAGTAATGCCTCCTATTTTATGATGATGACCCACAACAGGCTGAGCCTCCCTGCCAATATTTTGCTTTATTTAGCTAATACTAAGATACAGGAGTTGATATGAAAATGTTGTACTGCTAATGAGTGAACACTGAGCTCCCCAGTGATGGTCTCCCAGCAGCTCAATGCACTGACATTGGTCACCATGTTCTAACACAGATTTTACAGCCAGGTTTGCATCTCATCCTCAAGTACAAATGCTAAGTGACTTGGTGACCCTGAGATCAACAGAGGAATAAAACATTTTAGCAGTGTTTCTCTCTCACCCTCCCAAGAATTGGCTGTGTTAAAACAGACAGCGTCGTGATAAAGTGAAGAAAAAAAAGTACAAGACAGAGTAAAACAAAATAAACCAAAGTGTTTTCTCTGCGGGGCAAGCAGGAGGTAGATCCATGCATTGCCACCACACGAGGGAGCTATCTCTCCAGAAATGCCAGGCTTAGGACCGGCCAAACCATGCGAGCCTGGCTCCAGCCAGCACCCCGAGCAACCCATCAGCACAGCCACAGAGATGTGAAAACCCCACTGTGAGGGCAAAACTCGTTTTCTGTACTGTACCTATTCAGTCCGAATGCTTATGGCAAATAGTCATAACTGAAATATTTCTGCCCAAAAAGCAAGCTCCAAATAATAAAGGTGATCAAATTATCAGGACATGTATGGCAAAGAAGAAGCCAAATCTCCTGGAAATGTGAGATTAGAGGGCTGAAACTTTTATATTTGACACCTTAAATCGTGCCACCGCTGGCCAGGGCCCTTCCCTCGTGGTCACCTCCAACCAGACCATGTCTTAACACTTGCACAGAAGGAATCAGATGAAATTTGCAAAAGCCTTAAATCAAAGAGCAGATGCTTAATAATAATGAATGATTCCAAAACTAAATACCGGGGTTTTCCTTGGCAAGCAGAGGTTGACACAGTGCAGTACAAATGGGGGGCACTTCTCAGTCTGGGGACATCCCATTCCCAGGAGTCCTGGCCCTGTTCAACAAAAAGTTAGGGAACATAATTATTGAGCTGTCCTCAGCTTCTCACTGATCAGAATCCCAGAGGATCCAAAAGCTTGAAGACAAAACTTCTGATACACGCTTCCACCTACACTGACCCCAGCCACTCACTTAAGGAGCAGAGAACACATACACAGATCGAGTAACCATGGGGTGGCAGGGTGGGAAGCACCACAGTCTGCTACCTACTAATTACTATTAATGGGAAAAGATTTGATAATATGTTGTACCCTTCTATGGAGAGGTCTCGTGTTCTTTCTTTTATTCACAAAGTTGGTCTATAATTAAAAGAACAGCTTGCAGGGTCCTTATGGGTCCTGTCAAACTCAGGATATTCTATGCCTTCCCACACTATGCTCAAGTGGTCTGGCCTCATGGATTTCTAAGAAATTTATTTTTCAGATCCCTGAATTATCCTTTAAAAGCATTGCACCCATCTCATTAATCTTGACCTCCCATCTTGGACTGTTACGAGGCAACGTGAGCCTTGCAGGAAGCATTCCTAACACTGCCATCCTTGGCCACGTTGTTTGGGAGAGGCTGCTACTACACTATCAGGATAAATTCCTGTGGTTTCATCCTGAGTAAGCATTACGTGGAAACTTTTCCTTGGATCCAAACAGTCAACTGAGCAGATTTATGTATGCGTGTAGGTATGTGCGTATGCACACAACTCACACATTTAATTTATCTTCCTTCTATTAGTTCAGTACATGATCTCAGAATGGACTACCAGAGGGGTGGTGGGCAAGCTGAAATCCTGGCTGTGCAGTTGGCCTCATCACATCCCATACAGGCAGCACATCATAAAACAAGATTTCATGAACTAGCGATGAACTACCTGGATCTGCCTTCCCAAAGCAAGAATGTAATGAATGAGCAAGGATCCTTCTCTAATTCACACATTTATATAATGTCAAAGAATATGTCACCGATGTTTCCATTCATCTCAGTTTGCCTGGCAATAAGTCGGGCTGCCCACAGAAATTTCTGTTAACAATGCACGGCTGCAATCACGGCCTTACCCACACTGCACACCTTGTGCAGGACAGTGCCAAAATAACTCTGCCTGGATGTATCCAAACATGCATTTTCAAGCACAGCCTTAAATTCCATCACTTTAGCCTAAATTCACTACTAGAAATAGGTCTTTAGGGTCCTCTAGCCAGTACTTCTATTTCATGTACTTTGGTAGCTCTTTTTGCTTTAGGCAAAAAAAAAAATCAAAACACTGTCTAACAGACCTCATGGGCAGGAATCCTCCCTTAATTTCATCCAAAGACGCCTGCAGTCTCTCTACCCTCCTACACAGACCAGCCAAAAATTTCTCTAAATGTTTGCTTAACATAAGGCCTGCAATTTGTTATCTAAAAGCTGGGAATAGAAAAGGAAGGTTAGAAAGCTGTCAGATAACTGATAAATACCAGTGAAACGAATATTCAACATCTTTTATGGCAAAGCCAACAAAGTAGATACTTAGCTAAGAAAGAAAATTTTCCCAAACTTTCATTTATACATTTGTCCAGGAGCCAAAAATACGTATTGTTATTATTATTATCATCATTATTATCATTATTATTTTGGATTTTTGACTTCCATGGTTAATGACTGCTTGGGTCAAGAGCCCTTCAAATCTGGAACACCTTGAATTTACAAGTCCCATTCTGTCTCCATTCCCAGCATCACGGCCTGGCATTATCTACAGGGACTTACCATGAAATCACCAGGAACAAAAAATGGCCTTGACAATGAAGTGAAAAGTAAGGAAAACACAGCCCATCTGAAAGGAGAAGTAAATACAAGCAGAATTTCACTGCTGATCTCTTTAATTTGAAAGAAAAACTGAAAAAAAAAGGATTGAAACTGCAGCAGGTTTTGCATCATTTGCACTGAGGTCAAGTAGGTGTTTTACATCCCTGAAAACACCACCCCAAATGAAAAATTAAGACATAAAGAGTGAAACATCGCCTTTTCAGGGGCAAGAACATAGATTTCTAGATATCTGAAGTGCTATTTTAAAGTGTTTCTTCTTCATCTACTGGTCTATTTGCCAGACCTCCCTTCTCTTCAGAAAAGATTGGCTTTTATGTTTGCAGTTTATTTGTCCTTCTCTTCATCTACTGCGGTATGAAAAACAACAGCAATAAAAATACTTCCTGGTACAGAATAATGCTTTTATTGTGAAAAGGAAAGTAAACATTGCTTTGCACCATGAGCCACTGCACGGTGGAAATGGTCAACTCTTGACTGCAGAGGGAAGACTCAGTGTCCCTTTGCAAAGCAGTCATCTACACAACAATGACAAATATCATGCAGATAAAGAGTAATTATGAATATGTTGGACTTTAAGGGAAAGCATTCAGTTCAATCACTGCACTGCTGCAGTTCAGATTAAAAGTTATTTTTCTAAATCAACTCACTCTACCAGTTCCACAGATGACCTTTCCATAGAAAAAAAAAATTACTATAACTTTATAGAAAATTAATTGCTGTTTGATTTGCTTAGAAAATAAACAACAGAAAACTCTCCTCTCTCCCTCTAACAATTAGGAGAGATGATAAAGCTCACATTTCTAACTTAGTTAATTTAGCATGTCAAAAACCAATCTTTCCCTGGTAATTTCAATGCACTGAATGTCATGGAAAGGCCAAGTGACAGATTGCCGCATTTCAGTCAGAACACTCATCCTACTAAAAATGTAATCACTGATGTTCAGATTTCATTCGACTGTGCACTGTACAATATTTGGATTGTGGGTAGCCTTTGGCATTTTCTTTCCCCCTTCTCATTCAATCAAAAATGAATTAATGTTACATACTGAGGTCCAGAACAACTTTTGAGAACGGGGCGGAAAGCAAAACAAAACACTTTTATTTATTTCTCCTTTCAGATTTAAGACCGATTAAAGTGTTGTCGCTGAGTAATACTGAGTTCAGATTTAATAATGCTGCTGAGAACTGGAAGTGTGGTTCCAATTCCTACTTGGGAGACCACAAAGTCTATCAAAAACAAATTAAGATCCTTTACTAATCATTATCAAGCCCTGAGTTTAATCATGTTCCTAGACAACAGCCTGAACTTCATTATCACAGTAAGGAATAGGCTCCAGTTATAAGCTGAATTTCAGGGCTCTGTCATCTCCTTGCTTGATTTTCAGCAAACTTTTCATGCATCTATTTGTTATAAATTATTTTGCTGTACAGGAAATGTATTAATCTTCTTTTCCAAGAATGGTTTCATAACCTCTCTATGTTCCAGAGCTAAATAACACATATGGTTCGTGTTTAACAACCTCCATTTGGTGCTTCATATGTGTACTTTTTCTTTCTGCTTCCAAACCTATGGCTGCGAGCAGCGCTAGCACTGAGGATCAGGCACCAGCGTGGGTGAACGCTCTGTGAATAGGCTTGCCTTTCAATTGTCAGACAGCAATTGACTGAAATCAGAAAAAAAAAATGATTATTCTGACAGCCTTTGATATGTCACTGGCTCAAAAACTCTTTCTGTTCGAAGTCTCCGATGTCTATCAGATATTCAATGAGGCATATGGCATTTTTTGATGTGATATCCGTTACTGACATGAAATGGGAACCCCTATCCTCTTGAATAAGTTTCCCATAGTTCTGCCCTGCAACAAAGAGCATCCTCCACCAGCACTGGCTAAAGGTCACCCAACATTTGCCATTTTAACACATGCTCCAGGTGTGTGGAAAGCCTGGCAAACAACTGACTTTTGCCCAACCCGAAGCTGCTGTCAGCACACAAGTGCGGGTCACAACCTGCACACAGGAGACCAGCGAGGCTGAATTTAGTCTCTCTGTGCTCTGCTTTGCACACGTCTTATCTTTCCTCGTGTGACCTGGAGTATCTGAGTACCTCACCAGAGGGGTAATTCAGCTGTGAGAAGAACGCTGCGTGGCTCAGCATTACACAAGACTGCTTTTAGCCTCTGGACACCAACATGAGACAAAAAATTGGAAACACGCATTTTTCATCACAGCCCTCATTAACAGCCTAAGGATGCACCTCCTGCAAAGTATCGGATCAGAAGTTGTAATGAGCATTATAATTAATACTATCCCACTGCCAGGTAATTTAGATGTAATTTTGATAAGCCATCTGCACTGGAGAATCATGGCTGTTTGTTTGCAGGCAGTGTCAAAGCAACATGAAGACTGGTGTACCCCAAACATGGAAATTTCTCATGGGGCAAACACCCGTCTACACTAAAACATTGAGATAACTTCACAACTGAGTGCACGGTCAGAAACAGTCACTTTTACTCATATGTTCATAGTAAGAGTTCGTAATTCAAAGGGAAATAGTATGAAATAAGAAAAGAACAGAGGAATTGCCATCATCCCCAATGATTCATCGAGAAAGGCTCGTGAACAAGTTGTTTTACAAGAGAAGCAGCAGCTGGAAATGCATATTAAGTTCTGTATCCTTTCTGGATGGGTAGAAAGAACAGCACCTCTAAGTAACATGAAAAACCTTAGTTCATTAAACAAACCTTAAGGGGAAGCGTAAATGAGAAGCGCTTTATATTCAGTGTCATCGATTCAGCCAAAAACATGTTTGTACCACTCCACGAAATGAATGCTTTTTATAGCGCCTTTCCTGCCAACACTGCCTCATGAACATAATAAAATTAAACATGTAAAACCAACTCTGGGGCTGGCAGTTAGCGAGTACATTCCAGAGAAACAGGAATGCACACTTCTAAACAAACAACTGTTCAAATGTGAGGACAAAAAAAAAAAAAAACAACCAACAGGTAAACTGAGGAAAGCCAAATGCAGAAAGCACAGAGTATCAGTATCTCATAGGAAAGGCAAGGCGCCTTTGGCAGAAGGACTTCCCACCCAGATAAGCTCCTTGGCCCCTGGGCTCTTTCCTTGTGCATTACAGCACCAACAGCACCAGCGTAGCTGTTTTCCAACCCTTAGCAAAACAAAAAGCTCTGGGTGATAAGAAGGAAGGGAGTTGCTTTCATTTTGGGGGTTTCTGTGGGTGTTTTTTCCAAACAGAAAAAGCCCAACTGCTTTCCACTCCACCAAGGAAGGGAACAAACCCCCCTAACACAAACCTCATAGGGCTCTCACCCTGACCACCACCCTTGTACATGGGTTATCTCAAAGCAGTTGAAGGAGGAATACAAAGCACACACAGATTTCCAGAGTTATGCCACAGTCATCAAATACCAGAAGCATTTTGAAACCACTCTTGCGGCCCCGAGTAGGAGCAAACCTCTCCAAATAAGGAAGCATTTCTCCTCCAACGTGCTGAAATTGGCAGCTCCCCTCCCGGAGTTTATGTAAGATTTCTCAAACAGATTAGCCAACAAACAAATGTCAAATAGCCTCCTCTCTGCTCTGGAGGGAAATCAGCAGCTTTCATCTGCAGAAAGAGATTTTGATAAGAATTCAAGCTGAGACACAAATCTCCACGTTGCCATGAAGGAAATTTCCACATAGGTTATAACGAGCAACCAATGACAAGTAATGCAATGGGCCTTAGTTTGGTGCATGGACACTCACAGTGCAGTCAGAAATGAAGTGGAATCTCCATGTTGCCGTTTGGCAGTCCCCTTTGTGTATTCCCAGCAGGTCATCAGTATTTATAGAAAAACAGGGCTTCCAGGCCAAATTACAGCAATGCTGCACAAAGCAGCACTAGGAGCAAAAGTAACGTGGCTGGCGGAGCCACAAATAGGAAATACTGAAAAAGAAAGATGAAGACAAAAGGTTCCAGAGGGTACTCAGAGGGGTCAAAGGCGTAGCTGTGCCCACTTCTACGAGAACATCGATTAAGTAAATTCAGCATCCTTTTCCAGAAGGAGGCTGCAGGACAGCTTCTGAAAACTTCGGAGAGAAGATCTTAAAACCAGGCAACCTGAGGTGCTGGTTAACCAGGAGATGCTATGGCAAGCACTTAGCAACGATCCTTTCCAGGTTTTTTTAACCTCCACCAGCCTCCCACAGAGAATGACAAGGAGTTATTACCAGTGACAATGAGCTCTTTCTTCTGCCTCTTGTCCCATTAGGCCCTGATCTTTGAAGCTTCTGCACAGAAGTTACTTTGAATATCTAAATACCTGAAGGATTTTTTGGCAGGATTGTGTGCACAAAAGGCTGTTCATATCTGTGAGAATTTGTACAGCTGGGGCTACAGAACACAAAATCTCAAGGTGAGGGATTCTGATTGCTTTGCTCATGAAGAGCTCAGTGCAGTGAAGCTCAGACAGGGAAAAACAGTGCTCCGAGTGCCACAAAAATATATAGTTTCAGGTCTTAATACTGTCTAGCAGAACTATCTATGTGTACACATGCACCCACTTACATATCTTCTCTTTTTGAGAAAAAAAAAACAACAAAAATAACAACACTATATAAAGAAAGTCTTTCGTATGAGGCAAGATTCAATTCTGTTGGCTTTGAAACCTCATGGCACATCTATTGCATTTTCTTTCAAGATACTGAGCAAGCAACACAGAGGTCAGGCCAGCATCTGTTTCACCAACAAATCACAGTCCTAGCAAGATACTCACACACAGGCAGCAGACAAAAAAGGTACCAAAAATAATCAACTGTTCAGAGGGAATGAATAAAACAGACTGATTCAGGTCCTCAGATGGCAGGAAGGATGGCCATGCACTAGTTTAAAGGAACTAAACAGAGGAGGAACTATGGAGAGTAGGTTTAATTCTGATTTTCCACCTTACAGAAGTAGAACTGAATGGTAAAATATATCTGAGAAGATGTGATAAAGTGTTGTTTTTTTTATGATAGTGGTGCATATGCTGTTCTCTGCAAACTCCACTCTGCTCTGATCATCCCTTCCACCCGCATGACGTCGGTCCCCAGTTCTTTTATGCGGGTAATTAATAACTCTTATCCAGTGCTTGATTTATCTTTCTTCAACATGTGCAGATCACATGGAGATGAACTGTGTGAATTATTACCCTGTGGAGCCAGCAAGGAACTTTGTTTTTGCTGTCCTGACGCTCTTATTTCATAACTTGAACGAATAAAAAATACCATACATATATTTCAAGAACGACACAAGCAATTTCCTTGCCTAAATACATGATTTTCTGTTATTTATTATTTGGATTTATAAACGCACTCTCGTCAGTGTTTGAGCCGTGTCTTGATTTAAGCTTCATGTTCTGAGCACCATTTTTTCTCCCCATTTTTCCGTCTCCTGCAATTCAGAGGTTACATGACTCAGTTCTTGCAGCCACAAACTGATTTTTCAAACACAAGATCTCTCTTGTTTGGCTCATGAGTTGAATGCCAGAAAATCCAATCATAGTGTCTGTATTGACTAAATCTTTGTTTAAAACTAAGTACGGAGGCTCAGCGTGCCTCTTGCCTCCACAGTGCACTGAAGACAGCTCTCAGGGGGGCCAGAAACAGCCCTGGAAAAGGGGCACTGAGCAAATGGGAACTCCAACAGTTCAGGTTTCAGCCTTTGATTTGTGTTTTAAGAAAGCAGGTTCTCATCCCAACATAGTACGAGCAATCATGACGTTGCATGGAGGAAAAAAGGTCAAAGTGCCTTTCTTGTACGACTGGCAAAGATAAATACAACCTCTGATACTTCTTCACTTCCATGACCCTCACTCTTCACCTTTGCCTTCCAGTCCAGAGACAGCTGATTACAGCGATGCCGAGGAGCTCTGAGCAGCAGCTCTCCCTGAGCAGCTGTGGCAAGTACATCTGAATCCAGTTTATTAATTAAAACCCATTAATGAACATGTACTGCAAAACTGTGAAGGTTTCTCTAGCTGTCCTTCCAAAATGGAGTCAGATATCAGAAGTTCAAATAGAAATACAGGAGTATGTGAGTTCTACGTTATCAACTTATCAACATTGTGTTCTATCTAGACTACAGCAGCTGGAGCCAGCAGCAGCTCCATTCAGATGTGTGTTCAGAATGTATTACTCTTCAGGGGCCAATGACATCCCCAGAATTTTTTACTGTCATTTACTCAGACAAAATTGTGAATAACACAATTGCATGTGAGCACCAAGCTCCGGAGCTCTCTAAGTTTTATTACTGTTTGTTTTTTTTTAAGTTGAAGGAGTCGCAAAGTCTGTCTATAAGGATCAGTTGTCAGTGCTGGATCAAACTGATCTCCCAGCACAAAGCCAAAGCTTTTCTCACTAGAAACTCATTACTATTCCACACCAAGTCCTCTCTTTGGGGCACCTGTATAAGAGCTGTCAAGTTTAAAAGCCCAACACATTGAAGACTAACATCTTTGCACAGATTTAAGCAAGGTGCCAAATTAACAGAGCAAGGAACCTGTAGTTCTTGAAGGAAATGTATTCAAGTTTTCAGTTATATCTGGTTAGATACCCTCCTCTTGTCACCAAAGTTGGTGTGTTGGAGGGCAGAAGACAACAATTGTTTGTTGCAGAGAGGAGTGTCTGCTCCATTAGATACAAAGATATCTGAAGATTAGCTTTGCAATGTGGTAATTAAAAAAAAAAAAAAACACCTTAAAAATACAAAAAGCAAACAACATGGAGAAACTGTGCTAACCAAAATTACAGAGTGAGTAAAGCTCCTCCATGCTACAATAATCTTGTGCCAGTGGATAGGATAAACTGAAGGGTCCTGATAAACTGCAGAACTAGACAGGGATTAATTAAATCAGAAACAATAAAGACATATTAAGAAGATTTCTAGAAAGGATAAATCAAATCACAAATACATTATTATGTATGACCTGGGGTCAGCAATAATCTTACTGGAAAGGATCTTTGTATCAGTCTCTTCCTGCTTATTACCTGGGCGCTCAGATGGGCTGCATCACTGACGTATCTGAGCAGCATCCAGGAGCTGGTAGATTCCTCCTTCCCTATGCAATGGGGCGAATGGCATTTGCTCTTTACAGATGAAAAACAGTGAAATGAAGGATTACATCGCTTGCCCAAAACTATGCAGGACACGAAGAGAGTAGGAAATTCAGAACAAGGCAGCTCCTGCACTCTATTTAGGCAAAGTGCTTCCCAGCATAAGTAAGTCTCATCAAGTGAGCACTGCCAAATTGCTCTCTGACAAATGTCATATCTCCCCTTGCTTTCTTATGCTTGGGTTACTCATAATTGTAACAATCTTCTCATATAACTTGATGGCACAGAGGAAAAAAAAAGGGGCCAAAGGCCTTACCTTCCATGCTAGCAGTAATGTCCTGACTCAACTGTTCTGGATCCTTCTCACCTTCTTATAGAAGCTTACTTGATATATTTTATTATACTCAGTTTTATTACTAAAGCACTTCATCTTCTCAGTGAATCTTCAAGGATTAAAAGCACACACAATGCCTTATAAATCATCCAGAATCTTCTAAGAATTCCTAAGCAAGAGCTGGCCCTAGAGAAATGCCAAGGACAGGTAGCTATTATCAGAGCACCTCAGCTTAAAGCGTTAATTTGGTTTCCAAGTGAAACTCCAGTACAACTTTCTGACATTCACAGCTAAAAACCCTCGTCAAGACTTTTCTCAGCAGTTTCACTCAGCTTGTTTAGCCGTGCCAGCTGTTTGTTCAGTATTTGTTCCAAGGTTTTGTTTTCTTGTCCCCTCCATACCCACTCTGATGCCCTTGTTTATCATGTGGGTTTCTACATACTCCTGATTCTCTGTGCTTTCTTTCAAGTACCTTGAAAAAAAATCACAGTATGAATTCATGAAACAATGCATGAATAAGTCATTTCCTGCTTTAAATACACCTCTGAGTAAATGATCCAGAGGCTTTTCAAGAACCATTTACATAACAGTCGCTGATACAGTCTTCAAATTTTCATGTCAATCTCACAATGGCATTTTAAATCACCCAATTTTCCTAAATGAGGTGATGAGAGAATTTTAACAGTAGATATTCCAACTTCTAGAGCTCTTCTTTTAATTACAAATCTTTAAATTCTGAATTCCCCTCTTCTTTCTTCATTAGGGGTAGCGCAGAAATGTCAGAAACACTCCGTATGTATAACCTCTAATCCAACTGCAGCAGGGGCACTACTTCAAACAGTACATTTTCTCTTACAACCACAAATGCCATAAATTTCAGCAACTGTCAATCCTGCTTCACAATATGCAGTTTGAAAATAAAATTTGGAGGCTTTGCTAAACGTGAATAACCAGCTCCTGCAGTACTACTGGCAAGAAACCAACGACTCACAAGATGCTCAACTAGTTACCAATACATTTAGGTAATTTCCAGTCAAAATTCATAGATAAGTAAACAAAAGAGATTTGACTTTTACTTGCAGTTCTAAAGTAATGCAAAGATATCTATGCTTCCTTGGGCTCAGAATCTGAGAGCAGGCTCACAGGTCAACCTCTCCCCTCAGATCTTATTGGAGTGGGAAGAGCAGTGAGAAGGTTTAAACAGCGTTATGTTGCATCCAGAGAAGTACCTAGATATGGCTCTTTCGACAGCACGATTCCTGACAGCACACCAAGGAACATATGCCCATTCATGACACGGATCATCAAGGGGTCACAAGCTCAGTGTGCACGCCACACACAGGCTGTTGTGGGGCAGAACCGAGGGGGTTTTCATCGCCTCGAGGTGATACGGGGCTGTGCTGGAAAGCAGCTCTTCCCCTTTCATCGCAAAGACTGACCCAAGGACTGCTGCTGCCAGCCCGAGAACAAGCAGCCAGTGTTGAGATGAACTTCTCTCGAAATGTCTCTGTGCTCAAAGGTCTTGGAACACAAAAGAAAGGGCAGAGACACAGACCATGATCTCTGGTGCTGCAAGAATCTCTTTGGAGACCAGTCTACATCTGCAGCAGTCCTGATTTATTTATTTATTTGCTTGTTTATTTTGCTGAGCCAGGAGCTTAGGAGTCAGAGGGATGAAAGTGCACATCCATAGCAGTTGACACTTCGCTTGATAGACCTAAAAGAACTCGTGGATCGGGAGACATAAATTAGTGCCACATTTCTCTTTTGGCTTCAAGTCTGAATGCCAGAAAATAGGGCAGTTGACTTGGATGTGCACTACTCCTTGAGAGCAGAGGTAGCTGCTGTGACCCTGGGAGACTGAAACACACAGGCAAGCCTATTCTTCAAGTTCACTGAAGGGGTCATAGCCTTGTAGGTGCTGGATTCAGAAATGCAATGTGATTTAAAACAGAGCTAAAGGGGTAGACAAAGCAGCTGGGGGAAGGGAAATTGTCAGAAGGTTTGCTCCAGGCTGAAGTATAGAAAGAACAAGAAACAGGCAATGCAAGGATACTAAAAGGGAATCTACAAAGAGTCAGAGGGTGAGGACCTGCGACTTCATCTCAACAGAACTGAGCATGAGCACCAGGTAACCCAAGAATCTGAAGGGACCTAAGAAGGAGAGGTGCCGTCCAGCGCTTTCACTACCAGCTACAGCACACAAGAGGAAGGGAGAAGGAGTTTTCCTGTGCTGGGAATATGGTTAGGATTCCTCAGACAACCTTTATGCATAAGACTTAGCCAAAGGACAGCACTGCCAGAGGAGAGAAAGTTCTCAAAGACAATGCTAGAATTAAAAAAAAAAGGAGGGGAAACAGTGGAAAAGCCAGCCAAAATCAGATGGAAAACTGCTTCTTGTTTTGTAAGAGAAATCTCAGAAGTGCTTCTTTCTGGTAGAAGTCATGATTTGATCAAATTTCAACAGCTAGTGGTGCCAACTCTGTTGCACAATAAACACTGGAGAAAAGAGTTTAGAGAACATATCAGTCATAACTACATGACATGTTAGTGATGTATGTTTCTTAGAGTGAGAGCAAACAGTATAATTCAACTTCTAATGAAGTCAAACAACCCAAAAAGTAAAAGAGCAAAAGGAAACTCTCTCTTTATCTCTCTCTCTCTCTCTCTCTCTCTCTCTCTCTCCCCCATCACAAAACACATTAGCAAAATGGAGTGTTCATGATTAATTCACATTCCTTTCCGATCGTCTATCTTGCTAAAGCAGCATAAAATCCAACTCTTTTGTTTCTTCCCTCTGAAGATATAGGAGACATGACATCATGGCATCTCATGTAACAGTCAAACCAGAAAGCACAGCTGAGCGGTTTTGAGGTTTCCTAGCAAACATCAGGATGTCTGCAGCAGTTTTACCTATCGGTGAGAACTTCAAACTGTCTCCACAAGGAAAGGATTTATTAGACACTTTGCAAAGAGCTCTGCACTTGCTGCCCCTGCTGTGTGTTGATGGACAGAAAATTCTACAGCTTCACGCTCAGACTCTTAAATTAGGCCATAAAAATGCAGAAAGTGCAGAGATCTTTACAGCTGCAGAGAGACTCAGGGATACTCTGAGAGGGAGCCCTTCTCTGGATGGAGAGATAATTAGAAGCCAGTGACAATCTGTACAGTTTTTAAGGAGAGGAAAGGTTTTTCTTTTATAAAGAAGAAAGCTAAAATACTTCAAGTGTACTACACTCATTCGAATGAGGCAGCTTTTTGAAGCAATTCCAATTGAGCTCAGCAGCTCTTCAGAATCTTTCAGATTGTTCCAGATCTCACCTGACTCCATTCTACATTTTCATGCAAGAAAAAGTTACTTCACTTTGAAAATCTGCATAATTAAAAGCCGTACTGTCTTCTGATTGATCAAGTTTCAAGTGACAGCTTTGCAGCAAGCTGCCTCCCACACAGAAGCAATTTGTAAAAGCCTTTCAGAGTTTTATGTAACTGAAAAACCTGACTTGCTTTCAGCCAGGTCTTTCTTTCCAGCACCGGTTTAAAAGTGACTGCTAGCAACTGCAAACAATACATGCTTGAATGTGAAATTAATTTTAATACCAATCTTTTTGCACGTTTAAGAGCTACCGACAGACACCAAGGTTTTCTGATGTTCCTCTTTTGCAGTTGGCAAATTTTGGAAAAAAAAAAAAAAAAAAAGGCCTATTTAAAGGCCAACTTCAGCTGCATTTTTCAAACACATTCAGACACACGATACACATTTGCTGTCAGCTCAAATGGACTTCTCAGTCCCATGAGAGCAAAACCCAACAACTTACAGAAGGAAGAAAACATTGCATTCCTTCTTTCACCGGGCTTGTGCGAATACAAGCCTGCATTTGTTTTCCTATTTCAGTTATATAGCACATTCAACGCTAGAGGGAGTACCAAAAGAAAGCTGAATCTTTCTTTCAGCCAAGAAGGGGCTATGAACAAGATCTGAATATGAGCTGTAATGGTTTCTCCTGAATCCACAAAACTTCAGGTCTCCTAAGGATCTTGCAAGTTGGGACAGTCCAGCGATCCAGGCCAGATTTAATTTGACATCATGTCTCATAAGAATTCTGGTTCTCCAAAACCAACATAAAATCCAAGCCAGGAGTGTGTTTTGGACTGAGATATCTGCCTTCCCAAGCACATCTTTTTAAGGTAAACTGCAAGTGAAGTTATGCAACCGGCACAGCAAGAAAACAGAAGGTTATGCAAAGTTTGCCCAATAAAGTGCAGTAAAACACATTTGTACTAAAAGCAAACAACATTAGTGGAGTGCTTGTTTGTTTTAAATAAATAAACTTGGCTAGTTACTATAACTAAATACTTGTGATATTTACAGATCCAACACCATGACAATATAGAAATTCAGTAGAAATGGAGTGAAAACATTGTCTTGATTTTCAAAATTGCAAGACATGGGGAAAAACAATTTAAAGAAGAGTAAAGTCCTGTGATATTTTAAAGAAGATATGACTAACACAATGCTTTATTGCTTTAAAACTACAGCCAGTCGAGTTGGGAAGACTGCTGCCTGTATGATGTACTTTGCTTAGTCCTTTTCCTTTCCTTTGTAGTGAAGAATCAAAATCACAACCCAGTCTGATTTCCCAAGAGGTCATAATCAGATAAAGACACAAAGAAATCCATGGGAAAAGGTACTGCGAATCAGCGCATACTGAATCAAATAGAAAGTACAAAGATTTTGAACTCATAAAAGAAAACTCTGGTCATTTTCCTTTTGAGTACACAAGTGAGAAATCAGAGACTGACAGACTAAACTCACCCGTAAGAGCTCCAGAGGCCTCTGATCCAAACACCTGCACAAAGCACAGCCAGCTTCAAAGCCAGCTCAAGCCACATGAGGCCTCACCTCCTTCCCCACTCCCCACAGGGTCTTAAATCCAGTTATCCCAACTCCCAGCAGAACAGAGCTGCCATCAGTCCACACATCCCCAGCCAGTGCTTCACTAGCATGCATAGCAGAGCATCTCCCCTGCACAGCCCACCTAAGACACAGCAGGAAACCTCCAGCATCGCTCGCACCCTAACTGCTTGCTCTTGAAGCAGGTGGTTGAGCAGTGGTTAAAATCCCCTGTGGGAATTAGGAAGCATCCCAGCAGCTGTTTGAAGAAAGCTTGGTCCACCTTTACCTTTACATCTGTTTCATGTCACTTTCCTGCCCCGATGCAGGTTAGATGCCAGCTGACTAGCTGCATACCCTGCTTGCAAGCCTGAAGACCTTCATTTCATACAGAAGGTGACAGCAGCCTGAATGATGAGGTAGAAATGCTCAAGACAGACAATTCAGAATACCCTTTGTAGGCACATTTGAATGATTTGCTTTATTGCAGTCAGTAGACTTTTCTCTTTTGTTCCATCTCTGTTGTGATCTCTGAAGATCCAAGTATACTCAATTCAAGAGTTCGCCTGATAAAAGAATTTTCAGAGGTTTTCATTTGTGAGTGATGTGCTCTTGCTTGGGAGTGTTCCTAATAGAAAATGTATATTAATTATGCAAATCAGGGTGCTATAGACGTACTTTAAGCATCTTTTTCTAGTTACTTGTAAGTGGAATTTGCTTTTTTAAACTGGCCCCTGGAAGAGGTTATCATCACTCACCCTCTGTACCTTTGGACTAAAACAAAGGAGTCCAAATTCCCTTATATGAGAGGAATTTTGACTCTTGCTCTGCACAGTTTTGCTGCAAACTTTGTTGTGCGTGATCGCTTCAAAGAGTGAATGTGGGAAAAGAAAATATTTGTATCGTAGTAATGGTCTCATCTATCCGTAGCACTTGACACCACAGCTGCCAGCTGTACGGATAAATATCACGTTGCAGATAGATTGTGTCTGTGAAGCAGCGAAACTGGAATGTTAATTTAGGCTCAGCCATGCTGAAACCTGGGAGGGCTCTGGGCATGCCCGGGGTGAAAGAGATCTCCTCAAAAGCCCGTGCTGCACTCTGAGCTGGATGCTGTCTTGGAGTTCTTTAAGATGACTGATTTCTCTAGTTTGTCTACAGAAGTTAACAGTTAATAGAGAGAGAAACATCAATACTTATAAATCAATAGACTCTCTTAGAAAACCCTCTGCACTATTTTCTCCACGCTGCCAGTTTCCTTTTGGCGTTCTTTTCCTAGCTGGTTTGTCCTTCATAGTTTCCCATAACGTGATTCTTGTCTTCCTCCATCCTTTTTCTCCCCTTGGAGATGAGGTTTGGCATGAGACTCATCTCCAGACACTGCACAACACACGTTTCTATTCCTCTGCAGCCTCAGTACTCTCCATTTTGCCACAGAGAGGCCAACACCAGAGATCACCTCGGAGCAAACCCATGACAGTGCTTAGACTGCTCTATCAGGGCAAGGAAATGTACGCTGGGGCCATCAGGAGGTGCTCACCACACATCCATAGAGCCAGCTGGTGGTGAGCTCAGTGTCCCCTCTATCTGCCCATCGCAGGCACTCTGGCACAGGTTTTCAACCTTGTTTTCACCATGGATTTGCCTGCTGTAGCTCAAAGGTGACCCACCCTTCTTCCATGTGCTCTCACCAATTTCAAAGCCACTGGTACATTTTGTACATTTTCTTCCAACCCAAGTGAAGATATTTTCCTTTTATCCAGCTGACTGCCCATACATCTGTGTGATTATGTGAACTGACCAAAGATATTATCTACCACAACCAACAACTAAGAGCTCCATCACTGCTTCCACAGTGTGCTGCATCCAGCCCAGAACTGCTCATGCTAGACTCATTCATGTAAACAACCTTCTGTGGCTTAATGAACCAACGCTCATCACCTGATCCAAAGGAATGCACCACACAGGTTCCTGGCCAAACAGAAGGTTAAGAGGTAACTGGAGAAGCTATAATATATAATTAGGCATCAAAGCTCTCAAGAGTCACAACAATTTTTTTTCCAAATTAAGCGAAAAATGAGAGGCTACAAAAAGAAAGTTTCTGTCAGATTCAACTGCTGGTGTCATTCTGACACCCAGCATCCAGGGGAAAAGAAATCAAAGTCATCTCAGCCTCACTACTTTAATTACTTATGCTTCCCAACAGCTCTCTGACCTATTCTGCTTTTTGTTCCCGAGGCCAGTCTTTGTTCTTCCTAAATAGCATCTCCTGTTGCACAGTCGGAGACAGAAGGCTGGACCAAGATGGTATCTGTCTCTTCCAGGAGTTCATTTCTTGAATTCTTATCTACTTTCATAGATACAACTGAAGCAACTTTAACCTGAACTCAAGAGTATGCAGCCAGAGAAAGCACTCATCTATCAGGATAGGTTCCAGTGGACCATTAGGAAAGAGAGAAGAAAAAAAAATACAGACTTCCTTTAACTGCCTTCCAGGCTCTGCCACCAATCTGCTGCACTTGCTCGTGCAGACCTTCTCCCATCTTCAGTCTCATCAGGATATATAAAATTACCTCTGACTTTTGGAGGTATTTTTTTTAAACCCTGTCTTCATCAGGCAACCTTTCCAACTTGTTGAATGGAGGCTTTTACCCACCTGAGGTTAGGCACTTAACCGAGATATCTATGTTGAAAGGGACCTTGAGCTGATTTAAATTTTTGTTCAGTTCTTGAAGTGTAAGGATTAAACTACACAGACCTCAGGAATTTTTTGCCAGCACAAAAGACAGAGGGAAAACCACCATGAACTTATGCTCTTCCTACATGCTCTGGGCTAGATGAGATAAATGCGGATGGGCTGCACACAACACCTGGGGGAGCACCATGACACTGCAGCCAAGCACAAACCAAGAGCACTAAGAGGGGAAAAAGAGTAAGAAACAGCACTGGAATTTACACTGAGATTTGCGTGAGTCCTTCTTGAAGCTTAGTGGCGCAGTCCTTTCTATTGTCTCTGCTGCCTTTAAATCACTGCTGTCAAACCAAGGAAAGGAAGAGGTTTTGCTCTCAGGTTATAGACAATGAATATCCTCATTGTCAGTCAACTGTTACAGAACTGCAAGTAAGCAGCGTTAATTATCTAATATCTAGGCACTTCTTTGGCTTCATACTAATTTTCCATCCTATTAGTTTTTATATCAGAAGTCACGCAGAACTGAGTCTGTAGACTCTATTTGTCTTCTGCACACTGGTACAGTTAAAGTTTCTCCAAATGAAGACCTGAATAAAATTTTAATATCCCTCTTAATTTGTCACCGATCTGAAAACCGAACTTGGAACAGTTTGAAGAATCTCTTCCACACAGGTCTTTTGTTTTAATTGAACTTTTCTTTTTCCCATAGGAAAGCTAATTTAGTCTGACTTGCCAGTAGTAAAATTGAAATTCTTTGGCTAATTAATTTTTATACCTGAAACTGAATACAGCTGACAGTTTGGCTTTTTTTTTTTTTTCTTTCCAGATTTTAATAGCTCCCTCTCAAAAATTCCACCCATGGCATATGAAACCATGGAAGAGTTAGAAAAGTTTTCAGGAATTAGAAGGTTTATCAGGGACTGCTGTATGGGGTTAGGAAAGGTTTTCGTCCCGACAGAGCTGGTGGCTGTAATACATGCAAAGTCTGGAGCCAGTGTGGGCTTCTCCTACAGGAAGATGGTGCAGTCACCTCTCATGCCCAGGTCACACATTGCACTTCAAGATATACATGCAGGGAAGCACCATGCCCAAGGCAGACGGTGGGACATGCAGCCCTGTGCTGTGTCCCTCAACAACTGATATGCCCAATTAATTGAAGAACAGAAACACAGAGTCACCAAGGTTGGAAAAGACCTCGAAGTTCATCCAATCCAACTGTCCATCTATCGCCAATAGTTGCTCAGCTTGTCATATACCATTCTGGAAGCTCTTGTTCATTCACCTTTCTGCACATTTAACACTGCTCTGGTCAGCCACCGAAGTCATTTATGTACAACATCACACACATTATTAAGAAAAAAGTTTCAGGTGTACATTTTATGAATTATGAGTACATTCTTGAGCCCTTTGAACACTGACAGCTGAGGGTCAGCCCTCGGGACAGCTGCAATGCAGGTGGGCTAGCTGGATCGTGCAAGGCAAGGCACAGAAATGCTCCTGGAGGCACACGTCCCATTGGAGCAACCTGCATGACCTGAGCTGCCTCTCCATACCAACGCAGCCACCTGGAAGGTGATGCAAACAGGATGGGACAGCAACAGGCTTAACTTCCACAAAACACTAAATGAAAGAAGGAGCAGGTGTCTGTCATGTCTAGGCCTGCAAATGTTCCAGTTATATGGTGAAGTGTCAGCAGCACAGATGTATTGATCTGGTTTTGGCTTGGAAGGAACTCCTGAAGCTCAAAAACATGGAGCAGTACGTGCCCCAACATCCACCACCCTACAGCACAGCTCTCCCCTTCATCTCACCCTCCTTTGAAGGCTTGTTTTTCTCCACCACCCAGCCTCAGGACTCTACTGAGGTCTCACCCCAACACATTCAAGCATGCCACACACCAGTTCTTAACCCCAGAAAGTCAAAGCACTGAATGAACCCACTTTTTCAACTTGTTTCCCAGTGTGGGATAACTATTTATACATTTGTGTATGTGGCAAGCACACAAAGAATGATATTTACACAACGCAGGATGTCTGAAGGAGCAACAGGTAAACACGACTCCTTCAACTCTGATCTTCACATCTTAAAATGATCTTTTCACATATGCATATAAAAGTGAAAGAAATGCCATATTTTATGATGGCATCCTATATAGGAAACTGCATGCAAAGTTCCTCATTGGCTGTGACTGTAAACGTGCACTGCATGCAACCAATAAAGTGCTGCATCTGTTGCAGTTTCATCCCAAACATTCACCCATAAATTATCACGTTTCTCAATCATTGTGTTGTAGTAGAAAATGCCTTTCTGAATCTAAGCGATATCATAAGGAGTGTACTGCATGAAATAATTACATTTATTAAATTATGCTGTATTCAATGCATCAATGTCCAGGCCAAAAGACATCTTTCGAGATGCATCACCTGATGAACCTCAACACAAATACTTAATAAAAATGGGAAGGAAGCTTGGAGATATTTCTTCTTGTAACTGAGGACCTATCAAAGAGCAGAAGTGCACAGGAGTTGTGCACAGCACCCAGGGCTCATGCTGGTGCAGATACATCACAATGGCTTTGGATGCTTTTCTAGATTCTGTATAGAGAAGATTCTTTTCGTCAAAGCAGTAATATTCTGTGCATTTTGCATAACATAACTGAACAGACCTGTTTTACATTGTACATGATATTTAAAGGAAAAGAGATAAAAAAAAAAAAGATGAACCGAATAGCAGAGAGACAGAAACACTAAGAAGGACTTTCCTTAAGTTTGTGCTGTTCCTTAACAGCTCAGGGAAATCGTTATTTTTCCTTCCTTCATTCGTACTCCCTTCAAGCAGCCCTCCCACCATACTTTCCATATACCCAGGTACACAGTTGCAATAGGGCTGGTGACGATGAAGAAGTCAGAAGGATCATTACAGTGTGAAAGCACAGAAGCATAGCAAAATGCAGAAACTGAGCAGCGGGGCAAACTACAAGCATTATGCAGATACAGATATTCTACTGATAGAAAAATGAAGTCTTTTTCTTAACTCTAATCGAAACCAAGGTGGCTTAGACTTAGAGAGCTGGTTTTCAAGAAACATTCATCAAGCAGTGAAACATAAATCAACGAGGCTCTGCTGAGTAATTTTATTTTAATTACCTGAACAGCAAAGCCTTTAGAGGCATATGTGTGACTGTTTCTTTTTTAATAAGACATTATTTTGCTAGTTATGTTTTTATCTTGGTCAGAAGCCTGGTGGTTTTTACGTGTGTTTTTGGACCTTATAAATAACCAGTAATAAATAGCTCGGCACCTATAACTCAGGGACAGCCCAGGATCCTGTCACTGCTCTGCTAAGAAGTATTTTAACATGCAGTAGAGCGATGCTTCTGCTATTTTCCGACCTGCAAGGGGAAGAAGTGACACCTAAGGCTATGTCTACATTATTTATACCACTTTGATAGATTAAATCTTCACCACAAGGATGAGCTTTTAAAACATGCCTGAAAATGTTTAAAGATTCCACAGGTGCTCTTGCTGAGCGCAAACAAAGGCTTCTTTTTGGAGTATGAAAACAAAATTAAAATGGAACAGTCCTGGAAGCTATAGTTTCTGCTTAAAACAAATCCTTGACTGGACATGTTGGATATATTTATTTTTAACTGATGTATTTTTAGAGCTTACAAGAGCAATATGTGCAAATATACACATACACACACGTGAGCACTTGTGCATGCATGTATGCATATTCCTATATATTATGTAAAACACATATTTGACCAAAAAAAAATCAGTGAACTAAACTCCTCACTCTGTTATCATTTTTCATCTGTGTGAGATTGTCCTTAAAGACAACAAACTCTAATAGGAATATTTTTCTCTTCAATTAATACTGGCCTCTGTAGACATTGGTAATGAAAGGAGGGGACAGGTACAAGACTTCGCTAATAATGAATGAATCCTGGTAACTTGGTTTCATTAGTAAGTATGCAAAATTATGAAAACGAACAACACTCCCAGCTCAACCTCTTGTCTAGAGAAGCATAGGTGACAATCTCATTTCAGATCTCTCATCCCAGTTGTTCCTGGAAATTTCCATTCCAGATCCAAATCTGGTATCAACAAAGACTCAACAGCATTGTTATATGAAGGAAATGCTTCTTAAATACTAGAAAATACAGCACAGGTGAACACAGAGCACTGAACTACACAGACAGTATTCTTTGTATTCATTTCCACGCACCTACAAAATAAGTGCTTTCCCCACATTCCTCATTTCAGAAGGGATTCAGCCCTGGAGGAAAGCCTCCAGTTGAGGCATCCTTCCATCACACAACAGCTCCTCAGTTAAGCCAACATGGAGATCCCTTGTTGCTGGAGATCATGACAAGACAGCATTGATTTAATGGCTTTTAAATTTTTGTCAAAACATTAATGGATGGCGTTTCTCTGTGACTGTATGAGCTTACAGTGTAAAACCATCTCCAGGCTCCAAGTTCCATGAAATATAGCTAGAAATAAAGTAAGCCAGTCCATTTCAAACTTCAGGACATTTCATATGCTGTCAAAAGTACATAAAATAAGAAATGAGATGTGACAAGGACCCTGTATGGGTCTGTGAAGCTAACAGATAGATGAACGTGAATGTCTTTGAATTCTGATTTATTCTAATATATTTCTTAAGTCTTGCTGACATTATTTGTACATTTGGGGATTTCAATGACAAAGGCAAAAAATGTTGTGATCATTTTATATTTAGAGTAGGACCATAACTTTTTTGCCATTTACAGCCACTAGTGCAGCAAGCAATGCAGAATGCAACAGCATCATGAACGTTTTCCATACTGTGAACTTGCTGGCTCTCCAGAACTGCAAGTTTCCTAATTACCTCAAATATATCAAACATACATGCCATGGCCCTCGTAGTGATGTAAACAATTGGGTAACAAGAAGAAAAAACTGATGAAATGACTTCTGCGGCGTTGATGACAAATCTGGGGAACAGAACCATACTCTCCCACCTCTTCAAGTGATGTCTGGATCTTAGAGCAATTGTCTCCCTCTGTTTCTACTGAAAGGAGTTGAGTTCAGAAGTGAATCAGCTCCTCATTTTGGAAAAGAGCTGCAAACAAAGCAAATCCTGGGGCTGACAATACTGTGCATAGGCTATGGAGAGACACAGGTACATAATTTGATGACACACTTTGTATAACGAAACTGCCTGCTATTATTTATTCACCTTGAGTTCAAGTAACCAGAACACAAGGCATTTACAAGTAAATGCTGCAAATAAGCACAGTTCAAGGGAGCATATACCTGACTTTCATGGTCATCTTGGAAGCTCCCTGACAGAAAAGACATAACCTTCAATAGTTACAAGAACTGTGAGAAAAAAGGCAGTTAAGGAAACGTGAAACAAGAACGCCCTTGGGCCATAAATGGAAACGTCACCAACAGTATCTACAAACTTGACTCCCCATAGAAACCAGACTTCAACGTAAACTTTATATCATTCACAGCTCATTTCAAATATTTGTAGCTTTATAGTACGTGTATTTTGATCTTGTTGCTCGAGATTTTGAAAAGAGGAAGAAACTCTGGTAACATCTCTGGGCCGGTGTGAGGGTTGGACCAAGGTGGAACATGAGAAACAGCACAAGGTCCATCACTACGAATGGCTTTGGACTGCTCCTGCCAAATCCCAAGTCCAGTTTTAATAGAAAAATACCCAAAACAAATTCAGCTTTTTATAGTATAGCTCTTACACTACTGATGCTGCTTTCGTATGTCATTCTTAGGCCGTTAAATAATTGCCAAACTTGGAAGCAAGCAAGATCTAAAAAAATAAAATGCCCATACACTATATTAGAATCACCCATTGTCTAAGACAGTTTGAAGCGTTATATGTTAACAAGCTCCAGAGATTGCACTGGTATTAAAGGAGCAGAATTTGGTCCTTAAATTTTCAACTGAAGGAAGATACAGACCTCCATTAAAGTCAGTAAAAGCTCAAGCAGAAAGAAGATCAGAAAATGTACTTTCTTCCGATCACTGTAACCTGAGGATGATCGCTGGCTTTTCTCTCCTTATGGCTCCATGAGAAAGAACAAAAGGCCAGAATTTTAGAACTCATCTCAGCATAAAATTGCTTTAAAATGTCCTTTCTGAAATAGGTTTCTTATGTCTAATTCCAAAGGAGTTCATCACTGTATTTTTAGAAAAGCAATTTGGAATTTAACAAATACAGACACTCAGAAATGTCTTTGTGCTTCCCTACTTTTGCAAAAAGACATTAAGGTCATATATTTTACTTTTTTCTAAAGTGGAGATTGCTTTTGAGTGGTTGTTACCATGACTACCAAATTTGGAACCAAATAAAACTGCTGAAACTGGAACCCAGAAAGACGTATATAATGCACATGATTTGATCCACAAAAACTGTGACTCAGAATTATGGAAAATCTTCCCAGATGCTCTCTGAAGCACTCCGGAAGAAAGAAGAGAGACCTACACTTGTGCACCAGATTCATTAACAGAGCCATCAGCACATTTTGTAGCTCCTGCTCCAACGTTACACCATTTTTTGTTTCATGTGAGGCTTCAGTGCCCACTCTTGCAGCCTGTCTTTGGTTTTCCTCTCATCTTGTCCTGCCCTCAGCAAAAGGAACTCCAGAGAACAGGATCCATCACACAAAATAATGCAAAACGATGAAATCTGATTTCATTGAATTTACTCAGCCAAAAAGGGACACTGCTCTTTCACATATGTTGTTCAGTGCACTTGTCTCCCATTTCAAAAAGATTTTTTCCGCTACAGAATTCAGGACTCTTCAAAGTTTGAGAAAGACTGAGACTGAAAGGACTAATGGGGGTGAGCTGACAGGTGGATTCATTCTCAAAGAGTGATGACGCTATTTTAAATATTTAATGTGCTGAAAAATATATAGAAAGGAGAATAATGTGCAGTTGGGTTCGGTGTGATAATGTAACACTGCATTTTCTGTATCTACGCTGCCGCCACATTATACAGAACTATATAAAAGAAAACGGCAAATTTCAAATCAGTTATCGTTGAGCTATCAGCTTAAAAATTAATCTTTTCCTTTCTTTTTCCTTTTTCCAGTGCAATCGATAAACACGCCATGGCTATCAATCTCCAAGCTCTGTAGCAATATTTTATTTTCAAGCTGATAGCGCTACGTGATGAATTGCAGCCATTAGAAAGCACGACAGTGTGTTACTGTAGCTTCAGCACAGTTGTAAGTGTCGCTGACAGAATAAAGTGAGAGGGTTTGCTTATTATTGCTGTCTGCATTTGAGATGTAAGTATTACCCCAAGGATGCACTGTGCCGAATTTAAATTCTTCCAAACATTTGAAATGACATTTCAGGGTTATTTCCCCAATAAATATTATGTACTCGCAACATCTGAACGCCGCTTTATGTTCCGATGTTTGGAGAGGTAACCATTTATGTCACCAAATGTGAGGGAAAAAAGTCATCTGAAGCATTTATCTGCCAGCCAGGTACATTAAAATGTCCACAAAGGCAGCATCATGACTGCAGAACGAATTGTAACGAGGCACCTCTGACTTAGGAAGTGAGACAAAGAATCCTTTTAGTAAATAATTATGCACATAGTGTAATAGAAGTCATCTCAGCAACACCGAGCTCCTGCGCTACGCAGCTTAACAAGCTGCCAAAAGTCTGAGCTGAGCTCGTAGAAGTGACTCCGTGTGCCAGTAAAACAGAACAGCTTTACCATCTCCGAGACCTTTCTTCTAAATCTCTTCTGCGTAAAAGCTTTTCTGCTCCAGCCCTTGTAGCAGCCAACATAAAAGCAAGGCATCTTCGGATGCATCGACAGGCTCCAAATTAAAATAGGTCTCTCCTACGCTGTTAATGTCACCAAAAAATGCCCTGGTAGGAAGCATACTGGGAGGGCAGACATTGGAAATGGGTTTTGTGACTGGAGAAGTCGGTCTTCAGAGCCACTGGCTTGGCAGGGGGGAGACAAGATGGGAGCAGCACAAGCTGGGAGAAGAGTAGGATAAAAGCCCTGGGATGAAGCATGGGGGAGAAGGCAGAGAGGGCACCAGGAGTGGAGAAAATGAGGGAAGGGGAAGAGAGCGCCTGGACCTCTCTGGTAGTTATGAGCAGTCCAGAGCTGAGATTAGAGCTACATTAGGAGAAAAAAGCTGCCACAGCCAAACGTAATGGGCTTTGGATCTGAGATGTATCCAGACACTGCATTATGCTCCTGGGTCTGCTAATGCCAAAGTTGTCCACAGATATCAAGAGGTGACAGCTGCAAACTCTGAGCACACGCTGCTTAGGCAATGCTTGTGCAACCCTCGCTGTTTGCTGCTGCCGCAGAGAACTGCACATCTGAAACAACTCCAACATCAGAAAACACAGGAAGAGGTTGAAATTAAAAATACGTAAATAAAATTGAATAAAAGAACAGCTACCAATTAATACTTATCTCCAGGGAGACCTCTGTGACAACACAAACCTTCTGGCAGGGTACAGTACCTATCTGCAGCACCACTGAAGTGTCATGGAGGAACAGGAATAGTCCCATGTACCAGCATCGTAACTGAGATCACTTTTTGAACAGGGGGTAATAGTAAATAAAAGGTTCACTGAGGTGATTTTAACTTGGCCAATTGTATCATACAGAAGTGACTTTAACATTTCTACCTGCTTAGCAAAGGAAGGGGAATAAAGCCTCATTTCTTCAGTTATTTGCAATTCTACAAGCTACCATCTAATTTTATTTATTTTTTTTTAATTCCATGTGTGTTCCCAAGTGAAAATTAAACATCTTGCATACTGAATTTCCAAGCGAGCTTTAAGGCTTTCCATCTTCTCCACAGTAGGTTACATTTTAGATTATATTAGAACCCACCCACCTCGTGTTACACCAGCAGGTTACGTTATAAGCTAACTGTAGATCAAACAACATACCTGTACATTTAATAAATGTGTAGCACACTGAACAACACCAGCAAAAATAATTACATACTGGATAGCTAATACCTCCATTCACTTGTCTATGCACAAACTACCTTGTGAACCAACAAAAGCCAAGTACCCTGAGCCCATCCATGTCTAAAAATGTTTCACACCTCCATGGCATTTGCATTCACCGACACTGGTAAGAGCCAGGCTAGAACAGGCTGCAGATCTCGGCACGCAATCCAGTACTTCGTGCTTTTCTATCTAGCTCAATATGCAACTAGTTAGGAAGATAGAAATAACACAGCACCTGTCAGTCACTGCAATAGTCTCATCTCCTTTTTCCCCGTTACATTTTCCAGCTCGATGCAACGACCCACCTGTCTGTTCCCAGTCCAGAATGGCACATCTCTTAATCTGCTGCTCCCAGGGCTGGAGATTTCTATGACAAGCACATTAGAATTGTACTCAACTCTAATACAGGCCAATATTAAGATCATCCCTTTTAAGAACCTTGCTGCACTTTCGCAGCAACTGATCTAATCCTATTGCACATTTTTTTCATTACATGCAAGCTGCCATCTTGTAAGAAAGGAAGAATAAACATATGGATATGAAATATGTTGGAATAATCCCTTCCTGCACTGATACATCACTGTCTGTATAGACATTAGAGAACACATAATATCTAGCTTTGTGCATGTTGTGATATTTCACACCGCCTCCCATTTCACATGGAAAAGACATTTGACTTTGTCTAACATGAACTCGGTTTCTCCTAGATTTACCACCGAGAAGGACGCAACTATCTAAAGAACTCTTATTTCAGAAAATATCTTATGCGTTTAAGGACGAGGTGTTAAAAAAAAGCACTGAAATGACAATGGATAATGAAGATAAAGACCACATAGGCAGCTGAAGTATATGGTATTTTTTTTTGAAGAGAACAAGAAAGAACAGATCTTCTGTGCAGCAGCTAAAAAGCTGTTGACCACTTATTGACATAAGAATTAAACACTTCAGACTTAAAATTACAATTTATTAAAAGCCACTAAAATGCCAAATAAGCAAGCAAAACATTCAAGAAACCTATTTTGCCTTGTGTTCTAAAGGACACGTGGATCCAAATAAATATGGAACAGCAGTGAACAAATGTATATCCTACGTGATTCAGAGATCCTGACGGGAAATAATTTGGTGAGAGAGAAAAAAGAAGTAAGTGAGGAGCCAAGACACGTGTCTGTTCTCCTGTAAGATTAATAAGCAAATGATACATCATCACTCTTCTTCCAACAATTGAGAAGCTTATCTGGTCTTTTTGGGAATCTATCTCAGTATGCCAAGTAGCTGCCAAGACTTCCACACTCTCCATGCAGATGATTAAACCGGTCAAAATATTATTACGTGAAAAATGATTAAGTCAGAGGAAAATGAATGCCTGGCTTTTGAGTAGTCTGAAAACCTCTGAAGTCAGCAGTGTGGAACATGCACGGGATGAGGATGGGAACAGCAGAGATGACAGGCACAAGATCTCACAAAAAACAGTCCTGCACTGCAGTGCTCTGCTTTATAGTTTCAAGCTATTGTTTCCTTCCCCTTCATTTGGTTTTCATTGAATTAATGTGGATAGTAAGAAGAAAAAATCTTGCGTAAAACCTACTCCAGAATTGAGAGTGCAGCATAGCTCCCCAGCATCAAGATTCAGCACCTCCACCTTCTCTGTCCCATGTCTGGAAGGAGAAAGCTATGACTTTTGCCACTGTTCTTCCCTCACTGCACAGCATGAGAATGGCTCACCCAGTTCCACCGCTTACCTCACATCTTCTCGTATGAAAAATGGATTAGAGCTGCTGGCATCACAAGGGCTTAGTTTTAATCAATCACACCTTCTCACATTGTCATTATTATTAGTGAAGCGCAGATCCGCCACACTAATGAGTGCCCTGGAAACATATGCAACTGACTGTCTAGATGTTGGAGATGCTTAATATCATTGGATGCTTTAACGAAAAGCACAGCGTTTTGAGTCATACTTCGACCTGGATGGGCTTTCATTAATTACATCAAACTATTGTGAGAGCCACGGAGAAGTGCAGCAGGAACTCATCTCAACCTGATGCTCCCCCTAGCTAAAGGGACGGCCACAGCCGGTGTCTGAAGGTCCAACAACAGGAAAGCAAAGCTATGCCCACACACAGTAGCCTCCATATGTGCAAAGCAATACTTCATCTGGATTTTTCAAGCCTTTCCCTTCTCATGCTGATTAACCTCCTAGAGTAAAGCCAAGCTTTGTCACATATAGGTAAATTGTAAAGAGATGCAAAAATGCCCCCCGTTTCCCACTCATATTTGTAATAGTATTCCCTGGGACTGCTGTCTCTATGGGAATTTAAAAGCAAGAAATCTTTCAGAGATACCAGAAACAACATTTTGATCTTTAAATACTATCCTTAAAAACAAAATCCTCCAAACCTACATTTATAGGCTTATTTTCATGATGACAGTTTCGCTACATTTGTTGAATTGTAAACCATGTAAAGCTCAGCAATAAAACGTCTGCAATCTGTAGCGGTAATGGGAGGCATGTCTCATAAACAAGATAAGTTGTTCCTTGCCAATATTGTTACACTTCATAAATACGAGCTCAAGTCTGTTTTGCGTTTCCTAGATCAGCAGCAGACTTTTATTTTAATTAAACACAACATATAAAATATTCATTTAAAAAACAAACATCATTGTTTTAAAGACATTATACCAAATTAAATTATATTGCTTTTGCCATAAAGTTTGTGCACAAAAGAACAATTCTGAAATCTGAGTGGACTGAGACAGCACAAGTGTCCATCAAAATCCAACAGTGAGAAGATGATAGCTGTCCTACAAATAAATGAACTATTTATATTTCCTGATAATGTAAGTGCTTATATGAACTCATTCCAATTCCCAAAGACTACTCATCTCTGCTGTGGTTGTAATTAAGAAACTACATCACATGGCAGAGAGGAAGATGGTTCCAGTCCCATTTTATGCAGCAAAACTACTAAGTGTTTCACTTCACACTGACATGATTTATAGTCTCATTTCATTAGATTAATATTGGATATCCTGCATATAGTCATCTTTGACAGGCTCGACACCAAAAGTACTTTTGTTGGGGAAATCTACAGCTTGGGTATAGGTAGACCAAGATCTCAAAGCATGATCACAACATATCAGCTATAACCCCATTCAATAGAAATGGTATTTCTGGCTTAGCAACACAAATGCATAGAATCACACAATGGTTGTAGTTGGTGAGGAACACTGTGTATCATCTGGTTCAAAGGCCCTGCTCCAGCAGGTCACCCTGCTTCTGGATTTGTCTGAACACACTTCAGATGAGCCTAAGAAATATAATCCATTACAAGAAAAAAGTTTTAAGAAAAGAGGAATTCTAGGAATGGAGAAGAAACTATCTGAACTCTCTGAAACACCTGAATACTGACTTTTGCTACAGTACTTGCAACCCACAGCCACATAGGCATGTTTATCCATAATAAGTCTCCTGTATGGCCACGTATCATTCAGCTGTAAATCTACCAGAACAGCTAGCATCAGGAATGCCGTATCATTCCAGTCTGAAGTTTCTACCACATTAATTCATTGCTTATGGATATGCTCTAAGAGTTAAGCCATTTCAGTGGGTTTCAGCTTTTAAAACATTCTAACATCGCCGCATTAAGTGGTCAGTTTTAAAAGACAATACTGAAAATATTTCTATGACTAGCTGATTTACTTAAAAATAAACACAAAATATTATATAAATAAAGTTACATTAAATAATAGCTGGCACTAGTGAGACCAAAATCCAACTAATGTACAGGACAGGAAGAGGTTAAGTAGAATTATATGCTGAGAAGGAAACTGTGAAGCAGGAGTCCTCTCTGTCTCCTATGTTTAAGCTTATCCAAAGGCAACTTCAGCCCTGGCACAAACACTTCAAAGTCTCTAGAAGAGGCTGAAGCAAGTTGGATAAGTGTTTACTGAACTCATTTGGTCACTGCTTCCTGTAAGCCTGACTTACAGTGTTCGTGCTTCACCCAAGCAGCCACTTATTCTTATGGAAGTGCAGAATTTACTAAATCAAACTCATGTCCAACACATTACTGAACTGGTCAGCTACATGGCAACACATCCTTGCTTCTCATAGGTCCCCATGTCTACCAGTAAGGCAATATCAAGCTTGAGCGTGGCTGAGAAGCACAGAATTTCAGGTACAGCACCTCTCCAGAGGGACTGACACTGCTGTGCAAAGTGACTGCATCCAGACACACGATACTTCTGCGCTTTTTTTTCATCTCACAGAGCTTTAAAATGTCACCACCTTCTCTAATAAAAGACCGCACAAGAGCTGGGCTTCTTAAAGCGCACTGCTTTTGGAAGACATTTTGTGCCATTAAAGTCTTCCTATTCCCCTAAGCAAACATGATCTCCCAAGTTCCCCAGTCTCAGATGTCCAGCCTGTTCCACACTAACCACAGAGGTCCATTCCTTGATTGGATATCGTATTCTTTACAAGCTGTAAATATTTGCATCATGTGAAAGAAGTGAGTCACCAAGGAGATGTAATTACAGTGTAAGCCAAGAGTACTGTAATATACAGCCCAGCGTAGCTGAGATGTGATGCCCTGCCTCCACCATCACCATCACAGTGACTCAGGTCCCCAGTGAATTTAGGTTCAGGCCCCTTCTGCACTCCTGGCCAAGCTCGGTGTTGGCTTTGTTGCTTGCTGTAGCCTCAAATAAAACATGTGCTGAGGATGTGCACAAGAATTGAGGTGTGTGGCTGGATGGGGATTAATCCCAGCTGAAAGCGCCTCTCTGAACACGCACAGGACACTAAACATTTCACTTTGTTTTTAAACTACAGCAGGGGCAGTTCACCACATGGTTGATGAGGCACATTCTGTCAATCCCAGTGCCAGGAAAGAGAAGCAATGTGATAGCAGAAGGACACTGACTATAGGGCGGCTGCCCCCATGAGACTGCCCCCATGAGCTGATACAACCCAGGGCGATGTCAAGACCTCAGCTAAAGGAGTTTGGTAGAGACATTTGCAGTGGAAGCCTGCCGAGCCTTCAGTTTCCCCCATTTGGTCCAACAGCATTGTGTTTTTGCTGATCCACTCAAATTGGAATAAATTACTCTCTTTTTTTGCTGATTGTTATTTGTCTTGAGTGGCTGCGAACTATGTTTTTGCCAATCTGAATGAATTGCTATTGTAAATAACAACTAAATTAACTTTGGTATTCGATTAGCGTGGCAAAAGCCTTGAGCTGTTTATTTTATAATCATTCAAATCACATTTTTGTTCCGTAGCTTTATCATGACGTTTTCATAAGCAAGAACTTGCACAGCATTTCTCAAACTCAGAATACCAGACCAGTACTGATACAAATACTAGAACGCAGTCAGCAGCTAAAAACATGGTACCCCCATTTTACAGATGGGAATTCAAGCACTACATTGAAAGACTTCTACATAACCACATATTAAGTCATTAGCACAACGTATATATAGCAATTATTTCTGTAAAAGTTAAGGCTATGTTTTATAGGGAATACATAAAGCATCTACATGAAATTAAGCATGTTCCTAATTACTGTGATGACTCAAGGAATGTTTCAGCAGGTGTGGAAGCAGAGTCACACCTACTGAACAGGAAAGGGAATATGAAATTGCCTTTTTTTATTATCGTACCAGTTAGGCAAAAAGCCATTTAGAAAAATATACACTAAAATTTTCTGCCAAGTTAAATACTTTCTAACACATTAACTATTATTAAAATAACTAAGCAAATCCCCAGGTATCTTTATTTTTCCTAAACAGGTACGATATGCCTCAAATGTACTGTACCAATGCTAGTAAATGGTTATGTACCTTCTGTTACACATGTATTACAGCACGGAGACCACAACAGGATGTATCTGAGTGTAGGTTTCTGTATAGGAACCAGGGAAGCAAAGGAATGTGCCTCGTGTTGGCTCTGCTGCCATTAGGAACAACTACAAACTCCCATGGTTTGGCTGGGGTCCCTAGAGCCAGCCACTCTCCCCACTGTAGAGGTAGGATCAAGGAGCGCCGCTGTTATTTTCCAGCTGGACCAAAGTCTCCATTCAGCAACATTTTCCAAAGTTAAAAAAAAAAAAAAATTACTTCCATCAATTCTAAATATATGTAGAGTTAAAAATAGTAAACCTCAACTTGAAAAATCCCGGCTAAAGCTAACATACACTTGGTCTCAGTCTGCACACCAGCTGCGGATAAAAATGTGCTGAAAAGTAGAACATTTTGTCTCTTTTCATTTATCAAACATTCAGTTGCAAACACACAGTCATCTGTTTAAGAAGAGCTGAGAATCTGTTAAAATTATTCATTTGATGGTTTTGTGAATTTGAATCACAATTTTCTCTGAAATTGAAATTCTCAGGTAACTTTCTGCGGGTAACACTTTCAATCACAAACCCCACATTACCAGAGCCTTGTTATTTTTTTTTGTTGTTGTTGTTGTTTTTTTAAATGCTGCTACACATTTTGACAACAATTTTTTACTTATTTTTTCAACTAATGAATGAATTCACATAAGCAAGGTCATCCTGCAAGTTGTAAAACATATCTGTGGATCAATGGATCGCTCTAGCAGTCACTACAGTAGTTAGGTGTAACACATAGGTGGCGTGGATTGCAATATGCTGTCAATCTGTCAAGCCTTTGACATTTTCGTATTTCACAAGGAAGAATATATATGTTTGTATGACTAATTAAATCCCTAAGAGATCAGACACAAGATGACAGAGAATCCAGGTGGATTCAGAAGAATAGTCTAAGCAAATCTTTCAGTTTATCCTTCATTTCAAGCCCGTAAAAACAATGAAGGATAATTCAGAGTCCATTGAACCAGTGATTCTTGGCAAATTTTCACTTTCTAGAACATATTATATATCTAAATCCAAGCTAATTCTTTTCTCTTTAAGGCCAACAGAGAAAGTATGTTTACTTCTCTTTGAATGCTCCTACTTCCACACCAGCTCACCCTTATTCCAGTCCAAGTCCTGATTCTCTTCCTGGTTGCTCTTTCTTCTCTCTTGGATTTTTTCTAAACATTTTGCTCTTCTCTTCCTTCCTCTGATAACACAGAGATGTACTTTGCCTTAAAAAGTACCTGCGCTCTTCCCAATGCTCTTTCTCCTTTTTTCTCCTTTACATCTGGGTTTTCTGGAGCAGCTCTACCCCTCTCCCTAGCATCTCTTCCCCCTAACTCACTTCCTAACTCACTCCACTTGGACATCATCACTCCCAAAGAACCACCTGCCAGGGTTATGAAGATTGCCACTCTCTCTGTCTTCTTCCTAATGACAAAAGAAATAGTTTGCCTTCATCTCTTCTTAGCTCACCTATCAACTCATTTCCTTTTTTCTTACTTTTTCCCCTGACCTTAGCTTCCAAGCTTCAATTGCCTTTTTACTCTTTCCACTCTCTAGAGAGGAGATTGGGTCTCCAAGACACAAATACATGACATTTGCAGTCATGCAGTTTTGACTTTATCTATATATTCAACGACACCATCCTACACATCTACCTCCTCAACCTCTCTCAGACGTTTCCCCAAAACTCATGGCTTTCCTGATGATAGGAAAAGAGTTCATCAAACTGCTCTGCGAGTGAACCTCCTACATCCCAGGATAAAAATAAGCAACAACAGTCAGACATATTGCTAAGAAACCATATGCTCCTCATTTCTGGCTATCACCAAAAGAAATGGGAATTGCTGGTGCTGCAGGTCCCTAGGAATCAAACCGCATAAGAAGGAAAAATAATACCTTCTTCAGATAAGTTTGAAGTACGGGCAATCTGACGAATTGCACTGGCTCTCATTTTTTTCCTTACAAACTATATTAAATTGTTAAGGGCTCCATTGTGTTGTTTTTCTTCCCCAATGCAGAGACCCAGACAGCTGGAGGTGTTTAAAGAAAAAAGTAATCTTTTTTTTTTTTTTCCCCCCAATACGTAGAATTCCTATTCTTATATTAGTTTTTACTCTTAGAAGCTTGAGCTGAAATTTGAGTTCCACTGCAATGCTCCCTCTAATTGCCTTGAATAATTCAAATTTTACCACTCTCAGGGGCACAACTGGAGCCAGACTGTTATAAGCCGTATTTGCTACTCTGGAGCCAACAAAATAAGTATGCTTTATGCTGTAGAGCACACTGAGCTTAAGTTACATTATTTTGTTTGTTTCAAATTTAGACAAGTGAAGAAATCACAGAGGATTGGCTTGTCAGAGGAGCCTACCAATAAACACAGAAAAAGCCAGGCTTTACTTTTAAAGCAGCAGGAATACATCAAAATCACAGTGTAACCCTGAAACTCCTATTTTGCTGAATAAAATTAGAAAAGGCCTAAACTCTGGGATCTCTCTATTTTTGGCTCAAGAGAGAAATTCTGAAGCTGCTGATGATTTGAAATGGGTCCTGAAGAGAGGGAAGGAAGGAAATTAGGATTTTTTTTTTAACTTAAAAAATCGTCTCGCCTGTGTAATAACACTGAGCATGACTGTCACTCTGAAGACATATTAGCTCATTTAGGTAATTAGTGTGAGCAGCATGTTTCCCTGCTTATTCCATTCAATTATAGGGTGCTCACTTTGTCATTACTGGAGTATCTTAATGTGACTTGTAATTAGTGTAATTACAATCCAATGTTAATTATATCTGCCACTTAGACATAATTTTATATAGTAATGGTCTTATTCTCAATAACCTTATTATGTTGTTTATTCAAACAGGAATTTAGCCTTCTTTCATGCGTCAAATATGGAGATTACAAAAAGTACTGCCTGTCATTTTTGTAGTTATGACTAGGGGATCTCTGCATTGCAAAATCATATTTGGGGCAATCAATGAATGGAGAAAACCAAATTACAGAGACTGATTATTAGAGACATGCTGAACTAACAAAAATAATCTGCACAGAAGGCACATTAAGGCATACGCTGCTTCATGCAGAGAGAGGGGTCAGCATCCATGAGTTTACAGAACAAGAGACTGCAACATACACAGCAAACGTGGTGGGGTAACTTCCACTGGCAACCTTAACATCACTCTTATCTGCAGTGCAATCAAACAGCAATAGACTTCCCAAATAACAGCTGGTGAGACACTCCTTAGGGGCAATGATCCCTTCTAGCAGTGGGCACAAGCACCCAATATTGGTTTTTCTTTTTCTGTAGGATTCATTTCACTGATCATCTGCATTTTGGAAGAGCACAGCCACACATACTATGGTTTTAATTCAGACAAGGACTGGGGTTTTGCACAGCCCTCTTTGCTTCCTGATTTCTGCTTCACTCTGACGGGTTTCTTCTAGATGAAGCAAAAGTGAGAGGAATCGCCCAGGAAATGTCCCCCTGCCCCTCAGAACAGGGCTGTCCCATGGCATCAAACCACAGCACAGCCCCACCAAACGTGGCCAGCAGGTTCCCAGCACAATCCTGCTCCTGCTCTCTGAGGGCCCCACCATTTGCTGCCATAAGCACATCACAAAGCGAAGACCAAGCCATTCTGTACAGTAAGGTTTTCTTGGAATTAAGCCCAAGAGTGAAATAAACTCCCCCTGAAAGTGAAGAGCAGTGCAGACCCAAACCCAACTCTACTCCATGCACTTTTACCTGCTAGCTCTAACAATACACTGTTACATAGATTTAGAAAACCTAAAACCCAGTCAAACGACAACACATGTTTCTTCCTCCAAAAAGACTCAAAAGGACAAGTAACGCATGACAAGTGTTAGTCATGTTATTTAATGCACAATGTCGAAAAGTGGCATAAGAACCGGAGGAGCAGGGAAGGGAATTTGGCATCTCTCTGGGAGATGGAAACCGAGATCTCTCCTAATCCATGTCTTTTACTGAGAATCTGAAAAGGGGTTTCAAGCTTTGAGCTCATTCTTCGGAGGCTAATGAATCATTCAGATTTCCATGGCTCAGGGTGATGTCCCAAGACAGCTGGCAGCTTTCTTTGAGCTTAAGAAAATCAAGAAGTTTTGAAACGAGAGCATAGAGGTAGTGAGAATAAAAGTAAATCACAGGCATGTACACCGAGGAATGGCGTTATCGCTAACTCAGCTGGATAACCATGACACATTTTCCAGTGCTGAAGAGAGGCTTAGGGAGCAAAATCTCATGTTGTGAGCTAAGCCCTCTCCTTTGCTTTCTGCTGCTGAGAAGCCTTTCTCTCAGGTTGGGGTGGCTCCTCGTGCTGCCCAGAGACACACGATGCTCGGTTCCCCTCTGGTGGGACTGAGATCCCCATTCTGGGCACAGCATCGCATGATGCACAGTGCAGAATTCCCAGATAACTCTCTGCTTCAGCCAGCAAAACTATTATCTGTGAAAGAGCAAGGGAGCTCCCATACTGGAAGCAGCTCCATAGGCCCTCTCCAATGGCAACAGAGTTCTGATTTTCTCAAGATCATTCACAGCTTCAAATTCTTTCAGCAGCTTTACGTGCAAGGTACCCTTGTAGCTCCCTCATATTTCTTCCACGAAAAAAAAACCACAAAAAAAATTACTTTTACTATTAAATCTGTTGCAGTAAATGGGTTTGAAATCTGCTTTAAAACTCAGTATCACTACAGAAAAAGAAAATCAAATTTAAGTTATTTATTAACACGTTAAAAACAGCCCAAGGGAAGAGGATTGCTAATTACTGCTTAATTCTGTGGTTGAACGGAATATCCCAGTTCTATCATGAGGTTATTTTAACCACACAGTGTCAATGAGCTGTGTCTAGAAACTTAACAGGTGAAGGTATCTGAAATATACATTATTTAGTACACAAGGCTGCTGAGGTAGATGCCCTACCATTATGTAATCAAAGCCTCACTATTACGTAAATAAACTTATAAATACAT
Source organism: Callipepla californica brunnescens (assembly GCA_023055505.1). Lineage (NCBI taxonomy): Eukaryota > Metazoa > Chordata > Aves > Galliformes > Odontophoridae > Callipepla > Callipepla californica. The sequence goes on from JALIRH010000010.1 coordinate 18,482,301, forward strand.
CACTTGGTTATACAATAACTATAATCTATCTTTCAGTGTAAACTTCACAGATTGTGACTTCCTAATGGCAGCCAATTAAGTCACCTTTCTGCCAGTCAGGCTTGGTAAATTGGCAGGCCTACCTGCTCTACTCCCCTTTTTTTCCCCAACTCAAAGTTCATCTCCTAATACCAAGAGGTGAATTTCCTACCTCTCTGGTGATTAAAGTCATTCAGCCCTGTGCACTGTAACTCCACACAGGGACGGCCATAATCACCTCCAAAAGTGCTGCCTGCTGCATTTTAGTGCTTAAATACAGCCAGCAGGGGCATCTCTGGAATGTGCATTCAAACCAAGGCTGCTCATTAACCATTAACCAGCAGCTACCCTAAGTCATGTTGCTCCATTTTCTGTGGAACTGATTGGTCTTCAGCTGGATGGACAAAGCAGAGAACAACAGGTCTGCTCTCTAAGAGCACCTGCTATCCTATTGAAGCAGTGCAATGTAGGTGGTAAGAGGTTAGTTCCTTAGCATTTAATACTGTTAAAAGTGAAGTATTGACTACTACGACTATATTTTAACTATGCTTGGAAGTGAATTCATATCAGCCCTATGTATTCTTAGCCTCAGGAGAGACCAGTAGCTGCTTATGCCTTCAGGAATCATTTCCTAACCGTATTTGCTCCTTCAGTGTGGAGAGGACAGGATGAAATACATCTGAGCCCACAGTCCAGTCCACGCTGCCTGCTAAAGAGGGATTTCCCCAAGCAATCTCCAGAATAGGACACTGCCTTCCACATAGCTCCCTAAATAGCATCACACATGACCCTGGAATCCAGGCTGGAGGAGATATCCAAAGATGTTCACCTATCAAGCATCACTGCGGTTCTCCTCAGAAACATTTCACCTTGTCCTGCCCTGAAACTTTCAAGGTTTAACTTCTCATAGCCTGCTTAGGGAATTTGTTCCAGTATTTATGGATCTTGATGTTATGAACAGTCCCCTCACTTTTTAAGCCAGCTCCTCCTTGCTGTGACTCTTTGAGATCATCATTCTTCTAACACAAGGTGCATTGAGAACAGATTGTTTTTTTCCTATTCTCACAGCAGCCTGTAGGGTGAATAACCCCAAAGTAGTACTCAGAAAGAATAGTGAAGTTGGCACATTTTGTCAGGATTATATGGATGGTACATAAACATGAACAAAGAGAGGCTCACCTTTCCTGGATGGATGAGGTTCACCAATAACTCCACAGGGAAGGGATCTCCCACAAGAGCTCCTTCCCCAGTGCTGGTCAGCCCCTAAATGGGGTCTGGGAGAGGTGCAGCCAGACTCCACCCCTTCCAATCACACAGGTGCATTGCCTTCACCTGTGCTCCTGCGGCTGACTCAGTGCTCACCTCAGGTGATCCATCAGTGGTTCAGGCCCTGATTCAACAGTTCCCATACACAGCCTTTCACACATCTGAAGACTGTATTACTGCCATTGAGCATCCTGAAGCCAGAGGAGAAAACGCTGCACAGACAAGATCTGGGGAATAAGCTTAGCCTCTTCATTCTCAGGCTCTTCCCATCACTCCTACAGGTTTCCCTCTTAGTCTCTGTCTGTACTCAGCACAGTGCTATGGGGATATGGTGCAGTGCTACCAGAGAGCTCAGAGGTGATCAGCATCTTACCTAGTGCACAGCTGCAACTCTGAGGCTGGGTCTTGATGAAGACAATTGACATCTGAATTGCACTGGTGCACAACCTGTCACACATCTGAATTCTTGTACAGCTTCACAGTAAGCATAATGTCAAGTCAGAAACCAATGATGAAGTAAGCCAATTACTGTACTGCAGACATGCAAGTCACCTTAATGCACAGCAAATTCCGCACTACTTTAATTACAGCTACAGACATATACATTAGTTTTGCTTAGTAATTAAAATGTTCTGTTGTATTTAATACTGTTATCTGTATTCTTTGGTTAAGTGTGATTTAATTTGCTTTCCTAAGAAAGCTGGGTGTAATTTAAAATGAACAATGCATATCTGTTGCAGATATTCTTTGTCTAACGCTATTGCTTTCCATGATTACAGATCTAGAACACACAAACTTTTCCTGAGTTTGCTCACAAAGTTTCTAGAAGTCTGAAGTTCTCAAGCCCAAGAAAACATTTATTTGTGAACTGTTCAGGAAAATTCCTTGTTGCCAAGGCACTTAATACATGAGGTACCTGCAGCATTTGCACAGTCAAGGTGCTTTCACAAGCCCAAGGTGCTTTCACAAGCACTATGGTGCTCCTCTGAGCACACTGTTCATAGCTGATGTGCTGTAACTAATTCAGGAGCAGTTGAAGTAACTCTCCTTAAGCCCTCTTACACAACATATTCCTGTACAGGGAAACATTTTAGGAAGCTCCACAGTTCACCAAAAAACCAAAGCTGTGACACCGTCAGCTCAGTCCCACACCCATCTGCACAGGGAACCTGAGACCCTTTGTATTTGTTATGTCTTCAACACAGCTCACAACAGCACAAAGGTCTGCAACCACAGATCTGGTCTGTCACTGATGTCATTATTACTTGACTTGTCACAGAACTGAAAGATTTTTTTCCCTGTAGGAAATTACTGTATTAATTCTCAGCACACTGTTCCCCTCTTCCACACCACTCCTCTCGTCGCCAGCTCTCTGAGAATGATCAAGGATGGAAAAAATGATGGGAAGGAACAGGAATTCAGCACACACTCAGGGATGAAAGGCTGCAGATTGTTGTACTGACCACCAGCCATCCTGCACAAACCAGGCCTGAGAGTCCTCAAGCACAGCTTGGCTGGCTTGCATTTCTAGGAAGAAAAAAAAGAGCCTTTTTGTAACCAGCACGAGCAAACAGCGTGCTCTCACAGACTCTCTGAGGATGTCCTCATTTGTGTTTCTGAGCAGTGAACAGCTCATTCTGAAACGTGCTCTGCCTTGACGGCGTGCCAGCAGCAGACTTTCTCCATCTCACAGGGTCACAGAAGTGGGGATATTGTGAAAGCATTTGCAAGAGACGACCCGTTTTAATCTCAGCTGTCATTTCCAATGCTGTTTAAGTTTACACAGTCTCTCTAGGAAGGATGGAGAAATGTTTAAACATTATTCAACCACTTCCTGTAAATCCGAATACTGTTTTTATATTCCTTATCTCAGGCTGGAGAATTTCAAACCGGATCTGAGATCCTGTTCTCCCTGCATGACTCACTGGTAGATCACAGAGAATATAATGCCAATATTCATTCAAAAGTGGTTACACTCAGGTACAGATTCCTGAACTTTCGTGCTTTCTTAGTTCAAGAACTGGAATTATGCCAACCTACCTTTCTTGCATGGGCTTGATTTTGTTAGACTATGCAAACCCTCTTCCAAAGCAGATTTCTTCTTAACATGAAATCAAGCGCTATTCAGACCTGCAGATTATCTCATACCTGAAAACAGGTTCAGACACTGTGTCAAAACCAGCTGTCCTGACAGCTCAGCAGCTCATGGGCAGCAGAAGAGTCATCTCAAGAAAGAAAGAGTGGCAGTGCATCAGGAGAAGTCAATCAGGGTCAGGTACCTAAAAGTCTTTGAACATCTCTTTGGAAAATCCCCTTTCAGTCCAACAATTGGAAAGGGAAGCAACTTCGTTACCAAACCCTTCACTCTGCACGTGGAGGAGCCAGTTTTCAAATGGGTATCATGGCTGCAATCCGTGCTACACGCAGCTGAGGGGCCTTCTTACTTTAAAATGACCTAGAACCAGAGAAGAGGGACCCCAACATCCCACAGTAATCAGCCCACAATAATGTAGAACAACAGAACTCGTTTAATTATTGTCACTTTTTCTTTCTGACAAAAACAAACACTGAGTGAATGCTGCGATGCTCAAACCCAGGGTTTAACCCAGCCAGTCTAACACTGAGAGCCCTGCTGGTCTGCAGCCTGTCTACCCACCTGCCTGCCTGAATCGCTCCCTCTTTCCTTGGAGGAAGGGATAATATAATGGATATACATACAGTTATGTATAATTAATAATATAACAAAAGCTTTCTCCTCTGAAAAGCACCAGTTAGCTGCACAAGCTCTCTGTCAGGCCACATAATATACTTTGTAAAGCACTTTATAAGTATGTACAATTTCAATTTTCCAGCGGAGACCAAAACAAATTAGCAGCTTGTATTCCTCTGTGCTTTCATAATAATTTGCTTCCAGTTCTGTGTCAGTGATCAGGGTTAGTGTAATGAGGGGCAGGAAATAGTAACATCCTAATTAAACTGGGGCGGATAGGAAGTAAGCCATAAATCAGCTAGTTAGCTGGCGCTCAATGGGCTGTATTCCTCCCATGTGCTGAAAAGAAATGAATTTAAAAAAAAATAAAAATTGAAAGCCAGAGCAGGAAAGAGGAAAGAAAACTGCATCATGTTTGCCCAAAACCTTTTCTAAAGCTATGCCATCATTTACTGCATATGGAGTCCTTGGTGTCACACAGAAGAGTTTATTCATCCCCAACCTTAAGGATGCACTTTTTTGCTTGCAAGACCACAGCACAGAGCAGAAGTGATGCACACGTTGCATTCTCCTTTATGAAATGAAGCTACTGCACTTATGCACTAAGAAATAACTGGCCTCAGCAGCAGCTCAGGAGTACAAACTGCTACCATCGAGAACATCAGCATCAGCACAACCACACTTTTTACTAAGTTCACCTGGAGCACTTACAGAAAAATATACTTACTATATCAATTATGCCTCACCTGCACAAGGAAGTCTCTGTACACCCCTATAGCTATATACACAGAGCCCCCAGAGTAAAAAGTAGCATGTGCTTATGGAAGGAATTTTTTCTGCTAGCTTAGTAACATCAGCTTTTATCAACGTAAGTGAAGCAGACAAGAGTTCCTTGGTCAGGAACATCCACATCCTCATCCTCTGCACAGTGGTATCACCCAGAGGCATGAATTTTTCACTATTGGAGTAAACAGAGCTATGCTAGCAAAACTTTGCAGTGAGGCCAGGTTTCAGCCTTGCTGTACCACAAGGGAAAGCTGTTTGTTGCCCATCGATGGGAGAAAGCGAGGAACCAACTCAAAGCACAGACATATTTCCAGAGAAACAACCTCTTCATTTTGAGAGCTCCTATTGCCTGTCCAGAAAACCATCTTGGTCCACAATTGTGGATGAGTTCACATAGCACTCATAGCCAAATGTGTGCACCCTAATTCTTAGGTGGCCTACAGAAAAAACGGTGCTGAAACATCTGTCAGTAACATCAATGAAGTGACATAAAATATCAATAGGAAGATTATGCATCTTTGGGATTATTAAAAAAAAAAAGAGAGAGAGAGAAAGATAAATCTAAACCCCAATTGAAAACACTACCTCCTACCACTACAGAAAGACTTCCTGGGATGCTGCAGAATATTTGTTATTTTCCAGGTATACTCAATAACCCCCATTTGACTCTGAGACCTACACAAAGACTGTCACATCATTTCACAGCTGTGAGTGGTTCCTCATCTATACCCAAGCTTTCATTTCTATCAATTAATAAAATCAATTAATGCTCTCAAGGCTACTTGAAAATGAAAAAGAGCTAAGTCTATTTAACTAAGCTGAGGTATCTCAAGTCCAGAAGACCTCTGTGATTACAGAATCATAGAATCACCAAGGTTGGAAAAGACATACAAGATCATCCAGTCCAACCGTCCTCCTGTCACCAATAGTTCTCACTAAACCATGTCCCTCAACACAGTGTCTAAACATTCCTTGAACACCTCCAGGGTTGGTGACTTCATCACTTCCCTGTGCAGCCCATTCCAGCACAATAAGATTCTAGAAGCCCCGTGTAGAACTGCTTTACATGATACAGACCAGAGACCGTATCCTAAAAATCCTAGGCTGGGCTGTATTAATGTTGCAGTTATTTGCCTTGATCTATCAGGGAGCAAGTCTGAACTTAAGCTTTCATCCATCATTCACCTGATACTAAGATCTATTTATTTCAAAACTGATTTTGTAGCTTCAAGTATTACATGGTATTTCTGCAAAATAAATAGCATATCTGGTGCTAATAAATCCTCTGGGCTGCAGTCATTGGTACTGACAGAGGTCTAATATCTGCTGTAAATAATACATACAAGATGTTCCCTTAAATCAAGTGTTAGACCATGATATTAAGACTGCTGCCTGAGGGCTCTAAACCCCCATGTGGCATACATCATAATTACTTCACTACGCCTGCTTCTCCAGCACCTTTCCACCACAGCAATGTCATTATAGGAATCTGAAAGGAATCACCTAGTAACATTAGGGTAAGTCAGGGTAGGGCCGGGCCCATAATCCATCCCCATAAGCATCCCCATAATTTCCTTCTGAATCAGTTAAAGTCAGTCCCAACAGCTGAAAACCTTGGGTTTCAGAGCAAGCCCATTACGTGAGGATTATCACCAGGGACTGATGGTGTGAAGTGCTGAGCACTCTTTCCAAAGAGCTTCTTGCTGAGCCAAGCACAGTTCCTCCAATGTGCTCCCAGCAGAGGCATGAGGAGTTAAACTAAGGTATGTTACATTTGCAATAGTGTTACTACAGATAGTATTAACTATGCATGTCATTATTCCTTTTTCCTGTTTTCTTCAAAAACATTTCTGTTTGTAAGCAAATCTCCTTAAATACGTCTTAGAGCTGTGGCGAAACTGACTTCAGCTGTCAAAATATTATGTCAGTTTTAAGGTGGCAGATCCAAAGGGATTAGCTAATTCATAGTCTCCTGGGAAATCCTTACAATGTCTGCTGTCCAGCAGGTGGAGGGATTCCCAGGAGTGGGGGAGTAATGCCTCAAATTTCCTCCCAAAATGACACAAAAGACCACAAAGAAGCCACCAGGTAAAGCCTGAAGAGAAGTCCATGGAGCACAGAGAGGCCAGATCTTGTCTACCATGCTCTACTGAAGCACAGCATACACTTCAACAAGCGTACATGTTTTAATTTCCTTTCAACATCACTGTCCTTTTTTTGTCTCTTCAAGGTGGTATTTCTTGAGTTATCACCTATATATCAGAGTTACATTTTGTCAGTCTGAAAAGGATTCCAGCACTGCCTTCCTACCTGGAAACTTTTCATATTTACCCATACACGCAGGATATATCCATGCATATACACATAAATACTGTTCTGATAGATAAGCTTCTCTGTAAGACATTACACTCTTACGAGTGACTTATCAGATGATGTTTTGGAAAAAAAAGAAATATTCATCTCTGAACCATGCTGTGTCAAACGTATTGCCATCTATAACAAAGGACTACTGTGAAACATAACTCTTTTACGAAATATACTATAATTGTACTCTTTGAAAGCAGTGTCAAATCATTGACATTGACTTGGTATTCCACGGTATCAGAAATGCAGAAAACTTACAGTATATATGAGCCGTAAATTAGATCCTAATCTAAACGGATCAGTTTGATAGTTGCTAGACAGACTATTTGAGTACGGATTTAGCTCTGTCATTTCCCTTTTTCAAGCTGTTGTCTTTTTCATAGACTTTCAAAATTGGGTTTTTCAATAATTTTACAATAAATTACATTGCAGTCACAATATAATACAGGCACAATAAAGCTGAAGATAAACTGAAGCCCAGTCATGAATGCAAACTCATACCAGAGCTTGGAAGATGAAAAGCAGAATGTAAAATTTTGGCCGAGCACTTACTAGTTGTCAAGAATTTTGCTGGTCAGCATCGGAAAAATGAAATTCATATAACTAAGTTCCCACTTACTGAGTACACTGTGTTGTCTAACTGATGCTTTCTTATTCACAGCCCATGGCACCAGGAACCTGAGCTACGTTAGCAAGTGCTGATGGCCAACAAGAGCGTCTCAGTAGAGCAAGACGACTCTATGTACAAAACTCAGCACAGAAACAAAGACAAACGCACTCCCAACCCAATGTTTAACTAAAGTTTAGATCTCCTTTGAAAGCAGGGGAAATCTTGGAAGCATTCAGACTGAGCAGACATTGGCACGTTATGGATTCACATAAGCAAATTCATCCATTTTACACTCATGTGATAAAGGAAGGTTTTAAAAGTATCTTGTTAATCATCAGAAGATGTTTAATGTCTTCATTATCATCTACTTTGATGCTATTTCATGAAGCTACAACATAAAGATTTCAGATGAAGATTGTACCTTCCAGATGGAAATGAAAACATAACAACACTTATGTGCAAATACTGGAGAAAAATAAGAAAGAAAAGCAGATTTTCCAGAGAAAACAAGTTCTTGTTCTCTTGAGGATCCTCCCTCAACTGCCAAAACTATGACAACAAAAACCACTTTGGAGATAGATTTAAGTGAGATTTAAAATATATGTGTTTTGGTGGCATTTTTATTTTGCCATTCCCCATGTAGGCTAATTAGCACAGGCTAAACAGAAACAAAAGCACACAACCCACCTGTGTTTCCTGTACTTCCTACGCTTTCCGGTATCCTGGAACTTCTCAAACTGAGGATGCATTTACATGGCGCATTGAGGGCAGATGCCAACTTCTCCTGCCACACAAACCACCCAAAGCACACGGGACGTGTTCAGAGTGCCATGCCTGCTGATGTCCTGCTGCACCTATTGTGTCCTGCTAGAAACTGGAAGGGTTCTCCTGCTCACCAGAAAAAAAAAACCAACCTTTCTGTCCTACATCCTCTGAAAAAAGTCCTCTCAGGTACTGATGAGTTCATCAGGACACAATTTTAAGTGGAGAATCTGGAAATACATTGACACCCCAACTATATTTTTAATATTTGAAGGTTGGAGGTTGGTGAGGAATGCGAAGATGCTTGGTGCATTAACACTAAATGCAGATAGAAGCAGAATAGTGGACTGAAAATGTGTAAGATAAGCAAAGGGGCCCAACAAAATAAGTTATCACAGTTTTGAGAATTGTCACATGGATCCCTCCTTAAATGACCGTGGTGTCTGTGCAACACACCTCTCCCACAGCTTTACAATACATTTAACCTGCACCTTCAACTGCTTTCCTTGCCTCCACCCACTATTCAGTCTCTGTCTTGACTGCTTCTAACATTCTGAACATCTGAAGAGCTGCCAAATTTCTGTGGCAACCTATTTCCAGAAATGTTTCTTTACCTCGAGATGTGCAATTTCTCCTGAAACACTCCTCTGGAGCAAAGCCTGGGCCTGGCAATATGTTACCCAGGATCAGAGAAGGGTTTATGCTTCAATACCTATTGCACCTGTCATGATAATACCAGGCATTTTCCACCCACGACGCAGGAGAGAAGTCAAACTTCCTGGGAGATGTGCTAAACCAACGTTCAGCCTTGGGAGCCATCCAGGCATGGTTATCAGGAAACGAAAAGCTATTTCTGCTGGCTTGCAGGAATTGATGGCATCATTTAATGCCTCGTCTCTATTCGCAAGTGTGCATAATGCAGTTTTTCCACAGCTGCTGTGATGCAAATAAATTCAGTATTATCTACATTTTACATGGTAGGATGCAGTATAAATAGCACTGGAAGTTACGCTGGGCATAATTCAATATTTTAAGACATCTACTCTTTTCAAGTGCAAGACACCCATACAGCTGCCTCACACTCCAGCTACTTGACCTGCTTAATGTCTGGAAGTAAAGAAACATTATCTGTGTGCTCTCCGGATACGTGTCCCTAAGTAGAACAGTATTTCTGGAAATGACATCACTGAGTGAACCGTTTGTCACAGTCACAAACTGAGACTTCACGTGGAGCGCTCTTTTTGAACAGTGCAGCTACAGTGTACTGATCAACAAAATAAATGTCAGTACGTGATGGGTGAGGGATCACAGAAATATCTGCAGTCAGATACTCACTTTACAGCACTAACGACCACCGACAAGTCCCTGTGTACAAAATCCTGAAGTTCTGCAGATCCCATTACCGAATCAGACAAAATCATTTGCTTCATTTACATTTACTAGCGCAAAGAAGAGCTCTCGGTACCTATAATTTCAGTTCAGGCTTTTCCTCTTAAGGTAGCACTTCAGCTACAGACTGCAGTCAAACCACATCATTCCCTGAAAAATGGAATCCACCCTTAGAAACACCTAGCACTCACAAGGAGATACGGCCGGATCGTTTTCCTCACCGTAAATACAGCTATGGGCAGAACGCCTCCTGTTTTGTTTCAGCAATAAATCACTTCCCTGACTCGAGTTAGTAATGAGATTTTTAATCATGTGGATTGAACATATCCTCAAGTTAATAAAAAAGTATGGCTTCCTCTTTATCTTTAATAAAAGATTTGTACACTGCTCAAATGATTAGTATTACATTTTTAAAGAACCTGAGATTGATGCTTTTCAATTCTGCTTTCCATTTTTCCATGCTTTTATAATTCAAAGGTAATATAGGGAATAGTTAATAATTCATAAGGTAATTTTAAGGCTTTTATTCAGAAACCTTTTGCCTATTGACTTAAGGATGTGCCGTAAAAATATTCAGGTATTAATATCTTAGCAAGTGGCAGATCTATACAGATGAAATCTCCGAATTTATGCAAGTCAGGACTTGTGCTTAGGAATCACAGCATATCATTACTGCTTTTCAGAGGGTACAGGGGGAGGAAATAGCTTTACAGGACTATTTAAATCAATATATTTCATTTCTTCACACAGTTCTTTTTTTTTTTTTTTTTTCTTTTTTGCCCTTGTTTGCAGGTTTATTCTTGATGGAGCTATTTTTGCAGTTGCCTAAGAGACAAAGGAGCTAGCTGCACTTTTTAAGAAGGTAAACTGCACGAGACCAGCCTGAAGCAGCATCCTGAGAAAGCTCTGCTGGACAGAACCTGGTCCACATGTTCTCTCTGACCAAAAATACAAAGAGCAAAATGTCCAATGGGGCTTGGAGTAAGCACAGCACACGTACATGGCGTTCCATAAGCAATCTCCACCCAATCTCCTCAGTACTTTTTGGAAAAGTGGCATTTCTGACTGAGCCCTCTTCGAGGTCACAACAAAGAACTGATTAATTCGCTTTGGGGGGTGTCAGTATTTGGTTATTGAATATGCATTTCTCACATTTTTTTTTAACTCGCTTTTACTTTCCTTCCTTCAGTCAGATTTTAACCCTCTCTCAGAATTGCTCATCAGACTGTGCTTTGCTGTCTCCACAAAATACCTAATTAACAGCAGCCAAGCTCCAACATATTTGGGTAGAACATTTTTACCCTGCTCTGAAGATACGGAGCATTATTAGCAGTGTGTGTCATACTTCCACGTACACGTGTAATAGCCTCCACAAAGGAATAACCCATCTCATGCAAGCTTTCAGGTACTGCGAAGTGAAAACAGCACAGAGCAATGAAAACTGATAGTAGTTATTAATTCCGCATCTAATGAAGAAAATTGAGTTGAGCTGTGCACATAGCCATTGTTTATTGCCATGACAAACTTAATAGCAGCACCTTTATTAGCATTTCCCTACATATAAAACTGTGAGAATGTGCTGACAGTTCCTCCAAGTTTGCCAAATGTTACTGCTTAAGATAAGGGCTTTTGCTCCATCTGAGGAACACAGCTTTTTACCATCCTGAGCTCTCTTCATGAAGTAATGGTAACAGTAACTACTACAAGTCAGAAGAAAAGGTGTTTTGTTTTTTTGTTTTTTTTCCTAGTCTAATAGCAACACAATAAGTTTTCTACTTTTTAAATTGATGGTTCTGCAGATACACTTCACACAGCCCCACAGAGCTGAAGTCTTTTGCAGATGAAAACTCTGACTCAACAATAAGCCCAAGAGGAACAAAAAGGAAAGTACAGTTTGTATCATCTTGAGGAACAGAAAAACAAAGGCAGCAAAACACAATGGAAGGATGTTCTTCTGTAGTCAGTTAAAGCCATAAATACATGCATCCTTCTGGTCACCCACATGTATCTCTTTCCTCACAGAAATACTCTGGGTGACTCAGATGTCAGAAACACCCCAAGATGCATCCTTAGAGGAACCCTAACCCTCCTGCATTCTGGTCCACGAAAAAGAGAGAAATAAAAGAGTCACAGAATGTCTTAGGTTGGTGGGGATCTTAAATATCATCTAGTTCCAACCCACTGCCATGGGCAAGGTTGCCAGCCACCAGCTCCCAATACAGCTTGGCATTGAGCACCTCCAGGGATGGAGCAGCCACAACCTCTCTGGTCAGACTGTTCCAGTATGCCACCAGTCTTTGAGTAAATAATTCCTCCTGATATCTAATATTTCCTCTTTGAGTTTAAAGCCATTCTCCATGGTCCTATCACTTTCAGATCACATAGAAAGTTGCTCTCCCTCCTGCTTACAAGCTCCCCTCAAGTGATGTCTCCCTGAAGCCTTCTCTTCTCCAAGCTAAACAAGCTCAGCTCCCTCAACTTTGTATCAAAGGAGAGGTGCTCCAGCTCTCTGATCATCTTCTTGGCTTCTCTCTGGTCCCACTGCAACAGCTCTGCATCCTTCTTGTGCTGGGGGGCCCAGGCCTAGACACAGTAAACCAGATGGGGACTTATAAGGGAAGAGGGAAACAGTTCCCCTCCCTCACCCCGCTGCCACCTCTCTTTTAATACAGCTCAGGATGCTGTTGGCCTTCCAGGCCACAAGGGCACACTGCTAGCTCATGTCCCACCTTTTGTCCATCAGGACCCCGAAATCCATCTCAGCAGGGCTGCTCTCATCAAGTTCATATTCCAGTCTGTACTCATACCTAGGACAGCCCCAACCCAAGAGGAGCACCCTGCACTTGTTCTTGGTAAACCCCATTAGATTCTTGTGTGTTCACTTCTTGTGTGTATCCAGGTCCCTCTGCATAGAGACCCTCCATTCGACTGTATCAACTGTACCACTCAGCTTGGCATCATCAGCACACTTGCTGAGGCTACACTCAATCCCACCCTCTATGTCATTGATAAAGATGTTTAAGAGCACAGGTCCAAAGACAGATTGCTAGGGGACACCGCTCATGGCCAGCCTCCACCTGAACACTGAGCTGTTGATAACAGCCCTTTGGCTACAACCATCCAACCACTTCTTTGTCCATCTAATAGTCCAGCCTTCAAATCCACACCTCTCCAATTTAGAGATAAGGATTTGGTGGGGCACCGTGTCAAAGGCCTCGCACAAGCACAGGTAGATAACATCAGATGACCTCACCCCAGGAAGACCACCTGCCTGATCGTGGTGTCTCCCCTGCCAGGTAAGTACACATCTAAGGTAGTTTCTAAGACATTATGCAAAACCACGCTAATGACAGCTCAGTACACAACAGCAGTTAAGTGAGCACCATATTAGCAGCGTATTAACGATCTGACACTTGTTTATGTTCACAGCGATGCAGACTCTGTGCAAGTGTTGAGTGTTATCAGAAGCAGCCCAGCCAAATGCGCAAGCCCCACATACTGCCCCACCCAACATTTTCTTAAAAATCCCCAAGCTTTGAATGACTCCGAGTACTCAATCTCGGAGTGTCTGGCAGGAAAAGAGAATTTTGGAGATGGCATACCATCAATTTTCTTCATTTGTGTCAGAAGTTGAGCAGCTGTCTTCTTACCAGACTGAAGTGGAGCCAAAAACCTTGTCAGGCAGCTGAAGAAAAAGCACTTCAGAGGAACTAATCTCAAAGACCCAAAAGTATGTATCACGTTTTTGAACAGGCATGTGTTAATATTACTACTACACTGTTGATTGGCAATGTTTTGCAAAAGCCCAGAAACAGTGGAATAAAAAGACTGCTCCTTCTCTTTACCCTATGGAAAAGCAAGATGCCACACAGGCTTGAACTTTTGAGTTTGTTCGTTTTCTTTCTTATGGCCGGGGAAAGAATTTTAGCACTACCTTCCCCATGCTGGTGAGGAAAGGGAAATTCGGTTCACCTATGTGGAAAGCAAAAGGTGCACCTGGACTTTCTGTGGCAAGCAGATCTCAGATATGGAAAGGTCTGTAATTCCTTAAGCACTGCAGACACATCAGCAAGAGATAAACAATCCCAGAGTGCTCTGTGCTGGAACCAGCTCACCGCTCCTGCGGCCACTGATTGGGACAGACTGGGAAACCCCAGCTCACAATCTGGTTTTCTTCAGCTCGTTCTCCAGTAATTGCGTGCTGGGCTCTGGGTCATCCCTAAGAGCAGCACGAAGTATACGTGAGGGAAGAAATCACATCCAGCAGCTCTTGCCAGAGGAGATTCCCCAGGTGGGAAGGAGCAATGAGACTCAGGATTACTGCTCTCTCCTGGTGACGGGGGTGCATCCTCAGCCCAGGTTTTCAAGCTGACCATGGCAGGCTGTTGTTTGATTACATTTTTATTCCAGTGGGTGAGCCTGTCGTTCGCTGACCATAGGAAGATAAGAGGTGTCAAAGACAAGGATAGAATTAAAATGACTGAATGAATAAGGAAATAAATAAGCAGACGCTGATGATCCTGCTTGGCTAGCCATCTCCTTTCAGCCTGCCTTTCCCTGCTATGTTTATTTACTACACAACCAGGCTCTTGGCAGCCTTCCCACCGCAAAGTGTGCTGCCCAGATATTGCAAAGTGAACTCCGCTCAATGAAAAAGTCTTTTTTCTTAGGGCTACCCTCTTGCACACAGCTATCCCTTTCCTGCAGAGCTGCACCTCTAAAATGCAATTTTCTTCCACCATTTCCAGAAAACTCCCCTTCAGAGGGATGCATTTACAGGCTATCAAAAAAATGAGGTTTTCTGTACGGTCAGTTGTATATATAACAGCTCAACAATCTTCTGGTGTTGCATGCTAGAGAAGGATTTCCTTCAAGCTAAGCAATATACAATATAACTCAACATATATGTATTCGACTTCTTTTCACAGGAAGGTTTCAGCCATGATTAAGAGCTCTGCAAATCCAAGAAATATAAATGCAAAAGAGTAAGAAAATAGCAGGTCTGAGGTAGCTCTCCAGCGTTCCAACAGAGATCCTCAGATTAGCATTTACAGACTGTTTTAAGCATATCTAATAGAAAGGCAATACGTACGGCACAGCTCTCCGCAAATATTATCAAGATGGAAATGCCTACTGACAAATTCACAAGCTGCAAATGTACAGTCATGAAATTCAATAGCCTCACAGCTGCACACTTGTAACTTGTGAATGCAGAAAAATGTCTGAATTGGCAGCAGGCTTTCTGGCAGATGATATCATTTTACAGATGACACTGGAGAATCTGCCAGTTTGACGTTGAACTCTCCTCTTGCTTTTTCTCATGTTGTTGTTTCCTAGCTCCTTCTCTGAGAACGACTAGAAGCACTGTGCCTGTTCTCATAAGGCTGCTATTTGCTTTTTCTGACTCTGCAAAGTGCTGTAATTGCTCAGCTCTGTTCCCTCGGTTCTGCTCTTGTCTAGCTGACGTTGAACCGTGTTCTCTGCACAAAAGATGTGCCTTTCTTTCCTATAGTTCAGACTCACCAAGTGCCCCGTTCCGTAGGCTTTTTTCACACTATTTTGAATACGGATTTGCTGCAAGTGACCACCTCCACAAACAGTTGAAACGAATGTGTCATGCACAATATTTGTAATCACCATATTTCGGACCACTTAGAGAGAAGGAATCATTCCTTAGGAAAGAAAAAGGCTACAAGAGGCTGCTGCAATGTTCTGCCAAGGCACTAAGTGCCAAGCGAGCCTGGCTCCATCCAAAGCTCGATGGCATCAGAGGCCTCCCCAACAAAAACCGTAATTAAGTACTTCTCTGTACCTCGCAGTCACACCTACAGTAATTCCTAAGGAACCATTGGGATGACATCACGATGGGCTGCCTGCTCTTTTCTGATGCAGTTCAACTCTTAAATTCCCTCTGCTTGCTTACTTTCTTAGCTTTACTTATTATGGTCAGTTTCGTGACACTGCTCTAAGAAGTGTCTGAGATCCAGACCAGATCCTGCACTGCAGCTTTGGGGTTGGCCACGCTCTTTGCATCTTTTTCAGCCAAGAGCCTTTTTTGCTCACCTGGGCTGAGCATTACAGCCTGCCCACCTCAGCTGCCACTTTCTTTTACACAGCTCTGAGAGCAGTTTCAGTCAATACCTCTGCCCATCTTCTCTGAACTTAGTACCACTGTAGGAACTCTGCAGGGATCAACAGGTAAATGAGCAGAACCCTATCTGATGCTGTACTGAAATTATCATTTTGCTGCACGAATTCACGCTCAAGAATTAATGAGCAAAGATCTCCAGCCTGTAGTGCTGTATATACCTCACAAGTATTTATTACACTAGAAAAATATTACTGGAAGCATCTACTGCCCTTTACAATGGCAGTGGCCCACAAAACTCTTTCAGGGGAAACGTTCAGGTTTCTGTGTGCAGCAAGAAACTCAAAGGGAAGAATAGTGGGGAGAGGAAATGAAGAAGGATGAGAATTATCTGCTCATCCAGAGTAACAAGGCTCAGTGTCTCTGAGTTGTGAGAGAGAAGGCAAAGTGCTGCGCAATCCCTCAGTATGAATTACACCACTGACTTCCCATGGGGAGCCGTGATGAGGGTGATTTCCTGCTCTCCCCTGCAGCTGCAAGACAGCAAAGCAAGTAGGCCCTGCAGAGCTCCCCGTGAGAGGAAAATTCTCCCTCTGGCCCAGAAGGAACGGGACAGAGACTACCTAAAAATGGAAAAAGCTGCTAACTAACCGCAATTGTTCGCAGTCTTCCCCTCTTACTTTACAGCGAACAAGAATCACCCTCTGCAGCCCCTTCCTCACCCTTCCTTGGGGTTTTGACACTGAAACAGGATGGAAAACATTTTCCTTGAAAGTTGGCTGAAAATTCACAGGATACGCATTTGCTTAACGAGACGTTACACACCCAGCTGGAGAACAGTTCATTCCTAAAGCCTTTCCTAAGACAGCAAATACACAGAAGCATTACTTCTCCCCCTCTCTTTTTATCTTTTTCGAGAACTGTTGCACAACCCGCTGCTTCACAGGATTTCAGCACCAAGTATTCATCACTTTTAAGGCTTGTTTTTCATGAAAGGTTTAACTTTCCCTTCAAACTCTGGACGTCATTCTCATCAAATCATACACAGAAAAGTGCTTTAAGTGCTTTGTTTACTCATAACTTGGCCGAGCCGCAACAAAGAACAGAATGTAAAGAATGAACTCCCTTTGCAAAAGTCATTCATAACGAAACAAAAGCCTTTACCTTCCCCCTGTCAGGCTTTCTAAGTGGGCCTCGGTTCTGAATTGCCCAGCATTACAGTGACCTCCCTGAGAACCACTGGAAAGGCGGCCTAAAAGGAATGGGAAAGTTCTCCCGGATCTGATTTTCTCATTAAAAGAGAATTAAGAAAATATGCGGTGCTCAACGCTGCGATCTGAGCGAGCAACCGCTTTCCACGTAACGTGTAGCAACCTGCTGAATTCAGGCTACTTCCAGCTTCCCCTGGGCTGCAGCAGCTGGATAGATGTGTTTCCACCTGCTTTTACCATTTGTCATTCCTGAGGTATGTTTCAGAAAGCCAATTGAGCGCCGAACTGTCAGCTCTGCTGAAACCAAAATAATTAATTTCTACGATTTGATCAGGTACTTCAGAGCGTCTCACATTCCCATAATTCCCCCACCCCTGCGCCCACGGTGAACATGGGTGGTTGGTTTGTTTGCAAAGTGGAATGCCCTCTCCTAAAGCGCCGTGAGCAAAGCCCCAGGCAGCTTGATCCTCCGCACCGCCTGCTCGAGGAGCCGCCAACTTCTGTGAGGCACCCCAATGTGGTTTTGGAGGCTAAACTCATTAAGATCTGACTAAAAGACTTCTATAAACACCTTCCCCTAAATCCTACCGAAGGCAGGCTGCCTCCAGCTCCTCTAAGTAAGCCTGCCTCGTGCTTCTCTCCCGTTTTCAGGGGATAGGAGAGAGTGGGTGTGGGGAGGGAAAGTATCTCAAGTGCAAGAAAGGATGATTATTGAGTCTAAAGGGAGCACATCATAAAATGAAGAATCACGGGACTATTTTTATAGCAATTATTTTGTTTCCAAGATGAAAACGTGCCGCAGTATTCCCCTCTGCTTGGCATTCCAGAGGAGGTGCTGCGTTTATCTTGAAAATTAATCCACTCGTGTAAAAGAAAATTGAAACACTGGAAGCAAAACAGAGAAGCATAAGACGAGAATTTTGTATCCTACGTTTCGAAGGGGAAAGAAATTGTGTTTTCAAAACTTGATTAACTCCAAGGCCCAGTTGTGCAGTAACAACCACGAGGATTCTCAAGGTGTGCTCACGTGCATACAGTCCCCCCGGTACGATGGCAGGAGTACAGCACAAACACAGCCATGCTATCTTCAGAACTTATCTGCAGATCTTTTGAAAGCTTAACATAACTCTCCGCCAAGTGGTGAAGATTTAGGAACTTTGGCAAAATGTGACCTGTTACATCAACGTGTGTTCTAAGTGAAGCAGGGGCTGGAGGAAGGATCACAGGGTTGGACACACAAGCAGCTGTCCCCATTCAGGGCATCCCTACACCACGTTCAAAGCTAGGGCCTCAGCTTATTTATGCATAAAGATTGGAAATGATAAAAACATGCTTATCCCAGGCTTGAATTTTCCTGACACCTTTGCTAATTACACGATATAATGAAATCCCAGCAGCACTGAAATAATCATTCCAGCAGGAACTCAGCCAGCAAAACACCTATGGAAGCTTCTTTCGATTCATTCATCACTATGGGAAGCAATCTCATCATCCAAAAATCCCCTGCAACAAATGTCTTGCAGCATATAAAGAAATTATCAAATTGAGACTTGGAAAAAGCATGTTCCAAAATCTGAAAGCCCTGCAAGGGAATGCTTTCCCAGACACACCTTGCCATCAATAAGATGAGTGGGCGAAATGGAAGGCAGCGATTTTGCCCCTCCAACACCAGCCATGACTAAATAACACCTAAAATGCTTTAAACCTATGTAATGCCATATGCTCTACGGAGAGATAAGTGATCACACAAGACAGTGAAGCACTGGAACAGGCTGCCCAGAAAGGTGGTGGGCGTCCCATCCCTGGAGACTTTAAAGGTCAGGCTGGATGGGGCTCTGAGCACCTGATTGAGCTGTAGGTGTCCCTGTTCACTGCTGGGGTGGACCAGATGACCTTTAAACGTTCCTTCCAACTCAAACGATTCTATGACTCTATGATGATTCAGTGATACAGCTCAGAAGGAGCTGCAGTGACTTTTGCAAGATCTCCAAGCTGAGGTTATGGCTGCTGCTTACTGCTGCTCCTGTTTGGTGGCCTCCGTTGGTCACTCCAGGTGTCCCTTCGGGGAGTCCCCAAGAGAGACAAGCCAGCCCGTGAGCAGATGTGCACAGCAGCTGATCACAGCAGTCACTGGCCCAGCTCCCACATCCCCAGCAGCCAGCACAGGCCACCAGCAGTGATGTCCTTGCATGGCCAAGCCTTGCTGCTATGCCCACTGCCAGGCAATTCTGAGATACATTCTCAGCTTTCCCAAGAAAATATTTCCAACTGGGATTGATTTTTATTTTTTTTTTTCTGTTTTAAAACTAACATTAGCAAATGTGATTGCATGGTGCACGGATCTGTCAAATTTGTTCTCAGCTGCAATCCTGAAACATATCATTATCGTGTACTGTGTGAGCAAAGCTGGGCTTGGCTTTCATGTGACTGAGCTCTAAATTAGTTTATGGATAATGTTCTCTTACAATGTGTTCAATCTTTTGCTCCATCTTATCTTAATGAGTACTTAACCTCTTAAAAATAGTTTACTGCCAGAGAGACTGAAAACAGTATTAAAGACTCTGAGAAAACCACAGAAATGAATGCCCCTGCTCAGGTAGCCCTGCCCTCAAACAAAACTTCTTTAAGAGGGAGCTTAACAAAAATAAAGCAATTCCTATTACATCCATCTAAAATCTCATTTACAACTGACTGGTCTCTACTTTTTATAGCTACGATGGGAAAATGAAACTGAAAAAAGTACCTTTCTTCTGGAAAGTTTCACCATTTCCTCATTTTGGCTCTGAGTGTCTTTTAAAGAATGCATATGCTTAGGAACTTTTAAAAAATGAAAAGGTTACCTTATAAAACACAGGTAACATCTGCACCCTTGGTTGTCAATTTGACAGCTGCTCCGAAGTTCGCATGCACGCAGAAGGATATTGGCACCTGACCACAGCTGAGGCACAGGACCACGAGAGCTGGCTGTGAGCTGGGACTGCTGCTCTCCCCACAGATGGAAGGACACAAAGCTCAGGGCAACCAAACCCACGCAGGAGGAGATGCAGGGAGGGGGGTGCTTGCAGGTGGCTCTCAAAGCTGGATGTGAGACAGCTTCACTTAGAAACACAGCCAGAGCTGCAGCACACGTTAGATAAAGTAATTACATCAATTAATTCCCTTCTAACCCTGGATGAAACTCCCATGTGAGAAGTCCAGAAGCAGGCTACAGACCAGCGCAGACGTTGGATTTCTGCCACTTCAGCAACAATTTACAAAACTTTCAAGCAAAGAGACAGCAAACAAGAAGGAGTGTAATTGTGGGCTTCCTTTACGAGGGCACCAAAACATGCTCCACTCCCTATTCTGTGTGCGTTTACTGTGAGTGTGATTCAAAAAGTAATAGAGATGTTATTATTTCCTTTTAAAGCCTGACTTTCTTCTGCTTCTCGGCGGGCCCGTAACTCATGCTGGGAACTGCACGAAGCAGGGGATGGACAGACTGTCCCCACACCCTGTCTCCTCAGGAAACTCACTGTCATCTGGAATTAATCTCTTAGCTTTTTTTTTTTGTACTATTATTATTATTGTTATTAAAATGCACATAATTTCAAGTTCAGGGTCCAGCATCTCTGATTCATAGCAATAAAGGTTGCACAATAGCAGAACTGTGTAGAACAAAGGTTAATCTGAGGCTGAGATACCCTTCCTAATGAGCTATAACTGGAAACATATGCTGATTTCAGAGACAGCAAATACATGCAGCATCACTGGTCTTTAATTTCTGAGAAGATGAGAAGGTTTAGAAATTAAGTGCATTCTGACATGTCTGAGAGGAGGCAGAGAGAGAAAGCAATGCTCAAATCCAGCAGTCTCTGGTCTGCAGTTCTCCTGAGGTGCACCAGACTAGTCCTTACATGTCACACATGACACCTACACCTTCTTCATTTAAACGTTTGAGTTTTCATGCAGTATCAAAAGCAACACAGATCGGGGCTCAGGACTCCGTGCCAGCCTCAGAGATGTCAAATCCACAGCTATGAGACAGTTTTAAAGCGGTGCTTTTTTAAGCTTAGTTCTCATCTCCTTGGGTTTGCTTTGAGGTTGATGTGGACTGGCCATGTCCTTCTTCCCAGCTCAGCCAGAGAGCACGATGCGCTCACAGGAACGTGGCTTTGGGATATGCACAGCCTCTAACCTGCACGAAGTGAGCTGGCAGCAGCGGGATCATGCTCTAAGACACAAGTGAAGTAAGAAAAAAACAACAGAAGAGCAGAGGGAAGGATGGAAAAGTGACAGGAGGGTAAATAAATGGCATTTTCCAACCATGAGGAGTTATGACTGAAGTCAGAACTAAAGCTGTTCCAGGAGTTTCTGATGAAATGCTCTTTTGTTCGGAAATGCTGATGTGCTGAAATCAAAATGATTTGGGGAAGTATCAATCTGATAGGACTTGTTCCTGTCAGGCCATTTGCCTACTTGTTTTACTAGAAGCCTTGGCTGCTAGACAGCCGCTCAGATGGGCTATTGGGAAAGCCAGGTTCCCAGGCTCCCAGAATCTCAGCATTAAAAAAATTAATTATTGATACAAGCCCGTGTTATGCATGTTCACCTTATCAAATTATCTGTAGCTGTGCCTGTGGCATGGGAGTAGCACATCTGATATGCTTTAATGATGCAAAACTCTCACTGAAGAAGCAGCGAAGCCAAGCGGAGCATTCTAGCCCTCTCCCTAAAAGATGTTGAAGAAATGTTGAAGAAGGGCAACTTCGAATGTACATGTTTCAGACAGCAAAGGCTTCCCCATTTCTACTAAGCAAATCACTTCAGCCACGCACTCCGTCTGCTGCTATGAATGGCTACTTTGTAGTATAATGCATTTCCACGGTGAAATCATAATATCCTGGCCATTCGGGGCTGTGTTATACTATAAAAATGAGGGCCAGCTCCCTCCAGCTATTACATTTTTGGCCCGGTACTTGATCTGTTAAGTCGTGCAGCTTTCTTCTGGCCGCGGCGGGGCTGGCAGATGCTGTGCACTGAGCGGCGGTGCCGTTAGGTGGTGCCTGGAACAGAGCGATGCGCAGAGAGGCGAGGGCAGAGAGGTTGGCTAAGTGCTTAGTGCTAGGAAAAGAATAATGAAATAAAAAAACAGAGAGAGAAAAAGCTCGTTCTGGGATTCGGCTGAGCGATCTAGCTGATTTCGAGGCTTGGCAAAGGTGGGTAATTAACTAACTAACCAGTCAACTCTTCCTCCTGCCTCGAGCGCCTCTGCTGACACATACGCTCCTTTAAGTCTCTGCTATTGCAGGGCTCAGCCAAATTTCTGCTCATCGTGCCCTAGATCTCAATCTCTCTCTGAGGCTGATAACTGGATTTCCAGTAAGTTTTGAGTCACAGATGGAAACGCTGTTTTAATGCACCAGGTCCAACAGGGGTTTCCAGGAAAAACTCTTCAAGCGCAGAGCAGCATAAATACTCTGTACATAAGGAAGCTCTCCCCAGCAATTAGGCAGAAATCCTCCTTTTGTGTGGCAAAGAGCTTACTCCTTCCCCTTTTCACCAGCAGACATCTACGAGCAGTCCCTTTCTGTAAAGTGATCTCTCCGGATACATTTATAAATTTTTATCGTTTCCCTTCACCGTTTCATGCATGGAACGATATGGAGTGATAACCACTGAGGGAGGTCGTTAATTAAATAATTGCTTCCTACTTGAGATAGTAACGCTTCCTTGTGACCTGGGCCACCACTTGGTTATTCTTTTCCCCCTTAACTCATCCTTCAACCACTGTCATTCCCCTGTCTCGCAGTGTCCTGTCGATGTCTCATGGCACTTCACTGCCATCTTCCTAAGAAGCATTTTCCAGCACTTTTGTTGCAAATCCTGGACGACCTCAATGCAGCCAACTCAGCTCAGCCTCATATCTTACCTAAGAGCACAGTGGCCTCTCCTCCAGTAGCCTCCAGCCACAGCCAGGTCATCGCAGCCAGAGCCAATGTCAACACAATCACTCCCATTTTGTCCAACCCTGCATACAGACCATGACTCCCACAGCCACTCTGTAGCACTGGGAGCCACAGTTCAATCACACTTTATGGGAATGCACTCCTTTTTTTTCCTTTTAACATGCTACTTTATCATCTCTGTTGTTGTGTGACTGAATTATCACGATATAACGAACAATCAGGCTCTCCTCAAGTTCCTGAGCTGCCTGTGATTTTCCAGCAGCTGTATTTCACCAGCCCTCCCAGCTGACAAGACAAAATGGCTGAAGGCAAAACCAAAATCCCTCTGCTAACTGCTCCTGAAGCTGGTTAGAAACCTACAACTTGCTTACGTACCACACGGAATGATCAAAAACTGAATACACTGAAGCTGAGTGTTGCCCTTCACAACAGCACAGGCACTTCCAGCGCTCGCATGAGCACTCGCAGCTCCCAAATCCCTCGAGGTGGAGTTAGAAGCTTCCCCACCTCTTAGAAGTTATCTTAAATACCAGAAGGTGGGAGGCAGTCGGACAACAGCTATAAAGGGAGGCAGCTGATCTGCTTTAAAGCCTCTCTCATTCCTTTTGGGCTTTAGATTTCACATAAATATTTCTTTAGATGCATACATCTCTGTACCAAAACGAACAGTTGAGAAGCTTCCAAAACTTTGCTTTTAATTAAACCCATGAAAGTATAATGCTCGCGCTGAATAAGTATCAAAAATAGAGACAAAGCTGAGAAAATATGCAAGCATTTTTCTTGGTTTTTGTCAGGTTCTGCAAAGACAATTAAGTTTCTTTTCTTCACTATACATATAATACTCAGAAGTGAAAGCTTAATTAACTTGTCAGAAACTCTGGCACCTCTTTTCTTGAGCTGCTGAACCCACCTTCCCAAAAGAGTTGAAGGGAGAATCAAAAAAAAAAAAACGGAATGCTCTATCTGAAATACCTGATCACGCATGACATTCCTGTCCTGTAATACAATTTGTCTGTCATTACCAGAGGCTCTTTTATCCATCTGGGTGAGCACGTTCGTTTTCCATTTGTCTGGGAACGTCTCAGCACGGAATTTCACTGCAATGCATCACTGCAATGCGATGGACGTTTTGTGACATGCTCAAGGGGTAATACACGGTGCCACCAACTGCATGGTTACAGCATCCGTGTTTACACAGCACAGCCAGCCAGATTCAGCAATCAGCTTTGGTCATGCAGCTTTACAGGTCTGGGAGACCGAGCAAGCTGCAGATGGATAGAGAAGTAGTGGCCAAAAATTGAGGAGATCCCAGCGGGCAACAGCACAGGGCTGGGAGTCTTCCTGCTGCTTGTTCTCTGCTTTATTTGCGTTTCTTTGCCTGAGTTCTGTGGCAGCTGTGGCCGGTGTGTCCCTGCCAGCCCTGCTGCCTTGAGTTGTGCCACCGGAGCCCTGAGCAGCTCCAGGCTTCAGCAAGAAGCAAGAGCTCACCCCACGCTTTGCCTCTTACCGACAGATCTCCTTCAACAGCAGAGAAAAGGCCCTTGGTTTTACAAAGTCAACAAACCTAACCGCCAATTTAAATCTGGCAAGTGGAATAAGTGGCTTTTGTGATTTCTAGTTTTTATTAATAGAGGTTTTTTTGTTGTGTTTTTTTTTTTTCCAACATGAGCTCACTTAAGTCTGAAAAATATTGTACTTTATCCTGCGGTAATCTCCCCTCCAATGTATGCATGTTTAAACAAAGTGCAAAGGTCCAGGTGCTCCGCTGCATCAGTAATGGCCCAACATCTCCTCTTTAATAATGCAGCACAGAACAGAGCGCAGCAGTTTTTTGCTTCCTCGTTTTAAAAATGTATTAAAACATCTCTCTGTGGGGCCAGGTGACAGTCCGAGGGAGCAGAAATTAGTTTCTTTTTCAAGTCAGAAAATATCACCGAGGCACCCAAAGGGCAATTTTTCACCTCCCATATAAATTCCTACCAGCGCTCCTCTGCTCACAGCGTTCCTGCCTTTCCAGCCATTGCTCATGTTTTAGGGAGCTCTGGGATTTGGTTCGTGTAACTGTCTGCCTAGCAGACCTGAAGGCTGGGTGAGTAATTCCAAGCCCATGCAATCATATGCAACACATGGTATTGAGAAATCCTCTTCACTGCTGATAGATATTAAAACCAAACATACAACATTCTTAACCGCCTGACATAAATTCATGCCCCAGGACTTTCTTTCTTTCTTTTTTTTTTTTCCTTAAAAGTAAAAGTAAATTAAGTTTTCTCTGTCATAAGAGAGCATCAGAGACTCACCGAGTCTCGAGCGTTTTTACAGTGACCTTCCTTGAGGTGCTTCTCGTGGTACAAAAGGAAGGTTTTCTGCAATGCATCACCACATCACCTGGCTTCTTGGGGATGCTCCTGCTGACTAAAAGCACTTTAACCTATAGGGGAGTATATTATACAATCATAGAATCATTAAGGTTGGAAAAGACCTCTCGGACCCCCAGCCCAACCCCACTCAGACCCACACCGTTCTCATGAGCGTTGCCATTTTATCTGCAAAATCCCAACAGAAGAATGAATCAGTTTTCCAGATGAGATTAACACTAAGCCCTGCACTAGCAGGGAATTCTCCCCCTGCTTGCACACGCTGGAATAGGGCAATAATCCACCTCCCAAAAACAGATATAGATTAGCAACGCCAGCAGCATTAACAGGGGCCTTTGGAGCAGGGAAACATGTGCTGGTAGTCTGCAGGGTGTTCACAACATGTGTGGTGCAGGTATTAGTGCTGGTGAGGCAGAGTGCTCTGCAACACTGCAATGCCATTTCCCTGGGGCACTGCACTCCTCCCCAGCTCTGTCACTTCCCTCCCTCCAAAGGCACCACTGAATTCTTAATTGTTTTGCTACAGGTACAGGCAAGGCCATAAAACAGACCAGTTGGGACACAATTAGCGCTCGAAAAGACAGGAAAACCACATCTGGCATACGAGTGTGAGAGCCCAGGGAGCACTTTATTCCAAGCTGCACTCTCCATGGGGGAGAAATATGTTCCTGAACACATTGGAGTTTTCCAGCCTCCCCCTCCCCCCAGGCTGCTCTCGTGCTCTGATAAAACAAACAGATCCCCCAATGGCAATGCACTGCACAGATGCTGGGCACGCCGAGGCTGGCCCTCCCCACGCAGCCAGGTCGCTGTGCTCACACCAAGGCTTCTCCAAACAAGCCCAGAGGTGTTTGCTCACCAAAGATGGAATGTCTCAGCGGCCCCTGCAGCAGCACTGGGAACACATCTCCTAACACTCAGCACACCCAAAAACACTGAAAGCGAACCAAATTAAACTCTGAAGTGGAAAGTGAACACGTTCAATAACTGCAATAAGTGGCCATATGTTGTCACATCACATGAGGACACGGGGGTTTTGCGTGCTGACACTGCAGTCATTCCACTGGTTGTTATTTACATCACAAAACTTTCCTGTTTCCATCTGGATCTTCCAATGTTTGCACATCTAACCTCCCAGGATTCAGCCTAGATGTTGAGAGAAGGTGGAACAAGATGGCTGAGGTCTGAACGGACACCACTGTGTGGCAAAGGGTGCCCAGCTCCACCAGCTCTCTCACCCATCCTTCACTGCTTTGGGCACCAGATTCCAGAGAGTCTGCCCCCAAACACTGTAAATTAGTCTAGCACTTGAGATCTGCCACTTTACCAACAATAAAGACACACGCATGCTTGAAATCACAGCTTATTTGGGACCATAAAAAGATCTGTGGATGGAAATAATGCCTTTGTGCCCAGGATCTGCAGCAGAGGGATTTCTTTTGGGTTTCATGATTCAAAGGAGGAAACGGAAGCGATTTAGAACAATGCAAAACATCAAGGCAAACAACTTCACCACTTTACCTTCCCAGTTTCTGTGCGGTTACTCTTTACCCCCACATTTGATTACATGTATGCAATGCATATAAGCAGATTAAGGACCCGGTCCTCCAGTTGTAACTCAGTTCGAACAAGATGAGTCTCACTTATTTTCTTCTCTTGTACTACCACGAGCTGACACAGTGCATGGATAAAGAAGAAAAACTTTCTCCTAGCATCTCACTAAGGAAACAGCAAATCTGTCTTGTCTTACCTTCCAGTCAAACCATTCTATGATTCTGTGACTCCTCACCCATGAAACAAACCTATGAGAACATTAAACTCCACTGTCCTACAGACACCACGCTGCACTGTATTGAATAAATCAATAAAGAAATAAATACAAACTTTTAATGTGACGAATAGAGATATTTTTTTCATAAACGCTTAAATCAGCATTTCGAATTATCCATTTTAATTGATTGGAATTATGGCTGTTTCTTGATGTGAATAACACATCGGTCTCATGGATGTGGCTAAGGATCATGCAGAGTAGTGTGACATGATTTATGGCCTTTGCAGTTGGTACTGACATCAGAAGACAAAACCAAGAAGAGCCAAAAGTCCAGAAATGGCTTTTGTCTTTCTTCAACCATTCCTGAACAGATACATCACTGAAATTCTCCCCTATGGCTCAAGCAGTTACATTTTGCTCTTCTGTGGTCAGCTGCAACAGCAGAAATCTTGCAAAACACGCCAGCAATCATCTCAAAATCTCAGTGACTCACAACGAATGCAAAGTTTGACCCATTCCCTTCACGTACTGATTCATGAGACGCAGCAGTAAAGTTCGGGGCAGCAAAAATAGCTCAAATATGAATTTGATTCAACTGTTAGAAGTGATGGCTGCACCTAAGTGCTCTGAAACTGTGGTGATAAGACGTGCGACATCGCCTCCCACAGAACCTGCTACAAAAGCCACGTAGCAGCCAGATATGCCCTGAGCTGCTGCCAATGGAGGCTCACAATAATCCATCAATGCACAGAGTTAAGGGAGTGAAAGGACTCTCTCTGCCACTGTTTTCACTGGTAATGAGCACGTCTTCAGCGTCATCAGCTCAGCAGCTTCTCTACCTGCAGCAGCGGGAAGCAAAAGTGAGGACTAAATCTTGTCCTGGCGTTTCTGCAGCAGAAGAATAATTAATACTTGGGCTCTTATTTTACCTCTGTGCATGCAGCACACGGCTTTTAAACTTTTCTCATGCAGCCCCTCCAGGTAACATTAGGGCACGGTTCAAATTCTTGTTGGTGAGTGAAGAGGAATATGTTGGATTCCCACTTTCACACAAAATTCAGAACAAATTTTGTTGATTTTTCCCCTATCTGAAAGTTCCCCTCTGAACTTCAGAGTCTGAACTGCCCAGCCAGGGCTCCCTGGCTCCCATGGGAGGAAGAACTCACTTCTGGAGCTGTTGTTAAATGCAAACTTCTCACAGCAGCACCTTACCCATTCCTCTCTCCTTCCCACTGTCATACACCCTTATGACATCCCTAAACATAACATTTGTGACTTACTCTCAGTCTTGCAGAGTAGCTGTACACCATCATTCAGAAGCACCCAACTCCCCCAGCTGCAAGGTTCACATCCTACTTTCTGAGTTACTCCTACAGCTTAGAAATAAAAATATTTGAATGGAATGGTGACACAGAATAAGCCTATTTTGTTGAGAAATGTGTCTATTTTGCTCCAGTGGCTATGGCTGATAAAGTGCTCTGTTTTCTCAGGGAAGTTTTTTAGCAAGAGGAGGCTATGATTCCATGGCAAGGACTGAGCCCTGCCTCTATCTCCGAGTTATTAGTGTGCATGTACAGAGTGGTACTGGGTGAGCTGTGCTGAGCAAGAGGGAAGGGAGATAAACACGTGGAAATAGCTCCTAGCAAAGATACGCTGGTGGAAGTAGGCATACTGTCTCAAAAATCAGTCTTCTGACCACGTCTGTAAAAGCAATACCTCCAAACAGCGTTCACTAGCCAAGATAAACAGGAACTTTGTTCACATTTGTCTACATAAACATGCTGCAAGATTTGTTTAAAATGTAATCGGTGTCTTGAAGGAACCCCAGCAATCTGTGTTGGTTATTTCAGAAAATTCTCAATGAAACTGTCAGTTCCAGAAGGAGGCTGAAGGAATCTGCTTCAGACAGCAGTGACTGAACCAAGAGTTTTTAATTGAATCTCAAATGAGCGTAACCGTGCTTCCCTCGGTAGTCAGCACCCCATTCCATGTAGATACACTTGGTTGTAGGTAATAAGATTACTTCTGGGTTACTGCCCGTAGCCAGCAGTGAATATGCGTCGTGTTCTAGGGTTAAGGAAGCCTCACACGGTGCCAACATCATACTGTGACATTGCCTGCAGAGTGTGAAAGGATTATATCCTGTCTTAACATACCATT
Organism: Callipepla californica brunnescens; assembly: GCA_023055505.1. Taxonomy (NCBI): domain Eukaryota; kingdom Metazoa; phylum Chordata; class Aves; order Galliformes; family Odontophoridae; genus Callipepla; species Callipepla californica. The sequence continues at coordinate 18,511,762 of JALIRH010000010.1, forward strand.
TCACCCATGCCAGAAAATGGAAAAGAGTCTAATCACTAAGTGAGTATGCAAGTCACTATATATAAATCTAAACCGGTTTCTACTGCTATAATATCAAGTTTCCCTTAAGAGCAGCTCTCCTCTGAAAAGTGGCTCTGAAAAGTTGGTGCTGTAGGTTCTCATATTTATGGCATCTTGGTAATTTCCAGATGAAACCAAATCACTCCGCAAGTAAAGAAACAGAGTTTTTTGTTGGATTTTTTTTTTCATATATATATACGAGCTGTGCAAACTTACCCCAGTTCTGGATTCTTTCCAAGTCACGCATAACTGAACAACAAAGATTTGGCAGCCAGTTTTTACAGCTAATTTTTTCTCCTGGCTGCCTGAGTCAGAACTGAATTCTAACTCCGCTCTCCTTCGTATGTTCTGGGTCTATGCAGTAAAAACTAGGTCGTGATAGATAAAAACGAGTAGAACCAGGATAAGACTACGGCCCGCCTGAAGTAAATGGAAAAACACCGCTGGGCCATGGGATTCGCTTATAATGTGCAAAGGCTGCATGATGGGAAGGCAGACTGAGGGAGTTACAATAAGGCTGTTTTTATACACCCAACATGCTGTTATACTCACATTAAAACATACTAAGTTTGGCAATGCGGGTCATGCGGAGCTGCCCTTTCCCATTTCTCAAAGGGATGATTCGTGGCACCAAAGAGACCTCATGACAAACCATGCCTAATCGTGCCCAGGATGACTCCAGCAGATCCTGAGAGCTGTCCAAAGGAGCCAGCCAGGCGTGTGCCCCAGGCTAAGGAGATAACGAAGGATCACTCGGGATCTTCCCACGAATGTGCAGGCCATGGAACCATACACTCGCCATGCCCGCAGTCATGGAAATGGCGGTGCATCACATGGGAAACCAAACCCACGGGGAATACTGCAGCAATAAAGTGAGCCCCACTCAGAGTGGTTTTACACAAGACAGCAGCAGCACTTTGGAGGATGGATGAGGCTCGCCTCACTTACACCAATAAAAAAAAAACTAATGGTAAAACAAGAGGGAAAGCAGAGTTTGTATGCCTGCCTGTAGTGGTAAAAATGTTTGAGCACAGTACGTCATCCCCTGCATCTTGATTTACTTAAAGTGTAAACGTGGAGAACTTTAAAAAGGAACAGAATGTGCCAGAAAAGTTTTATTATGTTTTCATGTAACGATCAAAAATATGATTGGGAAGAAGAAAGGAGTCCCCTTTTATTTTTTCTAAGTAACCTGTGTTCAAGGCCTTTAATTCTATTTATAATTCTCAGAATCTTCTAATGCTCTCATTCAACTCATCTGATCAACGTTACACTTTCCTCCATACTCTTTGTTTTCAAGAGTTAAGCCAGTTCATGTTTCTCAAGAAGATGCAGATATGAATCAGCTTTACTACAGTTGCTTCTGATAACGCTTTTTCACTTTCATCTGACCTCCAATGGGGAAAACAATTTTAAACAAGACCAAAGAAAATATATTATAATGCACAAAAAAAGGAATCGTAATTAGAAACGGAAGATTTAAGAGCCTCAAGATTGCATTGGATGCTTTTTCCACTTAGCAGTAAATCAGAATAGTGTTTCTCAATCAAATTTTGAAGACAAGTTGAAATATCCTCAATAATTCGCACTCCTTCCCATTAAGATCTAAGCTATCTGCAAAAGAAGGAAACCACCACAGCTGCAGCAGAGGTACAGAGGTGGCTGTGCTTTGATTTCAGTGAAAGCAATGACTCAGGCACTGAAATAAAGTCCAATATCTACTATAAATTCAGTATTCATTAAAATATCAGCAGTACTTTGCAGCAGTATTTATCACCTCCACGGTCCTTTCACATCTGAAGTTTTACAGTTCATTACAGTAACTCTCACGGACCCTGAGGAACAGCGAGATCCATGAGCAAATGGTGAGAGTTCCCAAACACAGAGGATGCCCCAAAGTTTAAATTTCAGATCTGGGCTGTACGTGACTTCAGACACATGACATGACACGGTGTGTGGCTCAACGCTCACATCAGTTGTGCCAGTAAGGGCAATAAGGACTATGAACTACTTAAAGAATGTTTCTTTTATGAGCACTATCACCATTTCCAGGCAGTAAAATGGTTGTCCACTGTTGCCATTTACAGACTTTTTTTCCTAGGCGAAGGTCAGAGGAGAAAGGGGACAGCAAGAGAAAAGCAGTGGTAGCCAGGGAGCTGGGCAATAGCAGGTGTTGGATGGGAGCAGGGGGATGCGGGGAGAAGTCACGCCTAGGAGCAGGTGGTCCCAGGGCCTGTCAAGTGCTGGGATGGATGTGGTCGTGATTGACAGCTTCTGTGCTGGCTGTCAGGAGGACTCACTTCAGCTGAAGGAAGTTGCCAGGGACATATGGTAGGAAAGGGACAGCCAAATTTTAGGAGTATGCTGACGATGTAGTCTATAAAAATCCCCTCTCTGGAGCTTCTGGTGCCTGGCGGAGCTGCAGGAGGGGACTGGGAAGGGCCGCAGGCATCCTGCCTCGGGGCGGCCTCACGGGAGCTCCATGAGAGGAGCAGAGGCCATCATCTCCCAGTGACTCCCGGGGCAGCCCACAGACAGATCCACACCCACCACAGCCACCAGCCAGTTCTGTGCAAGCTGGCAGAGATAAGCCTGCTGCTCTACTGATAAGAGGAAGACACAGAAGAGTTTCCAGGCACTGGGGCTGACAATCCCCATCCCAAAGGGCAGGGGATGGCAGGAGACAGCCAAGTGGGGAGCTGGCTGCTCTCCCTGCCTTCCTCCATCATGCAGACCCACGTGGGGAAACCAAGGAGCCCCAGCGAGCAGCCAGCCTCGAAGAGCATCCTGCACACAGCAACCCGCCTGCCCCACACACGCTGAAACTCCCACGGAAGCAGGGACCCACACTGCTTCCTATTTCTCTTAATTAATAGGATTAGCCAGCGGGCATTTTGAACAGATCCCGGCAAGCACTGCTGCGGGTGTTCCCACACTTTCCCTTCCACTGCTGCTGTTGCAAAACTGCGGCAATGGCATCAAACTTTCAGAGTTTAAAAACCTTAAGGATTGGGATCGCTTGCCCCAGAAGCTGGCTCTGTCTTCTCTCAGACTCTGCACGAATTTTTATAAAGAAAGTTTATAAGGCGTGCAGATGCCTACACACAGGCCAGCACTTGACTGACTGCTGACAGATTAAAAGCTTGTCATTTCAATATATACTTTGCATAGATTTTGGAAGCTTAATTAATCGCACAGAAGATAACATCCAAACAAACAAGAAACAGGTTTACTGATAAGTTCAATCGCAAGATATAAGCTTCCAGATGTCACATAAATGCCTCAGTGTTTGGCCAAAGCAAATGGAGACAACGCTGAGATGTACATTTTGAAATGCAAAGAAATACTTACATTAGCTTGATAGTAGTGATCTCAGTGGATAGACTTGCATACGACTACTCTAATCATGTGAACATGGAGGTTACATTCTGGGTATGGATTATATATGACTCCAGTCCCCTGAATTCAGCACTATTTTAATGGGACATTTTGCAAATTAGGAAAAACAGCAGTTTTCCCACTTCTTTGTCAGGATTTCAAATCTGCAGCCATATATATAGGGATATTTCACCACCCAAGTACAAAGCTGACAGAGGAGCAGTTGCTCAGCCTGACTGATGCATTATTATCCTGCTGCTGAAGAAGTGAAGGGTCTTCCCATCCAGAAATACTGGTAACGATACTAACTGGAAATAAAGGGAGAGCACCACGGCAAAGAACCCTGCTGCTTTCCAAAGGTGCCGGAAAACAATGGCATAGCAAACTACCAAGTTTCTCCCTACAGGGTGCTGTAAAAATATATCCTCTGGTTTCACTTCACGAGAAAGTCAGTTGAAGTCCCAAAGTTTCTCCTGGTTCCTTGCCAAAACCATGTGAAAATACAATTGTTGCTTGATTTCAACACAGAACATGACACAGACTTGATAAATACCGGGCTCAAGTTCATGGGCCAATTCATTCCATGTTTATTAAGAGTTTGATCCTCTTCCAGCCGAAGTCAATGGACATTCTCTCATTTACTGCAACACGAGGTCCCAAAGTCTTGAAGGAATCTAGTCTAGCAGTTATAAAACACTGTCTGTTGTGGGCAGAAATGTTACAGGCTCATGACAAAGCCTGACAAAATGCACAAAATGTACTTCAAAATCATGCTAAGCGCAGTGCAAATTATCTAATTTCATTTTTATTTAGTTTGGTTTTGTCTGGTTTATCTCCTCTTGGATTAAGCAATCTCACTGTTCCCACTGTACTGGCTTTTAATGTCCTGCAGCTGGATCTGCTGGAAAGGACCATCAAGCCCTTACACACACACCCAAGGTAACATGAATTACTTCTGAAAAGAATTACTTTTTTCATTTCCTTTCATTTGGTATCAGTCTCATATGTGGAATTCCTTATACGGGTTTCTCCAAGGAGAAAAGAAACCAAATAAAACTTGAGAATTCTCGACACCAGTGTCAGGTTAGCACTAAGTCACTGAAGGTCACTGTGCTGTCATCTCACAAGTAGGAAACAGAGTCTCAAATTTTGCTGATATGTGGTGGAAATAATGCTTCTTGCCACAAAGCTCAGAGAAGTTCTTCGAAGAACTGAGGCCAAGTAGTTTCTGAGGACAGGACCTCGATTCTTGGGCACGCTCCTTCCTGAAGGTCACAACATTAAAAAATATGAAAGTGGTTTTCTACAGAGCTAAATACCTGAGCCGTGCATTAAGAACACAGTTCTCTAAACGCAATGACAGCAACAGCAGCCTTTGTAAATGCACAAGAAGGGCAAATGTTCATATAATCAGGGGTGTGTGATGTGGATCCAATTATGGTTCAGGCCCTGACATCTTCAGATAACCTTATTTTCAGAGTGACCCCACGGAAATGAAGAACTGCTGCCCAGTGAGTGACAGTCCACAGGACATTCCTTTTGTGCCTGCACGGGGTACAGATGGAGCCACGGCCACATGTCTTTTCTTCTCTAACTGCTAGTGCAACACACCTTGCTTTACCACACAGACCAACGACAGCTTCAGAGAACCAACCCACCCATGGAAAGTAAGAACAAGGAGGGTGACCTGCTTCTTGCCTCCACTTCTGCAAAGCGGTTATGGAGAAGGCAGAGCCACAACCACTGCTTCCATCAGTAACATTCAGAAAAAAAGAGAGTTGCTGCAATCAAACCCTGTGGAGACTGAGGCCTGCCAGCACGTGGGAGGATGCGCTCCGAGGATCTGCGTGCTGTTCCCCTTCCTTTCTGGCTTCCAGAGAGACCAGACAGCTCTCTGGCAGGCTGAGGCAGCTGGGCACACTGCGAAGCCGACAACCAGCAACATTTCTGAGCAAAGGGGACGGCCAGTACGTTTTCATTACCTCCACAGTTGAGCTGATGATATTTTGGTAGAGCAGTCTTGGACTTAGGCACTGAAGTCTGCCTCGCTGAAAATCCTTTTTTGGATTTGGCCTTAAAACCGTATGTTCAGCAGCATTTGTTTTATCTTCAAGACTTCGAACACAAGGAGGATTTGGCTTGACTGTTTTCTTTCTTCACTCACACTAGGAATCCTGTGAATCCATGTGGATGGATGGATGATAATAATCCTTCCGTTAAACTCATCACCGTTATAGGACACCGACATCACAGAGCAGAGAGCAGCTGATTAGCAGTTCAGAATATAAACATATCTCTGGATTTCTTCGTTTCCACTGTGATATTGAACCAGACTTCTGGTATCAGAATGGAAGCTCTTTTAAAAATAGTTCAGACAAGCCATTCTGTACAAAATCTTCAAGACTATTAGAGAATAAAAGCTAACACAGAATGTTTTTTTCTGAGCCATATAGTTACTGAAGTCATGACTTTTGGACCTGCAGCTCTGTCTCAAAAGAATTAAAAAAATTATATCTAATGGGCCAGCAAATCCTACATAATAAGGGCATTTTTGTTCTGCTTTATACTTTTTAATTCACGGGCTAAGTGTAACAGAGCAGAAGTTAATGTCATGTGCTTCCTTATTTAAGTGCTCATTAAAGAGTAAGAAAAATTCAGACAAAAAATACATTTCTAAAAGTAACTTGATAGTAAATATTTGCCAGCAGAGCTTTATTTCATGGCTGCTGAAATAACAGACACTCAATTAGGACCACCTCGTTGATTAGAACACTTTTTCTTAGAGCTCTGGAGCAAAGCAAGTAATTACAAATGTTTAATTGTTTGCATTTAGGCGCTGAACGTACAAAGACCAACAATTTTCTACAGCACGGAGCCACAGTTGGAGCATCCATCCAGCTGCAACTGCAATTCTGCAGAACCTCTGCATAATACAAGGATGGCAAATAGCAAGTTTAAATTATTTTCTATTTTAGAACAACTGTCACTGATTTGACAGTTTAGGATGACAAAATGAACGCGGTATTTTCACTGCGTTCTCAAGAGAGATAAAGAGTCGATGGAATACAATTAAGAGATGAGTGGACAAACACTGTAAGAGATGGGCGAGGATGAAACAAGTTTCTGAAGTGCAGTGGGAAGTCTCATCAGTAAAGCGATGTTGTACGAGAGGGAACCAGATGGCACGCTGGCAGAGCTTGCTCCTCTGCCAAAACGAGTGTGTCACTGGAAGGAGAAAAGTAGAATTAGTCGAACGGAAGGAGATAAGAAGTGATTTGATTTGGAACCACTAGAGCTGTCAGAAGATGAGGAGGAGTTTGGCTGAACTTTGCAGAAGTGAGAAGCATCCTGCAAAGCAGGGCAGTGAGGATATGCTCCTTCATAAAACCCTGCACTGTGCGTGTTCCCTGGGCAGCCTGAATGTGCTTATCTACCAGAGATGTTTCTAAGAGCATAAGAGAGCTGAGTTCTGCTTTATGGCATGGCTAATTGACTTGTGTGCACTCTGAATGACCGTGGCTGTAGCTAGGGCTGGGTGCAGGGACCGTTACCCATTGCCTTCCTGTGCTACATCAATAAAGAAAGCCACAATGGAAGGAAACATTTCACATGTTCCACTGTATATTCATATGAATACAGAAGATGGAGATGTGAAAGAAAATGTCAGCGAGGTCAGGGTGACACGCTGATGGACCCTTCTGTGAAAAGTCATCCTTACCACTTCAATTATGAGCTGAGATCCTCACACCAGCAAATTAAATATAACCAGCTATAAATATAAAGTAGATCTCTCATTGCCCTCGTTGTTGATCTAAATACATAGGGCAAGTCTGCTGTAGATGCCAGATAGGGAACATCATTGTTGAGTTCAACAGAGAGGAGAGTATTTTTAGCATTCTGCATCAATTCAATTCAACAAATGGGATGCCATCCGCTCCAGTTAGTGCAGGAGCCATAGGAAAGTCATACTCCAACACGAGTTACCTTCCTTATTACCTAGCATCAAAACCTTGTGAAATACGTGGGCACTCCCCCACCCACTTTATCTCACTTAATAATCTCTTTCCAATATTAGATAGCAGTAGGAATCTAATGTGCAGCTGCTATGCACTTATGAAGCTTAGGAACTGAAACCAAACAAAAACCTTCTTGCCATTTACGGCAAGAAAGCACAGAATAAGGATAGCAAACAAAATAAGGATATCAAACAGTAAGAAACAACAAAACGATCGTCCAACCCTGAATTCTCAAACGCTTAAAAGAAATGGTCAACCTGCAGAAATCAACTGCATGTTTATATTTGAATTTTTTTGTCCTTCTAAAGGGCAATTATTTATTCTAGCTAGAAGATAGCTCAGGATTTTTGTTGAAGAAATGGAAAATCGCTATTTGAGACATCAGTGGGTCTAGGGAGCTGGGCTTGGAATCAACGATCTCTAGAGGTCCCTTCCAACCCCTACAATTCTGTGATTAATAGAAATGGTTTGAAATATAATTCCATCTCCTTCTTGTTACATAGTGCTAGAAATGTTTGATCTCAATTAAACTGTAACCCTTACTGAAGATTCAGTTTACTTTTCTCCAATCACACGAGTTGGTTTGGATTGGCTTGGATTTACAGTCTGGATTCTCTCAAGTCTTTCTCTACACTGAACTTCTGGCTCTACAGCAAGCCTTTATTTTTGCAGCAGCCCTTCTCTGGAGTAACACATCTCAAGAACCTCTTCAGAGCTGTTTCTGCAAGTGGCTGCACGCTGCCTTCCCTGGCTGCAAAATGGCATCTGGCTTGAAGGGAAGCTCTGCATCTCACTGCTCTCCAAACTTCAAGGAGGCCCTTTTCAATGTGAATAAACAGAGAAACAGGGGAATGAGAAGAATGAAGTCAGGCACTGCTCAGCAAAAGCCCTCTCCAACGTCAAGGCACCAAGGAAAGTGTCAGTCCTGCCACTATAAACAAACAAAACCATCTACTAACCCTTTGTATCTACAGCTAACAGTCAGCTTAGAGGCATGCCTCAAATGTGGTTTTCTAAGGTTTATTCCAACAATACAATTTTTATAATCCGCTGCTGAAACTGGTAATTACAACTGGTTTAAACAGCAGGATCAAATCCTCGCTTGAAACAGTACCAGTTTTCATATTTTGAGAATAATAATAAACTCTCTAGTACATAAATCACAAAGAAAAGCCTTAGTTAATGCTTAGTATAAAAGCAGTGCATGTGCATGCCATATTACCTAGTGATTTATAACTCTACAGTCTTCGGTTAACTTCATGTGTGTTACGAATGTCATAACGCCCCAAACTTTGTTCCTCTAGAAAAGAACACTGTGAGGCAGCACGGAATGAGCAGTGGGACTGCATGGGACAGCCACCAGGACGTGCTTTGGTGCGGGTCCTGCCTCTCTGCAGCCACTGCAGTGCCAAGTTTGAATGAGGTTCCTAGCTTGGAGCCTTTACCAAGAGGTTTATAACACACCTTCTCTCCCCTCAGCTTTATTTCAGGCCATGCATGTTCATACAAGGCATGCCTCTGAAAGGCTGAGAAGGGAAAACTTTTCATCAGTTTTATCGCAGACGACAGAATAAAGATTTCATTAATTAATGGTCCTTTCTGGCAACCTGTGCGACTGTAAAATTAGCTCTAAATTTGTTCTGCCATGTTTATGGGCTCCAGTTCAAAAATCCATGAAGTGCGGAGTATTTTACAAGCTCCTACAGCAACACAGGAAAGCAGGTGGTTGGACACGGTATGAGAATAAATGCAACCATTTATCTAGAACGATTTGCAGCTCACTGGGAGAGCAGAGAGACTGAAGGAGTGACAACTTCAGGATATCCATCCAGCAGCACAACTACGGATTGAGTTGATTTCCACAAGAAGTCTGCACAACAACTTCCATGCTGAGGGGAAAAGCATGCACTGCACGTGCACACTGCTGCACCCAACACCTCCAGGTCTGCATCTACCTCCATTTACACGTCCCATAAACTCCTACCAGGTTTTCATCAGGCTCTCTGCTTATGACACTGTCATTCATGTCTGCAGCTAACTCTGCAATAATGAAGTAACTAATTAATGGCTTTGCACGCTCGAGTACCCAGGGGCTGAGTAGCAAATCGGTCAGGGATGATTTGGTTTATGCCGGAGAATAGATAGCGAAGGTCTGAGATGAGCACAAGCATCCCAGTGCACAGGATGCTGTGTGAGAGCAGCAGGCCAGCCCTCCATACAGCTGCTACCTACATACAGACTGGGAGCTGCAATGGGAGGAAGAGAATTCGGGAAACAAGCTGCTCCTGGACTCCCCCAAATGATTTCCCAACCACAGAATCTGGTTCAGAGTCCCAGTCACCATGAGGACAGAGACCTGCAGGGACACTGAGGTTCTGGGCCACGATGGGACTTCTTTGGCTGCTCCTATTCCCCTGCTCCTACATAGATGCTGCCAATCCTCCCATCACACATTAAACTTGGTGGACTGAGGCTCCTCTCTTTCGAACACTGCAGCTGCTGGGACTTTGTTCTGGTGCTTTTCTCCAACATTGCATTTTCCCCCAGAAAATCAAGCCTTTCACCTGTCTCAGGTATCTCTCTGTAAAGCTAAATTTAGGCCACCTCCACTGCACGCTCACAGATCACTTCTGCTTGCTGTGCAGGTGCCTTCGTGAGGATGTGAGCCTACAGGAGGGGACCTCAAAGGGTGGAGTTGGAATACTTCTGACTTGCTATGCTCCTACCATTATAAGCTATCAGCTCTCTGCACGCACAGATAAGATAAAGTTTATTTCTATGAGTTTCTGCCCTAAGTGGAGATGGGTATTTCTCTGCACCCAGCAGGAGGGACAGCATATTTCTCGTGTTGTGGGACACGTTCCCTGAAGGAGATTCTGAAAAGTTCAGTGAACATAAACCTCGCTAGGTTCATTAATACTTACTTAGTTTGATGCCTTTAACATACTAAATGAACAATTAGGTCATTGATACAGCCTCAAGTGACTGACTTGGCATTAGCAAATAACATTCATTTCAGCACAATGAAATTTTGGGTGTACTTCTAGGAACAAAGAATGCTGTCCATATTTATAGGATGGGGGATTCCTGGGAAACAGAGACTCTGCAAACAGTTTGCCAGATACTGTGGGCATGAAGTTGAATAGGAGCTCCCAGCTCAGCTCCCTCTCTGAAAAGACCATCTCTCCGTTTTGGAATGCGTAAGAAGAGAACATCCTTTGTAAACCAGGGCTCTTTCCCACCATCAGGTCTGACCTGGCCATGGCTCCTGGAGAAATTACACAGTGAAACAATCAGCAGAATAAATGAATCACGAGCAGGACTTGTGTTGTTTTTTGTTCTTAAACTGTCTTCCAGTGGCTATTCTTATCACAGCTAAAAAAATGCTTTCATAATATAACAACAGCTTATAGAAATGAGAATAATGTACAACAAGTCACGGTAATGAAGTAGTGATGCACTTTCTGTAACTTGGAAGGCTTTTTTAACAGATCTTGAATCAACAACGTGGTTAAAACTGCCACAGTGTTGTGCTGTGCTGCCTAGTTAGCTTTCATTCTCTTACAAGATTACTTCTACTTATCCCTATTCAAACCTTCGCTATACGCCTGAAATCCTTTCCCCTCATCCTATACACTTCAATGAATTCAGTTCTTTCTTTCTGTTGAGGATTCCCATATAGCTCTCATCTTTTCCTACTACATATCAGAGGATGAAAAGAAAGGATCTAGATCATACTTTCTGATTACTAATGTTCAGAAATATAAATATACATCACTGGAGCTGATGAACTGGTTCTTATTTCTGCATGGGGACTTCAGTTATTAAAATATAATACACCAAGGAATAAATATGTTCCTCCATACTCATCTATCTATCCAGCTATCCATATGCATACACACACACACACGATCTGTTTCAGACTCTCACGCTAGTGCTAACAAGTTTTGCAGCCAAGCCACATTCCATTGAAAAGAGTTAGTTTTACAGATCCCCATTCAGTGTCCCTTCTTAGGAACTGAGCTCTCAATTAAATCCAAGTACTTTGAACCCCCTCGAATCACTCAGGAAAAAAAAAAAAAAAAGAGAGAAAAGTTTCCTCAAAGTCAACCACTGTCCTTTCCTGAATTACTTACACAAAATGGCACTTCTGGGACTTCTGTCACGGTGCTCTGAAACACAATACGTTGCTCTTTAAGGCCTTGGGTGGGGAAAGTTGGGCTTGAGAGCCAAAATAATATACTCGAGGAATTTGGCAGTACACAAAGATGTAGGAAAAATGAGGCAGATGCAGAGAGATGTGGGGTAATGCTACACATAGGGTCCTGTCCTTTGAAACTGATACTCTTTTCACACAGAATTTACCATCAGCTCTAAAGGTCCCAGGATTTGAGCGATCTGCTTACTTTGAGCTTCACACAGCAGTGAGAAAGAAGGGGAAAAGAAAAGGCAACCACCTAGGACGCACTGCTTACAAAAGGCTAGAGACTCCTTCAGTTATTACAGACGTCTGGTGTGTGAATGGGAAGAGCACTGGGACTGTTCTCTTCATTTGGAAACGACTCCGTTCATTGCATTCATATGTATTTATTTCTCAGTCCAAGAGTAAAATATTGTTATGATAATAAAGAGATCGCTTCAAAGGTTCGCAAGCATTGCTGACTGGGACTCACATGACAGCACAACATTTTTCCAAGGCACTTATTAAAAATAGATTTAAAACAAAAATAATAAGAATTCCCTTAAGAAAATGCATTGTTCAGCATTCAGAAAGTGAGAAATCTCTCTGGCACTAAAGATCCAACATCTTTACTCGATGAAACCCCACTTGTGTTCTCCATTCCTCACAACGGCACTCGACGGAGAGCGTAAATATTGTATATACTTTTATTCCTTCTGTACTTCCTGAGCCCTCCTTTTCCCCTGGCTCTGAAGGAGCTCTCTCTCCCCGCTCGTTCTTTAAAAGGAAAACTGCACAGGTAGCGTCTCCTCCTCTCTCCCTGGAAATGCTGCCCACTCTTCGAAAGTTCTCGAATTAAATATTTGTCACAGCTGTTGCACAGACACAGTATGTCTGCTGTCTACCCCGGAGTGAAAACAAATCGCAGCCAGTTTGCTGGTCACACGTTCCAACTGGGATTTTGCCATCTGTCATTGTGTTTGCCGAGCTATTTAGATTTCCAGTTCATACCAAACAAATTCCACCTCCAGGACGAGGAGGACTTCAAAAGGCGGTCAGAGAGATCATGTAGATGGGGAAACGTGCCCGGGAGTCGGGGGGCCTGCATCTGTTCACAGCTTTAAATATTGTTTGGCATAATTGCATTAAAGGCCCCTGGGCTGGGGTCGGATCAGCATTACCAGATCCAGCAGAGCAAGGAAAGCAGGAACGCCCTCATCTTGCCATTTCCTTGCCTCTGTTTTGGGGGTATGTTCAGCTCTGTTAGACACATCACAGCTTTATGCACAGCATAAAATTTAATAAAAACATCCTCAACTTAAATGTCATTACTCGGATGTATTTTTAGTTAATTACGCCTAAAAATGTAGAAGCTCAAAACATTTTACAGACGTTTAAATTCTCTAAGGGTTTGAGCGTGGAGGAGTGGGTTTTTCCTCTTTCTCAGGGCTCTCTCAACAGCACTGCTTTTTCTACACGGCCCCTGGGCAGAGGAGAGCTCGGTGTCCTGACAGCGAGATGCCGGGGCTGCATTGGGACCTTCAGCCCTGGGCTGTTCCTCCTCCGCCCCCAAGAGCAACGCTTGTGCGAAGCGGCCAACTCTCATTCTTCTGGAATGAGACGCTCTCATTTACTGTCTGAATTTCTGTCTGCTTGAGGCTGAAAATAAAGGCAGTCACCGCCGATTTCAGGTGGACGTTTAGAAACGCATTCCGACTCATTCTAAGACAATTAGATGATCATAAATTGGCAAGTCAGTCAATTTCCTGCAGAGGGTGAGGTCACCGCACCAAACCCTCGTCCCTTCACCCAAACTGTCACCGCCTTTGACAAAATGGAGCATCAAAGGAGGCGGCACCACCGGTAAACACAACAACAGGAGCTCCCTGCCTTCAGAGCACAGCCTTCACAAGAGCCCACCGGGCAGCACAAGGGCCTCCCCACAACCCTAGAAATGTAAAATGTTCCCAATTATAGTTTGGATCTACTTGAAATTTGTCAGGAAGCAAAAAGCAGAACAAAACAATAAATTCGGATACACCAGAGACAGAACTTCTGACCGTACAAATACTTTGATGTGCACACAAACAAGTGGCATGCAGATGCTTGGCTTTCTCACTTGCCAGCTCACTCAGAGCAGATGGGTTGGAAGGAGGATTCCAAAACTGCTGCACATAAGGACAGAGATCCCCAGAGGTGCAAGGCATACGAATTTTCCTCCATGAGACACCGTGTTTCAGCCACGGCTACTGCTCCCAAGGTTGTCTGATCAATAACTTTACATCTCAGAGACGTTTAAAACCTAGGATGCTAAACAACTTCTGCATGTGCAACTGGCTCGCATTGAAAATGCAGCAGAAATAAATGCATAAACAAATCGTCCAAGTACTACGGCATTTTTTCTTTGCTATTTTAAATACGTTTACCATCGCAGTGCCTAAAAGGCCAACCATGTATAACTCATTTGGTTATACTCAGGCATAAACATAGTCCCTGCCTATTTTCCAAGCAGATGCTGCTCATGATTTTCCTGTTCATATTTGATCATTTCTTCAAATAACAGTTATAACTGAGAAGAGAATTGAGAAAACATTCTGCGACAGATTTTCGTGTTCTGGATTAACTGCAAAGCATAATCTGATATTCAAGTTGTGCTGTCAAAGAGCGATGTGACACATCATTTGCATCTAAGTGCTTTATTTCCTGCCTAGACGAGTGGGCAAACATTTCTAAGTGGACTTAATCACACATGAATGTAACACACTGCTGTGCGAAGGCTATCAGGGATGAATTGCATTGCCCTGCCTTGTGCCACTGATGATCTGCACCCAAGGACGCACGCTGAATTAAGCCTAGACAAATGCGAGCTCATTTTCCACACGCGTTTCTGCCTGTGCGTTTTGGAAGCAGTGGGACACATGGAAGTGGTCAGCAGGGTGCTGGCTGCTCACCACGGGCGCATCTGATAAGCTCCGTCAGATACATATCTTCTTTATCTTTTTGGAATTTATTCAGAGAAAGTTCTGCTGATGGCAGTAGCAGAGAAGATCTGATTTCAACAGATGACAAACCCACCCCGCAAGGGTTGATACCGCGATTAAAATAGTTTTTAAAATTAAAATACATATATATAGAGAGAGATGAAGATTTAAATCGAACTTTCCCTGAGTTTTGCTGGGTAGAGCATTGGTCGGACCAAAAGCAGGACGAGAATCACTGTTAGCATAAGAGGAGTCCAAAGCATTTTAGTAGTTCTGTTGAAAGCAAAAGGTATTTTGCAGGAACTGAAGCTGAAGCATTATAATACATGCAAGGAAAAAAAAAAAAAGGACTCCCAATTAGATTCCTTTATGCCCAGCATATGGTATAGAGGTATATGCTATGCACTAATGTCTTTTCATTGCTATTTTAAGATCATATGGGGCTGCAATCTGAGAGGAGTGGTGACAGATACGCAGGCACAACTGGGTTACATTCATCACGTATGCGCCTCGCTAGCTCGGAGCAGAAAGAACTTCACAGACAGGATAACCAAGTTCCCCTCTCAGCCCCAAAGCCCCTGTTCTTCCACTCCCCAGAAAACAAGAGGGCTGTTGGGCAGAGAACCTCATCATGAGATACGTGCCCGGTTCACTGGCACTTCAGGAACTGGGACGTGACAAAAGGCTCAGTGACAAACGACCGTGTGCGACACATCCTATCTTTTCACTGAGTTTTTTTTCTGCCATCAGTTTATGCATTCAGCTTTAAATATTCAACTTTTTCATGCATTAATGTAGCTGCTTGGGTCTAAGCAGAGTTTAAACTTTAATCAGCAGAGAGAACATCCTGAACCCTCTTAGCATCAGTGTTACTTCTAACTGCTCGCGGATTGGAGCCATTTGACAGTACAGCAATATAAATACCTTAGGTATGTGTATTCCATTTAGGGAAAAGTAAACAGGTCATTTTAGAGAAGAGACTTCAAAGTCTTGTAAATACCTGCAAAGACATCTGAGTTCCTCTGAAAACAATGGCAAAATTCCCAGCCATTTCGTCGGAGACAGTATTTCATAGTGATTTTAGCAGATGAGCTCAGAGACTGAGCTATATATTCTGTTGGCTAATAATCTGCTGGACAGGCCTAATTTTGTTGTGGCAAATTTATTTTTGATGGAGAGGACAGGCCAGGTTCTCAGCAATGGGGAGGGCTGCAAGAAGTAACGGAACTCCTGGTCTTTTCTTTGTGATGGATATTCAGCAGCAGTTTTTACATCTCTCTGTGTTATTCCTTTTCCTGATTACCTTGGCAAAGCCAGAACTTTCCCCAGCTTCCTTTTTCAGTAGGGGAAGTCATACCCCCATTGTGGGTCTACATCTCTTTGGTTAGAAACACATTAGGAAGCAAAATAAATAGATCATATTTCATCCTTAAATGTTTGGGTTTAAATACATTTGGACCTCAGAGCACTGGAATGCCATCCAGCTTGCAGGAGCTTACAGCAGAAGAGAGAGAGGATATCTGCAGCTTGGGAATGATCGAGTAACAGAGGGAAGGGCCACGGACAGCCTCATTCCTCCTGGCCCCTTGCAGGCTACCTGCTGGCCACAACGCAAGGCGAGCCAAATGCCAACCCTTCCCCATGTTTAGGAACCAGGTTCTGCTCCTCCCAGAGCAGCAGCTGTGCTCACACACATACCAATGGGATTTTCTGACCCACAGACGAGATCATGGAGGGGAAATAAGGAAGGCTTGCAAGGTGCAACACACTGCTTGCTCCCAGTGGGTTCAATCTGAGATGAGAATATCAGTGTCAGTGGGACAACATGCAAAAGATTAATAACATTCACAGATAAATCTGCATAATATTTCACGTACAAAAAGAATGCATAAAGCCCATTTGCTTCTGTTAAGTATCTCCTCGCTGATAACTATTCTGCTTGATATGAGTTGGAGAACATACTCCCTGTGGAACAACTCCCATTGGCCAGGATGCCTCCATGCTGAGCACAGGAGCTTAGATTCATAGGCAAATCTAAAGAAAATGGCAAAAATGCAAAGCAACACTACTTAGATGAGTTCAGAGAAACAGAATTGTTCTTTTATTTGTAAATGCAAAACCCTCCTTTGCCAGCAAGCCGCTGTCTGTGCAGCCATTTTATAAAAACATCACCAATTTAATTGCAAAATGATCTTTTAAAAGGCAGGATTATTACGACTGCTGAGCTCCCTCTCACTCCAGTTCCTCAGAGGGCACTTCCAGGAACAATTTGCATGGCAGTCGAAGCACACAGAACTTCACAAATACCAGCACAGATACCAACATACTGAGAGAAATGTAGCTATAACTTTTGAAAGCTAGGAAGGAATTAACGTCGATCCTGATTAGAACAGTTAGCGTATTTTCAACACCTACTCATTAAGAAGCACCAATAACTATCTGGTTTGCAGACAACACTCCGTGCCCCGAGCTCTACTTGTTGGCCCCAGCATGCAGCTGTTACAGGAAGAGGAGGACGGATTACTGAGCGGTTCCAGGATTTCGGCAGAGCTGCCATAACTCATTTTCCATTGGTTAGCATCTGGAAATTTCTTAGCAGTCACTTCTTGCTTTTTAAGGTGGTAAACATGACACGTAGCACCCGAGGTTGTGGAAGCCTCCCAGTGCATAAACAACAATCTGTATTGGCAGGTGGATGGCAAGGCAACCTTCCTATAGATTTTCTGCAGCAGTGCAGCAGGAGATACAAAACATTTCATGCCTATCACTTAATTTACTTTCCAACAGAACGGGAAAGGGATGAAATGATGAAGTGATGAAGTTACAGGATTTACATACAGACCCTAAGGCAATCTTTTGCTGAGAGTCCCTTGCAAATTTCAGCACAACCCAGCACCAAACCATCACCAGGACAGGCTGGTCACACCACCTTTGGTTTGTGAGTGGGGAGCACAGCTGAAAACTTGGCCTTGCCTCTAATTACTTATTAAGCATCCAGTAGAAAGCCCTGGGTTTTGTCCATTTTGTCTTTGCCGTCAGCACCATGCTTGCACAGCCTTAGCCACTGCTCCCATGGCACACTGAGAGGCGATCCTGCTATCAGATTAAAGCAAACCAGCATCA
Organism: Callipepla californica brunnescens; assembly: GCA_023055505.1. NCBI lineage: Eukaryota > Metazoa > Chordata > Aves > Galliformes > Odontophoridae > Callipepla > Callipepla californica. The sequence continues at coordinate 18,529,500 of JALIRH010000010.1, forward strand.
GAATCTCTCTTTGAAGAACGGTTTCATGCATTTTGGAAAACCTAAAGGTGTAAGTACTTTGAATGCATTCTGAATAACAGATTTAGAGAACATAGCATCCTGCATAGCAGGCTGACATCTATTTTCTCTCTCTCTCAGGTCTGTGAGAACTGCTAAAAAAGTTCAATTTAAAACAACAGCCGATGAAACCGTTTGAATTAGATTTGCCATCTTGGAGTCAGACCCCTGAACCCTCCCAAATGTACCTCCCAAATGGAAGTGTACTTCATTTGATGCATCGGGCACCTCCATGGGCATGAGGACCAGCCAAGGCTGGTGAGGGATACGAGCAGTGCAATTTCTGCAGCTATCACCAGGCAGCATGTGCAGTGCTCTCTGTCCCTGCTCCCAAGAAGTTTGTTCTGCCATTCACTTTGTCCAAAAGCAAGGAAAATCTACAGTGTTTTCTAAATCGAAAAAGCATCCGGGACAGTGCATGCAAAATAAAACCAGAGATTTCTGACAAACGGATTCCATGAGCCATTGATAAGGATTACAGCTCACATGTTTTCATCGATACTTAAATTGCTGGCTTTAAATATAAGAGCACGAGAAGTAATGGACTCTATGTCTTACTTTGAAGATGCGTCAAAACAGAAACGAACATCAGAATGCAGCACTGAGGGTTTACTGTATTGATTTTGGAAGCCAGTCGGTATATACTTTTCTGCAAACACCACATATTTCACAGAGCAACTGCTTTATGCTGTTTACACTGCATTAGAGACAGAGAAATTGGTTTGGGCAAAATGTGTCGAAGCTAGAACAAGTTTAAGGTCTGAAAAGAAATTTGGATGGCTTTTACGTCACACGTGTTTCTTTGCAGATCTCCAGGTCCATGCACTTGCCCAGAACACTGGGGCACTGACAGAGCAGTGTCTCCCCATCGCTGACCACAAACAAGAAGAAATGAGCAGCCACAGAGCTCAGCCTCAGCCCTGGGCCTCACATCAGAGAGCAGTTGGGTCTAGGACCATGAAAGCTCTGAGAACATCAGGAGAAAACACACCTGCTGAAACACTCAGCTCGTCTGGCTGACCAGAGATGTTTGGGGACTTTAAAAAGACAGCCAAATTTTTGGGATCTCACCCATGTCATAGAAGTTAGCAAAAATGATCTGTTGGACGAAGTCCACCTTTGAGATCACACAATATTTCCTGATGAAGGTTATCATCACATCATTAAGCTGCTGAACATTTTCTAGCTGTCGAGTATATCACATACACTCAGGCCCTAAAAAAGAATCCAAAACTCTCACCCTTCCCCTTGCTTCAGTTTTCCAAATGGCGTTTTTTGACAGAAGTCTCCTTTTCAGCCCACACCATGGAACCCCTGTTATCCTCTAGATGAAGTTTTCATCTCAAGAGTTCAAGAACATGGTGCCATCTGCTGAACCGCATGAATAGCATGTTCATCTCCATGTTTAACTTCAGAGCTCTTGAAGTGCCTGCCTGCCTGGCTGTGCCCCCTGGGCTCAGCACTGTCACGCCTCTTAGGACATTCCACCTTCACCAAGAGCATCCGCATTCATCATTCATCAGAGCAAGGCCCGCAGCACTGACCCCACTTGTTTCCCCTCCTCACTCTGCATTTCCTCTCTCGCCAACACCCTCTGTTTCATCTCTGTTCATAATCCATTTCAATGGCTCTTCTCCTAAGCTATTTTTAATCTTAAAAAGCCCCATCAATCTGCTGTGCCATGGGGTGGCTACGGTTCTGTTGAAGCGAGGACTGCAAGAAGGCGGCACTTTCACTCTTATCTACTCAGTTGTTGGGATTTTCAAAGACATTTTTGGGGGATTCGTTAATTCTTTATGCATTTTCTTCTTGGATCACATGAATACTGCATTTATCTGTTCTTCTCCCTCTCATCCCCATGGCTTCTCTGAGCTAACCCTGCTGCTGGAACTGCCCTCGTCCTCCAGCACAGCACACCGTAGCTCTGCCTTCAGCTCCTTCCTATGCTAGTCCCAATGCTCCCAATGGATGCTGGTGTTGCTCCTGTCCTTGGCCACTGAGTACTGCACCCCACGTGAGCATTCCTGCTGCTTTCCAACCTCAGCGAACCCAAACATCCAAACTTCATGCTTCCTTCCTTCTCCTCAGCACTCTCTTCAACTCTGAGACAAAATCTTCCATTTTATCATTCCATCAAAATTAACCACGTTTGAGGTTTCCTTGCTCTCCCTTTCCTTCTTACATCCTCCCTTCCCACTCCAGAACTTTCTTCTTTTTCAGCGTCAAACAGAAGGAAAAAAAGAGGTGAAGTAGTGAAAAACGAAACATTCTGAACATTTTCCCCTTAAAACATCCAAAAATAAAAACATTCTCCCCATTCAGCAAGACCACCAGAAGGAAACGCAATTGAAAACGTTCAAGAATTGTCACAATTTCCTCATTTTTAACCATTCCTAAAAAAAAATAAATGGGAGCTATTCATGCATAAGTACATTTCACTGAAGTGACACTTAAACATCCAAAAATATGTCATTTAGTCTTGCATTTCTCTAAGCAGTAGATAATTTTTATGGGCGGCTGCTGCAGCAGCTGCACTGGTCCATAAAAAATAATTGTTTGAGGGGAAGAAGGGGATTCATCACCCCGGAACCGTGATTATTATTTCTATGTCAGATATGCAATTTTTTCTTTTCTTTTTTTTAAGTCTGTGAAAATTCTTTTTCGTGGTCAAAGGATGTCAAAGTACAAATGCTGATTGCTTTTTACCTCTGCCACTGGTTGTATGGACGCACAGCTGGTAGCTGCACCTAAGAGGGCTCTGAAACCTCTCGGGAAGTGCCGCTCACTGCTACGTTCTGCTGAGTCCACGTTCAAGGCAAAGATTTGAGTTTAATCACCCTACTGAAAACAATGACTGGAGCCAAGTTCAACTGCTCTCCTGGCAGGGGCACGAGGCATTACACCTGCTCCTTAGCAGATTTTACATGTTTCCTACAGATTTTACTCTTTCCTACTAAGGTTTTCAGCCACTGTGTTAGAGCAATAAATAAATGCTGATGGCAGTGTGGAGGAAGGAATGGGGTCACAGTGAGTGGCTGTATGTAAGAAATAACCCATCGCTTATCCTCAGGGCTGGCATTGTAGTTCTTCAGGTGGTAACCAGCTCCATGAAGGACTGAACTTCTTCTGCCTATTCAAAATAAAGCACATTAGGAGAAAAGAAACATTTCCTCCACATACTAAGAATGCACCTTGTGGGTTCCTGATGCCCCTCTAAGCTGTATTTTGTGGCATTCTGGCATATTCTCCTTGGGCAAAGGTTTCAGGCAGAGCTTAGAAGGCAAAAATTATAAGGGAAAATCAAAACAGTTGTTTCAATCCCATGGGGTTTTAATTGGGGCCCAACTTGCAGCATTTGTCTGGCTAAAATCTGGAAACAGACAGTACTTTTCTGTGGTTCTTGAGAAGTGGGATGGGGGAGCAGCAGTGTTTCACTGCTGAAGGACAGCTCTGCAGCACCTCCATTAGCCTGAGCAATACGACTCACCTCAAGGTGTTTTACAGGAAAAAAGGTGCACCTACAAACAAAACACAGCCAAACCAAACCAAACCCCAAACAATGGAATGATCAGGAAGTGAACGCTTTCCTCACCTGATTATTAAACCGTATGTGGTGCGAATAACAACCTCCCTGCCCCAAAGCAGCAAGGGTGCAAGGTTAGACTGAACCTGTAGCCTCTAACTTTATTGTCTGCTGAAAAAGAACCCCCTCTACCTTCTTAATAGCATAAGAGACCAGCCACAAAGCTTTATTTTAACCCTGACCCCCTTTATTTTTTATTTACCTAGGGAATATTAAATATTGATGCTGTAAAATATGCTCCTGACCTAACAGCTTACAGAAGATCCCTGTTTTCTGACCAGCACACACGTCCCAGTACAGTGGCCACGTTCAAAGATCGTCTAAACCATTTCCTGGCTGCACACTGCATTAAGATAGCTGCTAGCCCTGCGCCTTCTTGCTCTATTTCACAGTTACAACTGCTTCAGAAGCGTTGAATTTCTAGTCATGTATGGTAGCTGGGATGTAAACAGTAAAATGTTCCATAATATGAAGAGAGTTTTTCTTTTTTTTTTTTTGCCTTACTATCTAAATGCTTCGCTAAACAGAGCCATACATTCCGTTTCCAGCAGAAAAGGGGAGGGATGTGCTTCATTTTCAAGCAGGAGTTAACGCTGTATTTAAGCAAGGATGGCCGCGTGAAGATTGCTTCCTGGAAATCAATATTCCATCGGGGAGAGCTGATGGTCTCAGATACATGGGAGAATCATTGACTCCAGCTGAGTGTGACACAGAAAATAGTCTACATGGAGGCTGCCGGGGCTAAAAATAACACGCAGGCATATGGATTTTTATATGCACTACGCGGTTCACAATTGCAGCGCTTTGCATGAGACAGTACTAGAAAATTAGAGCTCTACGTATGACTCAAACGACTCGAAATCTACTCGGTGTACACCATTTCTCAATCAGCTGAAGTTCTGCAAAATATGGGAAATGTTTGCCGCTGCTATTTCCATAAGATGAGAGACTAAATTAGAGCAGTAGGTGTAGGCAAATTGTCGGGTTACTCTCTCTGTGCTCTCTTGCATCACCGCTGAACTGCGGCTGATGGCACTGTGACCGGGTCCCGGAGTCAGAGATGAGATGGGATGGCCTAAGGCCAGCTCCAAATTACACCGCCGTTTTTGTTTTTTAACTTTTTTTGTTGTTGTCGTCGTTGTGTTTTGTTTTAATTACAGATGTTTCTGTATTGGGAAAGTGAGACGCGGCATGTGTAATTAACTCGTTTGGGCAAGTCACAGGGCCTTAGCTCAAAAACTCCACCCACTTTATCTGATGCATCCACACCCTTGTGTGCCTTCAACGCCGCACGGGGTGCGTGGGATTTCTCTTATGGCACATTCCCAATTTTACATAATGTAAACAAAACAGCTACATTCAGCAGCTCTTTGGCTCTCCTTTGGAATTGCTTTAACACCCAGGAGTGGAAGCAAAATCAAGCTGTGGCCTACGAGGAGACAGAAAGAGAGAAATGTAATCACTTAGAAAGAGGGAACATCTCTGGGGTGAGGGCAACACCTGAGAAACAGCACATTCCAAGAAAGAGATGCTGTGCTGCTTAAAAATAACAACAAACTCAACCAGCTGCACACAAAGCATGGTGCCCAGTGCCAGGGAAGGCAGGAAATAATACCGGGATATCAGTCAGGAGCTCAAAGTTTGCCAGGCTGGTTTCAAACCGTAATAAGGCACTCAGTGCCCACGTCCTGCCCTGACAGCACGGCTCCCCATTGCTTTTCTCTGCTTGCACAGGGGCCACACAAATGGAGATCTGCCGAGACCGTAGAGCTCACTTCACATCTGCCAAGCTGCTCAGTAGCTGCAGCCAGATGTAACCATCAGACAGCAAAAATAAGAAGGAAATTCTGGTTGAGGAAGGGTGGGAACAGGGACACTACGCAAGCAAAGCCAGGCTTGTGTCATTAGGTGTTCAGGCACCTGAACAGGAAACGCAGTCACCTGCCCTGACAATTCTCAAAGCAAATCCCAGGGCTTTTTCTCTCCTTTCAGCTCCTCCTCCTGCCAGCAGCCAGCAGCAGATGGTTGGCACCTGGCTGCACTCGGGCCTGGGGACCTTGTGAGTGACAGCAGGATGATGTGCCTCAAAGAGAATCCCGGGGGGATGCAGGAAGACACAAAGGATCGCACAGGAGCCATGTGAAATCTATAAAGGACAATGGATGCAGAAATGTCCACAACTGATCACCCATCACACAGAATCAATCCCCCCAGTACTACTTACAGGCTTTTCTACCCCCATTTGCCATTCCAACATTCGTCTCCAGCACTTTGGATATTTCTGACTGCTTTCTCAGCCTGTAGTGCTGGAAGAATTTTACCTAAAGAGTGGATAGAAATGCATTTTTCTTTCCTTTTTTAACTTCCCCTAGGCTTGGCAGCAAACTGTGTCATGATGATGTTGGCAACAACATATTTGTGGCAGAAGGAAGAAAGAGAATCATGAAGTATATGAAAGCAAAAGTTGACATTTTAATGAAATACCTTGGAAAAAAATATTAAAATGGATTCAGTTTATAGGTGTTTGTATAGAAGGGAGTGGAATGCCTTCTCTCGAAGTCTTTAATAAAAATTGTTTGTTAACAGAAGGTAACAATGGCTAGAAATCCCTTCCAAAAATCATAGCTGGAGCGATTTTTAGGTTTGGGACACTGTGGGCTTTCTTGAGTGTACACGAAGATTGCTGGCACATATGTGTGTTCCTGGGAGTACAGCATGATTTGTTCAAGAGAAAAGCAAGCCGAGTGATGAGCATCTGATGTTCCCTTAGACGGGCTACCAAAGCTGGTACCTATTTCTTGCACGGCTAGGAGAAAGCTGAATTAATTTCTCTTAACTGCCTTCCTGTCAGATGGAAGTGCCTGGTGCTCCCAGCAAAGCCTTCAGCGAGGAGCAGTGGCCATATCAGAACACGCTGAACCCGGGCAAAGAGCAGCGAGGAACACACCCCGAAGCTCATTAGGGCTGGAGAAAGAAGGGAAAGGCTCTCTCCCTGTTGCACGTTGCCATTGAACCTAACCTCTGTAATTACAGGTCTGGTTTTAATATGACATACATCTGAGGAAAAGCCTCTTGCGACAAAGCCCAATAAAGCCAGTGCCACTGGCATCAGATGCACAAAGGCAGGGATAACAGAGCGGCCACGCCTGGAGATTCTTCACAGAGAAAGAAAGGAGAAGGGAAACGCTCATGACCAGCCATGGCTTTATCAGGGTGGGAGAAGAAAGAACTGAGGATTACAGGAATCTTGGCCCCGTGTCTTTCGCACTCCCAAAAGTAGGCTGCATTTTCTCTGACACCGGTGAAAGAAGAAAAACTAAAGGAAAAATTCTGACCACCCAACTGCCAAACGCGTTCAGAAGTCAGCAATTACCATTTCTCTGCCAAAATGTTCAAAGCAGGAGCTATCTGAGACCTGCCGCTGTGATAAAGAGATTCCCAAACCCAAATAAACCCGCCTGGGTTTGTGCCTCCTGTTTACCTTTTCAGAACGTAAACTGAAATTACCAGGTACATCTTGGAAAAGCTGCTCTCCTGGCTGCGTAGGGCCACAGCTGTGTGGGGGACAGATGTTGCGTTTCTGGAAGGATTCTGACATTTGATTTAGCTCCAACCCAAATAAGCTCCCCACATCTAACCGGAGTGCAATGAATGAAGGCCCTTGTTTTTAGGGAGAGCTGAGGCATCGCTGGGTCGGCTGCAGAAGAAAAACGGTTCAAATGGACGAATCATTCTGGGAGAAGAGCAGCAGGCATGACTGAAAAAATAACAGAAACGTGCTTGAACACAGCTGAAATTTCCCTTCCTCTCTTCTGCATGTCTAACCGTGCTGCACACGGCCTTCCTTCCCTCGTACCAGCACTCGTGGAGTTCAGAGCTGACCCACATTCAGCGTAAACTCCATGCAAAAAGGAAAAAAGCACCAAAAAATGAGGAGTTCTCCTGAACCACCACACCGCAGCCGAGCAGCTCCTGGGTAGGAAGCTGCCACCACCAGGTAACTCCACTCTCATTATTTTTAATTAGCTGGAGTTTCAGCTCTGACAGTGAAATTGTAACCTTACCCCTGTCACACGATAACAAGTTCTCCGGCTCTCCCCACCATTTCAGCCTACATTCAAGCCAAGGCAGGTTAATGAGATGTGACTCAGGGAGCACGGGGCTCCACCCTGAGCACCGGAGGTGAGAGTAGGACACGAGGCAAGATCCGGAGGACAACGAGAGGCGGCTGTCATCGTGGGGCTATTCATAGAATCACAGAACCATTAAGGCTGGAAAAGACCTCATAGATCATCTGGTCCAACCATCCACCTACCTCCAGTATTGCCCACAAAACCATGTCCCTACATAGTGCACCTACCCTTTCCTTAAACACCCCCAGGGACGGTGACTCCACCACTCCCCTGGGCAACCTGTTCCCACTATATTTGAGAAGAAATTCTTCCCGATATCCAACGTCAGGTTATTCCTTGAGCTCACTTCTGCTGGCTCATTAAACTGGGAGCTACAACAGTAGAGAGCTGCCCACCCCCATCACACAACGCACGGATTCTAAGTAGTTTGTGAAGTGGTGGACCCTAAGGGCACCTCTGGTCAGTGGCTGGCACAGGAGGTCCCCAGTCCCACAGCACAGGTAACCAGACACATATTGTATCAGCTTCTGCCATGAGATTGCGACGTCCAATGTTATGTGCATAAATGTACACAGGGACTCTGTTGGTACTGCTCCTGATTTAAGCAGCAAGAAATGAAACAGCCGAAAAAGTAGAAGACGACTGATCAGCCGACAGCCCTGAAGAGGACCGACTGTTTTGGCAGGCCGACTGAAATCTCACAGCTTGGAAAAAAGCCTTGGGAACAAAACGAAGCTGCTTCTGCTGGCAACTGCTTGTGAAGACTCCAGGCACTGGGCTGGACAGCAGCAAACGTCCATGTTTTAAACTCTGGGTCACGACCAGCACGTGATAAAGCCAATTTGGGAACATTTCGGTTGTTTTTGTGCTATTTATGTTATACTTAGCAACTCTGGTATTTATTGTGATACAAACTTTAGTTAATCATCTGTTAATGGCACAATTATTGTATCAGGAATATTGTCTAATTGGGAACTGGTGAGTGATTGGAATTTCAATACAGTAATGCTGGCACAGGCTGCAGTCCAAAACAAGTACAAGTGTGAAGGTACTGAACACAGGATTATCTGAGCTTAAGCATCTACTGGCACAACTCTTCCGCCCCGGATCATTAGCTCCCATTCCTATTATTACACACAAATGACCAATTTCTGCTAATTCCCGAAGTTAATTCCTTTAAACCACTATTTTGTATACATTGTGTTAAGGCTTTTCACTTGTTTAAATTTGCATAATTACAGCAATTGTCTTCTGAGCTTACTCCACCGAAACGGTTCTAAATTGGGATTTTGCCTATGCTTAAGATCTGTCAGCTTTACAGAGCAGCGTATCTGGAATCAGTACAGCCTTCATCTGTGCGTTTGGCCCCAGCAGTTTCTCACTGTTTATTAATTTATTCCCAAAGCTCTCCAAGTGAACACTTCAGTGTGAGCTGGCTCCTTGAGCTTGTCCCTACCAGAGCAGCCCTACCAGAGCCATCCTTAACCTCCGCCGCCGCGCACAGCAGTGCAAATCCATCTCGCTCCCCGCCACGGTCTTATCTTCCTTTAATGCTCCTGTTATGCCTTGATCATCTATCAGTCTGACTGCCTCCCTGGCAAGCTTCCTGCCTCTGGTGTGTTTGAATAAGTTCTTATTATTAGCTTTTCCACATTCACTAAGTGCTCAGAATCTGTTTGGCTTGTCTTTTCCATTCAAATTGAGAGTTGACTCTTTTTCCTTTTTTTTTTTTTTTTAATAAAAAAAGCTAATAGCTCTTTTGTACATCGGTTTGTATCTTATTTTTGGCAGATAGTCTTTAAAATTATTATGCTGTGCGTATTTGTGCCTGGTAATAAAATTAGTGGTTGTTTTGACAAACACGCTCCTCTTTTAGCCGCTCCTTTTAACAGTTTCCTCTTAACTGCCTCCCTCCTTGTTAGGCAGTTCCTATGTAGTGCACTGATTTTTCTCCTTCTCAGTTTTGTTACACCCATTTTGGACTGGCTCTGTAACACTCCTCAGCTGCAGCTCGGATACAGCTGTGCCAGGCCATGCCACGACCTCACTGCAGCATCTCCCTGGGCATTTCTGGGAGCTGGCTGCAGCCCGGCCAGGCCGCGTGGGTTAGTCCTCAATTTGTCCACATCTCCTGGCTCCCTTTCCCTTTTACCTCCTTATCTTTCTAATTATTAGCGCCAGAAGAACAGAGCTCATCTCTGCTGTAGGTTATCTATATTTCAAAAGCTTCCCATCCCAGTGCCTACCAGACCCTTCTCTCGCACGCACTGTCAGCCCCTGCACTTTGAAGCACTGCAGCCTGCTTTCATCTGCTGCCAGCTCCGCTCACTCCTCCCATACCTATGTTCTGAAATATGCTGCTGTACACACACAGATGAGATAATACGCTGCTTATTAAAACTGAAGGTATCAAAAGGCAGCCCTCAACAGCACAAAGCAGAGCCCCCGAAATCTTCGGTAGTGAGATATTAGGAGGCTGTTCCTATAAGAAGAAGGATAAAGTGGTGTCACTGTCCCGTCACATCCTGTATCTAACCAGGGGATTAAATCACGCTTCCTTCTGCGATGGAAATAAAAATGATTACTGCCAAATTCAGGGACCTCTCCAAGACGTCCACGCATCCCAGAAGTAGGACAGACAGCAGCACTACAACTCACTCATGGAGGTATCACACGCTGGGAGGAGAAGGAAAAAGGAGATGGAACTTCTCTGCAGTCAGAAAGTCCAAGGAATTACTTGTTGGGGTCCAGACAACAACACCCTGTGCATTGCCGTGTGCCTTTTCCACATAGCAAGGTATCTTTCCAGAGAACTCTACAAGCTTTAAACGCTGCACCTCCAGCCACCATCATTTCAGTTATCTAGGACTTGGAGGCATTGCATGCCTTTTGCATACAAAGTAGTTCTCAATGACTTTCTCAAAACAGAACATCAAATAGCTTGGTTCCCTCAGATGTTGCAGATGAATGCAGCTTGTCACCCTGCCAGTGTGGGAGTCTCGCCTCCCAGCTCTCTGCACACACAGCACAAGGGAGCTGGCCCTCTTCAGCCACCTTAGCACGACTTTGCTCTGTTTATGTTGCTCTGAGCTGACTGATCAGAGGATCTGTCCCCTTTCTTCTAGCCCTGCAGGGCCAGAGGATATCAGACTTTAAAAGCCGTGGTACTTGTCATTCATCCAGGGTTTTTACTTCTCCTCAGCTTCAGGCAGAGGCAATTTGTGTAGGTGAGGGAGGAAAAAAAAAAAACCAGCTCTAATGGATTTCTGCAGTGGGTTAATTTTTTTTAAATTAGTATCTTTGGAAAGTAAATGGCTGGGAGAGAGAGATAATGGGCAGGAGGGGACGGGGAAGTGCTCCAAGGCTCGAGGCAGGCACACGTCCTGCACAGCCCTCAGGTCTGTCACACACACTGCCATAAGAACAAAGTGAGCCAAGTACCTTGTTCTCTCGGAGTTTTTCTCATGCGAATGAAAAGAAGAAATAAAGCAAAATTCTCTCCCACCCATTTTATTTCTCAACATTTCCCTTTCAGCTGTATTAAGCCATTAAAAAAAAAAAAAGAGACAAAATGAGAAAAAAATATTTTAGGATCTTATTTGGTTTCATTTTTAGTTTCCTCAGCCACCAAGTTGAGTTCCAGGAATTAGCTCTCCAATTCCACCAGGAGCCCATTCCTCACACACAGAAAATGATTTCTGAAAGAGCACATAATGATGCAAATGAATCAATTTGCAAAAGGTCTGCAGTGATAAAGACCATACATGGCAGTGAAATATACATCAGGTACTCCAAATGGGAACTATGCAGTTAGTGGAGCAGTAAGTACTGTCCTGAATTACTTCAAGTACAAACTGCCATACAAGTCCAGAAGTCAGTACAAGCACAGTGAGAATTTTGGTTAGACACAATGCTTTTTTTTTTGGTCCCTGAATGGAAGATAAGAAATAAATGCAAACTGTCCTGGTATGAAGTAGCATCTAATTTAAATATCATATGTGGGAGTCCAGCTCGCATTGCCTTCGGAATCAGGAGCTCCATTCACTTTCCTGTTGTGTTTGTGGAAGAAGAGGAAGGCAAACAAACTCAGAATTACATCTGTACTGATTTTGTTAAGATATCTGCTTTGATATCCATTTGTATAGAACGGCTTAGAATGGTGAAAGTCACTTCCAGGACAAGAAATTAAACAGAAAACCTGAAAGCATAATGCTCCCCTATCCTCGATGGGAAAGCAGAACTACTGTTAATACAAAAATTCAACACAGATCTTTCCTCTGTATAAAAATGGCAAGATGATGAAAATGTCTTTGTTTCTTTATTTTCTTTTCTTGGCCGGAGTTTGCATTTTTCAGCTGAAATGCATGTCCAGCACTAAGTTATCAGCTGCCATGCAACATGCATCTGCAAGCCGTACACCTCCACTAAAACAGATCACTGAAGGAGAAATCAGAAGAACGACGAGAGTAATTCAGGGATCTGGGGCTCTGTGGGAAGAGCTCCTGACCCAGCAGGGTCTGTGCTGGGGTCTGCCCTGGGAGCTCAGGGCTGGATCCACTCTGCAACACTGCGACTGTGTGATTTAGAACAGGGCTAACAAGAGAAATTGCTGACTTGTAGCTGATGTCTCCAAAACAGCCATCCACAGAAAGTAATGGTCTGGCTAACATCAATAATTAACAGGTAATAGGAAAATGTTACAGTGGCATGATGAAGCAGGATTTGATCTGAAACATCCGTGCCTCAGATCCCCAGTGCAAGAAGGAGAAACTGCAGCAGGCTGTATCCTATGAGAGGTTATTACTGTAAATAAGTACTATGAGCTGTAATTATTATTTGTTGTACACCTCTGCAGTTACAAAATCTATACAGCTCTCACTGACGTGATTTCTCCAAGTTGAGGAGAAAATACTACTGCCACATTAATTACCTGCAAATTGTACCATACAAATTGTACCAAGATAACACTTTACCTTCTAAACTGAAATCATCTATAATGCCACTGCTGGCTGCCCCGGAGACAAGGGGCTATTTGTAAGGAAAAGCATGCACAGGTTGCATAAAACTTTAGAGCCGGAGAGGGCAACTCATTGCCAATTCCTCTGCCAAGTGCAGAAAGCAGGAAGAACATCTGACACAGGAGGACCTCACACTAAGTCATAATTTAAATTATAACCTTGCAAAAATCCCTCAAAAAAGTCTCAGTGACATAGCTGTGCTTCGGATACCGCTGCACAAAGACTGCATTCAGGGTCCACGGCATCCCAAAGCAAACCCCCACATCTGAGAGGCGGCACCAAGGGGCACCGTAGCATCCAGCAGGAAGGTGACCAGCAGCTGAACGTCCCTCAGAGGGACAGTTCTGTCCTGAGAAGCAAAACTCTTCTTGACACCATAGTCCACAGGCACAGGGCGGGCAGTTGGCCTGTACGTGCACCACCCCAGGCTGCAAGATGATCGTTTTGGAGGGCATTCTGCTGCAGTTCCATCTAACTGTGCCCACGTCTCTGAAATTCCGATGGGAAATGGAAGAAATTCATTAAAGGCCTTTTATAAATCACGTATTGTTTTGCTCCTTGGATGACTGAGCATGCTAAAGAAGTTAAAAAATAAATGAGTGTACTTTGGCAAGGCTGAGTACGAGTATCACCTTCTTCTGAATAATATTTACATGATTTAAGAATAGGCCGTTCCACTGAACCGAAAATGTGAGTTTATTGTTGAATTAAATAGGACTGAAAATAATTAATGTAGACATACTGAAACAACAGGATGAAGGGCTAATCCTATCGTACTTGAAACCATCAAAAACTAAAAAATGTCATGTAGCTGCCAAGCTCCCTGATTCAAGAGACTGCAAGAAGAAGTGGGTTATTTTTTTCACATCTATGGTTTTATTTTGTATATAAGAGCAGAGGTTTGAATGCAAAATACCACGCGATTAGAAAATCGATTGTTTTCTAAGAAAGGTTACAACACTTTCTCGCTGCTTACCCTAAGCATTAACATCAGGGATGTAACAGCAGAGAGCAGCACAAAATTTGGACAGATCTCATAAAGGAGTATGTGGAGCCCTACTTCTCAATATTAGATTCAAATTATGCAGGTTCCTACCCCTCAGCAAGACTTGAAAGCTGACTATGGGAACGCACGGAGCGTGTTTCCTGCTCCTCTGCCAGCAGCTCCCAGGCTTCCAGCTCAGCACAGCTCCTGTTGACTCCAGCACTGCGAGTTCAGGCCTGCAGCTGATCGCTGCCATTACAAGAAATGTTTTTTATCAGCTACACCAAGGCTCGAGTGGAGATGCTAACACAGTCGGTCAGAATGAAAACAACCCTTTGAAAGTGTTTTTATCTGAAGAAAAAAAACAAGTAACTTGGAAAAAAGAAAAGAAAACATGTCATTTTGCACAGAAACAGCATTTTTCTGACTGGGCAGATAACCACAGTTGCCAAGTGGTTTTGAAAAGCATTTGAAAAAGCAGTTTTGGCAACCACCAAGAAATGCTGTTTTGTTCTCAGGTAAGCAAGTGCCCTGGACGCTGCCCTCCTCCCCAGTCGCTTCTCAAACCCACCCTGCACAACCAAGCAGCTTTAATCTAAGAGGGAAGACTTCGGTCAGACACCAGGAGGAAGTTTTGACTGAGCACGTAGCAAAGCCCCAGCACTGTGGGTGCCCCCTCCCTGGAGGTACCCGAGGCCACGGATGGGCCCTGGGCAGTCTGAGCCTGGGGGTGGGGGGCAGCCAGCCCAGCAGGGGCAGAACTGGATCTGGATGATCTTTAAGGTCCCTCCCAACCCAAGCATTCTGTGTCTCTATGAAATGCTTTGACAATCTGATCAAACCGTGCAAAGCGTACGGATAGCTGCACGACATGCCGGGTACGGAGCCAAGGCTTAGGTCTTGCTTTGCGAAAGACAATGGATCATTTTGGACGAGGCATCAACTACTACAATCAAGTGGGGTATTACTCATCCAGAAACATAAAATGCAATCTTACTGTACGTGCTCGGCGTGCCATCTGGCACCAAAGCCCATGCACGCTACAGCTGGGTAGCACGGCAAGAGAGCCAATAGTCAGCACCTGTGTTGCCAACTTTCAGCAAAAACTAGTCTTAGGATCTCCAGCCAGCAGACATATTTGTATACTGCAAGGCAGGGAAAACATAACAAGCAATCTCGGAGGGAAGTCTAAAGGAGGAAATTAAGAAAAACTCTTTAACTGCGCACATGTATTGAAAAGGAGAGAGTGAGAGGCTCAGCACATTGAAGTCCTGCATGAAAAACAGTATGCAGGGAATAAATGCACTTCTTGTGTAGGTAATGAGAAAACGTAATAGGGAACTATAACCCCCAGAAAATGTTGCTGTGCCTTAATTCAGGTGTTGCAGCTGCAGCTGGCCTTAAAACTAAAAAACAAAAGCAAAGCATTCACTGAAAGGGGGAAAGGTTTCAGATTCTCATCCGATAGCTGTGAGATACGCGAGCTGCTTTGTCAGTTTTACGCTGCAACTGGAAAGATAAGCACCTGTTGCCTGAGGAAACACAACCCGTTCCTTAATGCAAGGACATTCCACGCTCACTGAAATGAGCAGCACGGAAGAAGGAGGGAGATGAACGCGCTAGCTGGGGGCTTGTTGGCAGGCTGGCCAAGGGATTGGAAAATACCAGATTGTCTTTTGTGTAAATGAGGAAACTAAGACAAACACTCTAATTTAGATCGTAAAAATAACTGACACCAAGATGAAGGGAGATTACTAAAAGACATATTTTTTAAAGCGCTGTTTATGTTTCTGCCCATCTAAAATGATTGCTCTTGATTTATTAGTGCGGAATTTATTGCTGCAGCGATAGAGGTGATGATAATAGCCCAGGAAAAATGTTGATGCTGTTAGTTTGATGATTGATCGTAGCACTGCTGAAGCAGCAAGGGGATTTATCAACGTGGCTCTGAACTTTGTAAATGATGCCTCTGGAGCTGTGGAAACAAACTGCACCTCGCAAGGACACAGTCTGCATGTTGCTGCAATAAGAGCCACGCACCGCTACGCTGAGGCAGAGGGGGATGGTCAAACATGGGAGAGAGAAACCCAAAACTGCAAAATTGGTTTGCATGGCCAGCCTGCCTGCTGCAGCTAGGGATGGATGCAAGGAGGCACCTGAGGTGTTTTGGAGAAGTTCTCCAATCACCCATTGCAATCAGCCCAGCCGTGAGTGCTGTGCCATGCTCTGGTTTCTGGTGGCTCATCTGCCAGGTGGGCACCCATGTGCACCCATCCTGCTCCCTGCAGGCCTGGGCCACAACCAACCTTGGGAGCTGGGCAGTGCCTATGCCAAAACCCAGCTGGGCTCTGGGCGGTGGGCTTCTTCCTTTCACTACAGGAAGAACTGACATTTACAGCTGTACGCCAGTCTGACTTTCATGGAAAACTTACATTACTGCAGGATTTACTTTGCAACTTGCAAAGCCTACAATCTGCACGAAAGCAAGTAGTTTCACCAAAAGTTAGTAATAACATCCCACTGCCTTTCAATCAGCTTACCCACTGCATGGAGTGGGACCGATGTTTTTACCCAGCGTATGTTAAAAGTTCACACAATTGTAAAGCCCTTGTCACGGTGACAGAAATGGAAAAATAGAGACAAAATAAGATGTTGGCCAATTAAAGTCAGTGCACTGCAACAGTGATGATCCTTGAGGCCTCAGAAGGAAAGGCACTCATCAGTCTGCATTTCTGAAACGTTCACCCTTTCTCCTCAGTTGAGAACCAAATATATTTATATCTAAAATATACTGCCTGTGCCATCTCTGTGTATTCTCTGAACCGCAGCAGGCAGGCACGGCTAACTCCCTGCCTCCAGATCTACATCAGGACGTGTGAATCTCCATTTTTGTTTTTATTGACACTGGCAGATAAAAAGATAAAAATAATAACCACAAGTGCTAGAGCAAGAGAACAAAGAAGAGAATCTCAGAAGAAAATGTGAGTACACCCTGACAGACGGATGTTTGGGCTGACAACAGATGAATTTGGTACTTCAATATACAAAGACTCTTTGTAGACTGAATTGGGGGCAGAGGGGAGAACTGGAAAATGAGTAGGAATGACTACGTACCTCAATTTTACATCTCATAGTAACAACTCGTTTGCAGTTTAAACTTGCTCACTCGTTAAGCTGTACGAGGACCATGGGAAGCAAAACAGCTGAAAGGGAGCAACTACATGACTCTGGAAGGACTCAGGAAGCAAACACAGAAGTTCACTGCTTCAGACAAAAGTACCTCTGCTATCTAAGACACCATCTGAATGATCAGCTACCATCAAGAAACTCTCAGCCCGATGTTACATTGCAGAAGAGCTTCTGCAGCCTTCAGAGGGATAGGAAGCAATGTGTAATTTTTGCTCCCCGAATGTATCTTCTTCCCTCCTCAGAAAGTAACAGCTTCCCATAAAGCGTTCTGTCAGGTCGCGTTTTGCTGCATTCAAACACATCGCATCGGACGTGTCAGAACAAATGCCATGACATAACACGGCCAAATGAAGCACAGCACTTCAGACTTTTGTTTCCTGGCCACTGACGATTGTCACTCTGGGTAGGAAATAGCTCACAAAGATCTCAGAGCAGCACTGACTAGGAAGTGCTGCAAGGTAGCTTGGCAGAGAGGCTGCCCAAAGTCTGCCAGAAGTCTCCTGCTCACTGCTGGCCACGTCCCTACCTGGGGACTGCTGCCTCCAGGTGAGCAGGGCAGCAAGCTCTCTGGTTCTTAAGAAAAGAAATGTTTTTAGCCCCAACTCCTACAGACATTCACATCCACCGACAGCAATCTTTCGCTTCTACCTTAGAAAAAAATGAAATGAAAACAGTAATGAATTAATCTGAAAGGAAAAGCCACCCCAAATGTACATACTGCTCGACTTTCAGGAAGTGGCTGCTTTCACTGCAGGGAGCTAAGAGCCCCAGGACAAATAAACAAATAGGCACAAGTAAAGAGATGAGATGAAATGCAGAGGGTTTTCTCTGCATGCATACATGAGATTTACAGGAGGCTCCACGAGAGAAGCATGCCTTTGAGTTCGAGTCCCTAGCGCACCATTAAGGCAGGTGAGTGGTGGCTGAGCTGCAGCACCAGGTTCCCTAGGGCACGAGCACCCCGTGGCCCCAGTTCACTGCAGCCTCCTGCCTGCTTCTCAGAGGCATCTGCACTCACTCTGTGCCAGAACGCCTTGGCATTCCTCTGCAAATCAATGGCAAGAAAAGGCTCGAAGACAGGAGCAGAGGGGGCGGGAGGAACCCAAGGTGGAGAAGAGAAGATGAAAGAAAAATGGGACTGGAGCACGGCTCAGCTCAGGAGGAGTCCAGGAAAAACAAAAGAGGCTCCTCCAGGTGTCTTCAGCACATTCTCTCCCTGGCAGGAATCTCTGCTGGCTTTTCCCTGCAGATTGTTCTGCTTTTGTGTTCAGAATTTTTGAGTTTTTTTCTTTTTTTCCCCTTATTTTTTTGGGCCATAGCTCGCAAAGAGGCAGCAGAAAGAAGGCAGCACTGCTTACAATGCCCTTAAAGTAGAAAAGCATCTGTGGGCTCATTCTCAAGGGTGGTGAAAGTAGGGGTGACCTAGGGCACTCCTCATTTCTGCCACATGCCATCTCTTTCTTCTTTCACCATTTCCAGAGTCCAGTCTCTCTCTCAGTCTAGAGCCCTGATGCTATTTAGGACCATTAAAGGCAACAGTGACAGTACTACAGAACATATTGCATTTGTGAAGGCACTGGAGCCTAATTTTTAGACTTCTGCCTCTAAGTGGAAAGCTCTTTACCATCTGGAGGTCAACTGCTAATATGTTAATCCACACTGATATACAGGAGGCTGAAGCATTTATGACTGTTTTAAGGATTTGCCCTAATGTATTTTGGGTGTGGAATTTCTGTGCACTCTTTCAGCGCTTACCCAGGCAGAACTTTAATCAAGATTAAGACTTTCACTTATTACAAAAACCCAAAACATTATTGACAGAAACAGCAATTTCACTGAAAGAACTATTTGCCGTTGGATACCATAATATATTAAACTCCGATCTCCAGACTTCTGTGTAATTTCAATTTAAAAACATTAAAACCCTCAAGCAAATTCAAAGGAACTGTCAGTAATCTTCCACACTTTCCCTCCCTGACAACTCAAAAGTGGAGTCGAAAAGTAGTGTGATTTTGCTGCACTGAACAAATTCCCCAACTTCAGAAGTTACAGAGCATATGTTTAAAAACTGGCAGCCACCGAGGCACACCGGGTTCTGCTATCTTTACCCAACTGCACTGCAGCAAAGCCTGCAAGTGCACAGTGCACGAGGGCTCAAGGGGTTAAAATACAACGGTTGAACTTGTCAAGATATTTCTGCACTGCCTAGCGAAGTTGTTTGTTCCACTGTAGATGCTGCAGGGTATCAGTCACTTTGAAGGAGAAGATGTCCAAGCAGTCCCACAGTCAGACAGTGACTGGCACTGTCAGTAAATCGTTTTGTCAAGGATTTGTTTTTCAGCAATGCAAAGGAAATCGTGTGATAGTTTGCAATGAACCGAAGTACTCCGTATTTATCTGCATGCTGAGTCCACAACAAAATGATCGATCATGGCTTGTTAAAACCACTCAGTAAGTTTGGGCACGAGCTTTCAGACCTGCTTGTCTCTGGCTAGTTGATGGTACACCTTGTCCTCTATTGCTTTTAGTGAGGCAGTGGTTTACCTTCTGCTCTGTGATATTTTCAGTGTGAAGCAGGGAAGGAAGATGGTTTTTCACACACTTGTCTTCATTCAACCCCAGGTAGCAGCTTCTGTCACAGAGCTTTGTAAATAAATAAACAAATACATACATCATCCCATGCACAGCACTTCACTTACTCCAAACTGACTGACTGACAAGTGCTCGGGGACTTGAGGTACACTAGAACTGAGTGGCAATGAAGTAATCAGGTTTGCTACTAATTAAGTTTACATAAGAGTAGGGTAACTTTTCTAAATCCCCCTTGAGGCAAAGAGGAAGAAGGGAAATCTGAGATCAAACAGGAGCTCCAGGTGTGGGAGCCAGCGCTGCGATGGAGGCTGCACAACGGTGGTGGTTCAAAATGCATCAGATGAGAGATGTCAGTGCACTTTGAAAGCTTCTTGTGAAAGCCCCCAGTTTTAGTCAGTAAACGCATCGAACAACAATCCACCCACAAGTCAGAAGGGTACAAACAGCAAAACTGAGGATAATTATTTCAAATATACAAAAAGTATGGAAAATTGCAATTATCTGTCCATGTCAACCACAAAGGAGGAGGCCTGCTCTTGCTCTGCTTCTCCCAAGGCTTGGGCACTCAGTACTCACCTGGAAATCATTTTAACCAGCAAGTTCCTGACAAGTTAGGCATAGAAACAGAAAAGTGAAAGAAAAAAGCAGAGCCGGGGCTACAGAGGTGGATATGGGAGGAATAATTAAACGCGTTTCAATTAAATATGTATAGTTAAGCCAAGCAATACCTATGGGCGATATATCTGTCAACACACACATGAAGGATGTAAACAGAAAGAATGGAGAGGAAAGATTTAGTGCAACTCACTGGGCATAGCTAGGAGTGATGTGATTAAATTAAGGAAGATAATTCAGGTTGAATCTGAAGAACAACTTCCTGACAGTGAAATGTTTCAGCTTCAAACAATCTCCCAAGTAAGCAGTTAATCCCCATCTCTTTAAAACATGACTGGGCAAGAGCCCTCGTTCGTGCAGAATGGAGAACACTGCCACTTCTGCCAAAAGATGGATTGGAAAATGAAGTAAGCCGTTAATTGCTTTAATATCTGCGGATCTCCCATCCCAGTGGGGCATGGTTGAGCGCAATGGTGGAAGTGAGAAAAAAATGGATGAAGATGGATGGAAGGCAGAACAGTGTTAAATCCGCAGTTAACCAAATTTCTCAGAGCAAAGAGCTTCATGTTAATGTCTGTCAGGATGGGATGGTAAAGCATAGGAGCTCAGCACACCCCTAGTGATTATGGTAGCATCCCTGAGGTTTCCAAATAGCTGCACCTCAGCCTATGGCAGCACTTCCCTCCCCGGATTATGCCCCGTTGGCATTTTGTGCTTTTTTCATCAAGCTGCACTTCACCTTGGGATGAAGCAGCAGATTCACGAAGGCTCTGTCTGCATATGACACTTTCCCAGAGCCAGCTCCAGCAATGAGGTGCAGAGCCCTTTCCCTACGTCCCCCACCCCCCAGGCAGCTCTCTGCTCCCCTCTCCACCCTCCCTCCACCAACTTCCTAGAAACAAAAAAAAAAACAAAAAAAACCCACAGAAGATTAGCTAGGTCTCATTATCCTGCTACTCAAATTAAGTCAACCAGGGAATGGCAAACTTAAGAGCTTCGCCCAAGGTTACAATCATATTCAGAGGCAAAGCCAAGACTAGATCTGGAATCCTGCTTTCTCCTGTAATGTTTAGACTACAGCTCCTGCAGCAAATGCTTTCACACTTTATAGTGCTTACTGACTTCATAATGTCTGCTAGAATGCTGCTCTGCCTGACGTAGTGACACAAGAAACAATTTAATCAATAGCAAATATGAGTGGTTATTAGAGAAAGGAATCGCACAAGACAGCACTCGACGCAGCAGCTTAAGATCACCAGCTCCAGAGGAAAGTAAGGCAGAAAACTGGGGACTGCGTTCTGGAGGCTTCACTTGGAAGCTACTGGAAGTGCAAAGCACCATTCATCTTCTTTATGGTACATCGCATCACCTGAGGCATGAAGTAATCAACTAAAAATGCACTGCCTGACGTGACTGCCGTGTATAATCAATAGCCTCTGCGATCAGAGAATATTAAGAAAAGTCTTTTATTCTCCTGACGTCTTGTTTTTATATAAAGACGTCCATTACCAGAATGGAACAACTGCAGAAGCTGCCTGAGAAATACTCATTTTGAGCAACTCTCAGAGTCTTTATGAACTACCACAGAGAATCAGCCATCTGCCTACAATGTTTGCCCATTTCCTCATTCATATCTATAAATATGCACTCCAAAATATTAAAAAATAATAATGACAGTGCTCCTGCACTGTGAGAACAATGCTGTCAAACCACGGCTAGTGGTTTGGAGGACAAGGACAGTGAAACACACTGGCTGCAGCAATGACCAACACCCGTCTGTGCACTCTTCTGCCTCCGTGACTCAATCCACACAAACTACAAGCTGCTTCCCAGGGGGACAGCCTTTGCAACTGGTAGTTCTGAAGGACACACAGCACAGCCGGAATGACCCGTTCAATGAAGGTTCCTGGAACACTGAATGAGCATGTTTCCAGAGTTCCTCAGAGGGGGTTATTTTCTTATAGAAATGAGGCAGGCAGGAGGGAGGCAGATGGGCTGGGGATGAGCTATGGGACTACTCAGCCTGAAAATACACGCTGGGTTTGGGGCAGGAAGCAGTTATCTTTCAACTTGTGCTTTCTAAAGGTAAAAGTTGCTTCATATTCAAGACAACGTGCGATCCAAGATTACAAGCGAAGTTTCCCAAGTAGGACCATTCACTGCTTTCATCTGCTGATCCAAAAATGATAGTCTCAACTCACCTGGAACACCCTTTATCCCTCTGAACTACTTTACATAGGACTGCAGCTCACCAGGGAGCATCCAAACGCAGCTGATGCGGATCCAGGTGCTCTGAATCACGAAGCACCAAACTTATGTCAGACAGGCAGGAATGGCACACAATGCAGCCTCCCTTCTGTAACTTCTGTGCACGTGACCAGACTCTCAATCTCTCTCTCATTCCTTTTTCACTCTTGCACGATACTCAGCTTAAATTGCAATCTTTGGAGCCAACACGTCTGGCTGTAGCTGCTCTGTCATTCATAACCTTATTATGCAAATAAAACATAGACAAGCTGTAAGTTCCAATTGAATCCAAACACCCTGGAGCATCCAATAAACGGAGACGTCGAAAAAACATAACTCCGTGGATAACACGCATTTGTCATCCAGCTGAGAAATCTCAGATACAGAGACGAGTAAGAGTGAATTTGCAAATGTCAAGAAACTTCAGGATCCTGTTCCCCACTGCTATTGCTTCAGGGGAGGGCTGAGACCCGGGAAAAAGCCCCTCTCGGGAAACAGCAAGTTGTGTTTGCACTCAGTACCTTCCCTGAAACCCAATCTAGGGAACAACTGAACTCACGTGGGATGTATAATTTTTGCAAACACTTTTTCAGATGACCGAATGAGAGACAGAGCTGGAAGAGGCCCATTTCAAACCGCACCTCACCTGCTGCTCAAAAAGAAACAAGATTTAGAAAACAAATTGACAGAAGCAAACATTCTCTTAGTGTTTTGAATGAATGATCCCCATGGGATCACACGCTAGGATCTGCGTGTACACATCAAGTACACAAGAAGTAACTGTAGTTAAAACAATGTATTTTTGCTGACCACAGGGAAATGGAAAAGAATGTGAGACCCTAAATACCAATAAGCATCACTGGCCAGTAGAAGAGACTCTAATCAATATTCTTAATTTATTGGCAATATTAACAAGGAAATCACCCATTTCTAATTGGCATTGTGTCATGGTTTTATGACATTGTTAACAAGGTCACAAGGCTCTTGACAACTAAGAAAAGTCACTGATTAAACACGCCAACGTTCCTGCTGGCCTACAGAAAGCCACTCTAAATTTCTAGCTGGAATTGTACACTGTCCTGCACTTCTGTTCTCATAGAAGGGTATTTAAAAGTCCAATTATAACAACTCAAGGTTTGCAGTGCAGTTGTTTCATATTACAACACTGAAAATTGCTGGGATGTCTTAATAATACAGGCCGGTCCATCAATAGCATTGATAACAATCCTAAAGCTGTGATCCTAATCACTGCTTTAGATAACCAGCAGGATTGAGAGTAGGTAAGGATGCAGCACGGAGAAGTGACGGTGTTGATGGCTGCCATGGAGTGAGTGTTCACAGCAGTTTGCAATTGCTTTTGGATCAAAGTCAGTGGATCTATCAGCCACTCTGAAACGCAGCGGATGGAGCGTTTGTGCCCCTTATGGAGGCAAAATAGCAGTGGAGATGAGCAAGCTAGGGCTAACCCAAGAGTACTGAAAGATTTCATGCAAATTCCGGCATCTTTTTTATTTCGTGTGTATTGAGACATACTCACTACTGTGCTGGCATCCCGCTTGCGCGTCCAGCTGCTCCGATCCAGGAGTGCAGAGCTGCAGGGCCCCCAGATATGGGACATGTGGGCTCCTCACCTCTGTTTCCCCAGAGATGAAAGCATCTTACCGAGAAACTTGTGTTTATTAGTTCTCTCCTGTCGGTCAGACTGACGTTATAAATGATTAAAAACATGAAGAACTGCCATTTCCAGATCCTCAGCTGCTACAATAAATCAGCCCAGCTCCAAGTGCCGTAGTGCTGTCAGATCAGTTTACACCAAATGACAGTATGGCTTTGTCTCCATTTAGTTCAGTGCCTGTAAGGCTCCTTACACTGGAAAAGTCATAGGTCAGCAATTAGCTAAAGGAATGTTTTACACTTCTGTTGTTAGCACACGGTGTCACGCTGACCCGAGTTGCTGTTAGCTCTGTTTCCTGCAAAATGAGGGATGTAACATAAACACAGAGGTGAAATAAAAAGAGATTTTAAGATTATTTACTGTCTCCAGTGGTTTAACCACCGACACAAGTCTGTTGACATCTACTGAGCAACGCTGGTGCACATTTCATTGGGAGGAATGGTATCAGAAACAGGTGCACTTAGTAGCATTGCTTGGAACAAGCATCCATAATAATCATTACAGAACCAGTGTGGGTTGTTTTCTCTCTTAAGCATATTCCACCAGGCAAAGATGCAGGATGAGAAGTTTATTGTATTTACTCTTACTGGAAAAGCATGACAGACCGGTCCTGACATCGCTGTGTTTTGAAAGGCTGAGTTTAGGTATAATTACAGTGACCAAGCCACCCTCCCTTGGGCAGGCTCCATGGCACTGCCAGCAAGCACAGGCACAGGGATGCCCACACTCTGCCAGAAGCCTTTTCCAGATTGCACACAGCGTGTGGCTGCAGGCGTGGCAGCACTGGAAAAAGAGGGCTCTTTTTCTTCCTTCCCTACTGTCTGCCCCTCATCCACTGCTCATTTCCTTCTGCTCAACTGATAAAGCCATTACTGAGCTGAGAACCTTTGTGCCCCGAGCGCACAGAAACATCCACCTGCTGCTAAGTCATTCCTCACTCCACCTTTCTCCATCCCTTCCACACAAGCTGTGCACTTTGCCAGGACAGGGAGCATTCGTTCTTTGCGTTTGCACAGTCTGCAGCCAACAGGGACGACTTGGAGGTTGTTGCAGTAAAATGAACATTAAGAAATCACAGCAGCATTAGTGCAGTGCTCTCAGAGGTGTGACTTCATGTTGTCACCGTTTTGTTAAGTATTAAAACGGCCCATTATCTTCACAGAATATCAACTAGGGTCACTGCAACAAAAGCGTGTTGAAAATGATGAAGAGAGCTGTGCCACAGTGAAAGGAAAGCATCACATTATGCTTATGAAGAACCACCTTTTCTTTGATACTGTCACTGTCTCACGTGATGAACTCAGAGCATTTGCCATCACTCCTGGTCAATCTTAGGTTCCTGTAATTCTTCACCAACAAAAAAAAAGTCCTGCTTGAAAACTGAGCTTCCCTATAACACAGATGGGCTCACACTGCTGGGCAGAGGACAGCCCTGAGGCTCTTAGACTTTTCCTTTCTTTTCTTTGTATCCTTTTTTCCCAAGGATGCTGACTTCCAAGAACATTATATCACATTTCCCCAAAGCAGCTATTTATTGAATCTGTATGCCTTTCACTACACACGAAATAGAAAGCTTGTATTTTCCTCTGCTGGGTTAAGATGCTTTGTAAGTAATCTAAGAAGCCACTTTCATGTTTGTTCAATAAGTATTTCAAGATGCTTCTATTTTGATAATGTGCTGACTGATACATAATTCACAGCAATGCAAAGTTTAATAATATCTTCAAACTAAAATATAAAATGAGCTCTCAATTCTGACATGATAAATCTAGTTCTAAAGTATAGCGTTTCTCATTTGTTTTGTAAAACGATACAGACCTGCTATTACTCAATAGAAAGCATGTGTTTCTTACACCAACGCATCTCAGAAATCACTTAATTCCTGAACACACATATACAAAAATCCCTTCTAGGAAACGAGGCAGATGAAACGGTGATCACTCAGGGGAAGGCCTCTGTTCATTATGCAGTGCATGCTGACTGCAGAGCTGCTCAAGGCGCCATTCCCTCCCACGAATCTGTACTCCAATTCATCCTCCTGTTGCTAAATTTGGACGAGGAAGCCTCACCTGACCTTCCCACCGAAGTACGTTCGAGTACAAGAATCACAAGTGACAATGGGATTGCTGGGCGTTCTTGGGGACTTCACACTCCATGATTTCACACTTGCCTCTTCCCACCTATTAGGCCCTTAATGAAGTGTGCTGCGAATTTTGTTTACTAAAGAATCACAAAAGTTGGAACAGACACCAGAGAGCAACAAGTCCAACCATCAAACGGGGCCCCCACCATGGCCACTGACCATATCCCTCCATGTCACATCCCCATGGTCCTGGAACAGCCCTAGGAACAGTGACCCCTCCACCTCCCTGGGCAGACAGTACTGGCTCACATTCACTCCTACAGAGAAAAAATCGTTCCTAATACCAACCTGATCCTCCTCTGGTGCAACCTGAGGCCATTACCTCTTGTCCTATTGCTGTTACCTGGGAGCAGAGGCTGACCCCCACCACATTACAACCTTCTTTCAGACCACTGTAGAGAGCCATAGGGTCTCCCCTGAGCCTCCTCTTCTCCATCCCAGATCAAAAGCAACTGCTCCACTTTTAAACAGTCGCCATCAGATCTAGCCTACTTAAAATATTTGAAGCTCCTTCCCTTGCTACTTCAGTTTCTGACATCCTCATGGCTGCTCATGCATTCACTCTTGCCGTACTGCATGGAGAGTACCACTCTCCACATCTAAAGCTGAAATTTGGGGAAAGTGAGACTTCCATGAAATGAGAACATTTTACAGGCATGTTTCAACGTTTACCAAGTAAAGCCAGACCCAGGAGGCTTTCTGAAGGCAATGTGTCTCGCCTCCAACCATCCAGTCCTCCCCAAGCCTCGACAACAAGGCAGGATCTCAGAGACGCCTTTACCCTGTACAAGAATAAAACACATTTCAGCGTCTGATGTTCCTCCGCAACAGAAGCAAAATTCTAGCACAAAAATGGTAAAAACCGTCTGACGTTGAAGAGCTCCTGTCAGCTCCCAAGCCCCTGCCACCCTCCCACCAGCGACAGATCCCCACCGAAGCTGCACATTTGCTAGCAGGGACTGCTCGGAAGCACAGAGGATCAGCAACAGCCACAGGCATTGCTTCACCACGTTCCCGACTTAGCTCTGCCCTAACACAGTGTCGGTTTGGGGCTGGGGAGGATCCGGGACAGACGAGATGTTCCAGGCTCGGCAGTGTCGCTGCGCGTGGCTTTACCTCTTGGCTCGAGTCATGCAGCCCATCTGTGCCTCACAGCCCCCATCTGTCAGGTGGGGACCATCCCTCCCCATCCCACGCAGACTGCACTGACGACTGCTTTAAAGCACTTTCAGATCCATGAGAAAGGCAGCACAGAGAAGTGGAAAGCGTTAGGAAGGCATCAGAAGCACAGAATATTTCCGTTGGAAGGCTTAACTTTGCGCTGTGTATTTGTAAAAATAGATGTGTTCACTCAGAAGGTGAAGATGGGGGCAGAAATAAAGAAGTAAAACTGCAGTCCTGCTGCTTTTCCGTGCTCCTGCCCATAATCCATCTCATGGTATTTTCAAAGGACACGGATGCCTTGTCATCTACCCTCTGATAAAGTTCTCAGCTGTGGGCAGACAAACAGATCAGAATGGGATTTCCCTCTCTGCTGCAGCGCTTTTCTCCTCGTTCCCCTTGCCTCCTCTCTAGACCTCTGACTGCCTTTTGCCAATCTCCCTGCAACACAGCTTAAACCAAAACCGAAGTCAGAGAACCTCTCAGCAGGGCTTCCAGGAGCGTGTCTTTCACGGGGCTGCAAAGCAGAGTTCAGAGTACTGCAGTGGGTTTTCAGCCAGTACAAAACGCTGCGCTGATGGAAGTGTGGCAATCTGCACAAGCAAAAAGTCTGCCCCACCAAACACAAAACTTCCCACGTTTAAATCCATGGGATATAAGGATATTCCCGAGCACACTCGATTGCTCCATCTCAATTTAAACACCGCAGCCTCCAGTACACCACGAGGACTCCTTACCAGAGAGCCTCCAGAAACTATTTCTATGGCGTCAGTCTCTCCCTAGCTTTACATTATGAATGAGCAAGATGTAACAAATTATAGAATGTTTTAAGAAAATTAAAATGCCAAACATATTTTTCTTCCTTGAAAAATGCTAAACACAAATCTGGGTCTTCTGCCTCTCTGCAATGCATTGCTGCCAACAGCTATAACCTGATCTGTAACACCCGAAAATCACTAGCAGGAGAAGGAAAATCTTGCCTTGAATGAGACCCACTCTCACTCTGCTCCATGTACAAACACATTAAAAATGTAAATAGGACTAGCATAAGGACAGGGTTACGAGGAAAAGAAATGATGACACAGGCTTCAATCATCCACGTAACAAATATTTTCAAGTGTCACAGCTAAACGAAATCTGGTTTTCCAGCCATTCCAGTCATCATCTTCGCTGAACCAATCTTCATGCTTTACATCTGAAATGACAAATCCTGCAGTACCGTGAGCAGAACCTATCTATAGCACGGGAGGCACAGGCCCTGCGTGCCCTCAGCAGGCTGTGCTCCGTTGGCAGTGTTGTGTGGGATAAATCTCTCCTCTTCAGAGCTCTCCCCGCTTCCTGCGCTTATCTTATGCAATAAACACTAAAATAAAAGAGGTTGCTTGCCCCTTCCCAGCTGTCTTTTCCCGAACGCGGGGAACTATTGGGTAATGTCTGCCTTCTTGTGAACCTCATTAAAAGCACAGAAGTGCACAGGGACAACGTGACTATTGCACAGCCAGGTGCCCAGGGCAGTGCTCCGGGCACAAAGCTCACAGTCAGCACGGACGGACGGCACAGACGTATCCGCTTCTACGTAAGAAAGAGAAATTACAAACCTTACTGATGGGATTTTCAGACACGGGAAGCAACTGAAGCTTTCGTTGGGCACGTTCTGAAAGCCTACAGTGGTTTGCACAAAGCAGGACAGAAGACACGGGGCAGGAAAGGAGGCACCCTGCTCCGACCCCTCGGCCAATAGCCGACCACCTCTTGTCCTGAGCAAGCTGGTGTTAATTGTTCCACTTGCATTTGAATGCAGTGTAGACAGAGGGCTTTGTGTTCCCAGGAGCAGGTAGGAGGAACCTCCAGGGCAATGGGAGGGCTGTCGGCCATCAGCTGAAGCAGGGCCAGGCAGCTGCGTGCTCAGCAGACGCTTCCATTACCATTACCAGCCAGGGAAAGGTCCGCGCATCGGAGCTGAGCCAGCCATTCTTAATATCCTGCGTGGCTCTCTCAGGCTGATTCCTGCCTCTGAGATAAGCAATTTCTCTTCCCACTCGTAGAAAATGCAGTGAGCCAATCTGTAAATTAATGGTAAGGAAAAGAGAAGGGGCTGTTTGGTTAGCCAGCTCCAAAAAACGCCAGAACATCACTGTTTAAAATAAGGAATGTTTGTGTTTAGGCTCCTTTCCCCTCTCCTTAGGTCTCTCTTCTTTCTCCTGCCAAAATAAAGCTTATTCCCTTTGCTAATAAAGGTGAATTTGCATTTGGGAATGCAAGAAGCATTTGCTTTTTCATTTCTTGAAACAAAATGAAAATTCCCCGAGGGAGTGAGAAAACCAGTCACCTTGGGTAACATCTGGTGATGCTCATTCCTCAGGCCAACAGCAATCCTAGAAAGACAGATCCCACCGGCTGTGCTGCTGCTGCCCATCATAGCACAGCCTGCTGCAGAAGATGGCTGCTTAGTGCAGAACTGCCTGTCCTGCACTGACATGGCATGTATGACTGACTACACACCCTGGGGGGATCCTGAAGACATCATGTGCTGGTGGAGCCATGCTTTCCTCAAGCCACATGCAACGAGAAGCATCAGCTCACCACATCACACTCCTTAAGCTCATGCTCTCGTTGCCTTTGACAGACCCAAACGCTGTCTCAGACCGCAGAGCACAACACACTTGTAATTCTCCAAAGAGACTGTAAATTTGTACCTTGCAGCATGTAACGACGTGAGGGAGAGCAGTTCTTGGCTAAATTGGGCACCGAGCACCGCACGCTCACAGAATGAACAAACAGCAACTCTGGGCTGAGCACTGGTGCTGCAAACTGCTAATGATGTACTTCCAGGAGGGCAGCTGCTGCACGTCTAAGTGCCTCATTTGTAAACTCTTATTTTCATTTTGAAGACGGAACGACGTAGCTGGCAATACAGCTGTGCAGGCTGGCGATGAACAGGACTCGCTGTGCGTGTGGCTTCTGGGGAGCGGCAGCTCTCTGTCTCTTGCAGCACAAGCTCAGTGCTTGCCTCGACAATTAGGTACTCCAATCCCCTAATAAATCTCATCCACGCAACTGAATGGCAGGTTATACAGACCTGAGACCTGAATGTAAATCTTTAGGGTGCACAGAGGTACCTGCCACGAGGCAGATGCGTCCCTTGGAGACCTGTGAGGGCTTCAGGAAAGATGAGGGGGAGGAGAAGATGCTCTGTTTAGGAAAAAATTCACTCCCCATAGTGAATGTTCTGTCTTGCTTCCCTTTCCATTTTAATACTTAGTAAGCATTCAGGAAAACTGGATTTTGCTTTTGAGATATTCTGCACCTGCTGTCTAGCCTATAAAAATGCTGTTTTCAATTCAAAGCAATAAAACACTGCAATTAATCTAAATCACATCATTAGTGTTGGAGCCTAGACTCACAAAATGTGCTCCCTCTACCTCTGCGTGTACCACTTATCTTATTTTCAAAAAAGATTTCCAAAACGTATTCTGTTCTTCTTACCTCTTTTAACTTAATGTTATTACTTTTATTTTGTTTGTCTTAGGACTCCCAGGCTCCGTTTCAGATTAGAGGGACCCAAGCAAGCAGGAAGCACTGATCTCTGCCACATGGTAGACTTTGCAGTCAAAGGTCGAGTGAAACCCATTTTATAGTATAGTGTATATATAATATCTATAGTTCAGGTGGTATCTTCCAGAAACCCCTCAGGAGGACAGGTGCTTTTTAGAAGCCACTGTACTTCTTCCTTTACTCTGACAGTGCTGCCAACTGCCATTGCAGTTTTCTTCTCAGGTCTCCTTTCTACGTCCAAGACATTTTTGCCATGCTTTCCTGCTAACGAAAGGAGACATCAGGATGACTTCTAGTTAGGATATGTAAAACGCTGTAACTGCTTAAGGAAATTGCTGCACGCTTATTGACAAAATGCAGGTATAAATGAAGTGCTGAAGAGCACGAGATGAGGCTCTGCACAGTGACACAGAGGAAATTAACTTGTCTCAATTGCCCATATTTCATCTGATTAGCTATTTTGACACCTTGTCATGAGACCAGCGCATTATCCTAAGTATACTGAGCGATTATTCTCTCATTCTTTTTCCAGCTTTCTTTCTTTAATGAGGTCAAGACTATTCCGTTTCCTTTCTTTTCCCAATTAACCTTCTTCAGCTATCTCTGCTGCCTGAACCAAGCCACTCCTATTCAGACAAGGACCCAAGGAAGACCACATGTGGTCCAGATGCAGCCGCCCAGGCTCCAGTATGAGCTGCAATCTGCAAAATATTAGGGGAGAGCTCCTCTGATGTAAGTTATTTCATAGAAGGAAGCACATTATGGTTAAAAGGGGAAGGCCAGATTGTTGCATAGGAGTCAGCTTTCCTGCTGCAGGACATTTTTTGACCTATGAAGATGAAACTAAGGCCTTTAGGTGTCACAAATCAATACTTCATCAAGGTTCTGTGAGCTGGTAGCAGAGCAGTGTCGCAGAGAAGTCGGAAAAGAATAGATTATTTAAACCATCCACCATTATTCATATCCTGGATACACTACTAAACAGTACGCTGTGTTATCCAGGGGAAAAAAAGACATGCTGGAGGTTAAATGTTACAGATGAGACAGGAATGGAAGTAATGGGGGGAAAGGAACCGTGTCACTGCAGGACAAAAGCATTTTAAGAAACATCACTGCAAAAAAATCATGGCCATGTCATGAAACAAAAATGCCAGGGCCCACACAGCTACCTTATTGCACATGATCACAGGCAGAGCGTGGGTCTGTGAGAAACTGAAAAATATATATAAAAAAAAAATGGACAGAAGAGACATTGTTCCTCTATCATATTCAGTTGATAAAAGCATGAATGAAGCTTTGATATAGGATAGGTAGGTTAGGTTTTTTCTTCCCTGTTAAATCACATTGTTGTAAAAAGGCTTTCCAGAAAGCCAAAGCCTCTTAAAACAGAGCTATGCCAGCTTGAGTTTCTTGGCATTTAGCAACACTAATTGTCCCTTTCTGCCTTGCTGCTCTTTGCCATATTTCTTGGAAAACAACAGCTGTGTTTATTCAAACAGCAGTATCCTGATGACTTGATGATAGGCTAATCTGCAGGAATTCAGAGTGTGACTGTCCTGTAGGAATCTCTGCAGAGCACCATACAATTGCCTTTGAATGACACAAATCCTTGGAGGGACTTCCACAGTTCTGGCGGGCTGAAGGTTGCCCCTGTCTGCTGAGTTCACTATTTCCTGCAGCACGCACCATATTTTTCAGATTTTGTGGAACGTTTTCCCCATGCATCAAAGTCAGAAAGTAATTCCACAACATAATCAGTTGCCCTGCACTGCTCTCTAAGCAGAGGGATGGAGGCAGTACTTTGAATCACAACTGAAACAAGCTTCAGCATTCATCTGGAAATCAAGGCTATAAATTGAGCGGGTTTGTCGGTGTTCCCTGTGAAACTGCAAGCAGTTTTCATATCCTAGCAAGCAGTTTTCATAAGTCAGGTGATCCAGAAGAAAAGCAACTGCATGAGAGGGGCTGAATTAACCACGTGTGCTCAAAAAGCAGCGCTCAGACAAGCTGGTGTTTGCTGGCGTATCAGAAGAGCTAATGACTGACCACCAAATGCTTGCTGGGCACCTTCATTAATTAGGGGAACTAGGATGAACGAAGGGTTTTCCCCACCTTAGTGCTGTGCTGACACATGCAGCAACAGGCAGTTTCCCCCTCAGTGCAGGGCAGGTCCAGCACTGCCATCCCACATTGCCCAAGGGACACTCCACTGCTCCTTCTCCCTTTAGGAGAAGGAATTGTTCCCAGTATCCAACCTGAGCCTGCCCTGGCACAGCTGGAGACTACCAACTCTCACCCAAAAATCTGCAGGCACAGCAGCAGAGTGACAGCAGATATCTCCTTCAACACAAGGAAGGTGACAGGTGAGCGGGGGAGAACATTCCACTTGTTAATCTTAGAGAAAAGCTTCATGTCACACAACTGATGGAACCACACCTGGAGGTCTGGGAACACGAACGGATCTATTGCCTTAAAAGCAGACAGCACTTAGGGAAAAATCAAAAATGATGTGGCTCTGCACCCATAAACCATAAGAACGGTGATTAATTACACCCATTTGTAAAAAGTGCTCCAGCCAAGTTTTTCTAGTTTCAGCATCTAGTCCTGGATCTCACTACATCTTTGCTAAATAATGTCTCATACAGCATATATTTATTACAGATGAAGTCACTGCACAAGTTATAGTTTGATAAGACCAATGCATCATACTGTCCCCATTTAGTGAATATAGACTTTTTCTGGGAATGGCATTTGCCAGTATGTTTGTGATGCTCTCGGCTCTTCTGAAGGGCAGATAAGGATGGTGAGCACAAGGACTGACACCGTACAGCCACAGGTCACTACAGCTTTCTCATTGTCTTGTATGTCACTGATGGAAACAGCAAACAGCATCAGACTGCAGCTCTCTGCTAGGAGCTAACCCCTCGTACTGTGCCTTCGGGCTGCTCTCTGAGGGCAGTTAGCCAGCTCCCAGCTGATCCACCTTCCGTAAGGAAACGATTTCTATTTCTTAATCAGCATTTCAGGTAAGACTCAATCCAAATGTTTGATTTGAGATTTATGTCATTATCTTTTCCAGCCTAACCTGCAGAAAAGCTGTGAATAAGATAGAAGATCAGGTTAGCCTGACCTTCTCTAATTCCAAAACTCCCTACCGACTGGATGGTTATTGCTGCCATTCATTTCCTTATTCAAATCATTCTATATTCTTTGCTAGTATTTCTTTTTTTCCAAAACTGAAGAAGCAATTTCATTCCTGCTTTTGTCTGCGTGCATTTAATTACATAGCCCCAATCTGCACAGAAATGGAATCACTTCATCATTTTTTTTGCCCATCTTCAAGCCGTGATCATTCAGACTGTCTTCACATCCACTGAATCCCTGACCAGCTGAGCAGTTTAAAAGAAAGCTGCTTTAAAAGAGAGCACATTGTATTACAGATCAGTGCTTATCTCTCTTAGAAAAATAAACAAAAAAACAGCAATCCCTCCCCCAAAAGCACATCAGTCCCCAGGTGGAGATTCAGGAAATAAAGGCTTGGTTTACAGGTGATATAGATAGTACTATCCCACTGACAGTGATGATTCTGTACAAGTGTACCATAAGAGCTGATGGACTGAACAAAATCGGTGTCATTTTCCTTCACTTGACCGAGTTTCACTTTGTTGGACAATTAACTACAAGCAGTACATCTTATTTGGACATCTGGATTAAAAATTAGCTGAGACGTTTATTCTGCGTTTGGAATATGCAGACCGAAAAAAGAAGTTCAAAAGCTGAAAGAACAGAAGTATGCAAGGCCTTCAGCAAAATAATAATAAAAAAAATCAGTAAATTTTTGCTCAGGTTCTTGAGACCTCATCACGGAGAAACCACTGTCAGCAAAATAAACTGCTTTTACCCAGGGTAAGTATATTTAATTATTATTAATGCACTGAGCCCGGCTGATCTGAGCTACACGTTAGGCATTTGTTCATTCCTCTCTTCAGGACTTCTTTCTCCATACCAGATTTGCTTACACTTACTTCAAACGCAATTGGCAGTAAGCATCTGAGCTCACTTGAAAGAGCACAAAGTATCCCTGCATTATAAAAGCACAATAGCAGCACATTCTCTTTCCTGGCGAATCTATTTTCATATAAATGGCTTTAACCTGAGCTGCTGCCTAGCTTTGAAGAAATGAATTATCTTGGAAGAGCATCTGCTCTGGTGCAGACAGCAAATGCTCTAGACTCTTCTCCCTGCTTTTAAGCCAGGGTTCCCATGCCAGCCACAGGATTTGGCTCATACCTCACATAGGGCTGGAGCCCTCGAGGTACACAAATTGACAGAAGAGTTTGAATTGAAACCCAAAAGGGGAATAGTTACAAATTCACAGTGCAACCACACCTGAGCAGTGTGCGTGGAGAAGCAATGTGCCCACAACCCTGCTCACCACATCCCACACCCTGGATGGGCATCCAGGCATCCAGCTCCTGGGGACACTCCTGCACCGTGCCCATGAAGAGGGCCAGGTCTGCACGTACCTGAAGTTTCCTGCTCTTTTCCCAAATCCAGGGCATCCCCAGCAGCTCCCATCCCCCACCTCACCCTGCCAAGGTCAGGCACCCTCACATGCAGAAGGCTTCTCGCTTTTAAGAGGGAAATGCAGATAATTAGATAATTCACAGTCCACTCTATAATTAAAACAGAGGATGCCCTTAATGTCGCGGCTCGTGTTCGCAGTTCATTATTCATCAGCTGTCACTCAAACAGTGTCAGCTATCTATTTTTTATAATCGCAGTGTTCGCATCAGGCACTCTGCTGGCACGAAGGCCTCCTGCTGTATGTCTGAAGAGTACATGCAGGACCCTTCCAACATCAGAATCCAGAAGAGTTGGCATTCCTTAGCACCACAGAGGTCTGATTTCCTGACTGCTCCTCTACAAATCCTGGGTTGCTTCAGCTCGTGTCTGTGCTCAAGGCTCTTTGGCGTATTGTAAGACAAATGAGAGTAATACAATGTATATTTATGCTATAATTTGGATCATTAAATAAAAAGTCACTGTATACACACAGCTGCTTTTTGGAAAGCAACAGTAATTTCCTGCTTCTCAATGACTTGAACAAATGTGGTTAAGTTTTATTTGAAAGTCTTTTTGCTCGTTACTTAATTGGCAAATTCTTGTGTCAAAGCATTCGAATCATGCATAGAATTGAAAAAAAAAAAAAAAGAAATAAAATAAAAAATGCTGAAACACTTACTGCCGGAGCACGT
The DNA here is from genome assembly GCA_023055505.1 of Callipepla californica brunnescens. Taxonomy (NCBI): domain Eukaryota; kingdom Metazoa; phylum Chordata; class Aves; order Galliformes; family Odontophoridae; genus Callipepla; species Callipepla californica. Next base: position 18,565,711 of record JALIRH010000010.1, read on the forward strand.
CGGCAAAGTCAGAAAACCACAGCAGGCGCAGTTTCACTTCCTGCCTGCAGTCCTAGGCAGGGCTGGTGTACGTGTAGCATCCCAGGTGACTGCAGCCCACTTACGTGCACGTTCTCTTTAAAGCTGATACAATCAGCTCGTCAGCCTCAGAACTTTCCCACTTTGCTTTATTTTTGTAATCCTAAAATACCCACTTCCTCTGCTGAGATAGAAAATATCACTTTCGGAAAGTTGACAGTGCTGAACAGAATAAACATTTCTTAGTGATTTGTGGAACACACAGAAGCAACGAGGACTGTGCCGCCTGAGAATCCAAGTTTTACATTTTCTCTACTTAATAGTTTTGCTGTGATGGTAAACGAAATGTTCTCCTCAACTGGAAACATTATCTGACCCCGTATTCAAGACCAGACAACGCAGAGAGCTGGGTGTTGTGATCCAGTTCTGAAGGCCTCTGCAGAAGACATCCAGCTTCAGGTCATGCAAGCACAGCAAGCTCAATCCCCACCACGTGCATTCAGGCCAGCAGCCTGGGCTGCTGAACGTGGAGCTCAGTGCAGAGCACACTGCTTGCTCCCAGCTTCACAAGGATGGGATATCTCCTTGGAGGCACTGGGCCAGCAAGGTGGGACCCCATAATCTCATCCCTGTATGATTTTACAGGGCTTAAGGATGAGGCATAGATTACAGCGGAAGAAACCCTGTCACGTCTCTAAAAATCCTTGACTCGAGTTTAGAAATTGGTCTGAATAAGAAATGAGTACGCATTAATGCTCAAAAAAGGAACATTCATAATTAAACTATTACTCTCCGTTTACTTGCCCTCTCCCTGTTTCAGACTGAAGGCTCAGTTTCTGTTTAATATCCCTAACAGGTAACTCTCAGTCTCTGCACAGATTTACATTTGATCTCCAGTAGAAGGGGTTGTGCAGAAATCTTTCTAATTTACTGTGCATACATCACTGCCACTGTTCTTTCAAACTATTTTGTCTCCTGCTTGCAGTACAGACAACACACATGTATGTAAGCTACACGTGCAGGGCTCCTCACCAGCTTCATAAAACCAAAACTCCATTAAATAAAGCTGTGGAAAATACACAGGTATTTGGAAAAGGGAGACAGACAGGAAAGGAAGATTTGATTACATTGCTCTAACACAGTTAAAATAGTGACAGTTGAGAATTTTGTCCAGCAATGCATACTGCCATGGAAATCTCCTGATTTTGTTTGTTGTTTCTGAAATTCAGAATTCAGCAGTCAAGTTCTGAAAGACTTCGCATCTTTTGTGACTGAAATAATTCGCAGTCTGGGCAGCGAAGTCTGGGTATGAATTTAAAAAGGAAGTGATCACTGGGATGCGTGTTATGGACATGTCCTGACAAAGAGACCAAGGACTTCTGAAGAAATGTGGGCATGAGAAGACTTATAAATCTTATTTCCTGCACTTCCACTTTCTGACCTGAGAAAACGTCACTCCTTCCCATCGCTGTGGAGGAGCAGAGAGGAAAGCTCAGGAGTGACCAATCCCATCTGAGTCTTCCTTCTATTTATTGACTTCAGGCAGCTATAACTTACCAAGTAAACTGCCTGGCACCGGTGGACAAACTCCAAATCTGTGCTTGCCATTACCACTGAGAGCAGAAAGCATCTCAGCTGTATGCCAAATGCAACTAGGTAAAGTAATCGATGCGGGGAGGAGGCGAGCAGCTTAATCACAAGTTGTACGGTGCCGTACCCTGAAAGCAGGTTGATGTAATCTCCACCATTTGCAGCTGTTTCTAATCTAGCACTGTACAGGTGTTTACAGTCAGTTTTGTGCTAGCCTTGTATGACCCGAGTCTGGTTTTAATTGCTTAACAAACGTAATTTTATTAGCGAGGCAAAGATACAGCTAACACTAATAAGCTGACTTCAAAATATAAAGAGCCTTTCAAGATTGGATTTTTAGTTAGCTTGCTGCTCTTTCTTTAGTATCTAATTGATTTTCTTGATATCTCTTTAGCCTGGCATGCTGCCTGCCTAAGTACTTTATCTGACCTTCAGGCTCCTTGCCAGGTATTGATCCAGTCCCTACAATGGCTGTGCTGTAGCTGCTCTTCCAACTTTGATAAGGGCTAATGTACCAGCACCGCTGAGACAGGAAGTCAATGGTCACAAAATTTCTATCATCCTGCTCTCCCTATCTCCTTCTGTAAGTACTCTGAGTAAGGCTGAAATAAGATCCTGAGCAGGCCACTTGTGCTTGTATTCCAAATTCCCCTTCCTGGAAATATGTTCCCCCCCAAAAAAACATAAACAGAAGTGTTTAGATGGAATTTTCATAATGCGGTTAAAAAGAGAGCTTTTTAAGATTCAAAGAGCAGAAAGAGGAGCAAACAACTTCTTAAATATCAAAACAGTACGAAAAGCAAGAAAAAGAAATCTGATCATTCAGCAGCATCTTCTATATCCAAGTAAATGAAAATATTCGGGGTACTGCAGGACCACGAAGAAAAGGAAAGTTCCAATTCCAAGATTTGCTACAAATTAGTAATAGCAAAATACAGCTTAGGTTTAAAACAGGAAAATAATATTAAACGTGACAATATTCTTGCAATAGCAACCATCAAGTTTACATCCCAAATCCCACTGCAGTCATGTCAGTCCTATTGGTCAAGTTACCAAAGCCACTAAGCAACCTGAAGGTAAGATTAATGTAAGGTGTTTCAAGCACTTTATACTATGTAAGGACCCACAGTGTAAGACAGAGGAAGCTAATGGATCACCTCCACACATGTTCAAAAGCAGAGCATCTCTTTGCAATGGCATCAGAAGATGGGACTTTGGTTCCTTCAGGATCTGTGCAGGGCACACAAACACATCACGTGCAGAATAACAGTACTGCACAAGGGCAGTAGTCAAGGCCCACAGACAGACACATTCTGGAGAATCATTTCAGTCTCATTACTGGAGCCTTCTAGTGGCTTAGGTTTCTTTGTTTTGCCCCACATAGACATAGTGTGGAGCCTTTGGTTCCTGAGGAGAGCCCCGACTTTGAAAGTATTGGCTGAACCCCTGTGCTGTTCAAAACATGAGGTGCAACTACTGAATCTTTCAGTCTCTTTAAAACATTCACACTGGACACACAAGAAACGCTGCCAAAGAAATACATTACAAATTGTATTCAAGGACAACTGTTCCAGAGCACACAAATAAGAGATGAGAGGCACATTTGGAAGCTGCTTCTGCCCTGAGGCACCTGTGACTCCAGAACAAATTCCAGGTTGTAACTGCAAGTTACTCTGGATGCAAAAAGATGTCCCCAGGTATTCTGCTCTGCCATGCCCCGTGTTTTTGCTTGAAAGCATTCAGCAGGATTTCAAAAGTTACCCTGAGCAGACTCCCCTGAAAGCCAGGGGCCTGCAGCAAAGCAGAACTCCTTCAATCACAAACTTGGACAGAGAAGGAAAGAATGAAGTTAGACGGGGGGAAGCTCCAGCAGGGAAAATGAAGGATTTTTCCAGTGACAAAATATTACAAACACAGTGTCACATAAAGGGCCTTTTTCCAGGCACAGGAAAATCTCCTGTGTAATTCCATGTCCTCAGGTGCTCAGGAAACAACATATGCTTCACCTGCTCTGCAAACTGCTGTGCCTCCCCACCCTGTTGGTACCAGCCTGGCCAGAAGCTTAAGACGTCCTGTGATTTTTGCAAGGACTCGTCTACAGCCCTCCAAAGAAATAATTTAAGCTCTAAATTAAGATTGTGTAGATTGATCCACTATTTAAATTTATTTGGCCTCCCATAAGTGCAGTGATGCTCCGTCTATAAGCAGAGCAGGAAGACGCCTCGCAGACGTTTGGCACGGCCCCAGCAGAGGCAGACGAGATCTGCTCCTGCAGAGTAGCTGTGCAAGGGCACAAGAGCTTTACTTGGATGGAGACTGGCTGAAGTCCTGGCTCGTAAAATAAATGCATCTGACAGCAAAGCCAGCAACAAAGTGAACGAAATGAGCATGACTGAAACACCACTGGATAGGTCTACACATGTAGCTTCTGGTGCTAAAACAAAACGAGCCAACTCTTCAAACTACGTTTCTCAATTTGCTTCTGCCACAGCAACTTCCTGCTGTGATTTCACAGCTTCAGCTCAGGTGAAGGAGTCTGAAAGGAGGATCCCACTGCCCCTGTGAATAGCTGCTGAGCCATTGCTTCACCTGGAAGGGAAAGCCCTGCGCTGGACCCCAGACCAGGGCACCTACTGCTGGGCAGCTCCACAGGGAAAGAGGAGGAAACACGAAAGTGCTGAATGAAAACTTAGAGGAAGTACTGGAAAAAGGGCAAATGGGGAATGTAGCTCAGAAGGCTGTAATAGGGAGCGAGACTAAGCAGGACATGGGGCTGAGAGATATACAGGATCTGGTTTCCTTATCTTTAGGGGAAGGACTAATTTGCTTTAGTTGCAATTAGCCTTTTTACCTTTTAAGTGCTGACATTTAGTCCAGATTTATATGTTGCTGTGTGTCTATCTGGGAACAGTCTGTATTTGGAGCCAGTGATTTTTCTTTATTATTATTGCTAATGACACAGACTGAACAAATGGGGCATGGGAACTACTGAGTTCGACACAAACTTTGCTAGGTCTGGAAAATCTCCTTAGCATCAACGACCATGATGCTCAGTGGCAAACCTTCAGCTAACAGAGATGTGAATGGACGAGCTTCTGGGCTCTGCTTCCAGAAAAGCATCAAAGTCACGTTCAGTTTGATTCAGATTCACTGATCTTCAGAAAAACTGATGCAAGGCATATGCTGTTCCAAGCTTTTGCCAAACTGCTTCAGCAGGAGGTTTGAGGACTAAGCTGTAGAGTGAATTTCCTGAGATCAGTTAAATTCTGTTCGTGCTTCCAATTCTTTATCCTCTCTGAGAAATTCCTGGCTTTTCTGGTGTCATTTTTCTTGTAATGCCATCCTATCTCAATTCCCTGTTATCACCAACTCTGGTGGTTTCCTGACCTGATGCATTAATACTTGCTCTTCTGCCTTTAGCATTCCTTCATTTCTCACCACCTCTCTACATAACACGCTCTACTGATACTACCCATAACCTGGATTTTTTTTCTCAACAAAGTTCCCATCTTACACAGAAACCCTCCAACAGATGATACAGAACAGAAGCATCTAGCAACCACTGGTACGTGTACAGCAAGCTTTTAGGTGAGGCTAATCCAGTTGAGTCTGATGATGGCTCTTCTTTGCAGGATGGGATAATGCAGTTCAGCAGCCTTCACAAGGAACAAAAAAGTTACTGTATGCTCAAACACAGATCCTGTTTAAAGGAACTGATAAGAGTGAAAGATAAAAGACTTCAGGTGCTGCTCCTTACCTTTCCTATTTCAGAACCTTCCATATAATTGTTAATTTTTTAAGTTAAAAACAAAGAAAAACCACTACTGTTGACGCAACAGAGTGAAGAGCACTCACAAAGTAAGGAGAACAGAGATGTGCAGTGACTGTCTTGGGTATGCAGAATTTTGAAACCAAATAACACAAAAGCAAGAGAAACTCTCTTACCTGCTTTTAGTGACTGCAGGCGTTTACTGTGCAAAAAATTAAGCAGCTTAATATCAACACGAGAATACGCTGAACAATTTAGTGACATTCTCACTTCTCCAGAATCTGGTTCAGATTGGGTTTAACCCACATGGCTGAAATAAGGCTCTCACTCTCAAGTGAGCGTCACGCAGAAGCAAAACAGATTTTTTCCAAAGCATCCAGATGTGCCTTGGCTGCCAAGAAAGAGCTTTTAGGCTAGAAATAAGGGCAGAGATCTACTGAAAAGCCTATGCAGTCCCTACTTCTAGTGCAGCTCCCTCAAAATATACATCTAGATCTCTTTTGTGATGACTAAATTTCTCCCGAGAGTTTGATTCATAAAAGTGTTGGTTTAATCATCGCCGACTTAATGATTCTTTTGCAATGTCAATTAAACTGCATGAAAAATTAAATATGAGGACCTTTGAAATTACACATTTCAAAAATATTATTTTCCATTCTCGTTACATAATCCTTTCAGAACTGTCAAAGAATAACGGTGCACTAAGGTTTGACTCATTACTCATGCCAATGCTGGTTGGAACTCGGAGCTGGAAGATACTGAAAAGCCAAACCCACCTGAAATGAAGAAATTCACAAAGTGTAACAGCAAGATTAGCCAGTGTTATGCAGAAGGGGAGCATACACACCAGGGGGGTGATCAGGACTCCCAAACAGTTAAGTTTTACACTGCTACCATCATGATAAAGCTTCAATGATGCAACTGTTTAAAATTTCTGTACAGTGAGTTAAATATCCAGTGTGAGTTCCTACTTTTGTTCTTTGAAAACACGCTGCTCCCTTTTCCTGGGAACACTTCTTCTCAGCTGGTTTTCCCCTTTCCATCTGCCCCCACCCCCACGCCACGTCGCAGCGGGAATGGATGTTTTCCTCTTGACTTTTTCATTTAATTCTGTTAGAAAGTTGCCTCGATACTGCTGACTACCTCCAGCAGTTTTGTAATGCTGTGCTTTAAAGTTAAATGTACTCTGGAGTATTTATTTTAGCACCCAGCTTTAGCACTGCCATCAAGCAAGAACCTGCTGCAGTTCCCTCTTTAGGGAATAACTCATGTTGCCTTCATTGTCTCTTGTATGGGAAAATAAATGAGAGGTTTTATGTGGGATTTCCCTCAAGGAAAGCACATTCAAATAAGCCCAGAAACATACAAGACTCCCTTTGCTTTTCCTAACCCAGCAGATCTCCAGCGCAGGTCACACGGCGGCTGTCATGTGAGTATCAGGGGTAAGCACATTTAAGGAAACCAAACAAAATCTGACAGCTATATTTGTAATAAACGACACCATTCATGAAGCTGACTATTTTCCACACAGCCATTATCTTACACAGAACAGCAAAACACAGTAAGAAAACCTAAAAATTGCAGGCAACCAAATTACCATGAGAATCTGGCTGCAGCGTTCGCCACAGTCTCCAGTTGTTTCTATCAGCCTAGAAAGTCTCACGGTGGATTCTGCCTCATATATACACCCTGGGAAGCAGTCCACACATCCTCTCACTCTATCTTTCATATAAATTTGTTAAAAATAAATAAATAATAATAATAATAAAAAAAAGCAAGCCGCACAGAGGCTCAAAAAACTTTAAACAAACCAACAACGCAACTAGTCCAAAAGCAAACACTTCCAAAGGGAAAACTTGCCTTTTAACACACGTGTGCCTTCCGAGATTCTCATTAACAGAAATCACAGGCTCACTAGTGGCCATGGCTTTAGGAAGTGCTGGTACTCGGACATTCAGAAGGTATTCAGACTGGTTAGGATAACCACCTTTACACAGCTTACAACTCCAATTCAGTGTGCTTATTAACCACTGCTGACAAATACACAAACAAAGAGACTCTCTGCTTTTCCTTCCATGGATTCCCACACTGCACAAATACGATTGGCCCTGCCCACACATACGCTGCAGTACTCGCTATTCTTTATTCATTATTTAAACAGCTCAAATCATCCCATCAAGACTTGTGTGACCGGCCATACAGCGAAGAGAGTGAAAGACCACAATCCTCGAGCTGAAACATCACTGTCTGAAATAAACTCAGCCAACCTCACACTCCAAACCACAACACTCCCTTTCCCTGATGAATAATTTCCTAATATCCATTTGTACTTGTCTTTGTTACACAGTTGTAAATCTAGTCGAACAATACCACTGATAACAGCAAGAATGTTCTGGAAACAACGTTGTTTAAGGGCTGTCCTTACTGATGATGAAAACAAATGAAATTCTGAAGGTAAAGACCATTTTTGTTTCCACGGGGTAATGAGTTATTTGGTGGCTGTCTGTGTTTCATATACTTCTCATAACCTGAAGCTACATCTGTGTAAATGGAGCATATCAGCCCTGTCCAGACCTCAGTAGTCATTAACATTTTATGTTCGGAAGGTTATTCTCCAAATGACCCTATTTTGATTTTTAGAAGGAGAATCTAATGGAAACTTCTATCACGTTAGCAACTTCTGTTATGTTTTCTCTTGGCAATGTCAACTGAAGGAAGAAAGCAGAAGGTGGGAAGCCTGGAGTTCTACACCAATTTTAATGTCATTTTGTGACCCTTCACCTCTATTTCCTCACTTTCCACGTAAGTGTACCATTTAGATCAAGTAAACTGCAACATCGCAGAGATGCTGCAAGGCACAGAGGGATATACAAATAAGCTCTCATTTGTAAGTAGAACATCGTGCTCTGTGGATGCCTACAAAGAAAACCTGCAGTATGCAGGTATCATCGTTCCACTCGTAGTTCAGGGTCACTGTGACAAGAGAGTTGCATGTGTCTTTGAAATATGGAAATCCTGGCTTCCTGGTTGCTTGGGAGATGTCCTCCAGGCATCTAATAATTTAGGACCTGATTACCTGCGGTATCATCTGCTATAATTGCTCAATGTCACCTATGTCTGCAAAGCACTGGAAAGATGTACAAAAGACAAGCTAGCCCAGGTAAGATACAACCAAGAACCTCCCACACATACATGCAGGCCTTTTCTTCTTCACCTGCGAGGTGAAATAAGGGAAAGCCTCCCAGCAGCCCCATAACCTGCTGAGAAGAAGCATGAAATCATTTGCAAACTGTCACAGGCAAACGTAAACGACATGGTAATGAACAATTCTTCAGCTGAGAGTGATAGCTTCAGAAACTGCTATCGTGATTATCATGGCATTATTACAAGATATGCAAACTAATACATTACACCACGTGGCAGCTCAGCCCCGTGCACTGTCCTGCTGTACGACACAGAAAGTTGCTTCCACATCCTAGGCAAAGTGCATTAATGCTGAGTAGCTCACTTTCTGGAGCCCTGCTATAAGCTGAGTTCCCATCGGAGTGAAAACAGCCTAGGGCAGTTTTCTAAGGAAACTTCAGCCACGCATTTCAGAACTTCAGGACAACGTTCTCCACCATAATCACCAGTTTCTATGGAAAGAAAGAATAGGAAAACATAAACATCAAACCAATCCTTACTAGCCTCGCTACAGGTTTTGCAGATGATTGTTGCCTAGAACAAGATTTCAGGGAAACCTTGGAATTGTGGCTTACTATTTTGACTTCTAATCATCCACCCTGCTACCCTCCAGGAGGTACAGCACTTCCAAGACAGATAAAAAAGCAGAAGGTGTGTGACATCTCAGCTTAACCCTGCTCACAGAGTGGCATCTTGGTTTAACTTGACGATGCAAGTGGGTTGGAGCCAAGACAACAGTTATGACAGGAGCGTGTTTTCCCTCCTGCCAGTCCTGGCATGGGCTGGTGAGCTCTGGCAGAAGAACAGGGCAGATCCTGGGGCCAGGAGATCCAACCACCTCAAAGCAAGAGGAGCTGGAACTGGTTTGTCAAAGCTCCCGTGCATCACCAGCCGGAAAGCATTTATTCTAATGCCCTACTGCATGAAATAATACCAGTATAGAGGAATGCCAGCAAAATTCAACCCTTATCAGTGCAGTATTGAAAATGAATCACGACATTCACAGCACGGGAGCTCCATCCTACTCCAGAACTGTGTGCAGTGCTCAGCTGGATCTGCAGGCAGCTTTCTGCAGCAATCAACGTTCTGCAATGGATGAGGAAATATGCTGCTGCACACTTGCAGTAAGGGATTTCTGCAGCATACTTCAGACTTTGGAGGAGGTAGAGAAGGAAAACCCTGTTAGAAGCAATACCTCTTTTTAGTCATCATTTGTGGGCAACCCTGCCCACAGAAGAAGGGTTGAAACGAGATGATCTTTAAGGTTCCTTCCAACTTAAGCTATTCTATGATTCTTAATGTTAGGGCTGCCTTGAACTTGTTCTCAAATGATGATGTCATTCTGAAGATGCTCTGGTATAATGCCTCCTGAGAGAGGGGCTGCTGGGGCAGCTGGATACCAGGAACGTGCAGGCAAGGAGAGCAGGACAGTGGTGGCACAGAAAGCTTTGGGGAGGGCGAGCAGCACAGCACACCCCACAGCATCTGGGAGCTACCAAGCAAGATCGACTTTGCACTGCTAATCGCTTCCTCCATGTGCAGTTTATGCTTTGTAACACTAACCCAGATAGCCTGGATAATGAGACTAAAGAACTGCTTTCCAGGTCACTGATGATTAAAGGGGTAGAGTTAGCACTGGCAGCAAACTGTTGCTCTGTTTCAGCAATGATTACCAGCACTCGGATACGACTGAACGGAGCCCATCATTTTCTGTCTGTATGAAATGCTGGATTTTTGTTGCCCACTTTAATTAAATTCATTATATAAATTAACAGAATATTGTTTAAAGAAACTAGATCTTTTTTTTTCTTTTTTTTGCAAATTGTTTTGCTTCTATCAAAACTTTCCTATTTTTCACCGTAAACTAACGTGTTTAATGTTTCCAAACTAAATACTTGGTCGGTGGAGATATGTAACCCGCCTCATTCCATCTGTCAACACATCCACTACTTTTGACCACAGTTAATGGAATTAATGTCATTTGTTTCAGTCAGATCGCATTGTGAAGCCCAAGTCTGATCTATGACGTGCACAGATAAACAGATTTACAAAGGAGTAGCTTACATGGCACCTTATCTTTCAAGGTCACAGGTCACACGGCAATGAATCCAGCTGATCCCACACGTGGTATATATTGCTCTAGGTATTTATATGACCTATAGACATGCTCAAAATATCAACAGGGATAATTATCCATGAAACAGCATTTACTATAAATCTTGTCCATTTTTCAGACCTCTGTCTATGGCCCAGTAGACACTACTTTATTGTTGTTGTTGCTTAAACTTATCGTGACTTTTGTCAGGAATTCGAATTAAAAACTGGATAGAAAAAACAAATTACAGCTGAAGACTTGTTCTGTTAGATTAATTAGGCTGCATCCAAAACGTGTTCTATGGGAAGTCACTAATCTGTGTATCCATTTCATCCTGAACTGAACAAAAGAAGGCATTTCTGTCAGGTAACATGATCCCACACATGCTGAAATGGAACTTCTGGTTGGCTGTGCCCTGGCTCAGAAAGCAGCAGCCTTCAACCAGTGAGCTGCCTACAGGACAGGAAAAAATGAGATTAACAAATAACTGCGAGATAATGCAAGTACTGCATCTTGGAAGGCATCTTCATCATTTGTATGTTAATGAACACCTGCATTCAGAGCTGCATTTTAAATGGACATTTGCAGCAACTTAAATTAACCAGAGGAAAAGAAGCTAATTTTGTGGCTGCCTTCTTATACTGTCTTAGACCAAGGAGTTACAATTCAATTTTCTAAACCAGTTTAAAAACTCTATTACAACAAATTTCCTTGTTAAAAATAAAGAAATAAGACGGTATGAATAAGCTGAAGCCATTTTACAAGCTTTTAAAAACTGTGCTATGGGCTAGATCTTAGATTAATGTTTGTGATGCACACTGAAAACCTGTAAAGCATTTATGTAATTGCGAAGCATTATTATTTTTTATTACTGTAACAGATGGAACCAATCCATCTTTCTAGATAATATCTCATAAATGATTCATTACTACTCCTTTAACCTAAAGTCTTTTGTATTTTGCAGATCCACGAGAAATAACTATTAGGAAGCTCTGTGCATTATGGTATGAAAACCACCTAATGCCTTCCACATTTAGGAGCCCTGCTCACACTGGGGCCTCATAATTTTCACGTTGTTCCTGCTCCTCTCAGAATTTGTTACTTCTGCAAGATACTTCTCTTCATTTTCCACCACTGGTTTTCAGATGATGTAAAATAGCACTGCAAGCTACTGGCAATGTTAATAGCTTATATGGCTGCCATTGGCTGCAAACATAGATTAGACAAATGCTGTATAGGAGACAAAAGTACCTCCCACAAATGCACGGCACAGTTTTATAATGCAGCTTCTTGGCTTCAATTTCTAATGAAGAACTGTTACGTAATCATCCTGACCATCTTTCCTTTGTCCAGTAACTTTCTGACCAATTTTAATCCAATCTGAAAGCCAGGTAGACATCTCACGGATATGAGTTTCTATCAGCTTAATGAAAACTGATGGCTGGAACAGAAAAGAAATACACGAATGAGTACTGTCACTGGTAAAAAGGCCTAAATCCCCCACGCCTGGCCTGCCTCTGGCCACTCAGACACTATTAGCTCAAGATTAGACAAAGTAAATGCCATCTCCTGTCCACCTGACAGACCACTGGCAATACTTTCAAGGAAAAGTTTGTCAAAAACGTATTAAAGAACGACTGAAGCGAAGTGATCGTAATAGCATCAATGATTGATGACGACTGCAAAGTTCAAAGTGCAAAACCTGTTCACTTGAAAAAAAAAAAAAAAGTATTTCCTGGATTGTGAGAACAACAAAAAAAAATGCGGGGAGAGAATCTAGATCTGCCTCACCTGGTTTTCTGTTACTGACCTAGCCCATATCGTGAGCAAACAGCACCCAGAGCCAAGGCTTTTATCTTGCGGAGAGCTTGCAGGTCTCCACTGTTTATATGGTATTACTGGGGTCATTCAACCTGCTCGTTACATACAGAACAACTAGCTACTTTCAGCAGACCTCAGTGTAATGGTAAAAGATACCTGAAAGTGATGAGCCTTACTATGGCATCTGAAATCCTTATGGGTTTTAGCAGTGAGGAAACACTGCATTCTGCATGTAGTCATACAAACACTGTGACGTGAATGCCAAAAAAGGACCCATGTTATCCTGCTTCGTGTCCAGGACTTTTCAGCTGAGTGCATTTCCAGTCAGTTCCAGTGTCACTTACAGTGTTGCTTACAGTGTTACCCAGTCACATTAGCTCAGGACTTGGGGTGCTGAAGTAAGCAGGCTGCCTCAGGCTTGAGTTTCACAACATGGTCAGCACTCACGTGATAGAAATCTCATTAAACCACAAATACGAAGGGATCAGAAAGTAAAAACTATCATGAAATTTTCAGTTGTTGTATTTCAAAACGAAAAAAAAAAAAAAAAAAGCTTACAAAAATAAAAAAAGAACAAATCCCTCCAAGAGAAACAAAAGCCAACAGGCAAAACAACATCCTGTACCTCAAAGGTTAATAAACTCCCCAGCATTAAAACCCCCTGCTCAAAACACCCCTTGCAAAGATGTTTTATTCATCATCACCACATATTTACTTCATCTGGAGAAGTGTTTGGAGGCTGAAATAATGGAATTCTGTCATCAGCCATTTTGACACTGGGTCTCTTCCATACAGCTCAAAACAAGTTACTGTTCCGCTCAAGAAACCACATCAAAACATCTCTTGAATAAATGAAGCTATCTTTGACTTAAAAAATACCACGTGATCTCAACTACTCCAACTGCAACTAGTTTCAAACTCATTTTTTGCTCACAAAACACTAAGTTGCCTTGAAAGTTTCCCCTTGAAATCTAAATTCGACTGAAAATTTCATGCAAATGCATGTAAAAGCACAGTTTGCAAAACTTAAAAAAAGGAAAGTTAAATGTAGAATAATGTGTTTCCTAAGGAGCTTCAAATTCCACATCAAAATGAAGGAGGACAGAGCCAGATTCTCCTCTGGTAGGAGATGACAAGCAGAACGGGCAGGCAGAACTCCCAGTCTTGCTGCTTGGGGTGATGATACCATTCCTAAAAACTCTTTACCAAGGGGTGCAGGCTTGAGGGACCACAGCACAAAGTGAAAACCTGATTCCTTCAATGCCAATGGAGCTTTTTTATACTGCACTACAGGGATTGGTATTTCTAAATTTCCCTTTTGAAACGAGTTTATTTCCCTTTCCTCTTATCATATGAAAGATGCATCCCATATAAAACCAGTTACAGATTTGTTCTTCCTGCTAATAGCTCAGTTAAATACAGATGAACTCCACTGTGCTCCACTGTGGAATGTATTCGTTTAGATAAAATTACATTGCTGTAAGCATAGGAACAAAATTTGCTCTAATTCAAGGAAATCCCTCTAATGCACATCATTTTTAAGACTCTTACAAGTGGCAGCAGATGACTTTGAACAATGTGGGTTTGGCACGACATTAAAGAAGTCATGTTTATGAGAGCAAGGTGCAAGCAAAACTCAGGTTTTTTCTTAGGTATTTTCATCAGTACTCAGCTGTTCCTACAAGGAGCAGCTCTGTTGCTGCTTTGCCCTCTCAGTATCTGCACCATGACTTTGTTACTCAGATAATTCACTAGCTTTAACACGCTACCTTTAAATACAACTGCCAGCTGTTCAACCTGACACGGCGGTTCCATTTGCAATTTTCTAACGACCGTAAGGGTCGACAGAAAAGAAAAACTTTCCCTTTAAAATACACATTACACCAAGGGAGAGCGAGCGTTCATCTGAAGTGACTAGTTAGGATGGCAGTTTCACAGTGAAATATGTTTTCATTTCAAGATCCCCACAGCTACTTTGAATTTAACTGCATCAAAGGCCACCAGCATTTCTTTCTTGGGCACATTAAGAGCAGCACCAAAGATACAACTGTTACTTGGAGAAAAACAGTTTTGGTTGCTAACGTGTTGAAATCTTCTAAAAGGAACCAGAGGGCAAAAGAATTACAGGAAGCGTGACTTTCAAGTGTGCACCAAAGGCGAGTTACTGATTCTCATCCATTGGAAAGCCAACAAATAAATCTAAGGGCACAGGGCTGGATTGAATAATGCGCTCCTATTCCACGTGCAGTGGGAGAAGTGGGCACAGTAGGCAAACCGGTCCCATGCTGTACTTCAGTAGCAGTGGGGAACAGATTTGAGATGTTTTAAGTGTACAAGTGAATGTTCCAAGCACTCTTACCTTCTGGGAGCTGGGCACGTGGAAACGGGTCACCAGGTGTAGAGGAGCACTGCCACTGCTAACAGCCACGGTGATTTCACTCTGCACGTCAGCTGTGCAATGTCTTGAAGTGACAAATTCTCTGCATGTAACAAAGACACGAGATCCTAAATGAATTCTGCAACTTTTAATACAGAAAATTTCCCCTTACTAGGGGGAACTAGCATCAGTTACAGACAGGTAACAATGGGTTTGTCATACAGATAACCCACAGAGGAGAAAACATGTTAAACGAGAAATGCTAAGCTAGGAGGAAGTAAACAAAAGTTACGAAATTGTGCTACTCTAACACTTCCCATCCCGAGAGAACGCGTGAATCATAGATAAGGATGAACATTCGTCACAGCTGTGATTTCAGCATCAGAAAGGAATAATTTTAGCTCAGATTCTACGGGAATTTCCACAAAATTTGTCAGTTCAGCCAACCGGATACCAGACTTCTTCTGCAAGCTTAGCTGCGCTGGGGTACGAACCTGCAACGCAACAAGCGCTCACTTTTGAAACCACTGTGATGAGGAACGTGGCTGTGTGCTGGTGTCTCATTGGACGAGGCCGAAGCACTCTGCATGCTGGGACACCGGGCCGCGTGCTGAAGGGCTTTAAGTGCTTTTAAGCTGATGTGCTCACAGAATATTCTTAATGTGAAAAGCTACAGAAGTACACAAATAAAAAAAAAAAAAAAAAAGCTGAACCACGGTTTTTCGTTTCTGTAATAAAAGAAAATGCTGCCCTTATGTTTTCTGCAGGGTGTTTTTATTCTTGGCAGTGACAAAACTCAAGTTCCACCCGCAGTCCTGACTCACTGAGAGCGTATGCTAGGGGAAGTGGCCTAGCTTCATGAGCCTGCATTACAAGCTATAGCTGGCAGCACAAATGAATAGTCTACATTCCAAAAAAGCAAAAAAGATTCTGGAGTAAACAAAGTATTTGTGAGTTCAGACTGAATTCCACAGCAGAACAGAGGAGATCTGGAACTTGGAAAGTACTTAAACCTCAAACCAAAATATTTTATGTGAAACACAATATTGCATTCAATTCTGTGTTAACTGTTGTCTACGTTTTCACGTTAGGCACTAAACAGAAAAAAGGACCACAATTCTGACTCTCAGAATAAAATCCTGTCTTTCAGTGTTCTTATAGAAGCTGACAAAACATCAACACATCCGTATCTTTAACCCCCATGAGCTGAGCTGGATTGTCATAATTATTTGGGCAATTAAGCAACGAAAAAAAAAAAATTATTAAATGTCTTCAATAAACTCTAAAATATTTTAAGTGATTTTCTCTTTCCAGTTCAGTCAGTCTAATAGCTCACTGCAATGGGAAGGTGCTGTCCTGCTGGCTCCTCTCCTCCGCTGTTTGGCTCACACTCTGCCTCTCCCCTTCTGCCTTTGGAGTTTGTTTCACTTCACGGTGATTCAGTTCAGAAAATGAGATAGCAGAGAACCAGCTACACAAAAAACAGCAAGTACTCTTCTGCCAATTTAGCTCCCTGAATCAGCTCACCATTGGGCAAACGACCCACAGAGCGTGCAGCAGCATCACATGCTTTGGGGAACTGGAGAAAAAAGATGACTACGTATATATACGTATATATTTTTTAATATCAGCTAATTTTTTCATTGTCTTAGCTCTAGGTGGTCTTAGCACTCATGTCAATCCTTATGATGAGTTCTAGCAGACCTCTGCTTAAGAATACATTTGCACCTTCTGGGCTGAGCTCAGTCCTTTCAGATACAAACATATTCTTACGCTCACTTGACAGACAGAAAATAACTACTTACAGATTGAAAATTCCTTTTTTAAATAATAAAAGAAATACATATTAAGGAATTACAAGGACATTATAGAGGCTGATATACCCTTAGGTATGTTCTGAGCAGCTTGCAGTTGTTCTTTCTCTGCCAAACCTCTTATTACTGCATCACTTCTTATCGTGGGCTGAATATCCAGAGAAAGAAAACGCACTATTGACCAAGATGCCCACTGCCCTGGGTGCAGGCACAGAGATGCCTCAAGGTAAGCTACTCGTGGAACAGGATAGGCTTTAAACATCAAGTATTCCACAGGATGATTTCCAGGCATATCACTGGGGAGCAATCCATCAGCTGCTTCAGTTCAGCAGACGCAGTTCTTCCTGTGGAAATCCTGCCTTACTGGTTGAAAGGGAATTTTCCATCTCCTGCACCAGCCTCACAACACCAAGCAAAAAACAACGCATGACTACAGGTAGTGACCCCGGTGCCTCAACTCCTTCTCTCCTCCAACCACACATCCTCCTCGCAGAGGGGATTTGGGATCAGACCCGAGGGCTCAGCCTGAAGGACAGAGGGAGCAGAGCTGTGTGCTGACAGGAGCACGGGCAGGAGGACAGGGCCAGCCCTGGTGGCAGCTTTGGGTGACGGCTCGCTGTTAGCGGGCCTGGGGCGAGTACGCGCGCAGGAAATCTTCCGCCTAAAATAGGCGCCGTTCTTCTACACCTCCTACTGAACAGTGGGTACGCTTTGTGAAGATAGACTTTTGAAACGGATTCAGAAGAGCTCCGAGGAATGTATCAAAAAGTCCATATGGTTTTGCCAAATCAAGTATGCAGAGCTGGGTAAATTTAGCCGTGCGCTTGAGATCTAAAATTTGTCTTGTTTGACCCAACTGGAAGGAACACAGTCATGAGGCACGGCACACACACCGCTCTGACTAACTTCATCTCACTGAGGTCAAACAGGGATGAGTAACACATTACTTAATGTGTGGAAACAAAAGGACACCTCACTTACCAAGGAGCTGCAGGGGAACACAAAAGCACCGCCCAGACAGGTCTCAATAACGCTATTTTCTGTAACGTGTTTAGGTAGTGCAGTTATAAGTGACAAGTGGTTGGCACTTTGACAGCTGGCCCTGCGTTTCCAAGTTGCCTCCTGCAACTCCGAGCACTGAAAGCTTTGTTTCAAACGAAGGCTGAAACTGTGCCGTACTCAGACAAGACGTGAGGGTGTAAGAAATATTAAACGCTGCTCGTGGTACACATCCCAGGTGCCGTGCATGGAGGGTACGGCTGCACAGAGCTCAGCACGGCACTCACTGCGGCACCAGGACAGCTCAGCCTGCACCACGGTGTCATGTGAGTGGATAGTAACCAAGCTTGTGAATTAGGGACCATGAGGAATAAATCTGCCACGCGTCAGAACTTCAGGAAAGACCTTACAGCATCAGATTGCAAGGGTTTCATTGCTGGGAGCCATGTGCCCCCCTCAAAAGTGCACCTTGGGAAGCTAAGATGGAAGGAGAGAAGGCAGTGCTAACTATTAGCACATAGAAGTCGTATTTCAGTTAGAAGAGCATTGCTTCCCTTTACCCTAGGAATTTTCTACATATCTGCACACATTCTGCATGCACTGTTGTGCTTATTTAAGGTTCCCATGATGCACGAACACTGTAGTGCAAACAGAGCAGGCTGTGAATGCAAGACACATTTTCCCACAGAATTGTTTAAGACATAAACTCAGGGCTTGGTTTGCTAAGCATTTGTTTTCTTAACATTTCAATAATTGGAAAGAAAACACATGGTTCATACTCAGTAAAACATTCACATTCACAAAATAACCAACGGTCCCTTCCCTTTGTTGCTCAGAAATCGGCAGTGCTGTACCTCTATAAATAAATTCCTGCCTGCTCTTTTGTATTTGTGTGAGCAGAAATTCTCTTGACTAACTCGACAACAGAAACTTCAGCACTACATTCTTGAGGTGTGAACCAACAATGAAAGCAGTTACTTTGACTACTTGCCTGTTTAAACAAAAGAATATGAAGTCTACGGTATTTCAACTTGCCATATCAAAGTAAATTCTACTGCTCGACGGCTTTTTAATGAAGTATCACAACTCGTGCATGGAAAATATGGAGACTACACTGCTGTAAACGTTAGCTGGCATGCCTGATACTTCTTGGTGGTCTGAGTCCATAGCTTTATGCTTATATTTTGAAGGCAGCCTTACAGCTGTGCATGCTATCTTGCTTGAAAGCGCTCCTGAGCAGTTCTGAAAGCAGCAACTTTAATGCCCCACCCTCCCTGTCTTCCTGGAGGCTGATGATGCACGTGTACAGTGCTATCTCAAGTGGGAATAACCCAAGCTTTTCCAATCTCCATGTACGAGTCGCACACAGTTGCATGATTGTTTTTATGCATCTTAGTGAGCGTTGTTCAGCTACAAATGCAAGCAGCACGCACTCTAAATCACGTCAGCTTGTAGCCATGGTTAACTTGCAGCAGTGCTAACAGCCTGTGAAAATGAAAGGTTTGAAATAACTGTCCCCTCTCCTTTGGCACAAACAGTTCCCGCTGCTGAGGAAGTTCTAATGACAGGCTGGAGTAAAATGCATAAAAACTGCTGTTTCAGTGAAGGGAAACCTGTTTTAAGTAATAATGACAGAAACACAAAGCCTTCACCCCTGTGCGTTCAAACAAATTGGAGCAAAACTCTTTAAGCCTAGCAGGCTCCACCAAAACTTTTAACTACCAGTGCCAAACAAGGTAACACTTGTGAAGGCCACGTGGGGTATGCATTACACAGATCCATTGCAGGGTAGAACAGAGGTCTCCGAGTCAAGGCCGACCACATTACTCACGCACAGTGAACGTGTATGTTAGTGATGCAGGTATCCTCCAGCCAGAGCCCAAACAAAATGATCACGGCGTGCTGGACGACTCATCTGAGTACCAGAGAAACGTTACAGAAAATTTTCAGCTGTTTTTGCTGGAAATCCAGTACTCTAGCACTAGCAGCAGATGCTGTATACACTCATTTTGAGAAGTGTTGAACACCCAGAGAATGAAGGGAAGTCAACAGCAGCTGTATGCACTCAGCACCTCTGAAAATAGCAGCTACACAGCCTTGAGGTCTTAGGTATTAGGATTTCAATTAGGCAGAGGAACATTACAACAGATTCGTTATGAAACTACTTTGAAAGCTGTTCAGATATATGATACTCAGATTCAAATACGCTCAGTTTCCTACCCTTCCAGACTTCAAAGCGAGCACCAAAAAGCACATTTAGTTCAAGTTTTCATGATTTCAGTAACATAAAGCATTAATACGTTGCCTTCACAGTTATGTACAGTACATATTTTGCCTGAAGAAGTTGTTTTAGGGGCTGAACACTACTAACACTAACTAACACTAACACTACTAACCCCCCAGCTGACTGGGAGATGATGTTTGATCTGCAATAAGCCGTCCATTTATGCTATTAATGTGACACTGTAACTGTAAGGGTGTAAAAAGTGTTCAGAGTTGAAATGTAGCCACTGTATGTTCCTGTTTGGGTTAACGACTTGCTGATGTGAACACAAGAGGTGATTGCATGTGGCGTGCAGAAGAGATCTTACTGCCTCCAAAAAAGTGAGGACAGCTAGGAGCCCTACAGAAGACTTGTCCAAACTCCATTCTCTTAAAGATAAAGAATTACATACTTGAGGGGAGCAGGCTTGCTCCTTTTAAACCTCACACCCACAAGCAAGGTATGGCATCCAGCACTCCTCTCCTGCCTCAGCTTCTTTTTTGGAACTGCAGGACAGGACAGGTGCTGGGAGTCCGTTACCATCAGATGATAAATAATGGCAGACAGCTATTGGAACAGGTTCATAAGGAAAGACTTCTGGCATTGGACGGATTTGGAAACGTAGAGGAAGCGAAGCTTCTTTTCTGTCATCTCTGTTGTGAGCAATGTCCGCAACCACGTCCACTCTTTGGAATTTTGCAAAAGGTCTGATTGCATTTCTGTTTGCCAGATGAGGCTAAGGTAAAGGAATTCCAATCACTCACAGCAGCTGCTCTTGAAACAGCCAGTCAGTTCAGCCAGGAGTTGGACTTGATGATCCTCACAGGTCCCTTCCAACTTGGGATGTTCTGTGATTCCATGATACATGTCAGAGCGATAATTTCAACTCATGGAGTTTGTGGAAGACAGAAGGAAAAGGGAAAAGACCTCTTTCTTACATTTTGATCCAAGCAACAGCTATCTGAAGCTAACAAGAGCATCAAGACATTGGAACTGTGTCTACCTGGTTATATCCCAGTCTGCACAGGGCTGTATAACAACATTCAATGTATTTATACAAAGTTACTTTGCAAACCAGACACTTCTGAGGAGCTCACCTGCAACTGTAAAAACAAAGAAAGCAGACATCACAATCTGTGATAAAAAGTGGAACTCCAACACAAAGCACAGCCAGGGTAGCTCAGCCTCCCATCATCTGCATTAAGCCGTCCCCTGATACTGGGAAGGGATGGCTCAGAGTGAAAATGCTGCACCCACGAGCACAAGAATTCGTGCACTGCTTTAACTCATCATTCAGGAGCAGTGGAAAACTTAAGCAGGAGTAGCAGTAGTTTTGCAGATACAAAAGATGTACTAAAAAAATAAAAAGGCCGAAGAATCAGGAAGTGGAGGAATAAATGACAGTGGTGCAGAGCAGAGATGTGTCTCCTTCCATTTAGACCAGCAGACATTCTCTTACAATTTAATGGATTATAAGGACTCAAGGATATTTACTGTCTAGCCACGTAAGTACATTCCAGCTCTTGATATGCTTTTAGCATTGAAACCAGTCATATATTACATCAATGTTATTCTTGTTTGTTGAAATAAGTGAATAATTCGGGGAGCACATTCAATTCACTGTTTTTACATTCTCAGTTTCCACAACACGCTGCACAGAAAACTACAGCTGAACTACACGGCTGCTCAGGCAGATTGGTCAAGAAGTCCAACACCTGAACTAATCTGTCCAGCTACGTGTCAAATTAAGAACACACAGCCTAAGCTGTTACGAATATGACACACACACAGCTCTCCATTTCTCCAAGCAGTTAAAGGACACAGTTGAGCTGAGCCAGTTTAACAGCTCATTCCTGCCAGGAGCTGCTGCCCCATCTCCTGCACTGTTTTTTTTCTATTACACAGCTAGTCAGAGATAGCCATTGGAAACAGAAACAACAGCCATTTAAATTCCCATAATATTGACTTGAAACAAAATACAACAGTGTTTATTTTATTGCCTTGGTGTGGGCTGCTTTGTTTGCAGTCAAACCGTAATTTATACTGGCTCCTCACATATTGATATGTTGAGGAAATAAATAGTAAATACTATTTCCAATCCATCTGTTTCCCTTGTTAGAAAAACAACAGTCAGAAGCTTTTCAGAATTGTGTTTTTCCTGCACTAAACCAAACAGGGAACTTCATTTCTGTGACGCTCGCAGTGCTCTGGGTGTAAGCCTGGATGCAGCACGGCTCGGGCTGAGCTCCCAGCTCTCCCCGCAGCCCTGGCCCTGGCAGAGGTTTGCAGTTTGCAGTGACAAATGTCTGGAGGAGACCCATGGCATCTGCGAGCCTGGCGAGAGCCCTCATGAGCTGCGGTTGGCTCTCCTTGCAGCTCCTCTGTCTGACACACGACTGCTGTGTGGAGGAAATGGAACACACCTAGCTGGGAGCTTTCAGCTAATGCTGCTATGAGGAGCTGGCTTCCCATCATTCACCTGTTGCTTGTGGAGTAGAAGATGCTGCCTGGAGAAATGAAGAGATTTTTGCTTGGACTTCGGTTCTTCACAAAGGAGGGCCCTTGTCTGATGTTTGTTTTGAAAATGCATTGAGTAATGTACAGCTTATGCAGACTGCCTAACGTGTGACCCAGTGCCAGACTGCAGCACGCCAAAAGGGCTCTAGTGAATCACAGACACTTCTGAACAAGGCAGCGTGGTTAACTGCACTCAACAGCAGTCGTGTCACTAGCTTTAAGCATGCATAAAACCCAAGGACAGCAGCCTCACAATGTGCTGGGATGCGGCAGCACTGTGCTGGCGTTCAGCAATGCCATCCTCTGGTGCCCAGCTCACAGCAAAAAGTTGTATTTAAACATAAAGCCCAATCTCAACATCCCCCACCTCCACCCCCACTCCCACGTCGACTGACTGTGATGGCTTCCAAGTGCTCAGGTGAACCCCATATAATACAAACTGACACATTTTTGCATTTCCCTCTGTAGCCTGTCTTGGTCAGCCGCAGACCTTGTTTAAAAAGAGTTTAATATGGTTTTCCTTTTGTTTAATTTCCACTCCTGAAACAATGGATCGAAATACAAAAAGGGGCTGCAGCTGTACATCCTTCTCAGTTCTGACACCCCATTTGGGACTGCTGTCTTCCTCTCTTTTGACTTTTGCAGACTGAAATGCAATACTTTCATCTGCATCTACTGCTGAAAGCCATTTATCCCCAGCCACAGACCAGCCCCCTTGTGTCTCATTAAGCACATTTACATCTGGCTCTTAAAATCCCAAACAGACCATTTCTTGCCTAGCAGTGGCATGCTGATGAAAGAAGCACTGCTCATGGCTTCGTTAATGACACACGGTCTTACCCCATTATTCAGGGAGGCTGGACTTCAACAGCATCTTACTTTTGAAAACTGACTGCCTTAATGCAGGCATTTTTTAAATAATATCAGGATGTTTTTATATATAACGAGAATAATCAAATTTAATTAAAGGGTATGCGGAAAGGAAGCAACTGCACTGTGGGTTAATTCAGCTGGGTGCTGGTGGACTGGTTGTTGGGATTGTTCTTGAAGCTCCTCCTAAAGTCAATCAAGAATAGTTACATCCACAAGAAGATATCAGCAATACTGAGAGTCCCGAGGCATGAAACCCATCCAGTGCCATCAGTCTTCTTAAAGTCAGATGATTTGATCACAAGTAACAGCCGTACTACATCACCACAGTCTAATTAAATATCATTAATCAACTCTGAACCAATTATTCCCCCACTGAGCCTTTTCAGGTGGCAGGAATGTCAGGAATTCCCAATTCTGGCACGCAGGAAGTAATTCCAGACTGGCTCCTACCATTCACGTTGGCTTCTGTTCAAGAGCTTCCATTGGATCAGTCCTGTGGCGGCATAAACTAAACTGGAATCACAAGAAAGGAGCAGGCAAGCAGGAACCCAGCTCAAAATCACTCAGGATTTCAGAGGAGCAAACAGCATCTTGTGTCATGCTACACACCGACAAGCAGCACTACCTGCGGCCCACAAGGGCAGCATGCTCACCTCAAGAAGCTGCCTGCAGTTGGCTGCAGTGCTATTGTTCTGTGCAACTCCTATGAATAACAAGTTGCTTTAGCCAAACCTAGTGCTAATAAAAAAAGTCAGATCTGTGCCCAGAGTGAATTGTCACGTTTATCTTTGCAAAAACAGATGAGAAAAGCAGGATCTTGGATGCCTCTGTAGAAGTTTACAGCCAAGTGCTCACGGTCTAACAGATCTTGAGCTTTCAAAACACAACATTCAAATAATATCCTTTCCAGCTGACATAACTAAGCAGTGCCCTGATCCCTTCATAAAACTTGCCACCGCTGTCAGTAGTAGCTGAGTTGGATAAATGTATGTCACTACCTGAAAACGTGGTGGCAGCCTCTCTAGTGATCTCGAAAGCACAAAGGAGACCACTCCACCACAACACAGTGTCAGAGCAGGCTGAAAATCTTCCATACTTTGGGGGATATTGCTAATCCGACAGCATTAGCATCAATACAGCTTCAAAGAGGGCTCCTTAATTCTATTCTATTATGAACATCAGGGATAAAAGCAACAATCCTTCTAACAATTAGCAAATAAGATCTATCATGTACAAACAAGAACAAGAGACATTAAATGATCTCAAGAAGATCTGTCAGAGGAGTACCAGTTAGCTCCGTGATGGCAGATCCTTACAAGCCAACAGAAATAGTGAGCCCATTATAACACTCGTAGCCTGAAGTACGCTCCTTCCATTCAGAGTCACAAGCCAGAAGAAGGCTCAATTTAGCCCTTTGAAACATTCCTCTCCACCCACAAAAGCTGCAACTTTCATCTGAGAAATTCTGCCTGTGGTACAACCAGCAAATTCCTCAGCTGGAAACAAAGAAGCATTGCTGTCATCCAGCAGCTGTGGGCTGAGGAACTTCCTGCCTCCAGCCAACAGAAGAACTCCCCAGCTAGTGCTGCAATCAGCATTTACCAACCTACTTCCCATTCTCTGTTCTGTGGCCAACCTTGCCTCCAGCCAGAAGGAAAAGTAGGCAGCCTCCTGCAAATTTCCCTTTATTATCCTCATACGTGTGCACAGAAGAAGTCAGAAAGAAGAAATAATCAGACAAGGTCAATCTGAACTCTTTTTTACTTTAAATCCTTCTTCTGATTTCATTTATTACTGTAGTTCCTATATTCACTACCAGCTATCGTGAAGAACTTACAGCATGAAGACATTATCACCGACACCACCCTCAAAAATCCCCACTGCCTCTTCTTCCTTCTCTGTTTTTTCCTCTAAGACAAAAGTTCATAAGATCCAGACCTTTCCCTGGCGACTCTGAGAATCTCCTGCTCAGAAAACAAAAAACTGATAACCTTCAACACATGCATCCAGAAAACACTCGCTTAAAAGAAGAGAAGCTATCCCTGATGCTTAAAGAAGAAGTGCTCCTGGATCTCCCAACAGAACACTGAATACAACGCCAGCTCAGAAGTTAAGCCTACACTTTACTCAGATCTTTCTCTCTTCTGCTGATGCCTACTACAAATTGGGCAGGAAATGATGACTGGTGAAAGGGGAAGCTGTCAGAAATGTCGTAAGCTCTGTTTTGTACATCGCCCTGTCCGGTGCAGACGTATGAGGATAGCTCTGATGGGCACCAGAGACCCAGATTCACGTACATGCAGTGCTGCAGCTAATCAGGAATATCACAAAGAATGCACAAGCTTCCTCAGCTATTGCAGATTCTTCAGTGTTCATGGAAGCGCCAAAGTTCAGCCACCACAGTTTGTTTTCCAATCCATTTCTCCATGGAAATAGAGAAATGGATATCTAATGTTTTCAATGTTATACCCAATTATATTGTGTATGCATAGGTGCTTCATTTTTAGAAATGGATTTTTTTCAAACAGTTCAGGGAAAAAACTTCTAGAGTTACATGGCCTCGGTAAGGCTAAATATTGTAATTGCCTTTCATGCATATTTAAATGTTAATTTTGCTTGAAATATTTAGATGATTTCCTCACACCTATGAATAAATAATCCCATGCCTACGTGTATATTTTTTGCGTGCACAGAAAAAATACAGCTGTGAATCTCAAAACTTTATTTGCACCATCCAGCAGGTTAGAGCCACCCAGCAGAGAGGAGAGAAAGGACGTGCAACGTAACAGAACTTCCTTCTGAGAGATGACAGTGGATTTTTACGACCCAGGTAATAGATGGCTGATGCCCTCCTGCACTGCTTTACAGGCTGCTACCAACTGAAATCTTGCTTTCTCGGAGGAGTTTGTCAAGATCTGTGAGAAAATGACTTACGTTGGCACTTTGAAGATATTCAGAAGAATGAGCAGGCCCTCAATGTCAGCTATGGCAGAAGTAATCACTAGGGCAGGGCAATGTATAGTAGTGCTGAGATCACATGATTCCTATGTGCAAAGGTGCAAAACAGGCTCCCTACACCAGGTCACACAGGTAGGCATCCAGGTGGGTCTTGAATATCTCCAGAGAAGGAGATTCCACCACCCCCCTGGGCAGCCTGTGCCAGTCTGTGATATCTGTTAAAACAGCCACACATATCTAGTGGGGACCAGCACAAAAAGACTATAATTGAGGATACACCACTACTGTGCTCAGTCCAGGAAGCCAGGTCATTCCAGGCTCCCATAAATAGAAAGTGACAATGCAGTAAAAAAAAAAAAGACTCTGATTTTTTGTTGCACAATCTTTCTCCTCCTGTTCTTGATTTAATGCCAATGTAACCAAAAGATTGACCTACAAGAGCTCAGATTTCCTTCCTGTTTCTTCACTCCCATCTCCAAGTTTCAAAATAGTAAATTTATGTTATCTGCAAGTCCTGTTTTAGTTCTCCTAAACACAGTTAAACATACTGTTGAATGAATCAGCAGTAAAAGAATGAGCTAACCCCCTCAAAACACCACCAAAGGTTATATCAACATAGCGATGGCTTTTCAGCATGGTTTCCTAAGAAAACAAAGCTAATGTAAATACATTCGTTAGCAGTCTTTTCAGCAGCAATTTTGAACCAGGGGCCAATTTCAACCCCATTGAAAGAAAGGATGGAAATCTCAATGCCAGGAAGGACAGCTGGAGTGGAAATCAGAGGTGTTCAAAACGCTGCCCTGCTGTAAGCATCAGACTGCAGCGGCTGAAGTTTCCTTTATTACTGTTACCATTGGTTCTCACTCCATCTGTTTCAGAAAAATTCACACGTTTGACCACATCTTGAACAGGACGAGAAGCACTCAGACAGTTGTTTGGTTTCATGAAGGACCCATGACAAAGAGTTGCGAGGCAGCAGCAACACACAGCTGCTAAAGTTTCTGGACTGAACGCCATGCTTACTTCACTCGCTTGCTACAGCCAAGAACAGGCAATTCCCAGCCTGTGTCAGCCTGGGAGATTTTATCTGGCAATGCTCTACATTTATCTCAAGCTCCACAGTTATCTTAGACCACAGCGTTTGCCATTACTATCGCAGCAATCCTTACGGGTGGGCTCACTGTGCCACACATTCATACAGCCACGTCCTGAAGTCAGACTGCACGGGGTAGGTGAGGACAGCCACAGTAAGGTTCCTGAGCAAGTCTGAATTCCTGAACAAAATAAAGACAAGCCCTTGCCAAAGCAGGGCTCCCTCTTTGAACCCCCTTCCTTCAGTGCTGTCTCTCTCCCTCCCCTCCCGTAGCACACAGCTCTCTAGCAGTAAAAGAGCCGTGGTGTTGGCTTCTCAGCATGGCAGTAGTGCTGCCTTTTGACCTCTCTCTGAAGAGCAGGAGTATATTAATTTCTAATGGCAAGCCCTCGCTGCATGTTAATAAGTCATCAAATGAATAGCACGTACTTTATTATTTGTACTGCAGCTAGCACAACAAGCTTAAGGTGACAGACAAGCACTGGAAATAAAATAAACTGTATCAGAAAGCTTACACGTGCTCCAAGTTGCTGAAAAACACGTTCCATCCAGGCAGCTATTTTAGGCTCCCATAAACCGACAGGTGTCTACATTATACTTCCATTATAGTCCTTAATCTATGAAATTGGATTTGCAGCCAGTGCTTCGTGAAGAATGAATGTGCCTCACAGCCACAAAGACCTGTATTCTCTGTACATTTAACTGGCACGAATTTGTAGGACACAGACACCACAGAAGTGCACATATGCTCCTTCTAAATTTTCCCGAAGCTTTAATGGTCACAAAATAGAAGGGGGGTTGCTTTTACTTTTAAATTATTGTTTTGGGCGTCCTTGTAGAAAGCTTCAGCAATATGTAACTTTTTCCTTGGAAAGCTGACCTGCAATCAGCATACTCAAAGAGCAAACAAACAGCTATTAACTCAAGGAAAGCTTACAGTTCACGATTCAAGCATGGGTTAAAGAAAAACATTATCAGTGGTTTCCCTATTCAGAATGTCTGTTTTGACTGTAAAAAAACCCAACAAACTCACCAGCTGTACAAAAAGGATTTTTGCTGCAGTCTCCAAACAGAGCAGATTATTTCACCACAAATGTTGGCCAGTCTCTGACAGACAGAACTCCTTACTTGGTCAAACCACTTCACCGAAGACCTGTTAAGAGAAAACATTTGGAAAGTTTTACTTATTCCAGATAATATATATGGATTAAATCACTGTAAATTATTGCTAAGTCCAAGCTGCCTGGAGAATTCAACCCTGAGCACTAAGTTATTTCATCAGGATGATCCCTCAAACTATCTCTGGAATTAAAATCAGCTGTTTCACCATCAGTTTCCTGCTGAATCCAAGTTACCGAGTACTCTGTCATGTGAACTTCCATATGTCCTCCTCCAGACCCTAAAACACACCCAGCAAAACAATGACTTTTCAGCAGTGTGCCTACATTTTTTACTGTCTCACTATGTATTTCTAAACCTTTTAAAGCCCAAAGAAGCAGTTTCTAGTACATTAAACCCGAAATTAGTGCACTAGTTTCTAGTTACAAGTTACAAATGATGTATGTTTTGAACACCACTATACCAGCTATGATCCAAAGTAACACCAGCATGACAAAATGCTACTATGCATATAGTTCCACTGACACAAATGATATTTATTTATTTAACGCTGCCGAAGAGTTGATCCAATTTAACACAAATTAACAGCCTTTCAACCCTAACAGATGCTTCTAGACATGAGACACTGGTGTTAGAAGAAAATATGTCAGTGCCTTCCCTCTCCCAGCAATCTGAAGGAAACAAATAAAAATAACCCAGCCCTGACACCTGGTTTTAATGTCATATTGTTACCTCCCTTTTAAAATAAGGGAGCTGAGTCATTGAAAACTTGAGTAGGTGATTTCAGCAATCTGCCAACCCAGGTACCAACCACTAGTTTAGCCCGCCTGCCCGTTGCTGCTCTAGGAAGATCTCTCCCTCTGATTGAATGTTAGAAATTTCTGCATCGCTAGAATTCTAAAGGAAAACAAACTTTAAATGATAAAGGAATCTCTTAAATCAAAGGAGTCTTCTGCCTCTGCGAATCCTTGTAGAAACGCAGTGTTCTGAAGTGCGGGGAAGCACTCAATGCGGTGTCAGGGGTCGGCCTCTGAAGAGGAGATGTGCCGAAGACGGCGATGTCAGCTCTAAACACGAGCTGGGAATGATCCAGGAAACGTGTTAGTTCTGCAACCATCCGGGAACAAATATTTAACTGGGGATTGAGCACGGAGACCAACGTGGAACCAGCAAAGGGTTTCCGTAGAGATGCAAAGTAGGAATTAAGTAAGAAACGCAGGTCAGAGTGTGCGAGCTATAGGTCCTGTTCTGCTCGTTCCTTCAATGAAATTAGTGTATGTTAGAACCCACCACAGCCTGATTTCACTACCACAGTGTATGTCTGAAACAATTGGCATTCTGTTCTACTGGGATTTTTACTCACGTGCAAGCAAGGCTGGCACCCCTGAGAGCTGATCACCAATGCACTGAGCTCAGAGGAGCCCAACTCAAGCTTCTTTCAGCAAGTGGAAGCTTTAGTATCTGAGCCTCGTTTCTCTCAAGCACTGTTTTCATAGCTGTCTTTATTTTTTTTTCCTCTGGAATATCAACAACCATAACCTACTTTAAAAACCGCCACCCAGCATCAGCGCAGCTTGCTTGCTTTGTACTCCTGATGTCACACTTAGAGGCAAAGTCAGCTCTTTGCTCAGGATGAGTAATTCTCTTCCAGAAAAAAATCACACTGGGGCTTTTCTTCTATGGAAGTACTGATTCCTAAGGCAGACGTGGAAGATTTGCTACAGCAGAAATATCAGTGGGTCAATGAATTTTCCCCCCTTTGTTTCTTTGGGGCTCCTGGTTACAAATTAATCAGCCTACACGTCTGACAATACTTCTGCACAGTGCTGTACCCTCTTCAATACCGATGGGTGAATTCTCATGTATAGCGTGATCAGTGCACCATTTTTGCTCCAAAAAGCAAAGTATTTCTCAACTATTCCTTCCTTCTCTGCAGCTCAAAGCAAAGCATCCCCCTGGCAGAGCAACAGCAGCTCTGAGCTCCGACACGTCACAGCCCGCCCACATGTGCAGGAGCATGGCCCGGGATGCAGAGCAGGAAACACCACAACTAATTTGGAAAGAATGAGCTTAAGTAAATGCAGTACATTTCTAAGGATGCAGGCATACTTGAGCCCTGATTTAAAGAGCTGGACAACAGAACAGCAGGGCAGACAGGACGCACTGAGGGGCGGCAGCTGGAGCTTTCCAACCCATGCTCTCATTTGGTGCTCCCCACTGTTTACTTGCACTTTCCTCCTCTTTATTCAGTGCACTGTCATCTGTTCTACTGCCAATTATTTTTGTATTTTTCTTAAGTGGGTTACTTCTCGATGAAAGATGCTGATGTCTGTGGAGACACAAGTTTTTCATACCCCAGATGATAATTCAAATAATACACAGCCCACAGGTAAACAGCTGGAACCGTGTGCTATTGACACGAGCTGAGTGTAACCAGGTACGTGAGGATACACAGGGAAATGCTGCATTTTGGAGTGACAAAGAAGCATTCTTCTTCCTCCCTCCCAGATTAGCTCAGTCTTAACACAGGCCTTCTGTCTTAAGAAAAGACAGTTATGTTTTTAGATGACTCCCTTTGAAAGTTCGTTATCAACATGCATCAACCAGAACACCTTCTCAGAGTTATCAAGAACTATATTCATCCAGGACTGAAGAAGAGTGGCCCAGAATTCTCCAACCTCACTTTTGAGAAGAGGACCTGGTAACAAGTTCTATTACACTCAAGAGAAAACTGAATATAAAACTCATGTCTTAGCAGTTTAAGTGAAAGTGTTGCCCTTCTGCATGGCTGAAAGCTTCACACTGTGCTGAGAATAAACTTGCAGACAGCAATGACAGCTGTGGGAATGATGCCACATATGAAAATGTTTAAACTTCCCTCACAGATGACAACAGGAGCAGTAACCCAGCAGAGCAGTGCTTCGCTCAGGTACAGGTCAGCTGAGACAAGGAGAAATGGAGCAAAGCTCTAATTCGAGAAGAAAATAAAGCCAAAGTCAGTTTTTGAAGGTAATCCTTTAAAGTAAGGAAGAACACTTAGAAACAAAGATTAAAATTAAGAAACGATTAAATTCTGCATTAAGCTAATCCATTTAATCCATCATCAGAGATGTATCTTGCCAGAGCAAAATTGAAAGCTTTGAAGTGATCTCCAGAAGTTAGGGGAAATATGCAAGAGAAGGGAAGGATGTGATTAGGCACCTCCTTCCCACATCAGTGATACAAAGCAAATACCTACACTGCACCATCTGCACAAAGTGAAGGTTTGCACGCAGCACGCATCATCTTTAGATGAATTCACCTAAAATGACGTGGCAGACCCCGCACTGTGACCTTCTCTGAGATTCCTGCTAATCACCAAATCTGGAAAGCGGACGTTTTTAACGAGGTTAGAGGAAGGTGTAGGGAAGGAGCCGTGATCTGGCATTCCTGCTCTGCACGTGGCTCCTCGCACCTAAGTGCTGAAGTCTCAAGCAGGTGCAAAATCAGGAAGGGCACCCAGAAAGCGTACCAGGCAGCTGCAGCAGAGTTGTTTCCTGCCCCATCCCTGCAGAGCCACGGAGAAGAGTGTGAAATGCCAAAGTGCCAGCAGGCAGGCAGACCCCTTCCGTGCCATTTACAGAGGTTACTGCCTTTGAATATCCAAAAGCAACTGCAGCTGTATCTACCTAAAAAAGGAAAGCGAGTTCCATTTATATTGTATTCAAGACGCTAAAACCAAGAGCATCTATGGAGTCCAAATTATTGAAGTGTGCATCTATTTTTGCTTCCGCTATAATTGTGATGAAAATAACCACCAAAAAATAGTAACGTATTTCATAACAAGCAGCACAGCGTGAGAAGCCCATCCCATTGGTGATATTTCCTCTGGGTTTTTCAAAGCGTGAAGATAGGGATCTGCAGATGATGATCCCGGAGCGTTTATAGCATAAATGAAAAGTCACAAGACTCGCAAAGCACTGCCCTCAGTTCTCCATAGCTCAGATTGCTGGGCTCTGATAAGAAATCAAAGGGAAGCAGGGGTTAGGCTCCACACATCTGTGCCCCTGCTGGAAACTTCCCATGAGGGCGTTCTCACAGGACAGGGCATTACGTTACCACCCCATTTCCAGCCCAGCTTCTACCTGCACTACTGTCCCAATTTTGGGGTGTCATTTTAGTACTAACAAAGGAAGGAAGGTCATCCATTCTCAGCACTGCCATCCTTCAGTGCTCTGCACGGGCTCCCCATGCAGTGCTGTGCCCTTGCTGCAGGATCCGGCCCTCTCTGCTGTTTACAATCTTGGTAAAGGTTTGCAGCTCGAAGGCAAAGCTGCACGAATTGTAGAGAGAAAAGTCAGCCGCAGAAAGGTGCTAAATAATGGCACTTTGAGCTACAACAGCAACACAAAACACTTTCGCAAGTACATTTTCGAATGCAATAATGTAGAGCGTTAGTTAAACAAAGATGTTGGCACCAAGGAGACTGTGAAATTATTCAAAGTGAGTGTTCATAAGGGCTAATGTATGGAGAGCACTTGGTAGTGAGTTTAATTTAAAAGTTCAGTTGCCCATATCGGTGCACAGACCCAAACGGTGACCAGACAACCTCTGAGAGCATCCCTGTCCCTGTTCTGCTCAGAAAACAAAACCTCCCCTTCTCCTTCCAGGGACTTCTACCTCACTGGTATGCATTAAAGGAACATCATGTAGCTCAACAGAAATGAGAAGGACCAGAGGTCTCTGGTAGAACAGCACACATCCATCAGCAAAGCAGCAAGGCTAACAGGATCACCACCAGCAGCAACACAACTTCTGTGATTTTTAACGAGAGGATGATTTCAGGTGGGATAATACCAACGTGACTGTGAAGGCAATGTGGAACTGGGTCTGGCAGGTGGGATTTCATCACAGCTGGGCAGCCCCCATCTGCCCATTTGAAATGAGCTGAGAACCTGCCCACAGTTCCTCTTCCCCAGAACAGCCAGAAACAGTGGTTTGGTGGGTGCATCTCTGTGGAAAATGAAGGAGATAAGATTAAACTGCAAAGCATATATGATCATAGAATCACTCAGGTTGGAAAAGAGTTCAAAGGCCAATCACAACCCAACCGTAGTACCCTAACTCTAAAGGCCCTGAGCACCACATCCAAACGGGTTTTAAACACATCCAGGGATGGTGACTGCACCACCTCCCTGCGGAGCCCATTCCAGTGCTGAACAACCCTTTCTGTGAAGAAGTGCTTCCTGATATCCAAGCTAAACTTACCCTGGCACAATGTAAGGCCATTTCTCTTCGTCCTGTCACTGTCACCAGTGAGAAGTGACTTTTAGGGTTAAATTCATATTTACTGTTATTACATTTGCCATTATTTCTATGCCAACAGAGGGTATCCACAGCACGATGAAAAGAAATTACAAATCCTCCTTATTAATAAAATACATGCAATCATCTTTGAAACCATCTATCCATTAACATACTTCCAGTTTATTTCAGTGTAGCCGATGGCAGGCTGTCCTTAGTATGTATACCTCCGTACTTTTCCTAAATCACGCAGCGATGGTGGAGCGTTAACGCTTGCATCATTCCTTCCTGCTGTGTCAGCACTCAGCTGATTAAACTTTGACCCTCGGGGTTCTCACCACCCTTAGAACAAACACTGCTTGCAGAACAGCCAGCTTCTTGCATCTGCACGTGAGCAAACAGCGTCACTGAGCCGACACGTGGAGAGCTCTCTGACAGCCTGGGTCCTTCCATTGCATTCAGAAAGCCATTTTCTGTACGTTAAGCAGCAGCCAGCAGTGTGCACGCAGGTGGTTCCTACTGTTCCTTCCACAAAACCGACACGTTAACCAGTTTGCTCTGAGATCAGATGTGGCTCTGTGAGATGCACATGTAGTCGTACATGTGTGTGGGTGCCAATGGCCACTCCAGGTGGCTGCTGCCAAACAACTGTTCTCCTCTCTGCAGAGCACGCATCACACAGGGGGCTGCTCATGGCTCAGGAGAGCACAGTCCCTCTGAGTTCTTGCCATATGCACAGAGAATGTGCCCGTCAGAGCCCTGCTCAGTGTCCTCACGAGGAACATGGATTTTTCAGATATCCCTTACCACTTTGCCAGGTTTGGCTCAGCTTCCATAAGCAAACACAACTACAGCACTTCATGTCAAATTAGCTAATAGACAGATCCCTGAATATAAAACAAGAACACCTACGGATGCATACAGCATATGTAACTTGCTGTAGGAAGAAGATGCATTACCACCCTGCACAATAATTAAAACATGACTGGGAAGCAGATAGAGCTATAAATACTTCCATTTTTATAACATATTTATGTTTTTGCTTTTTCTAATTCAGAGGGTGGGAGAACCCAAACAAGTGTGGTACAACCTGGAAGGCTGCTGCACGTACAGATTGAATATGGTTGCAAAAACATGGGGACACGTTCCCATATCACAAACCTGAGCACATACTGGCACAGACCCACTCACCCCAGAAATGACACTGTGTACGTTACAGTTATATAGGATCATTTAGGTTGGAAAAGCAGCTTAAGATGACCAAGTCTATGCTACTATATCCATACAGAAGATTGGTTTACAAACAATTATTTTTGCTAAGTACTCAGTAAGCAAAGAGAAATAAGAAAAGCCTGGTAACTGTGGGACTGTATTTTACAGCCTTGAATATAGGGATTGTATTTAACAGTGCATGCCCCCTACAGCAGCACTACACCAGCCTGGCATGAGAGCACTAAAGGATCTTTCCTTCCATAAATCCAATTAGTATTAATTGAAGCTACATCCACATT
The DNA here is from genome assembly GCA_023055505.1 of Callipepla californica brunnescens. Taxonomy (NCBI): domain Eukaryota; kingdom Metazoa; phylum Chordata; class Aves; order Galliformes; family Odontophoridae; genus Callipepla; species Callipepla californica. Next base: position 18,600,994 of record JALIRH010000010.1, read on the forward strand.
TTGAAAGAGAAATGCACGCTAAGAAGTGGCTTATCATAGTAGGTTAATTCACCTATATCGACTATTAAAGCATAAGAACAGTGAGAAACAGAAGTCAGCCAGCTCCACACTGAGATCACTGCTCAGCCAGAGCTGAGCTGTACCCGGTGCTCCACAAGCAGTTCTTCTTGCCCTTGAGGTGATCTCTATACAAACTCACTTTGACGATCATCAGATAGATTTTCTCATCATTAATCAGCAAATATCGCTGATTTGGGGAAATACAGACACACATTAAATACAGCTGCTCACTAGATATACTTAACATTTCAAAGTAAACGGTACAGCAACATACGAGAGTCTCTTCATGCGTTTCCTATCCTGTTTGCTATAAATGGCCACGTCTCAAACTTTACTCCATGAAAAGCAGAAGGAAAAAGAAAATGGATCTGATAGATTTTAAGAAACGTAAAGAAAAGTACTCAGGAACGGCTGCCTGCCCTCAAGAACGCGCTTCATTCTGTTGAAACACACACCCAGATGGATTGAAACAGTCACCTGTGTGCTCTGTGGCAGTGTCTGCAGGGAACAGCATTCACTTTTTGTTGAGTTATTTGAAAACGAGGAACACCAAGGCCTCTGCCTTCAGAGGCAGCTGAGCTACTGCAGCATTAACTGCTCGTATTGTAACACAAATGGGACTCAACAGAATAGAAGAGCCAACGACAAAGCCTATGTTGATATTCCTTCTTGAAACTCAGATTCAAAAACTAGCCCGAAGACATTAAGCAATGGTGAAGAGTACAGAAGGATCTCAGCTGAGAGCAGGTCCCAGCAGCAGCGATCAGGGATTCGCTTCTTGTAGGGTGTTGCACCCATATGAGACAGAATGAAGTGAGGGCATGGCATTAGCATGGAAACTGATCCATTCTGAAAAAGTATGTACTGATATTATTTATATATATACGCATAAATGTACACAGTTACACAGTGAAGGTATATAAAGGTATTTCAAAGACTTGGAGAAGGGATATAATGAAGAACAGAAACACTTTTCACAAACTGCAGTGAGAATACAAAACCCTTGAACAATCGATTCAGATTACAACCTATTCAGGGATGATTTCTGAGCAGAAAAGAATGGCAAACACAAATGCTTCATGAATTATTTGTTTACCTGCTGAACACGTAATCTGAATGCGGATTTTCACACCTACTTTGCACCCCACACCCAAAGGTTGTATGATAACAGGGCAGCCCTATGACACTGCCCTCTGGGGTACCACGAACAGCAGAAATGCTCTTGTTCTTCCTCATGAGGAAGAGCGTAACTTCCACTGTAATCCTATTGCCTCGAATACTTCAACACAGTACTTTCAACAGCTGTTGGTCCAGTGGAAGAATGAGGAATTATTTCTGTCTTCCAGCAGCGGAGATACTGTTTATGAATAGAGAAGGGAAAAAAATAGGAAAAAAAAAAAAAAAAAGATTTTCTTCTTTAAAATAAAATATAGGAGTACGTTTCAAACTCAGAGCAGATTTTATAGCAGAATTAAATTAAAAATTCCTGAGGATTCATGATGGGAACGCTGGCAGACCCCTAAAATACAGCAACACTACTGGGCGTCGCTGTAATAAAGTGGTATTTAAGATTTTTTTTTTTGCTAGACTTTGATTCCTGCAAAGGTCACATATGAATAAAACTCCCTATCAGTAAACCTCATTATAAGCATTACCTTTGCCAGAAAGGTTCCTCTTTTTACCTAACTTGCACGGTTTTTAAGAACAAATTACCGCCTCCATCACATCTTCTCTCGTGGATGATTATATTGGTGGCAGTGCCCGAGAGGTAGAAGCTGAATGAAGGTCTCTGCTGCCAGCTGAATTCCCTGCTGACGGCGCTGGGGCTGTGACACAGCGGTATGGGAAACACTCTTGGCTCCTTCCCAAGCTTCTTTTCTCTTTGATTATATCCCCGTGGGGTGCTTAGGAAGCTTAAACACGATGCAGGATTGTAAAGCAAAAGAAGGGAGAGCAAGAGATTCAACAAGAAGAAAAAAAAAATCACTATTGGATTTGTGAGAAAAGAAAACGGGGTTTAGGTCAGAAGTGCTTTTCAATATATTATGATTTGTTAGTTCTTCATACATCAGGCAAACCTCAGTTGGAGCAAAAAGGTATCGGGAAAGAGCTTTTATGCTCTTATTAACTGAAATACAGAAGAAGCACTGCGTGGAATATTCCCTGGTCAGAATCTCATCCCAGGGTTAAGCAACTGTTACTGCTTCCCTTCCTTTGCACAAGTATTTGTTAATAAATAGCGATATGAGAATGTTGTTACAAGTTTGTTTAATCATACGAAGCACTGAAAGCGCTGCCTACCATCAAAGCTGACAAATGTTGTCAGCAGGAAAATTCAGCAGAACCTTCAATGTGTCAGCCTTGCCAGCCCTGCCCTGCCCTCCTCTCCGTCCACAGCATAGGATGCCCACGCTGAGTGTGGGGCTCACGCAGGGCTTTGGAAGAGGAGAAATCAAACAGAACAAAAGAAGATCCATCAAAGCAAATGAAAAATCTCCATTGTATAAAACAACCACGGAGGTTCTGAGTGCAGTTGGACTCTACATCGCCAGACTTAGTAAAAAATGAACAGTTTGGCTATTAGAGAATGGCAGTGCATTTTTTTTTGCAAGGACAGAATGGAAGGAATAAAAGATTTTACGTTCTTGTGTCCTCCAAATGGAAAATGTACTTCACCTTCCAAACATTCATGTTGCCGCCCTACAGCGTGGATATCCAACTGAGTTGGTGTGGGCAAAGCAGTAAGAAACTTCCCAGCTTTCTCATTGGAAACTACAGATTGCTTTCCAAATCACACTGAGGAATCATGCAGGACGGGTTATTTCCTCTTATCCCTTCTACACATGCCCTTGCACAGTGCATTTCCAAGAGGAGCAGTTACAGCTATATGAAAGGCCAAAAGTTAGAGTATGTGGCGTGGAAAACTATATATCTATGTATATAGAATTGAAATTCACTGCTTATAAAAACAATTAAACATGGAAGATGCATCTTCCAGCATCAATTTGCCATCACATGAATTACCTGAATCTAAAACCATATGCCTGCACTTCACTGGAACGTGAGTTATTCCAGTCGGAGCAATGTGATAGAATACCACTTTACTATTTATCTGCCATCTTAGAGCTTCATCTGAGCCACATGTGGATGCACAAACCTTTGTGCTGCACGGTGTAGGGCTCACAGAAACCCTACAAAAACGACAAGCGAGGAAATCACAGCATCCCAGTTAAATCAGAGGGCATGAGATTATCTGTTTAATTAAGAAAGGAATACACTGAAACTGTCTTCCTCCCTCATTGGCAAGTCGTGATGGTATTGCAGATTTTGCACAGTACATATCCTTTTATGTTATCCAAACCCAGTAATTCTATAGCTCCACGCTTTGCTGTTTTACCCACTGTAAGCATTGCTAGGTTTTGATTCACTTCCTTTGTAAAACCAAGCTGTTTGTTCACGTGCCTCAGGGGAGTTCTGTTAGCCATACTGAAGCTACTCTCTAAAGGGTCAGCTTCTTTCATAGATTCATAAGGTTGGAAAAGACCTACAAGATCATCTAGTCCAACCATTCCTTGTTACTGTCCCTCCTGTTTGCCCCCTCTCATAGAGAGAGGAAAGTTGGCAGCACTGGAAGCTCACTGAGGACTGCTGGCTCCATGCACAGGTCAATCACGTTTTTACTAGCTAAGCCAGTACTTCTGGCTTTCCCTTCATTGCTACTTCACGGTCACTGTGAAATAACCATGCTCCTTCTCCAGGATTTACCTACCATGGCCAGGAAAAGGCAAGAGGTTTGGATCAGCTTCTAAATGAATTAAATGGACAGTATCAAGTACATATTGCACAATGACCTGGGTGTCCTCCTCTTAATTGAGGACTACAAAACCAGTAGCTCACTGGATCTTATTCAGGGTCTCCTCAAATAAGGCTTAGAAATCACTAACCGTCTAGAAATCTCATATCCCAAATTCTCCTCCAACGTGGCTGTGACTCTGCTACCCCTTATCTCATCCTTTCATTAACAGGAGGATAAAGGTTAGATACAGCCTGTTTTGCTTTGTAGCATGCATATTTAGGTTCTAAACTTCATCCGCACATATCTTCTAATTAATTTTAAGATAAAAATAGTTTTCTACTTTATTCATATTACCTTCCCAATGCTACCGGTAGCACAGAATATCTACTGAAAAGCATTTTAGGGGGAGTTACTGAAAGTCTGTTCCTCTCACATTTGTTCTGTCGTAGAACTATCTGCCTGTACAAAAGTCAGCGTGAACAAAAAGAGGTTCTTTGTTCCTTTGTGCTCAGAACAAAACTTTGCCCCTTCTTGCCATAGTAATTTTGACAGCCTGAAGGACACAGACAACGAATGGTGGGAGCTCCAGAGATGAAGTTCATCACCAACGACGGAACCGGCGTTTCCCAGCTCCAATCAAATCTCATCCTGGAAAAAAAACATGGAGCAATAAAAACTAATGTTAAAAACACTTAGGTTTCTTCTGGTACACACACAAGCATGGTGAGGAGTTCCAGAAATGCCAAACCAGCTGCCCTGGGAAGAGGGATATCCAAGCTGCTTGATGGCTTTAGAAAATTCATCCGGAATACTGAGCACCTAAACGCCTTTAAGAATTCAGTCCACAATACTGCTCCCACTTCTAAGAAAGATTTCTAATTCTGCTTGGGCAACTGGAACAGGAGAAAACAGGTATCCGCAAACAGATGACTTCTTAAAAGCAGGTGTTTCATTGATTTCTGTATTTATCTGCAGTTCTGCTCTTTTCCAACCGTAACGATCCTGAGGCTCTGTAACATCTGGGCCATTTACCTCTCAAAATACTGAATGTCAGCAATGCCCAGAAGCACCAGCCCACCCAGCCACCATCTCTGCCACGTTCACTTTCAGTAACTCCCATCCTTTGCACTTCCCTGTTTTCTGAACCACTTCACCCACCAGTGACATGCAGGAATATCCACCACGTGCCCTGAGTGAAATTCAGCTATTCCACTACCAGTACACCGTGATGTACCTGTAAATGCTTCCGGATTGTTACAGCAGTGGAACTTTTACTGAGCCAAGTAGCAGTGGCTGTGAATGCTAATAAAAATAATCAATTCAGCACTTAACACTTCAATCTCAAGATACATTTTCACCTATTACTGCTAACCATGTTATAAAAACAGTAGTCAGTCATAGAAACATAGAAACACTTCGTTGGAAAGGACCTACCAGATCATCTAGCCCAACCATCCTTTATGGTTTGATCCCTTATGTTTGACGCTTTTCTTGTGAAACTCGTGTAACAGAGCCAGAAACAAGCAAACAGTTTCAGCCTTTTCCGCTTAAAAGCCTACTATGTCTGAGAAAAAAAGCATAGCACAAAACCTCACACAACTGCAGTTCCACATCTTACCTAGGTGACTGCTCAGCACATCAGGCAGGCAACATACATACACGAAGGGACTGCCTGGAGTCTTCTTCAGCTGACACACCCTCTGAACTAAATTTTTAGGGGATTTTTGACTAAAACCATCTGTGTATCTCCAAACCAGACTGCAGTTTTGCTCTAGCAAGTCACACTTATGCTATCGTTTTTTACTGGTTTTCTGTTTCCAAAAACCTGCACGCTAACAAGGAGAAAAGCCACGAGGCAAAGATGCTCTTATTTGCCTTTCTATTCCCCAGCAGCCCCCAAGAGAGAGGCAGACAATCCACATTTTGTCAGACTAGAGAGATCAGCGGGTGCTGAAGCTTCACAGAAGAATTTTAGATGCATCCTCCAGTACCACACGGTTCACATTGCTTTCAATTACATTGTGCCTACACACAGACCCTGTCTGAGCAACTCCTGCTGTTGCACAGGGCACGCTCAAGCCCAGAGCCCAGCAAGCAGTGCCCCTCAGTGATGAGAGCCCACTTGGCAGCTGCAGGAGGAATGCTTCCTCGAGAGGCAGCGAGTGCCCCGGTCAGAACTGCCACATGGGTGGAGTTGTCCTTGCACAGAGCTTTTTGAAGAAAGGCATCTGCCAATGTTTAACTCCCACTTCTCACTTGAAATTTCTCAGAGAAAAGGAAAACAATCACATTTGATTCAACTTGAACGGAAGCTTCGGGGCATTCTCTTTCTGTCACTGACTTACCGTGTTCACTTTGCGTAGTGACTCAAAATGAAGAGTTAGCCTAGGAAGCAAAAGCAGCAACTGAATACAGAGTTGCACATTGGTCTCCTGCAGGACCCTTTCAAAGCATCCCCAGTTCGTGGTGTTAGACCCAGCCCGAGAGTTGGAAGGGCGTGAGCAGCCTGAGCTGTGTGCTGTGCAGCAGGAGAAAGGATGGGGTTCATTATTACAAGGATCATCCCTACTTGTATTGATTACTGTAAGTGAACAGCTAGAAACAATTGATACTTCAAGCACTGATGAATAAAACTGCAAGGGAAAAGAAATGAATAAATGACAGATACTTATCATTTCTTAACTTGAGTTTGCTAGTGACTGCACCAAGCAATGGCTGAAATAACTCCTAGTGCACCAGAGGGCCCCAAGATTCCAAACAGCACAAGCCTTCCAGATGACACGCGCACACACACATAAATGCATTCCCTCTCTCACTGCTCTGTGGCGTCGGCAGTCTGACTCACAGCCCTTAAGTGCAGCGAGGTCAATGCTCCAGCTCACTCCGACGTTCAGCCACTCTCCCAGACATTTTAATGTATCTATTAAATTTCCATTTTATTAACCTTAGCTAAAACGCACAGTACTAACGGTCCATCAAGCAAAGCGTCCTGGTTCCATCATTCCTAGACAAAAGCAAAGCAGCAACAAATGTGCTTATTTTCTATGAGTTAGTGTTACCTAAAATGAAAGAACAAACAAGCAGAGATGGTGGCAAAGCTCAAATACAGTGTGAAGGCAATGGACCTTTGCAGCATGAGCCTGGAGGAGCCAAGCAGAAAACAACGTGCACTGGAAAAGCATGAATCAGAATTGCATCAGTATCTCTACGTTGCGACAGCTTTATCACCAAACACGGATGCCTTGGTATCAGGAAGAACAATTTGTTATCACTTCTAATCAACTTTTGGCATTCCTTTTCTATAGCATCGCTGTATTAATCCTGGACGAAGGACTGACACTGACACAGGGGGTTGGTACTGACCCAGCGTCCCAAAGCTTCCACTGCTTTCAGAACACAGGAACCCACGATGCAGACTGCAGCTTGGAGTTTGCCCTCTCACAGGCACAGCAAATGTCACATTAGGAAATACGACGTCAGATAATATCATTTGTTTTTATTATGGTTGGTTACACTCGACTGTCATAATAAACTCCTGCAGCCCGCGTGCACAAAGCAAATGTTCATTACAATGTGATCCAGTGATGGAGTGGTGGGCATTTTCTATGCGTTAAGCTGCTGTAAAAGTCTCACTGGCCTGCAGTTTATCTAATCTGCACTCCCTGCTGACTCTGAGAAAGATGGGCTGCTATGCAGCGGGGTTATTTGCACAAGGCTGTTATTGATCAGCAGAAATGATCTGTGTAGTTTATCTCTGCTGATTTGATTTTTACTGTTCCCTATCCTTTGCATAATGAGGAGCTCCAGGCTAATTCTGGTAGATTTTTATCCACTGAAGTCATCACCGTGTCCTAATTCCACGCACTGTTTTGTAGGCTGGAGCTTAAAGGCCCAGCCCAGCAGGACAGTGCTTAGCCCTCCAGCCCCTCCCAGCAGCACTGCCTGCTCTCAGCTCTCCCTTTGCAGAAGGGCAGTGCTACCAGCAGTCCTGATCTTGCTTACCCCCCTCTACCAGCACCAAAGTAAAAAAAACTTTTTGCATAGGACAAGAAGTCAGGAAAATTGTGTGTTGTGTGTTTCATCATCTACCTTGCCCCAGGCTGACTGCAGTTTGGCCCTCAGATAAGCAACACAGTGATGAAGGATGAGAGCTGCTGAGGGGAGGAGACATCCCACCTCACAAGGAAGTTGCAGATAAATACTTTCTTTTCATTGATCCGATGGAGATATCGCCTGGTGCAAACATTGCTTTGGCCTAAAGAGATCTGAGCCTGGAAACTGCTTATCAAAAAGTACTAAATTGTACAGAATTTATATCGCTGAAATTCACCCCACAGAATGGTGGAAGAGCACTCTGCTTCCAAGTCTTCTCTTTCCATATGAGCACATACCAAGGAAAAAAAAGGAGTTGGGTTAAAGGACAGCAGAGCAAAGGAGACCGTTTTCAGTGGACAGTATTCCTCCGATGAACTTGAAATGCTGCCCATTCAGATCTGCATACCATCAGTTACATCTGGAATTATTTATTTACGCACAATAATTCTTGCTGTTGCTATTTAAAGTACATCCAGCAAATTGTACACATATGCAAAGGTCCCCTAAAAAAAAAAAATGTGAAAGTCACTTCCTAAGTTCCTGGGAACCTTTGCTGCTGATTTTCCAGTCCCAGTGGCAGGCTGCGTTTCTGTTTCACCCAATTCCTTTTCCATCCATCAATATTCCATTGTCTGTAAACTGCCCAGAGTGGTTTCATAACCAATTTCCAAACTGCAGCAGGCACTGCAAGAAAGATGGGGTTTTACTCAAAGCTGTCCCATGAGCAGCTATGAAAAATCAACAAGCCATCTCCATCTATTTTCACTTCCCACAATCATTGTGAGAACGAGAAACTTCACGGGGAATTTTAACTCCAAATACCTCCTTTAGTTCTGAAATGGACGATATGAACCATTTACATGTATGTGATGGCTAAGTACTCAGAGGAGTTCCAAAGTCTGAAAAAAAAAAGACTATTCCTAGAAATAGAAAAATAAATTGTGCCCTTATTGCTCAAAACTTGGGTACAACTGCTCCCTCTCACACACTGACTAGAGTGTGAATGTAATTGTGATTTAAAATGAGATATGAGGAATCACAAACTGCTTTCTTTCTTTCATTCTTTCTTTCCTTCTTTATTTCCTTCCTTCTTTATTTCCTTCCTTCTTTCCTTCTTTCCTTCTTTCTTTCCTTCCTTCTTCTTAAAAATCATCAGGAAAAAACACACTCCTTTGACAGGCCGCGCGGATTGTGTGTGCAGCTGTCATGGTCAGCAGCAACTATCACTCGTGTTCTGTGAAACAGAAAACGATTCACAACCTCCGCTCTCCCCAGAGATGCAATAAAACCAGAATCATAAAAAAATTAAAATTAAAATAATGTAATAAAATAAAATAACAAACCCTCTGTTGCCACAGAGGCTGAGATGTTATTAAAACGACAAATGCTGAGTTTCAGCAAGCCCCTCATTTTTAGGGGATGCCGTGTGACTTCCACAGGGGAAGAGCCACAGGAGCAGACCCACCGGAGGCAGAGGAGCCCAGGCCCACGTGGCCACGGGAGCTGTGGTGCAGCCCCAGGCCGTGCTGGCAGAACCCACCAGCACTCCCCACCCAAAAGCAGCTCCAGCTGCTGCCTGCCCAGCAGCAATCCCCTCCTTTGGAGCAGTTATTAAAGATAAACAGCGAAGCCTCCATCTGATATCTCGATATCTGTGCTATTGGTTCAGGTATTAGGAAAAAAAAACATTGTTTTTTTTTAATTTAACAAGTGAATCAGTCAGACTCAGCACTCTAATTTCCTCATTTCCTATAATTAACTGAGCTTTCAACACCTCTTCTAATTTACTGATGATTATCTTTTTATTCCCCAATCTAGATTAGAACATAACTGACATTCTTTGCTACCCACTGGTTCAGATGAGAACATCTCTTTTCCTCTAAAGATAAGTAGAAGTTGTTCTCTGAATTTATTTTCTTTCCTTTCACGCGTGTTATGGAGAGCCTGAAATCCTACTGACCCATCTGCAGGTGCCCTTCTCTGCTCACTGCACACTCCTTTATAAAAAATCAGCTCCTCGTTTGTCTGCATCTGAATTGGGTTTCTACTTGTGCAGCAAACTCCTCACACTTTGACCCAGGAACACAGATGTGCTGAAGACAAACTGCGTTACTGGCCATGGGAATCCTGCAGGCAATCCCCAGTGCTACAGATGACACGAACGGATCTCAAGATTCCAAGAAACAGTGGAAATGTATGACACAGTACCTGGGTGACAGCGCAGGAACCTGGCACTCTGCAGGGTGCTTTCCCACACAGCACAGCAGTGATTCTGCAGATGTGAGCAGCTTTCAGCTCTTCCCATTCTTTTAACCAAACTGTGTGACCATGGCTCTCAAGCCCCCATCCCAACCTTCTCAGAGAAGCAATAAGCAGATAATTTCCTAAGGTTCTGCAATCATTTTCCAAGCGATCACAACCTCCTTCAAGAACTAAGGATGAAAACAGGAACGCAAATGATATTCAGAGACAACAAATACTCTACTTTTGTCAGGGACCAGGTTTATACTCAGCATCCACAGAATAAGAGGAATATCAACTTTCATGGGACGAGCACCTCTGAACACCTCGTCTGACCTGGAAATACAGATCTGCAAATGTGATCACAGTTTTATCTCCAACCCAATCTTCACGCACTTGCCTGCACTCTTATGAATCAGACCACTTGCTATTATTTCTCACCTAATTTCTACTATCCTAACCTGTAGTCCACAGTAATTGCTGTATTGTTGTAACACACGTGCCCTGAGAAAATGGGCTGGATGAGTCTAGAGAGCCCTTCTCTGTCTTTTCTTCAGCGTTTGGCTGGTTGATCTGTCTGCAAACAGGAATCGATCTACAGCCTGTATATTAATGACTCACAAATCTATCATTTCATAGCTCACTCAGCTCAGAATTAAACTCAACCTCTCTCTTAAGCCTCCCCATGAACAGGCAGGCATCCAGCTCCAACTGCTTTGCATAAGCAATCAACCCTCCATGCAGCCCTGCCCTCTCCAGCTCTCTGAACCACCACAGGCAGGATCACCAGTTCGAATGGATGCTGTTTTTAACACTCATGCTTTCTTAAGAAGCCTTCACATCTCAGGAACATCTGAGTCAAGCAGCTATTTCAGTGCAAGCTGTGGCCATCACAGCTGTTATTACCTGGGGCTTTGCTCACTATTTCCCTCATCCCCTTGAATGCAGCAGCACATCCATACCATTCTTCACATCTTCTCCTCATGGGCACTCAGCTTTGCTCTTTCTCTACAAACCCATGCCTTCCTCACTGCCTTCCAACTCTGAGCAGCCTACAACCCAGAATTCAGCTGCCTTTCACATTCCCAAATGAGCGTGTTACAATTCCTCTGTCGCTATTCCTTGTGCATGTGAATTATTTCCCATGAACTCGACAAAGATCCCCAGTCACCTCCCTCCAACCCCCAGCTGAAGAACAAAACCTTGCAGAGCAGCACATGATGCCTGACTTGCCTCCCTAGACATCAGTTACACAAACACAGGTAAACAATAAGAGTGGGTTTTTCAACTAGCCTTCTAAGCAGAAATAGAAATGAAACAAGCAGTTAAATGATTTTCAGTATCGGGAACAGATTAATAATGTGGCCACATGCCATACCTGACCGTTCAGTTTCTGGTATGATACTGCTTTGCCCGTGTCCTTGGGATGGCTGCACCAACCCCTCCATGCATCTAACAAAGCTTTTGAAAGCCTCCTTCCCCACTGCCTCACATTTAAACACTTGGGTGTGTAAATAACCTACATAAAAGCAGACAGTGGGAAAAGCAAATCTTACCACTGTGCAAGTGGAGAAAGGAAAGATGGGAAAGATGGCCACAATGCAAAAACCAGAAGCCCACCCAGCAGTGGGTGCTCAGTGCTTTCAGACCAGAGGGGAACACATTTTATACGTTCAGAATCCTTGCTGAGCTGCAGGTTTTGTTCTGGTCCCTCAGATGTGTGTAAACTCGAGCAACAGCAACAAAACAATGTATCTCAATTTATGACTAAAGGAAATTGTTGGCACCCTGAGCACACTGCTGTATTTACTGATTTTAGTGTAAACACATATGCTGCCAGACAGATGGACCTTTCCCCCCAGCTTTCAGCAATGGGTGTCTCATCAGGGAAGGGATTAAGATCTTAAAATCTTTAAACAAGGTTTCACAGCCCTTGCCATGGACAGCCACCCCTAAAGGCTGGGATTATTAGATGCAAAGTGTGCGCTCTCAGGGAGCAGCCAGGCCACACGAAACAGATAACTCAGCAGTGTTTTAATTATATTACAGAAAAAGGGTTAACAATAGATTTTACTATCAACTGCAGCCAGGGGGTTCTTCAAGATGACATTTTGGCTTTTCAGTCCATGGAATGCAACCCCTGAATCATCCATGCTCTGAACAGCAAGGGCTGTGGTTTTAAACACGCTAGCTCTCATTTGAAGCTTCTTTTCCAAATCAGGCACAGTATTAAATTATGTCTGAGGCACTGAGAAATATGAAAATAGGGGGTGGGGTTAAACATAAACCATAGATGTATGGGTACAACAAAATCAGCATCAAGGCACTTTCAGGTTTGCCAGCACATGACCTTTTTACACTTCAGCCTTGTTTGGTCAAAGATCCACTATAATGTTTGTAGAATGAAAGGCCCTGTTGTAATAACCAACCTCTGGTGGTACAGAGTCTGTGAGCTCAGGAGCCAGATCCGACCATGCAGCACAGCCCCACGTCCCACCTCTGCTCCCTCTGGTATTCTTTACAGAACAATCAAAAGTTTTCCTCTCAAACACTCGCATCATGCTCCATACTCCGCAAAATGCTTAACCAGCAACAGTACACTTCTCCACATTGATGCATGGCAGCCAATGCAAACCTCAGCACCAGCACAGCGGAGCCATCAGAACCACCACTGCTGAGCTTCTGTGAGGATCACACAGATCTTCTGCTGTTTCACCTGGGGATGTTTTGTCACGAGTAGCAGCTGCACAGCTCGCTGCTGAGACAAAAGCTGTACACTTACACGTGGCAGAGCCAAGAAGCCTCACTCTTGTTGTTTTGTTTTGAAATTTACTTCAAATACACGGCTGTCTTTCAAAGGTAAGAAGACACACTGCAAAGCAAAGCTCTGCTATGAGCGGAAAGATGGCAGGCATAGGACTTCTTTCTCATATTTTAGAAGTTATTAATTACTTTTTTACGCAAGAATGAGTAAGGGAGGGTAGTGAGGGTGGATGTGTAAATAGATTTGAGAGAAAAAAAATTAAGAGGAAAGGAAGAAGAGAGAAGCACAGAGGACAATACAAGAAATCTTGTTTTGCGACAAGCAAAAAGTGACAAGAGTAAGAGATGTGCTATTTCCTAAAGAAAAACAAGCTGCTGTATTCAGTTTAGGCTGAATAGGTTCAGTTGAAAGCTGCTATAACAACCTAAGATGCTGAAAAGTCAGAAACTGTACAAACAGTGCTTTCTGTTGTGTACTTACTGCCTCCATCCTACGACCTTGCGCGTAACAAATGTGTGCCATCAGCATGCCAGTTGCATGCTCATGGTCTTGCATAGAAGACTTCAAACTTGTTTTGAAGTGCTCATTATAAAGGTTGATAATCTAACAGTGTGAGATGGCTCCTTCCCCCCGCCCCCATGTGCATCTCTGTTCCCACTCTAATTTATACTGTCAGTCTCATTTTGAATACTGATTTTTTTTTTCCAACTCACAGCAACCCTTGCCAGCAAAGCCTTCGTGGAATCAAGCCTCATTTTTCAGCACAGCGACTTGCAAAACAGCAAACATTTTGTAAAAGGTAGGTGATAAGAACTGACTGGCGTTCTCATATGTTATGGATGAACACACTCTAATGCTACTTAAAAGATTTAACGTCTGATATTCTCCTAATGAGATTAAGGGGACAAAGAACTGAAAACAAGGGATGTTTACAATTACTGGCACCTGAAGAGCAGTGATGTCACGTAGAAAAATAAACTTTCCACCACAGATGAATTTCCTCGAGAACGTAAACACGCTCGGCTCCAGTTTGCCTGACGGTACCCAAGAGCATTTCCACAGCACAACCAGGAACAGAAATGAATACAACGAAGTGTATGGCCAATTATCAGCAATTAAATGTCACAGTCTATAGGGGTGCTTTCTCTGCCTCCGAATTGTGCTTCTGGAGTACAGTTTTACCTGGATTCCACCTTTAAAGTTACCTGCTGTCACTACTGCCTCGCTATAATATCAATGCAGCTCTATTGCTAAGAAGTATTAGCAACATTTGGACAGAGTACTTTGTGAAAGGCTTTTCTTATTAAAAGCAGGAATAAAGTTCCATCTTCCTTCAGCAAAGCATCATTTCATCTCTCATCTTTACCACTAAAACACTGAGGAACTCTTCTCCTCACAACATTTTCTTGCCCCTTTTTGTCTTTCCTATAACACCAAGTCACGTGCTGATTCTTCTTGACCTCTTGCTACTTTAGCATCTGATTCAAAGGCCTCTAAAATGTGGGGGGGAAAAAAATCCTATTCATCTCAGTGCTGAGTACCATTAATTTATCTTTATGACATACTAAAACTTCCTGTCCTCACTGTAGCCATCACATTTCCCAATGCATTGTGCCTGCATCTCTCATAGTCCCCCTGCACATCACCACTCCTGATGTTCTGCTCTGTTATTTTCAAAAGGAAAATTTTGAATAGGGGAGAAATGTCACATTCCCTAAATGATGGAAGAAGGGATGATGAATAAAAAGAAGTAAAAAAAAAGTAAAAATAAAACTTTTTCTTGTACACTGTGTTTTGGGATCACAGCACCTGGGCTCCAGCAGCACATTCAGCCCTTCCCACTCCTTCCTCAGCATTTGCAGGGGTGTGGAGCTGAGATCTTTCAGGTGAAGGAGGGCAAAGCAGCTGAACAGAGCTCTTCAGCAGAGGATGCACTGCTAGTCCCTTACATTAAAAGATAAACTACTTCCACTGCGTTACTGCTTATAGTTGGGAGTCTGCTGATGTCCCAAGGGAGCGGTGACTGAGATAGGCACCGAGTTCCAGAGGAGATTTTTCTCTTGTTTATCTCTAGAGATGTCTCTTATCTTCCCAGATGACTTCTGACAACACCTAATTCCCCTCGCAGACAGTGCTTTTAGCCAAAGCGCATGCCTGGGTCGCAGTGAGCGCCCTGCCAAAGCCACACATCCACAACTCAGACCAGGCTACAGCTGAGAAGTAGGTGCCTAAGCCAGCATTCTTAACATTTCAGTTACTGCAGAGATCTGTAACAGTTCAGGAAAGAGTTTTGTTTCTGTTATGGTAATCAAAAGCTTAGATCTCATACTACTAAGTTAAAGAGAAAAAAAAACAACAACAAAAAAGTGTACTTATTTTCGGAGCTTTGATCCATGCAGTACTTCTTGAACACTTCTTATCAGCTTCGGGAAGGTAAAATGCTTTGAAAAGATATGCAGATCTCATTAAGGGGATTCTGATCTAATGCTATCTATGCTTTGAAAAGAGAATCTCATAGAAATACTGACGGCGAGGAGTCTGCTTTATTTCCCTGTAGAAAGAAAGCTGGGGAGCTGTGAGGATTGGTTTGGAGGCTCCTCCAAGGCCCTGCTGTCACAGCAAACACCACGCTTTATTCTTCAGAGGTACGTTAACTGACAAAGTCAAATTCACTTTTGAATTTCATTTTTAATACAAATATTAAACCAGAGATACAGGGTTTTTTTTGCAAGAATGACAAATAAAAACAAGCACAAAAGAAAATGACACCTTTCCCAAAGGAGAAAAAAAAAACAAAACCTCATCTGCAGAGAATACAAACACTGTTTTCAATTGCCATCTTCAAACTCCTTTCAGTCCACAGTTTAGCTGCTATATTTAAATACCTGCTTCACTGGTTATGTAGAAATGAAGCGACTCAAACCTTGGGATTAGTCATACTAAGCTTCTAGTCAGTGATGCGTCAGACCACTGATATGGCACAGTTTTATCAACTAAAAAAGGTTTTCCAAAAGGCTGAAGATTTTCCAGTGCAGATATAAAGAGAAAGACGGGTTTCCAAGAAGTGTAAGATTTTTAGATACCACAAATCATTTCCTACTCGTGTATTTGTTGCTCCAGCGAAGCCATGTTGAAGAATGCATTCTGAATTACCATCCTGCCAGTTATCCCATCCCTCCCCTATCCCAGAGCCTTCATTCAGGCTCTCTTACTGCATTAATATTTTCTCTACATAATCATTATAATGAGCATTCTTCATAAATAAAACATTTCTTCGGTTCTGAGGGAACAGTTCCTCCTCATAAAATACCACGTATGATAGGGAGGAATCATCACCCTTTAAGAGACAGAAATATTTAAGCATCAAGCCAACTCCGTCCTTACAGCAGTGTAGCTTTTGTGTGTAACTTAAATACTTTGCATGGTATAATTATGTTATAAAATACCCATGCTGCACACATTCAGAAATTGCTAGTCTCGAGCTCTTTTATGTCCTTTCTATCAACAACCAGACAGATTCATAGATTCATAGATTCATAGATACATTAGGTTGGAAAGGACCTACAAGATCATCTAGTTCAACCTTCCTCACACCACCATCCCTACCCACCAAGCTACTAAATCAAATCCCTAGCTACTAAATCAAATCCCTAAACAGACACATTTTGCTTCTACTTTTATATGGCCACTTCAGGCAGCGGGGTTGTCCTCCAGCCCTCACACACAGCCTCACTGCAGTTGGGTTTTCTGCCACTTCAGTGTTGCACAGAGACTCGGAGGGACCAAGACAAAAGCACGCTTCTGTGCACAGGAGAATGGAAGTGGGGTGCTCTGCTACAAGACACAGGTGAACGTTTCAGATACATAAAACGAGTTTCAGCTTCCAGTATTTTCCTGGAGCAACCTCATCTACCTTGTTATCTGTGGAGTTACAGAATTAAAGGACTACGACCAAAACCAATAAATAACGATTCTACATAGTCTTAAAATTTATACTCTGGAGTCTTTCTTATGATATAACCTTTCTCTCTTCTATAGCTTTCTATACTATTTTAGATGTATTACTATTATACACTGCAATATATGCTATATATTGCTATTTCTATATTTCTATATCAGCCTTTGTCATGTCATCAGTCACTTGGATCCTCTGCTGGACCCAGAGTTAGCAGCTTTGCAGGGGACAGAGAGTGTAGCATAGAGCTTTGCAAACTGAGAGACCCAAAGCTCCCACCTCTTCCTGGCAACAAGAAGAAACTCTGGCTCCATACCAGATACAGAGAGCTGGATCTCCGACCACAAACAGGTCGTATTAATCCAAACTAGCTGATAACCTAGCACTGGAAATTAATTCAGTAAATACCTTGAGTGAAAATGAAATGAAGTACATGGAAAGCACGTTTGCTTTCCAAAGTACGAGTGTGCTTCCACCAGCAATGCACCCCAACAGTCTGTGAGAGGAAGTCTATTTTGGCACTCCCAAAGAACCAGTTGTGTGGAATACCATAAGCACAGCTGGCAGAGTGAACAAGCCAAAGGAAGCTCTGCAGCACTGTACTTTCCCTGGCTAAACAGATTAGCCCAGCAATCCCACACTCCTCAGCCAGACAGGTTAGTGAATGCTCAGTGGCATCCTTTGGTGGCTCTGTCCTCACCTCCCCAAATTATGGACAGCAAGGGAATGCACTGTGCTTCTCAACAGCTTGAGATCCTACAGGAGACTCTTCAGGAAGGCCTGAAGAACATGAACTACTGCTTCTGCAGTTACCCCAAGCCAGTTTGAGAACACCAGAAGTTGGTCACAATTGGGAAAAGCTCTTTCAGATGGGTACACTTCCACAGCAAACGTCACAAAGGCTAAAATATCCTCAATCAGATAAGCACACATGAAAGTCACACTTCTCCTTTGAGTTGTAACAGCTAAGCTAAGATTTACGAGGCTTCACTTCTTTTTTCTGATCCTGAGTGAGAGCTGTTGATGGAAGCAGCTCCTTCTTTGATGCAGCCTCGTTTGTTTATGAGAACACAAACACTTCCCTGAGCACACAAGGAATTAAAGATCAGATCTGGTTTCTCTGCTCACAGCAGCAGAGGTTGTGGGGCTGTGTGTGGCTCCTCCTTTGTGCTCCCTCCCTCTCCTACTTAAAATGATCCTCCAAAGCACGCTGCTCTAACTAGCAGTACCTGACCAACTTCCTTGCTCACCCAATTTTAATTAACACTGTGAGATAGTTCAGCTGTGACTGTGCTTTAAACTACTATATGTCTTTCTCCATGTTAATAAGAGGCAGAGCACGCTGACTTTTACTCAAACCTTGCCATCAGAAAATCTACCCGATGTTCTTAACGAGCAGCATTTTGATAGCATCAGTTATACACAATCACAGATAATCAGCGCATGGAACCAGTACAGAAATCACAACGAGACCTCAGTGTGTCACTGCCAACAGAATGGTGACAGCTCCATGAGAAGGCCTCTGCTTCACTGCAAAGCCTTCCTAGGTGGGAACACTGCAAGAGCAGCTCCGAAAGGTATTTATGACACGGTAGTTCATTCTTGGTGTGAGATACCTCCACTTCCTTGGAATGCAACTGTAGCCACAATTACTGCAAGAAAGGGAGAGTCTTCAACTTGACTTGTCAGGCAGTAATGTTGATTTAAAGATCAACATTGATTTCCTATTGGCAGTTTACATACGGATATGATTCAGACTACTCATCAGTGACTTAAAGCTTTCTCTCTGAAGCCTAGAACCTTGGGGTCAGGTCGTTAACACCTACCTAAATTACACGACCCAGCCAAAAGCCGGTGGGAATTCTATCAGCTAATTCAATGAATTAGTATGTAATCCTAAAGGTAGAAGAGCTGCACTCAATTCTTGGAATGCCAATATTTTCTGAATAACTCCAGAGTTAAAAGATCGTATTACAAAATAAAGGAATTTTTCCTTCATATTTCTCGTGTGGATTCGACCTACTTCCATAACTGCTTTCCTACTGACTTCACCTCCGATCAAAGCACGAAGGCATAATTCAAACATGGCTTAGGAGCACTATTTAAAGTGCCACAGAAATGATGATTTGGATCACAAATAACACCGCTAAGTTCTGAAATGAATCCGTAAATAGAGAAACACATCAGAATAATCACACAGGATATGCTTCTTACCTCAATACCTGTTCTAACAGTCTGCTTCCATTCTTTCCATTCTAACTTCCACAGTGTAAGCACGTGCAAAGGCCTAGCTTTCTTTTTCAATGGACTGTGCTGTGTGGAATTACAGTTCACCAATATATGAATATTATATTTATATGCAGAAGGGCAACTTTCAAAACCTAAGGCTGGGTTGCTTTTCTCCAATGTGAGTCTGACCCAGCGTTCCATTAAAATGAATTTACCTATTGCAGACACTTCTGTCAGCAGAAAAAGACATTAAGTACTGACACCTCCCTCCACCAGAAGGTCTCCTTGACACTTTTTTACTGAGACCAATCCAAGATAGAGTGAATAGGAGAGCAACACAGAAAATTTTGCATAGCTATTCCAAGAGACAACTGTAAGTGGAAGGCTTTCAAGAGAAAACTTCTCATAGAAATGTAAAATTAATAATAATAATGACAGCATAAGATATTTGTCTAAAACACAGTCCCTAATGTTTTGAAAACTGTAGTCTTAAATATTGACCTTCCTCTGGCAGTGGGAGTTCTGCTAGAGATATTGCTCCGCAGAAATGGGATATGTAAATTCCAGCTAGATGATTTTAACTGAACAAATCTCTTAATATGTATACCAATACATACAGGTATATATGTAAGTATATATGTGTAATATATATGTTTGTTGTATGCGTGTGTATTATATATATATTATACACACACACATATATAATATACTTACTAAGTATAGTGTGTATATATAACTATAATCACCTGTCCAGTGAAGTATCCAGACTTGGAATCTGCATATTATTCTTTCATGATTTCAGACCTATTATCAATACAGCATTTAGTAAATGATTAAATAAAGCTTTATTAAAATAACACAACTTCTCCAATTTAATTGAAGCCAAGTATCAAAAAGAACTCCCTCTTGAGTCACTGAAACTGTCTTAAGAATGAATTTCACAATCACACGACAGGGACATAAATCAATAAATGTTTGCACTAGGGATGGCAAATTATAACTTTAACCTACTGCCAAAAGAATGAGAAACTCAGTGCTAATCTGGATTTATCCAAATATATGTATACACATACACACACACACACGTTCCATGTGACAATAAGATATTCCAAAGCCATTTCTCCTGAAAGCAGCCTGAAATGACTGTGAGTTGTATTTTATTTCTTTATTAATACTATTTATTAGTAGCATGTGTACTTTAATAGCACGTGCCAATGTGATGGGTTGTGATCAGTCCTCAGACATGTCTCAAACATGTCAAAAAGCCCCTGCAGCCAAACACTTCACATGTTCTACTCTGGTTCCTCAATAAATACATTCTAGGAAAAATGATCACCTGCTGGGACTCTGAGAAACCCCAAATGTCCTGCTCCTTCTGAAACGAACTGTGATTATTCAGCTCTGATAAATATGCTGAGATTAAAGCCACATGCGTGTCCTGAGACCCACTCTGATATTTTTAAGTTTTGCCACAAAGTGAACGTGGTTTTAGGGCATGATTCTCATTAATAAGATATATGGTGAACTCTAAAATGTCACTAAGAGCTTACGCTGTTTCTGTTTTGTCTCCCGAGGGAATCCACCAGGCTGAACTAACCGTAATACAAAAATATATACCCAACCCTACAAAGTTCACCTAACCAGATGACCCCACAAGGAAGCAAGATATGAAAATGTTCAAGGAGAAACACATGGCTTTTTTCTGTTTGGGTAAACCAAAAAGAAAAGAGCTGTTTGTATAGTCAGAAATAAGAAATCTCGTAACCTGTTAATGGATTTGGGAATGAAACTGTTCAAAGATTAAAAATGAACACAGAAGACCTGCAAGAGTTTGACACAGATGGTAGCATCGAGCAGTGCAGTCAACTTAAGAGATGCCGTAAAGCCTCAGTGCTGAAATCAGACCCAGCTGGTAGCTAACGCACTAAAACAATCCTGAAGATCACAACGAGACTAGTATTTACTTAGTATGCATCTTTCAACCATGGAGATCTAATTTTCAGCGTAACAATAAGCATCAGCTGAAGAACTGGCTAGTAATAATGAGTAGAAATAACCATTCTGCAGGTCTGAATTCAGCATGGCATCCATCAGAACTTTTAATTAGCTCACTGAGTTATAACGAACTTACGATCAGCTGTTAATTTTAATGTACAAGTTAGTAGTTTAGATAAAACAAGACCAGGAACATACAAGTTGCCATGTAGTCCATACAAAAATTCTATTCTGCAAGCGCTCTCGGCCTCTGTCCTCTGTGCTTCCAGCTCTGTTTCTGTCTGTTTGAGGTTGGGAGTTTTCTTTTTTTAGCATTTCACAAACACTCCCGTGTTTGTATCTTTTTAATGAGTTTATAGGATTTGAGCCTGCTTCTACTTAGGTAAGTATCCAAACTTTGGCTGAGTTCAGTGAAAGCAAAGCAATCCACTGGCAAGAAAAATCACACTTCGTAGAGGGATCTGCTTTTCCTCTGATTGTGATGGGAAAAAAAACACAGGAACAGTGCTAAGACAAAGCTGTTCCACTCATTGCCACGTACTTAGTATTTCATTCACAGCTATTCACAAATACTTCCTCAGTCATCATTTTTCTCCTCCACTGGTCACTTATCATCCCATTTCAGTGGCTGCCCCAGTCCTGGCTCCCAATTAAGGCCACAGCCACACCGGTGGAAAGCTGTGTTTGCTGTTTAATCACAGTTCTACATGCTTTAGGCTAAAACCCTTCGTAAAACTGCTATGCCCGATTTACAGTCCAGACAAATTGTTCAAACAGGACCTAAGAGGATTCTGCTTTAATACTCAGAAGGAATAAGGCTCTTTAATGCAGAAAAAGCCTCCTAATGGAGTCTGCATGCTACACGTGCATGACAGAGGCTACCTGGCAATCTCTTCCACTGTCACTCCTGACCTGCAAATGCTAATGGCTGTGACTTTCAAACAGCCAGTGCTTACAGAAACGCTGAAGTTAAACACATCAGTGTTTTTTTTTCTCAGTGAGTAATGCTTTCTCACCACACAAAGTGCTAGACAACATTAAAATAGGAGCTGTTCCTTTTAAACACCTCAGCTTCCACAATAAGCATTGTCTCAGAGCTTGTATTTCAAGGGAAAGCTTCCCAGACTGAGCTTTTGATCACACAAAGAAGTCTTCTATACTGCAAGTTCACAAAATCATCCATTTTATTTAATGCCTAACTATTTGGTAATTGCTCATATTCAGTTTCACACCAGCTTGAATGATTTCAGCTTTTAATGTGCCTCGTCTCATTCTGAGGCACATCAATCCACGAGTAGATCACAGCACCTTGAAATACTAATGCCTGTCACATTCCTTAATCTCCTCTAAAAGGTCTTCTTCGTTATGTGCTTAAATCTCTTAATAGCTTTTTCTTCTCCTTAGGTTTTTACTTTTGTGGCAACCGATTCTGGTTAGGATGAAGTTTGTTTAATTTTCACTTTAGTGAAGTGCAGGAGCAATAATCTAAAAGCCTAATTTATTGCTGTATTAATAGAAAGGTAAGATTGCTTTTTCTTAAAAATGGCTTTTTTTCCCCAAGCGTGATACTGTCTCAAAAAAAAAAAGTGTATCTGTATTAATAAAATAAATGTCTCACAGTGTAAGAAGACACACAATGGTTTGTACCCTGTATGAGCATCACTCATACATGCACAGCTGGGTATCACAGATTAATTCAGAACATAATTAAGTAGCACACAGGCTGGTAATGACTGACACCGTGCTGCTAAACACCTCTTATAATAATCAAGTAATTCTTTTATTCCAAATTCAGTTTTGTTCTCTTGCCTATTTAACTAGAAACTTAGCTTTCCGTACTTTTATCTCCTCGCATTGCATTTCACCTCCCTGGTTTCCCTCCCACATCAGCCCCAAGAAGGACACCCTTCCCCAGGCTGTGCACTGGAGGTGAGTCACGATCTCGCATCGTATCTGTCTTTTTGACAGCTTCTTCCAAATTAAATGACAACGTAACTGATTTCTGTCATTTCCCATCAAAAACTCCACCAGAAATCAAAAGACCACGGTAGCGCGGTTCCCAGATCTGGAGACCATTTTGGAACAGCGCTTTTAAGGCAAAACAAACATCTGGACAATAGCTGTTCTTAAGAAGAGCTGCTCTGAACCATTCTTAAAAAGAGCTGCTCTGAAAAGCTGCTGTCACGTGATTGTATTTCTTCAAATCCTTCCCTCGCTGGTTATTTCAGACCGTGCAGTGACTACCACGAAGTTACCCACCAACCACACTCATCAACATTGATTCAGCCCTTCATCTCTCCCAAGTGCACTGTTAGTAGGATCAGGGACCTACAGCGGGATACGTAAAGACAACAGTTAATAAAATAACAAGATCTCCTCTGTGGAAATATTACGTGGTGCATGGGGCTTTCTTCCACTCACTGTTATCCACCATGCTTTACAATACCTGCACCCAATCAAGATGGCTATATTTCAGTCTTTATTACTTTAACATGAATGCCAGTGGATAACTTGAAGAGCTGTAACACTTGTTCCCACTAAAACGTGGTTTTAGCAGTCACAGCATCAGGGATGGGGTAGGGTTAAAGTATTTTCTTGTTTTAGTCTGTAAAAATACTCATTGAAATTAACATATCCGATACATTAAAATATTTATGTGAAATCTGTCTGTTCTTCACTCAAACACAGAACTGTTAAGTACAGTCAGATTCTTACTAGATGTCAATCAACTTGTGAATGAACAGAACCGTTCAATTAAAGAGTAATGATATAGAAGCAGACATACACTTACAGCGTGCTACCAGTAAATAATGCCTCTTCTCTCTACGTGGGAATGCCACCTTTGCATTTCTCCACAGCTCTTCACATTTTCCTCCAAAAATATGAGGTAAAGGAGCTTAAAATCAGCGCGTAAGCTGTTTATGAAACATCTCTTCTGCAGCCCATGAACCCCTCTGCTCATCAAAGAAAATAATTTCTTTGTCATCTTATGTCTTCTCAAAATAGGGTAATCTATAGTTAGAACTGTTTAAACTACATTCTCATTCTGTTTCAATATCTAAACAGGTTTTCTGTTGGGCCAGCGGGCTTTTTGTTGGTTTGATATGGAAGAGACCACCAAACCATAAAGGATAGTCCAACATCCTGACGTTGACGACTGGACAGGAGTTGCCTGAAAACTTCCACAATCTTTCTTTCAAACCCAAAGAAATTCACTTCAGGAGAAAACACTGTATCTTCTCTCATCATTTTTCATACTTTATAGGAAGAGAGGGAAGTTTATTGTCTCTTGAAAGAACATTTTCCAAAATCAAACATACTCATTAGCTCTCAACTTCTCTCTCACTTGCTCTCTTTTCGAGACACTTTTCATTCTTATTTCACCTTACTTTTAGGTTGCTGTCTCGTGTTTTTGCTCCTCTTCGTTCCTGTGTTGTTCCTCTGCAATCCTCCAAACTCTGTGTTTCCCCTGTGAGGCCACCAGCCTCCTCCCACAGCCTCTTTCTGATCCTTGGCTTTTACCCATTTCCAGCCCCCTGTTCCCTTTCTCTCAGCTCAGGAAGATGAGGATGTCATTGTCTAAGCTAATGAAACAATCACCTCAGAATCAAAATAGATTTTTCTGAAGTTAAAAAAATGAAAAGAAATAATAAGAAGAGGATCAAAGGATGAACATGAGCAGAAGCCATTGCAGACCTTACAAAGTAGCTATCACTCTGTACCCCATTGGCAGGGGATGAAACACAGTTTATTCCCTGCTGTACACATGAGATTTCAGCAGAGATGTCATGGAGCAACACACTGGGGACCAAATGAATGTCAAGTGAGACACTTGGCAGGACTGTCTGCCAGGATTTGAACCTGTGGTTCCAGAGAGTCTAGATGTTAGTCTAGGAAATCTAACCTGCTGCTTAGATGATGAAACCATCCCCAATTTAAAGCTTGCAGCCTTATTCCTCTGGAATGCCCCTTCGGATGAATGGAATATCCCACCGTGCAGGATAAGCACATTAGCTGGATGCTTTTACTAAAAACGATCAGAAGTAAAATAACTCTGTTGACATTTAAATCGCCATAATCCATCTGTAAAGCCACCTCTCCATTGAGATGAACAGGAACATCTCTTCCTCCTGTTTGCACCCGTGCACAGTATGACTGCACTCTCTCAGCTTATATTCAAGAAGCTACCTTTGCAGTCAGAAGGCAGTTCGATTAAAAAGTTGAAGGAAATGTTTCTCATACGTGCATATGGTCGTATGGTCAAGATAAACATGAACATGGTTGGAGGATATACCCTTTAACAATTTAAATAGCCATGCGTTGATATTTATGGAGATCACTGCAGATTGCAGTGATGAATTTTCAATAAAGAGATTACATTAATTTCCCCAAATACTAAATAGCTATCTTTAAATTACTGGTTCTTACTGTCTGGAATAATTATTATTGGGTCAGTACAGTTTTAATCCCCACTTTTACATTTGCATCTTGAATCCAAACAGCCGAAAATAAAATCAGAAATAAAGTAGAAAAACATACCTTAAATTTCTGAGGTGGTGGTACTATTCTAAAACTCCAGAGGTAATTATTATCCTTAATAACACCAGATATGATTGAGGCTTTTAACAAAAGGAATGCTGCCTTGAAACAGTCTACTACTACTCAGAATTTGACTGCTATGAAAAATTGTCAGCTGAGTAATAGATGTGCATTTTTAATGATAGGTACGTGATGGGATAGGTACGTGATGAGAAAACACTCTGCCCAGAAAAGGTTGGGAAAGGTTAAATTCCTTCACTGTCAGAAGGAAAAGTTTGCACAACCTGCCTCAGCCAAGGCTAAAAGGAAGACCTTCTAAACATGATATGAAGCAAAAAGAGAAAGAGCAACTTGGGTTTGAAAGAGGGTTCAGCTCAGGTGTGTATGTGGGTAGAAATGATTTTCATAAATACCAGCATCATTGTGTCCAAACGCGGTTTTAATAATGGTCCTTCCCATGATTCTGTTGGATGCTGCAAGTAATCATAAAAATATTTCTCAATATAAAGCTTAGTTAGTGAAATTAATCAAGTTGGGCACAACTTGTCTGATAAGATAATCACGTTTATCATACAGACAGGCGTGTACAACAGCAATTATAACACCTTCAGTAGAGTAATTCCTGAAACTACGTGTATGTATATTTCAGTACTAAGGGAAAAGAGGACTGATGGTTTCGGGTTTGAAGAAATCAGAGAAGTTAGCAGATTCATAGATTCATTAGGTTGGAAAGGACCTACAAGATCATCTAGTCCAACCATCCTCACACCACCATCCCTACCCACCAAGCTACTAAATCAAATCCCTCAGCACCTCATCTAAACGCTTCTTGAACAGCGCTAGGGACGGTGCCTCAACCACCTCCCTAGGCAGGCCATTCCAGTGCCGGACCACTCTCTCAGAGAAAAAATTTTTCCTCAAGTCTAATCTAAATCTTCCCCGGCACAACTTGTGGCCATTCCCTCTTGTCCTGTCATTAGTTACCTGGGAGAAGATGTCCTAAAGAACAGGACAGCTCCTCATGAGCTTTGCCAAAAGGCTGCTACACAAACTGAAACCAGACTGATCTTCTATTCCGAAGACATGGAACAAACCAAAGTCCTGTGCCAGCTCCTGAGCCGCCCACTGCAACTCAGATTCAAAATATTCTTTCAACAATTACTCCAAATTGTGTCACCTACAGAGAGCAGTCCACACAAGCATCTATAAATATGATTAACAGTCACATCTTTCAGATGTCCAAGAAGGAATGGTGACGAGTTCAAGTAACTGTCTCAAAAATAAAACATCTGGTCCAGAGGCACACTGTGTAGATTAGCTCGTGTTTTAAACTTCTAATGCACAACCAATCCTGCTACTGACTTCGTCACCAGCTCTTTTAAGCTCCATTTAAAAACATGAGTTAGCACAGATCTTTGACAAAGAGCCCACTGGTTTAACTGCGGTACTTTAATTTTTGGATGCATAGAAGAACATTTTTAGGGGTAAGATACTAGCAAATAACAGACTCTCAAAATTAACCTCGTACAAATTTCTGATAAAAATTATCCCCATTGGGATAAGCCTGTGCCAAGAACAACACGGGAGTGGTCTCAGAGGGGCAATTGGTTGCAAGGGCCGGAGCTGCTCGAGCTGCCCTTTCACACTGATCGTGTTCAGATGCACAGAACATGTGTGAAAAAAACCATGGATTTATGGAGGTCAAGGGAGTATTGTGTAACATAACCAATACCCACACAGCAGCGTTGTTCCCTTTCCTGTAAGACTCCTGAGCAGTTCTACTCGCAGGATGAAAGGTGAAGCCATTCTTGCCTTAAATATATTACATATTTTAACTGATAATTCCTAAACACCACAGTGAGTGTTACGAGAAATACCTTTGTATTTATCTCTTTAATATGCCAAAACATAGAGCTTTTTCTGATAAAGGAAACCTGGGAGAAAAATCCGTATTTCTGAATCTGTCAAGCACGCACAGCATCCAGAAGTTGTTCCAAATTCGTCCCATCTTCAGTGTAATAAGAAGGGCAAAAAGAAAGCTGCTTCACAAACAAGGTGTACTGAGCAAATCAGAAAGCAAGACTTCTAGAAAGCAGTGATGATAAAAATTTGAGAATCAAAGGAAATTCAGGCAGTGTTCATCACACGCACACACACCACATGCAACAGCACAGCACCTCCGGTCACAACAGCAGGTGTTGTGAGCACACAATAGGGTAAATGTCCACTGCAGGAGAATTCCCTTTTGGTACTGAAATCAACAAAAACAGCACTTGTTGTGCCTGCCAGTTTGAACACACGGTCAGGGTGGATTTTAATAACTGTCCTATTCCACCTCTGTCAACACTCAGACTCCACTACGAAGTCGTGTGATTGTAAGAACGGTTTCAGAAGCTTTCGGTCACGAAGGCTTTCTGACACAGCACAACACCAGCAGTCACCGTGTTTTTATACAAGAACTTAAGTCAAGATAGGCTTCAACTTTGACACAAAAAGCAGAGAAGCAGATTAGCTGGCAGGTTTTTTTAAACAGTTGGCAGAGAATAACTCTAAATTCACTTCTCCCACTGGCTTAAGAAGACATTCCTATTCTTATTACTGGAAAGGGACTGATGCAGGAGGTGGTTCCAATCAGAACGCTGCGCAGCACGGCACCATTTGAGTTCACAGTTTCAGAACTCAGTACAAATACTTCTGAAGTTACGCCAGCACTGCCTTACTTTCCAACTACTCCTCTGATATTCGGGATGAAGTTGTTTTAAAAGGTATAAGCTTAGTTCCTGACATTTACTCGGCCCCTTCAGAAATCTCACCTTTCTCTCTCTCACTCAGACTTGTTCATCAAACAAAACGTTGTCTGGTACATAGACACAGAGGTGTGATTTTCAGTTCCCCGCCGCGAGACACGATGGCAAATTGTTTAATTTTAACTTCACGGATTGTAAGGTGTGCGAATACAGCATCTACACCTCCCGTGAAATAAACATGAGCAGAAAGATACTCTGCACTGCTAATCTGCCTGATACTGCCAAGGTCACGGAGGGCACACCAGGTCAACGCATTAAGTCTCGAGTGCCAGTAATAGCTGCTCTTCCTTTAAGATGTCACTTTGCATTTGTCTAGAGAAATCAAGGAAGGACATACATACGGCATCACATAAATGACAGGCAGAATATGCAACTCTTAAATAGGTTTACAAAGCAAAGTTGCTGTTAAATCCATGTTAGATGTTAGAACAACGTACAGCAATGTGCTTTCACCTCAGAATGATTCTGTTCATGAGTACTTCGCTAATGTAGGAACTTACTGGTGCTCAGTGCTCTGAGCTTCATCTCAGAAACCAAGTAATTAGGAAACCTTGCAACTGCAGTCTAACAGTGATGGCATGGGAGAGGTTAACATGCTGTCACATTTAGATGTCAAGCCTAACTCATGCTGTAATTTTCAAGAGCTGACAATGGGAGAGCTTATGTCTCTTTCCTATGAACGTTCAGTATGATTTGGATGTCTTAACCTCTTTTGTACTCCTTTAAATTGCAAAACCATTAGGAGGCTTCAAAATGCACCTGAAAAAAAGGTAAAGGCCTGGCTTGTTGGTTGGCCTGTTTGGTTTTTTTAATCACCACTGTGATTAAAACATTGTGCAATGCTTCAGAATGTCAGAATTCCCAGCATTTCTTTCAAAGCTTTTTTCTTCATGGGAGTGTTTGTAAGAGGTGAAAGAATGGAAAGAATTGGAATATCTCTGGTTGTTGGATAATCCAGAGGCCTTAAGTGGTGGACACTTTGACTATAAGCAGACATCTGCTGGCTGCCAAGCTCTTCCCATCTTTGGCACAAACAATATTTCAGTAACTCTCATTTTTCACAGCAGCACTACACAGCTCAATCTGTGCCCAATACTCTAACGTCCAAATGTCTAAAACAGTGGCCTGTAACCATTTACCAGGAAACCTTACAGCTGTTATCTTCTGCCCCTCACATCACATCCCCACCTGCAGGCCTCTGGCTCTTCACTATTTCAAGCCTTTTACCCACTCGGTTACAATCCTTAGAAGGGACACAGTTATACAAGCAGAAAAGCACTTAACGAAGTCATCTTCTTAGTCTTCTTATATGGAAATACAACAAAGCAATGTAAGGCCTCAAATAAGCCAAAGCCTTAATGTCCTAAGCCCTGTTTCTTCTGTGTGCACTGCAGCCCTGGGTGAAGTGCTCCCATACTCCAAGCCACGCAAAAACTTCAGCCCAGAAAATGCACACAGTGCTCAGGTTTGGCTTTGGGCATGATTAGTTGCTTCAGTGCAGCAGCTGATTGCCATTGCTGTCTCACCCTGCTGCACTCCTGGCTTCTCCATCACACCTGAATTCCTGTTTCCCAGTGGAATAGAACTTCTATCCACAGTGGATAGAAGAACTGCTCATTGCAGACTAATTATGTACGAGTCCTGATTAGCAAATTCAGATTCCATGAGGTAACGTGCAGTGTTGTAGAAGCCAGAAGAAATCACGGCCTCTAGAGGAAGGCTGTTCATCACCCCTCTTCAACAGCCAGCTGAGAGGAACTGAATTATTGTTCTGACTGTCTCCCACAGACAATCACACTGCTATTCCAGTACATAGAGCCTCAAGCTATTAATAATAAACCCATTAGAACTTTTAATTAAAACCCCAAATCTAGTCAGACAGAATTCATTGCATATAATAAAATTAATCTATAATATCAGCAATAATTAGTAAAGTATCCTGTAGGATTAAAAATAATTAAAATAATTACATTTTGAAGTATTTTTAAATAGGTAATAGTCTGCTTCAAAGAAGCTAATAAAATTATATTCAGAACCTGTCAGCTAATGACTTGGCAGGCTATGCTTTGAGAATAGTCTAAAACAGTGAGTTTACACGTAATTAAGTAGCACCAGGCATTAGATATTTATTTGTAATGGTCTTGCATTCCCTCTGGAGATAACAAACACTACAGACACCCTCCAGCAAAATTTGTAACAAGCAAATGCATGTTGCCTGCCACTCAAGATGACCAACAAGCAAACAGACACCAAAATTTGCAAGACAACTAACAACTGCAAGTACAGGGTTAGACCACAGCGTCACAAACACGAAGCCCAGAATTCCTCTGCAGGTACCAAGCTAAACCACCAGTTATGCAGAGTGACAGGAACTGGCTTTACTGGTGACGGGTAAAATAATTGCTAGTTATCTTGAGCTTTTTTTCCTGGGACAGTTCTCAGCCAGAGGAGACCAAGCACAAGAAGCTCTGTGGCACGACGAAGCTGAGGGAAGCTTGGAGTGGTCATACAGTCAGGAAAAAGCAGCTACAGAAAACCCTCTTCGAATCGTGTTCTATAGACTCAATGGACTTGGTCAGAAGTTGATCAAAGGCGTTCTCCAAAGCACTGGAAGGAAAATCACCCCGCGGTATACATTCATTAGCTGACTGGAAGTTGAAGAGATCGCACTTGTCAGAGGTTTTCTGTTTATAGGCACGGTGGAATTTGTGCAGAGAATATGCAAGAACATGAAGAATATGGGAGAAGGGGAACAGAATTATACGATTTCCACGAGACATGACAAGTTTAGGCATACAGCTTAAGATTTAAAACACAGTCCTACTGTACATAATTGGATCTGAACCAACATTTTAGCTAAGTAAGATTTATGTAAACTCCTGTTTCCCAAGACAGATATCTAAATTGCACTCCACCCATACTGAATGTGCCAAACTTTTTTGCTCATAAACAACCCTATTTAGAGATGTATGGAGCTTGGGGAAGGAGAAAAGGAAAGCTCAATGCTAAAAACCCTAAGAAACATACTCCTGGAGAAATTACCATACGCAGAGGCGTTTGGGTACCTTACCAAAATTCAAAACATACATTCTCTGCGTAGCACAGAAACTGGAGAAACAAGGCATGTGTTTCTTTGCCCCCCAAAAAGAGAAGTGTTGCAAAATTAGATTTTGAAAAGATTTAGAAATGACAACTTTTCTAACTTTTGATTAAAAATGTCAGAATAACATGATAGCAATGAGAAAAAAACAAGCCCCAAAAAGCCAGTGGTAGATTATACTTTGTGCTCCTGTACAGCAAACACTCAATAGCTAAATATCCCAGGGCACAGAATTGGCCAAACAATTCTGGTTTTTCTTCTTTGAACGGTGAAATGAACTTCCACATTGTGTTGCTAAACTGCTCAGGTAATACTACCAACAACTCGCTCAGAGAAAATACAAACCATCTGTATACATTTTGGTTTTGCATGTGCGTGTGTTTTGGTTCAGCTGTTTTTTTGCCAAGCTTGTCTCTTCAGCCATAGCATAAATAGCAAATATCTTGAACAGATATGAATGAAAGTATGAAAGCATGAAACAGGGGGAGGGGACAGAGATGGGGCACCGAGGAGATGATGGCTCCGTCCATGGGGCCATCGATGCACCACCACACCCAGGGACATCTCCACACCCCTGAAATCATTATCCAGAATATGAGGGACATTGGCAAGGCCCTCACACGTCTATGCTAAAGAGCTCAGAGATTACATTCAATAAAACTTTATGCTGCATCAGTTGGCTTTTAAATAAAAAATCTATTGGTTGCAAGAAACAAGGATGACCTTTTACCCGAAGTTCAGCCAAGGTCTTCAGAAACTATCCTCAGGATCTCACAGTCACACACAGGGGAAGTCAGCAGCACACAGGAGAAGTCAGCAGCTGGAATGAGGAGTTTTCTGTCTCTAAATACACAGTGATGAAGCTAATGCCTAGTTTCACAGTTATGCCTGCCCGTTCTTCTTAATGGCCAAGCACTGCACCTTGTTTGTCCATGTTTCTTAATTCCTCTGTAGATCTGTGTTTGAAACAACCCAGCCAGATCTCCCTAGGACAAACCTAGGCCACAGCTTTCTTCAGAAACAGTTGTAAGGATCAGCAAACAAACCGATGCCTCAGCCGGGCTCGTTGCACCCACACAGTCTGCCAGCACACTCCTAGAACTGCGTCCTCAGTTTTCCCTGAATGCCTTCATACCACGTTCAGAAAATGTAACTTTGGTGGTAATTGAAGAACCATTCTGGCGCACTGCAGCAATGGTGTGCTTTCAGACTGGGAACTGAACCCCGACCCCACCTCTGAATGGTGACTGTACCTTCAGGATACCACACACTGCCCAGGGGAGATCCAGGTTGTGGGAAGACTGTGAGCAACCTTGTTCAGAGGGAGCCAACAACCATCTTTGCACCAGTTGGATGTGGGGACAGGAAAGGCAGCCTAACTTCCTCATATTTAGCAATATAGATGAGCCCACTCAGCCCACTCTCAAGTCATGCTTGTTACTCCCTTTGAGGCCCTTTCAATTTACAGACGATTGCTGTCAAAATCTTACCAGGAAACGGGAACAAGGACCAGAACTTTGTTTTGTCTGACAGCTTTATAGAGAGGTGTGAATTCCGAGATGCTTTACGAACTGTATTTTGGTAACTTTGAGCTGTATTACTGAATATTCTTATATGTTTATCAAAATAGCTACATCTCCTTTCTCATTTAGATTATACGTAACCAGAACATGAGGCGAGGTTGTTAGATGCCATGGACTACCGTGCTGACAATATGTCAGAAGTACAGAGCTGTAAATCTTCTCATCCAAAGCACCTAGCACTGTCATGCAGCTCATCAAGCATCTGAAAGACCTAAGCAGCGGAGTCCTTGCCTATCTGAGACACCAGCAAGGAACAGCAATTCAATAAATGGGCACTTGCATCTTCCCATTCTTGCAGACATTTGTCTATACGCAGTGAGTAGATTTGGAAACCTCCTTGGTACCACCCTTGCTTGACATCAGACCATCACATACTTCAAAAACCAAAATTTTCCAGTGATGAAGAGAAAAATCTCACGGACGTATCATCTTTGCTAGCTTTATAACTAGAACACACAACTCGTTTATTCCCCTGAATAGAAATGAATGCCACACAAGTGTCTTCCAACATCATACTGTTGAAGGCCTCCAATCTCCAAATGGCACTGGAGAAACCCACTGCTATAGGTGCTCCCTGGATATCCATTCAATTCTAAGTCCATGTCCACACATCCTTCTGAAGTCCAGAGGTACACTTTTTTTATTATTTTTTTTTTATTTTAAGCTCTTTTATTGTATGATGTGGAATAAAAAGGAACCAACACGAAATTGGAAAATGAAAATTCAAAAATCCCTCTGAAGATGTTGAAGTTTTTAAGGAAGAATGATAAAAACATTTTTTAAGTAATGAGAGAGATGGCAAAGTGACAGAATGGTATGAAAAAAAACTTCAGCTTAGAAAAAATGCTAGAAGTCAAAACTAGAGACAATTATCTGAAGTGCGTTCACAGTAGCAAAACAGAAAAAGAAATAAAAGCATTTAACGAGGTGACAGTGATCAGCTCCATGAGATAGCACCCGAGCTTGGCAGTAAAAGTAAGAAGCCAAAGTGTTCTGCACTTCCAAACACTGAGACTGCAGCTGAACTTTTTCATTAGCAGAATGATTGAAATCCAAGAACCTTCTGTCATTGAAGAATAATAAAAAGGATAAGACAACAGACAGAAGAAAACCCTAAAATATGTATATCACAGGTTAGCACATTATGAATAAATGGGGAGAAATAAGGACTGCCTACATATTTTACATAGTAAAAATATTAGTGCTGGAAATGCTGCGTTTGTCTCAATAAGAGTTTTGCCATTGCCTTTATGGGAAGAATGAGTTCACCCATAGAGAAGTAGAAAGGGGGAAATGCAAAATAAGATCATAAACTAATTTCAAGTTAGACTTCCTAATCTGCTGAAAGTAGGGTATCTTGAACTGAGGAAGCTACTTAAAAGAAACGATGGAAACTTCAGCACTCATCACTTAAAATAGCCTGAAAGCAGCCTAGGAGACACATACAAGGCATAGTCCTATGCTGACGGCTGAATTAAATGTTCTCAGGAAATGTTTATGGCTTGCAAGTTCACCAATCCTGCAGAAACAGTTTTAAAAGTCAGTAGAGAGACTGCCCAGAGACAAAGAAAATTCGGATTCACCAGCACTAATTCTAATAATAATCATAGTCCATAATAGGCTCTGCTTGTGTCAGTCCCTATTCTATATTCCTCTGACTCTGAGTCACCATGAGATTCTGTTTCTATATCCTCCTGCTTAACTTGGATGTAGATTGAGCTGGTATTAGACAGCAACACATGGTACAACCTGATGGAAACTCTTAAATGCTTGTTAGTTCTGCAACAGACTTCTGCAACATCTTAGTCTTGCACTGGGACACGTCTGCTGCTTCCAACATGTCCTTCAAGTTAACAGTGGCCAAATGTTGGTCACAGCTTAAGCAGTGGCCCCTAAAATAACACACCTGCATCCTCTGAGGGCTGTGCTCAAGACAACCTGCTCTGAGAGCAGCCCTTGCTACAAAAGCACAAAGAAACCTCGCTTCCAACACTGGAGTTAACTCAAGTCCTCATTACGCCCTTCTCTTCGGAACAGATGTGCTCTAATAGCTTTTTCAACAGAGGAACAAAATCAGAATCCGAGATATCTACGATAGCGTTTCATATCGCTGCACTCCCACCCTAACATCAGCAACAAGGAAACTCTTACAAAATGGGACATGAGCTGTGTGCAAATAATTTACACGTTTCCCCCCTCACCCAAAACGGATGTGTCGGTGGGAGTAGAAGAGAAATAAGATTTCTCCAGTTTGCTCCTGCAGATAAGTGCTGCCTTTTACCTATTCTTTACTTAAAAGGACAAGTTGCAACAACTACACGTACACACAGGTAAACTCACAAGAAGCTAAACCCTTCAGAGCTGTGTTATTAGTTTTAATAGACAAAGGACAGCAACGTCTGTGTTTCATGTCAGTACGGACATTGGATCAAGTCTGGCCATACAGGGACTACAGAAAAAAAAACAGACAGTAATTGAACTCAATGTGGGATCTTTGTACTTAAAGTAGAATTACATGTACTTACATCACCCCTTCACCTGACCCAGGCTCATATTTACAATCATGGTGTGAAAGACACCCTGCCATCTGTGATTTTTATTGAAAGAAAATACCAAGCCATAAGAAGCAGCTAATACTAACTGCAGCAGCTGTGCACTGTCTCCAAAGAGAATTATGGGACATGCATTGAATGCATGGCATTGCTTTGTAAGGATTTGATTAGATACAGTTTGGTAAGAAAAAAATGTTATCCATCACATAAACAGTCTGCTATTTTAGAAGTTAACTTCTGAATGTAGAGCCTTGGACAGATTCTTTCCTGCACTTCACATGTAGAGAAACTCCAAAGAGCACTTCACTGGTTATTACAGCAGTAATTAATTCTGTCCATAGAACAGGGACTGAAGGCAATTACAGATAAAAAGGGTCTATAAAATGAATTAAAATTCACAAGAAAACATTACTAAAGGCAGTTAACCATTCTTTAAATGTTTCCAGGAGTACCTGCTCTTGAAATGAAGAGCGTAACAGCAAAAACCTCTTTTGAAGAGTAGCATTGTAAAAAGTGAAATACACAGGGTAACTGCATTTAAGATGTTATTCATGGAGTTCTCAAACTACCCCGACACATATGGTACAAATCCTGCATCTTTAAGGTCAGGAGCTGACTGTAACTGTGGAAGCATACAGAGGATTCAATTAAATTTTAGCAAATCAGCTTGGGTTAATCATTTCTGCCTATTTATGGTGTTATAAAAGCAAATAAACAAATAGTTGTAATATTGGAATTAAATTCTCATCTACCATATGCACAACTCCTGCACAATGACTACAACTTCATGTTAGGAAAGATGATGTTACAAAGCAGTTGGAAATTCAGCCCCATTTATTTAAGAGCTATCTATGACACATCCTACGACATTCTGACCTTCCATAATCTGTGAAACTTGTTTTGATGTAATATTTCATGTACCCCTCAAACTTATCAAACGAATAGAGACATTTTCACTGCGTTCATCAAGCTCAAACATCCTCGTTTCTTTCTGATCGTAAAAAGAAAATATCACTCTGTTGGATTGATGATGGAAGCTGTAGAGACCTGGACTGTTCCAACACATCACAACTTGTACGAGTCAGGGACACGATGTGTTGCTTTGTTTACTCACAGCATCAAAGAGGAGAATAAACATCGCCTTCATTTGTGTAATATTCTGCTGTGTGATAATACATGATGCTTATAAATTATCTCGAACACTAATTCTCATTCACGTGCCACTTTTCTAAACTTCAAGAGCAAACAAACGTGAGAAAACAAGCAATGAAAAAGGAGTTGCTCTTTTCTTACCAAGATTTTATACATCAGTGGCTTGAAATAATCCAGATGCTATTTCCATCCACTTAAAAATAACTCGTAGTGCAGCATTTTCTTGTTACTATTGGGGGGTGGGAGCAAAAATAGCTTTCCAAAAGAATATCTGGCCTAGGAACAGCATGCTGTATTTTTTTAAATGAAAGATCTCATGACACTCAGGTATTTGCAACCCAAGAACATGAAAAATCAGCTGGAACTTTCGTACCAGTGAACAAAACAAAATGCACCTCATATTCCCCAAAGCTCTTCACACGCAAAGAAGCACATTCTAATGATGTGGGATAATAAATATTAAACGAGTTGATTTACTGTACGAAATAAAATACTATCAGGCAACAAACATATTATTAAGCACAATATTTAATACCAGGAGGCATCAGTCATTGTGTGTGCACTTCTTCCACTCGCTGCTGACTGGGATCTGCCAGTACACCTCTACTGAAAGCTCCTGTAACTGAAAAATCAGCACAACAAGCAAAAAGAGTTCTATTGGCATCAGTTTATTTGTCAGTGATCAAATACAGCGCTCAGTTCTGAAGTTCCTTCTGCTGCACTTCATCCTCATCCCTGCACTGGATTCTTCCTGAGCATGTGGGCAAAACGCAGCTGAATCCCCCGATATAACACGAAGCTAAAAATGTTGTCTTAGGTTATCAAAACGACTCAAACGAGGGCACGGCAAAGCACAGTAAACAACTGGTCACATGATTACACATGGTAAACCAGGAGGTCACTCTGTAAGGACAGTATGAGCTTAAAAAAGCTCGAGAAAGAAATAGGAAACTGAACCAATAACCAAAATGCTACCATGACCTCATCCTTCATTTTAAGAGATACTGTAGTAGCAGTAAAGAGAATATTAGG
This sequence comes from Callipepla californica brunnescens, assembly GCA_023055505.1. Lineage (NCBI taxonomy): Eukaryota > Metazoa > Chordata > Aves > Galliformes > Odontophoridae > Callipepla > Callipepla californica. The sequence goes on from JALIRH010000010.1 coordinate 18,638,894, forward strand.
ACTATTTTGGCCTCAGCTATGCAGGGATGATTGGCTAGCTGTCTAAAGGGAAATACTGTTCTTTAAAAACAGCCACACTGCTTTTGAAGTGAAACCGTACCATGGCAAGCAAGTAAAAGGATTCATTCAGGACCTGTTTCAGACAGCTGACATTATATCTACCTACAATCTCATCTGGAATTCACTGCAGGGAAAACACAAAAGGATCTGAAAAAATGCAAAGCAGTGGCTGTGTTCTGAGTTCCCCCGTCTCCCCCATATATGCACACAGACGTGTCTTAAAAATATCATTAGCCAAAACTTTTCACTGAAGTACTGCATCTTACAACAAAAAAATATTAAGCATTTCATCAGCAACTGCTCTGTGAATCGCACCTTCAGCTGGGCTTGGTTAGAAAATGAGTTAGAAAATGACTAATCACATCTATCTCCTCCTGCAAAACTCACTCAGGTGTGCTGTACGCCAGCTACACGATGTATTTATTGCCCTCACACTCAGACATCACGTGCCCTCTCTATCCTCCTGTCATTCCCACTACATCAGACCTGAGGGAGGCACAGGATTTGGGCCTATGCCCTCGCTCAGTTTTCACAACTGGAGACCTGAACAGCACAGCCTACACAGAAAGCCTAACTTTAGAGTGACAGCAAAGTTTTTCAGCCAGTCTCTCACATCTATATGAGTACCCAAGAATGCAAGGGAACAACACCTACATTTTAATTATTTCATATTCCTCCTCCTACGCTCGATTTCTGTACTCCACTGGCAACAGATTCCACTCCTCAACTACTCACATAAATGTCTTCACACTTGTCTCCCTACCTTGCAAACTGAAGCCCCGCTTTCTTCTAATTCTGCCTTATAGCCACTTCAATCTGTGCTGCCCCCAAGGAAACGTCAGCTGGTGATGCCTGGGTAGCACAGGGACTTCTTGGCCTCGAGGTTAATGGTATTTTAGTAGGCAAGTAGTGCTCATCCAACACATTATGGTGGATGTCACAACAATGAGCACTTTTTCCTTCAAGATACAAATCCCAGAGTCATGGGATTACAAGAGAATTTGATGCGAAAGAGGCTTTGTGTTTTCAAAGTTATTTTGGTTTATTTTTCTTCCAGTGTAAACTGCTTGTGGAAAACAAACCAACCAACCAAGCCCAGTGCTGGTGATGAACACAGCCACACTCACCACGTAGCTCTGTCCTCACTGACATTTCCTGCATCAGCAGTGATGATGTTTTGGGGTGCAGAACACCATGGTGTGCTGTAAGATCCTGATAGAGCTTTTACTTTCTTCTTCTGACCTCTTTTATATCATGAAATCTCTCTACAGCCACAGTCTTTCAAGTGCCTGTGATATCGAACACAAAATGAAGTCCAAGATCAATTGACTTCTGTAATTGACTCAATACACAGCAGCTTCCAGACAAGAACTTCAGCTTTCTGTTGGCAGACCTTTCTTTCCAGAAGAAGATATAATACCAACACATTTATTCAGCAGCTACAACAGTACAGAGTGGAATTTGTGATGAAACAACTGTTACAATTCAGGAAAGGGCAGATTTTTTAGGCACAGAACCCTTAGTCAAGTTGGAAGAAAAACTGCTGCAGATCTTTTTATTAAGCGTATTTTTCTTGCTCATGCCATTTAAGATGAGATTTTTAAGCTAAGGAACTTGAAATTTGACAAATTCTGATAAATTATTTAGTAGGTATGGCATTCTATGTTGTAAAATCATTACAGGGCCTAGAGAACTGATGGAGCATCTCACCCTACTTAGTGCCTGGACACAAACTGCAGGCTAACAAGTACACACTACAGACACGGAACAGTTCTCATCCTAAATTGTTAGTAGGTAAAAAAAAAACAAAACCAAAACACAGATGATCAGTGGGACTTAAACATTCTCCCAGATATTAATTCAAAACTCTGTCAATGAGACAGGAGTATTTAGGTAGAAACAGAGGTCAAAAAAATACTTAGTGGGAAACAGCGGGATCTACTCCAGTTCTGCTCTTGGAATCTGTTCTCCGTGAACAAATGCAACTTCCCATTTTGAGACCTCATGAGAAAGACAGTGGACCACTATTCCTACTACAGGATTAGGAGCTTTCTTCATATTTTTAGAATAATGCAACATAACTCCTTGCTAGAAGCAAAGAAAGGGAGTTTTTAGTCAGGGTAATTATTTCACATCACTACTAAAAAAGAAAAACCAACCCAGCAGCCTACTCAATTAGTTAGGCTTTGCAGCAAAAGCTGGAGCTTAAGCCTAAGGACACATCAAAAACTCAGGTCAAAAGCAGGCTTTTTAATCCTGATTTATAGGATTTCTTGAGGCACCATGCTTTCATCATTTTTAAATATCAGAAAAATCGAGTGGTCTTGTGAAATACATGTGATAGACTTTGCGGGCTGCGTATCAGCACGGCAAACCACGAGTTCAGCCACCACCTCTAACCTACAAGAGCGCAGTGACAAACACATCACAAGAGACTAATCAGTGAAGGATACCAATCTCAGCAACAGAAGGACCATTAAAAATAACATAAAAACACTACTTTTTACACCATTAAAAAACTTGCCAAGCATCATGTGATTCTTAGGCATAATATCCTTTAATTCAGTAGTCTAGGGCTCTGACTAAGTCCTCACTGAATAAGCAATAGCACATTTGAGTATTAATACACTTATCCAGAAAGTACCCCAACAATTCCAAGCACAGCCAGACCTCAGTGCTCAACTGCTGTGTACTTCTACACGAGTGCTGGTCTCAGTGCCAAAGATGGCTGCATTTCAGCACTGAGGCCACAACTCACACTTTGCACAACAGGAAAAGCTCTTGGGATGAAAAGTGCTGTACAAATCATTCATAGTATCGCTGGTGTTCCAGCACTGGCATTGATTACATGCATGAAAACACTTCTACTGACTGAAAAAACAAAGCATGACTGTTGAGTGTGTGGATATACATCCCCTGTCTCCTTACACCTGTTATCTTTGTTATTTTTGGAAACAGGGCTGCAGCAGCACAGTTTAAAGTGTAGATTTCACTACAGCTATAGCAAACTATTCAACCTGCTGGCAAATTCAATCAAGCTGCTCCGTGGCTGGTGCCACAGAAAGCCAAGGGAAGTGCTGTACAAAAGAGAAGATGAAAATGGGATGTGTGAGCTGTTGTAAGGAGGCTCGTGTCACAGCACTGGGAAGGAAACAGCCAAGGAAACAAATTCTGCAGTGTTTCTCAATTTTGATCGCTGCATCTCCTCACTGCACTTCCTAAAGTTACTGCCTGACCCTTGTAAGATCGGGGTGCTGCCTTATGCAGAGCACTGAGTGGTTTGTTACAGTTAAAAATCACAGCTACAATTCAGAGCCACCATTCCATGTTCTCTCTAATTCGTAAATGCAGGGAAAAATGAGCACTGAGAAGTGAACAACCGCACCTTATCACTTACACATGATATATTGGTCCGATGATTTCTCATGGCCATGGGTCGCTGCCTTAAAATAAAAAAAATCATCACCAATTTTGAACAGAACATATTTTTCCCAACCTGTACAAAGATTTAAACTTCAAATTTGAAGGAGTCAGTCCTTCCATAAAGCTTTGCCCTCGGCTCCAAATCAGCATTAGAACACCGTGATTGGAAACTGATGAATACTTTATAGATACCAACTATAGATTTACTGTTATACAACACTGAAAATAAAAGAATCGTTCTGGCTGCCCCATCATTTTCATCTCTAGTCCTCTCACAGCACCCAAGTAGAGCAGACTGAAAACCCTTACCTCCACCACAGAGGAGCAAAGCAACTACGAGTTACAAAAAGACAGCTTCTATCTATCAGTCACAAAGAGACTGCATGAAAATGGGGCTGTAATTAGAGAAAATACAGGTGAACCCTCAGCAGTATAAGGTTGTCACTCTGGGCAGGCATACACCGTGGAGAAATAGCAAAGAGAGCATATGGGGCAGTAAATCAGCCACTGTGCCTAAGAAGATCTCAGACAGGCAAACAAACCACAGCAAGCTGAAACAGCTGTGCCCCAGGAAAGAGCAGAACAAATGGATTTACTACCTCCTGACTACAGCGATACCAGTATCTCTGTGGAGAACAGTGGGGGAAATAAGGGAAACTGAAAACTGCAAGTTCATTTATTTGATAAACAAGTTATAAACATCCAAAATTCTGCATCATTTCAGTACTCAGCATTCTGCTTGACTCAGAGAGGAAAGTGCAGATTAATTTGAAGAGGATCACTCTGGTGTCAAACACTGAGTACCGAGTCCTGGGTTTAACGCAGGGTTCTGTTACACAGTACTGACCAGTGAGAGCAAAGACAAAGCACCTGTCTTCCTGCAGCTCCATCTCACAGATGCACAAACATTGAACGCTGCTGCACTGTCAGGTGGCAAAGAACACTGCCACACAGAGGTATCACAGCAGGAGGAATGCAGTATGGAAGTATCTGGTAAGCAGTCCCAGTTGCAGTTAGAATGATACATCTGGACACAACAGTACGCTGCTTTGACAGAAGTAAAACAAAACAAAGTAGAGCTTGATATACAATTTATCCATCTGAATTCCCTACTATAAGGAATTCACTGTGAGACAGGTATTTCTTTCTAGCCATCACCTCGTTACCCTGAGCACTTGATGAGGGCATCTGATTTGGTGTTAATAAATTCCTTCAGACTTTTTGACAACAGCCTTGCCTACAGACTAACAGTAATACAGAGGTTTGTCGGTACGCAGTAAGAGTATTTATGCTGATATAATTCTGCAGAATGAAGTCAGTTAACAAATTTTGGCTTCTAGAAACATACCTAGCAAGTATCAAAACCCATAATGGGGTAAAGCTGCTTCCCACAAAAATAGTCAAGGCAGAACACAGTATATTTTCAAAGCCTGTCATTAACGCCGCAGTCTGGGGCTGTTAATAAACTACTGTGGCAACAAAACGACATTAAGAACAAGTACACATGGTGAAGTTAGAAAGGACTGCCATCTTCCTTTCAGAAACCAGCCACCAATAATATTCCAATCAGCTGCTATTGGAAAGTTTCAGATACTGCCAAACACCTTCACATGCTTTCTGTCTCAGTAGCTGAATCACTAATGCTACAGAAATCCCTTGACTGCCTCATGACAAGTCAACCTAAATCAGACCTATAGTCTTCAGAAACCTTTACCGTCTGATTATATGTTTTACGGCCTTTGTGAAAGAAGAGGAGGTGTTCTAAAAAAAGCACAGCCAACATATCTGTCTAAGGAACACCCTCGGAAAGGAGGCAGGAACTGAACTGAGGTGAGTAGTGCTATTATACCAGCTCTACGGTTCAAAGCAGAAACACACTCATCACTTTACATATTCTTTTCCAGCTCAGTGCAGTAGTTGATAGTCAGCACATCACCTATACCTGATAAGGCTTTGGATGTGGTAGGAAAAGACCGGTCATCAACGTGAGCAGCTGTATCACAGAGCTGAAAAACAGCAGGAACATGGTAAGGTGCAGCAAGATGGAATTAATGGTAAAGCAGTTCAAGAATGCAAGTGATTGGTTTTACCTGCAAAAGCCTGAACTGCTACCTGCTCCATTCTAGGAAGAACATTCTGTGTCTTTATTGGGAGATATCCTAGCAAAATATTTGGGTTTCTTGCTGCTGTTTCTGTTAAATTCAGGTAAAGCTGCATCCTTCAATGCTATCGCAGCACTCCAAGTTTACAACAAAATTTAAGCAACCAAAAAAAGAAGTTAGAAGAATATCTGCAAGAAAAATACATGGTAAACTTACTTCAAAACAGAAATTTCATTGCAGAGCAAATAATCTTTTAAGCAGAAGATGATGGACGTGTAAAAGAATGATCTGTCACGAGAAAAGCTCTTTATACAACACTGCGCACCTCTCAAAAACAAATAAAAGTTATTTTTCATCCAAATGAAATAGAAAAAATCTGTTCTGCTCACGATAACCTATTTATAAACTAAATTCTGTTTACTTCCTTCATATACTATCACAGTTTACTTATGATTGCTTATAAAGATCCACTACACGAAAGATAACATTATAATATTTAATTAGTACTTGCTCAGCAGAGGCTCTGAATTCTCTCTTCCTCAAAATACCACCTACTTTTAACAAGACACCGTTACACTCCAGTGTTTAATATAAGAACCACTGGAGGAACTCTGAGGTGCCCAGAAGCCTCCAGAATAGTAAGAAAGGGGGAAAAAAAAGCAGAGTTGTGTCACCATATACCAGAGCACGTTGGGCACAGAAGAGGGAGTTGCAGTGTTTCTGAAGGATGCACCCTCCATGCATATTAATTCAGTTGGATACTGTGAGATGATTACATCTGTGGCACTGTCCTATTAATTTCATGAGCTGCTTTCTCGTTTCTTGGAAGTAAGGGTTACTGCCAGGCTTTCCCAGTTGATATTGATAATTGATAATAATTCTTTCCTGAATAATACCACAGAGAAAGGAAAGAGAAGGAGCATTAATTTGAGCATTTGAGATTAAATGAGTAGAATTAGTGCAAAATAGTAGAAAACAGAGGAGCAGTAGACCACAAGTTTCATTGTCTATAAGTAGCACAATGTGTAGGAGCATATAAAGTGTGGCTACATTTCAAATATAAAAATATTACCATGAGGCTTCACCCACCCACTCTATTATACTCTCCAAGAGAAAAGAGAGTAGGTAGACAATGAAATTCTTAGTTCACTGCCAAGAATTCCAGTGCAAACAAATTATCAAGAGAATCAGATAAGAATAATGATGTGATATTGATAGAGAAAGCAGAAGGCTTGGTATAAATTAAAGTTTAAAATAAACTGTAGGAGTGACAGAACGAAAAGGTAAAAAGGCAGGCAGAGAATAAGATCTGTATTTTGATAGGGAAAAGGGTACGCACACCCTGAGCATATTCCTGATAACAGTGTGAGCAAACAGATACCATGCTGAATGCAGTCTCCTCAGATAACGAGAACATCAACAATGCAAGACACTGCTTAAGTAAAAGGCAGTTGGCTCAACAGGAAACACTTCCTGGATGCCAAGTTTGCAAGAGTCACTTGAAAATCAACTTGCACTCAACTGTGCTAAGCAATGAAGAGCATTTAGATTTCTTCTAGAAGTCAGTTCAAGATTTTAGGAGCTCAATCGATTCAGTTTAGTTTGAGAGGATATTACAGTAGTCATAGCATTGCAACACCCAAGTTAAACTATTTTTACCCTGCCTGGCTTACTTTCCAATTTTATCAGATTGGAAGGTGATTGGGTATGAAAGCAGAATGCCCCACAACAGGTCTTCATCAATGGTCTCAATAATCATTTCAATTGACCTAGTTTTTCTCCATCTAGATGTAGTATTGAAGTATTGTATAGAAACAGCATAAAATGAAAATGACATCAGAAGACCTAAAGGAATCCAGATGAATGACCTTTTAAGGGTGGAGTAACAAAGAAAATGAAAGAATAAAGGGACAACGCAATGTTATACCAACAGATGGGAATGCCTAATAACTTGGAAAACACAGACTGTGCAGTAAAAGGCCAAAGAGCTCCCAGTAAGCCAGCTAGGCAGCCATCAGCAAGGCAATCAAATGCATTTGTTGATAATTTCATCAAAAGAGAAATTATTTTCTTTGTCTGCATCAAAGACTGCAAAACAAGTGAACACAGTCACCATTCTCTACCCACAGCATAGCAAATAAATGGTAAGAGCAGTTGGAACTTTAACATGATCAAAGGTAAAAACAAAACTTCACTGGAAGCATGAAGTGCACATGTTTTTATGTACTGTGCACATGCTTGTGTCTCACACATAACACTGAACAAAGGAGAGATGTCAATGAACTTTTTGGTTCTCCTATGCTAATTTGACCTGACTTGAGATGTAATGACAGTGGCAAATTACACAGGGAAACCTTAAAATCTTATTATTTTGGTAAACACAGCTAGAATCATAGAATCACAGAATGGTTGGAAAGGGCCTTTGAGATCACTGAGTTCCAACTCCTCTGCCATCAGCAGGGACACCTCCCACAAGACCTGGTTGCTCACAGCCCCAGCCAGCCTGGTCTGTAGCATCCACAAACTCTAGAACAAATCTAAGGGTCTTATAAAACCTTCCTGCTTCTTAACATAGCACATATAGACAACAGAACTTGAAATTGTGGGAACAGAAAATCTACACATCCCTCATGGATTTTTTTTACTGATCTCAGGGCTATTCATTTTTTAAAGATGAGACTTGGCAGTAGAGGAAGATCAGATCTTGGAAGCAAAACCTCAGAGTCAGTGTGTAAGAAATAGAGATAATGGTCAAAAGCCTTCAGAGATGGGAACACGACACAGTTAGGATGGTTTTGTGATGTCAGTTCATCAAACAAACTGCAAAGCATATTGAAAAACATCCTTTTTATATAAAGCACTTGCCATTATTGCATGAGTTATTGCATAAGGGAATTTCTGGAGTTACACGAGTTGGGTGTCCTGCCCTATTCTACAATGTCTACCTATTCTACAAAGTTTATGTTAAAGTTGATGGAATTTTACATGCTTGTCTTTGATGATGCTTGTGTCTAGTTTTATCAGATGCATGCAGCAATCGCAGTTATATAATGCAGTTAAATCTGAATAACATAGATACGGTCACAGTTGTAGTTAAGTTGTTTCTCAAAGTTAAAAGAAACCACCTGTGCCAGCAGTTAACCACACCAGAAGAGTTTGAAACAAAATGCCTTGGAACACACGGCAGCTACTGCTCCAAACAGCCTCACACAGAAGAGCTACAGACTCAATGTGAATATGACATTTATTTGTAAATATTTACTGATTCTTTAGTGCTTAAAATACTACTACACTCCTAAAATGAAAACTGCAACATATTGTTTGACGCCCACTTGCTACTTAAGCTCAAGTCGGTTTACAATTAGAGTAGCACCACAACTAGTACAATAAGATGCTGACACCATTTAACAGCACTGAGTATTTCAATCCCAGTTTTTATACGTTTGCACCGTGTTCAAGGATACTTAGGCACAAATTTTAAACATCACCTCTATTGCATAATTTGTTTTGAAGGAGTTATACTTCTCCGCTTCTTTAAGCTCTTTATGAGTCCCTCATCTCATTTGCACTGCTGGAGATCTTTAAACCCACTCTCTTCATAGTTAAAAACAACGTAACGAGATTAGGCTGGGAGCCAACAAAATCAACTGCGTGCCAACTAGTCTTCTGAATTCTAATTAGAACATCATTTGTATTAGATCTCCATTTTTCTAACCTAAGTACAATACAATTATTTCTATGATTATATCACTGAAATAATTGCCTATCCTATAGGAATATATTGCTGGATGGAAACAATTAAGGGGTAATACTAATAGGACAAGTTGTCGAAAGTTATTAATGGGTAATTACTCCAGGATGCTATATACTAATCCAAAAAAGATTAATGGAATTGAAATAAAAAGACATTCACAGCAGAGAATAATTTGATAAACAAGAGTATATGCAATCTAGTGAGAAAGTCTGTCTCGTCGGGCAAAGAATTTCTAATGCTTCCTGTTCACCTTCTGAAACTCTACTATTCATACGACAATTTTACTCCAAAGGAAGAGCAGCTTTCTCGGTCAGCCTTGAGAAACACTTCCTTTTCAGCCTGATTTAAGAATGGCATACATTGCTGTTTGTTATTAATTTGATTACTGGCAGGAATCGGATCATTTCATTTACACACAATTAACGTGTGCACACAGTACTGAAATAACTGAACAACTATTCTATATGGAGAGTGAACACATGCAGCCTCTAACCATCATTGCTTAAATATAAATACACTGATTCTTTAAAAAAAATTAAAACATTTTTATTAAACATCCTGTGTGGATCTGCGATTACCTCACATTCTACATGAACCTCTCCAAACTGCTCCTCAGTCTCCACTAGTGCACCTTATGGGTTAATCTTCCAAGCAGTACTGAGAACACGTGGGGACAAATTCATCTAGAACAGACAAGTTTGACTTTTAATCAAACGATACAGTACTTCATATTACTCTGTCAGCCATAATATTGGGACATTCTGAGTTTTAGTACACGGTAGGTTTGGTAAAATGGTGTTATTTGGCAAGTCCTCCCTTTGAAACCCACCAAAGGCCCCTGCAATATCAGGCAGAAGGTTGTTTTGAAATAAAAGAACTTAAAACCAAAAGTGAAATAGAGATTTTTATACGAAAGTTTCAAACCATTACTGAACTTTCAAGAAAATACTGCAAGTTAAATCACCACCCTGAGTGAAAAACTTCCTCCTGACACCCAACCTAAATGTCTCCTGCCTTAGTTTAAAACCATTTCCCCCTGACCTATCACTACCAACCCATGGAAACAGTCGCCTCCTGTTTATATGCTCCCTTCAAGTACTGGAAGGCCACAGTGAGGTCTCCCCAGAGCCTTCTCTCCTCCAAGCCAGCAAGCTGAGTTCCCTCAACCTTTCCTCACAGGAGAGGTGCTCTAAAGATTTTGAAATCTTTCTCATTTGTTTTCAAGATAACATCACAGAACAAACAGCAAAGCAAGCCTGCAATACAGTTCCCTTTCTTTAGTACCATGAAGGACACAGCTACCAAATACCACTACAGAATCATGACTGTCTTTTAAGGATTCCTGTGTGTGCTATTACCTTCAATCCTACATTTTATTTCTATACACTCTTATTAAACATAATTTTGGTATCTTTATAAACGAGCATCACAGACAATGAGTACCATCAGAGCATATACATTATACATATGCAGGGAGCAGTACTGAGACCTTTCTCTCTAGCACTGCTCCTCATATGCTTCAGTGAAAAATAAGTAGTCTGAGGACGGAGCACCCACCAGCAAAACTCCCAGCAAATCCCTGCAACGTCAGCAATTTCAATGCACCTTTGATCAGCACGGCCTAGGAGTCAGCATGGGAAAATTCAGTTTCTTTATCTCATCCCAACTTCTTGCAGAAGATATTTCCCCCCCAGAAATTTTTAATTTAATTTGGTAACAAAGGGAGAACGTAGGGCAAATAACCCAAAAGAATAGTACAAAAAATAGCGAGGAGGATGGTAAGTTTTACTTGGCTTATCTGGATGGTAAACAGACAACCAGTGAATGAAGAGAGAGTCACCTTCTAGAGGTAGTCAAGGATCACGGATAACTCCACAGAAGAGGGATCCCCAACAAGAGCTCCTTCCCCAGTGGTGGTCAGCCCTTCAATGGGGTCTGGGAGAGGTGCAGCCAGACTCCACCCCTTCCAATCACACAGGTGCATTGCCTTCACCTGTGCTCCTGTGGCTGACTCAGTGCCCACCTCAGGTGATCCATCAGTGGTTCAGGCCATAATCCAACAGTTCCCATACAGGAGAGGTACAGGAATTAGGAAAACAAAGACAACGGGGGAAGAAAAGGTTAGGGAAAACAAACGTCAGGCAAAGAAAAGCTCAGTCATGCTCCACATAAACAAAATATTTTGCAATTATTTTACCATCTTTTCAGAATTTGTAACGTTTCTCTTATACAGGTCACTGGGCTCAATTGCATTTTAAAGCTGCAATTCTATTTTTGCAAAGCCTTGAAGTCAATCGTATGAGTGGAATTTCCACTTGGTTCTCCCCAAAAGCATATTGCCTCTGCAGCTCCTCTGAGCACTGAGCAATCTTACACGTTAATGCATTCAGAACGAGGTAAAGTTCTCTCCACAAGAAAATGTGATTGACTGTTACAATGACAGTAATTGCGTTTTAGTACAAGTAACCATTATGGTAATTTTCCTCACGGAAGAGACATTTAACTAACTTAAGTAACTTGTTACTTTTCAACATATTAACTTTGGCAAATTCAACATTACAAATGTACAGAGTTCACAGACACAACAATATGCATCACTTAGTGAGTGTGCACACTTCTTTCATTCTATATATCAAGCAGTGTTTCAAAACAGTGTATGCTGAGAAAAATATACATTCATAACACAGCATTAATTAAACGTTAGGAACAGCTACAGTACATCCATTGCCAAGTCTCCTGTTTAAAAATTCTGACTTCAAAGTGGCAAACTTCAGATCGTTAGGAGATATTAATTCATAAGGATCGACGGAGATTTAATGCCAACTCTGAGAAAACCATAATAAAGGATCCTGGTAAAGCAAAGCAGGTCCACAGTAAGCAGTGACACACCACTACAAGAGGAGGGTAAGTGGATGGAAGAGAGAAACATTTACACTGGGGAAAACAACCACCAAAAAAAGTACAGTACCCCTCAGCCAGAGATAACATAGCGCAGAGAAAAAGAGGAACTTCTGTGTGCCTAACAGTACTTATTAAATCTCAGCAATACCCCAAAGTAACAAAAAATGGTATCGGTATTTAATTTCATATTCTGCTTCCAAGTATTGCTTGAATACTGCTAAGGAGCTAACCACTAAAGGAACTGTAGCACTCCACACATACAAGATATGTTCCACTTGGTGGAACATAGCATGTAGCAACTTCCTAGTAAAGCACAGCTTCTGATAATTAAAAACTGCATCACAAACTAACTTAAGACGCCAGGTTTTGTCTCACGATACCTCATATGAGTTAAATATAAAATAAAACCTTTACTTTTAACTTAATAATCATTCCTTGTGCTTTAAAGACATTCTAAACTGGAGCTGGTTGGATTTCCCCACTTGTGAACATTTTTATACTAAAAAAGAATGTACATTGGTCCGGACTGACTTGTTGGGTGGTTGGTTTGATGGAAATTTCCTTTGAATGGAAATATGACAAGTCAGAATTTCAATATCAATTTTCAATTAAACACTCCTGCCTTCCCTGAAGTAATTTGTTTCTCTGGTTCCTTTGAACTCCTATACGCTCTTTCTTTATATTGCAGAGCTGTATGTTTACGTGTGTCTTCATAGATGATGTTAAAAGCACTAAGTCATTAGTCTCCCCAACAGCTTTTACTCAGCTCAGTGTCCTGTTGGAAAACTAATCTCTTCCTCTGCCTTTTTACATCTTGCAAATGAAATAACATCAGCGAATTCAGCGTAAGGCTTTGGTTTTTCCCTCTCTAGCTACTGGACTATCACAGAGGAGGCTCACAGTATCCCTGCTGGAATGCCCAGACTAACAGCTTCTGTTCCCCGTATCAGCAGCAGCAGTACACACTCCTCCCTTCTGAGAATCACTGACCTTTTAGGTGTGCTAATTCAACAACCTCAGCGTGAAACACTTCACTGTGCATCTTAACAGGAGAGTGTTTTGTTTTCTTAAATTGATTCAGATCAGCTGGATTGATTCAGCCTGGCGACGCAGCTGTTCAGCTGGAATGGTCATTGGTTTCACCTTCTTATTTAAAGAGCCAGTTATACTTCTAAGATTGAATAATGTTAATATGGATAAGAGGCAAAAAAATAAGAGAGAAAAGGGCAAAGAAATGGAAAGGTCGAATACTAAACCATAACATTTCAGTGTTCGCTGCTCCCCTTCCACCAGCTGCACTCCAAGTCACCTTAGAAAACCTTTTTAGTTAACTTGTTCATTTCTAAAGGAACATACACCTGAGATTCAAACAAGGATTATTTCCTTGACCTCTACAATTGAAAGCAGCTATTTGAGTTGTAAATTCTGGTTGCAAGAAAAAAACAAAACTCAAGAAGAATCAGAATGAACTGGAAATTAATACAATTCATACAATAATTAATTCCTTTCTTCCAAAGATTTCCAAGATAAAACCTGTTCATTTTTTCATCTTCTGCTACATTGTAGTGAAGTAACTTTTAAGAAAATTCCGAAGTTGGTTTGGTTGTTCAAAGATGAAGAGGAATTAGAAATAAATCAGCGACTGACACGCAAACAGCAATAACCCAACGCATATGGTAAGAGCTTCCTAACACCCATTCCACTACAGAATTTTTAAGACTATTTTTATAATGCAGTGTCCTAGTTACTTTCAAGAAGAGGAGGAAAGTTACAGTTTTAACATAATCTGCAGTCGACCTCTCTAATTAGTCCTTTTTATGTTTTCCACGTCTTCTAAAGTTCCAGTGGCAAGCTGCATTCCTGAGTTTTGAGGAATCAACTGCAGAAGTTGATTCCTCAACATCAGCTGAAGGAATTAACAGTTTCGTAGGTTTTTACTGCAGTTCCAGACACAATGTGCTGCATGCAACTCAGAATCGTTGACTGATTTTTGACCAGATGTATATGTTAACTGCTAAACAAATGCACCAATCAGCTGTGCAGTGCAGCTCCTCCCCGTGTCTGAGCACTGCCTTTATCAGGGTTGCTGCCTATGCAAAAAAAAAGAAGAAAAGCCTACTAGCGGTTGTTGGGTCAGAACCACCGCAGGGGATGCAAACAGGGAGAAAAGGTTTTCCAGCAGAGCTCCACCGAGCAACGGACTGTGTTTTACACCTACACCAAACTGCCATGCAGCATCACTGCCTCGTTCCAGCCTTTGCTTCAAGTATCTGGGGTCAGAGAAAAGCAGCAGCTGTGGTACAGGCTCGCAATGATTAGATAAAAGTGCCAAGCAGGCAAATACAGATTGGGACTTATATGAATAACTCTTGCACATAATGCACTAAATTTGGCAAGCTTATAGTGGCAAGATGGTAAAAAAAAAATAACATAGCTAGTATTTGCATTTGAATTTAACTTTTATTGAGCTATAATTGTTTCAGAAATTCCAAGCGTAACAGAAGCATTCATAAGTACTATGTAAGACTTGGAGGACTAAATAAAGCAGTGGATGCAGCTAGCCACGGTCCATAATTTTATCCTCATGCCTCATGTCCAGCAATGTGATGAGAGAGACGTGGATGTGTTTTCTAGTGCATAATTTGCGATGAATGAAACTTTGAATATGTAATTCTTTGTAATACAAAGATAAAAACACTTCTGAAATGCATAAATTGCACTGCAGGCCTAGGACCATTTTGAATAAAAGAGATGAGCTCCTTCAACAATCAGTCTGTAATACCAACAAGCAGAATTCATCTAAGTCACGTACGTTCTTGCAACTTTTTTTGCTGCACAAATATGAAATGCAACTATCCAATATAGAAAGTATCAGCTGTGAGAGTTCAAAAGACATGGGAAAATATTTCAGTGGGTGTTTTGGTTAGGCAGTTTGGATCACAGGATATAGGACTCAAAGCTGGTTCTCTTTAGAGAAAGAAGGTCACAGAAAGGTAGGGATTGTAGAATTAGTCCAATGCCACACCTTGGGCTCTGTCCAAGAAGAGCCAGGCCTGGGAATCGGGAAGTAAGAAGAAATCTGTTAGGCCTTCTTTACAATGCCTGGCTCATTTAGCAAGGAGCCACAATTTAAGCTGCAGCTTCACCAGCCCTTGCATCCAAAAAGTGGCCCCTGCTTTTCTTCACATGCTTATTTCAGTCTCAACAACACCAAGGTGGGGGACCTCGAAACCAACGTAAATATTTGTGAGGCTAGGCATGGACCGAGTTCAGAACTAGCATAAAACAAATGTTTTGGTTTGGTTTGTTTTCTGGGCTAGTTTTGAACCAAATCAGTTCCCCAATCAGTCGCGTGTGCAGCTGCAAGAACATTTGTGCAACACGGGGCAGCATCTTATGCCTTCGGATGGCTTAAAGCGTTTGTGGAAGTACAGCACGAGTGTAACTAAAGATCTGCTATAGCTTAACACAGCTAATAATCCACAAATGCCATTCCAGAACACAGGAATAGTTGAGGCGTATAAATGGCCTCGCCATGGCCTCACACGGGGGCCTAACTGAGGAGAGGTACGAACTGCTGGAGCTGCTTTAAAACCACATTTGCTTTGAGGGAGCTGCGTATTCCAGCAGTGAGGACCAAGCTCTGATTCCCAAGTCATTTACATCAAACTCTGCTGTGATGAAAGAGAACACAATAAATTCACTTAGCAGACTGTCACAGCGTGGCCCTCTGAGAAAGCTCCCCTCTTTCCTCCTCACTGCATTCTTCCCACCATAACCTGTCTTGCCATCACCTGATCCTCCTCAAAGCTGCCTGCAGTTGGCAGCCTTCTTTCTCTATAACAAGGTCACTTTTAGGCCTTGCAGGCTTTGCTTAGAATTTCTAATTAATCACAAATTTTCAGTCTAAAATATGCAATGATTAACACATATCCACATGTAAACGCTTCATAAAGTACCATTGTTAGGGCACAGCAGCAAAAGAAACACATTTTAAGAATTCATCTAAAATAATAGTGAAAATGTTACAATAGTGTCACACTTCTGGTTTCTATGATGAACAGAGAGATTTTTTTGTTACCCAAAGGCATCTGCATGATGATGCCACACTCTGCGAAGTAAAGTTTCTGTGCAGACCTGAAGAGCACTGTTCTCATAACACAGATTAGGGGTTCAAGAGTTCATCTCGGACTCCTGATGGCTATTTGAATCAACTGCTCTGAAATGAGTATGAAATCATACAATATTAACGTTATAACGGTACAACAAACTCACTGTAACAGACAATACAGTGAAAGCAGCGAGGAGCTCTGTTCAGATGACCTTTTCTGACTAGAGAGTGCAAGTCCTAGAAAGGAACATCACCTTGTCTTCCAAGAAAATCTGTCAGACATTTCTGAAGCTCTGCAGTGGTGTTCTAAGGAAACAGAAGCCTGGATACCAGACCCAAAAAGACAAATGATCACAGCCTTTAAAGAAAACCATTTGTTGGAGTCTGTATTTAAGCACTGATTTTCATAAAACTTTCTATCTGTGTTTGTTTTTTAAAGCAGAAGCTGGGAAACATTCATCTAACATCCACAGGCTGCATCTGATTACATTAAAAAAGGAATTAGTCACACACACAAACTCCCTATATAAATAGTTTTACGTAACAAGAAACAGGCCAAATCCTATTCATCTGCAGTTATTAGTACTGCTCACATGAACAAAACGAGTGTGCTTTGGCTAAACACCAAAATACCTGAATCCAACACGGGGCTATGATTTCAACACGCATTTCAGTTCGTCCTTGTGGATATCAGCTGGGTTCAACAGTTACATGCACAATCTTTAAGTTCCATTACAAGCACAGCAAGTGAAAATTTACGTGGACAGGCACACAGTGACACCGTGCAGAGCTTTCCTCTAAAGCTTTACGTTTTATGCATCTTGTTAATTCAAAAGAATGAATAAGTCATAGTGATCTCATTGGTCAGCCCCCTAAAACTAAAAAATGTTTATTACAACTCTTAAAATACACTGAGATTTGTGTGAATTCTGTACACTTCTATGAAATCAAGCATAGCTTTGAGGTAGCTATTTACCAATGTATTTATTTAGTTAAACTAGGCAGTCCTCCAGTACTTGCACTTGCTCCCACAGCATGGAAAACCAAGCTGGGTGGCAAGGAGGAGATCCCTGCAAACAAGATTAATTTCTTGCTGCTCTGGTCACTTTTTGTGTGGTTATATAAAGTCAGTGTCTGAAACACGTTCCTCTTTTCCTTCTGAGTTTCAAAGAGAAAATTACTGAGAGCACGAGGGAAGATAAATGAGGCAATGACAAAGGCTGTATCTACTAATGTTATTGCTGATTTTATAAAGCCCATGTTTCCCACTCTACCTTTAAAAAATGTTTGTATAGAGACTATGAATGAGACTCGCACGATAGATTCTTACCTATAATGCTGTTTCTGTGTAAACAGTATTGATCCAGCGTGGAAACAGCAAAGGCACAGATGAAATCCTCTAATCCTAGCAGTGCTCTGAAGAGAAAAAATGAGACAATGCTGTATTTTTTTTAAATTCCCATTATTCCCTAAAAGGAAAGTCACATTTGTGCTGCCTCTAAACCAAGCACCATTCCACAGGAACAAAAGAATGAAACTAAGATCACATCCATTTCACCTTGTTGCTACCACTGCTTACAGGCTCTCTGGAGATGCCTGATACTGTATCTCCAGTGCTCGTGTGTCACAGTAAATATTCATTAAAAATGCAGAGACAGATTGATCTTAGAAGAGGGAAAAAAGATCTGGAGTTTAAGGCAAAAGGAAAATTGAAGAGAAGTAAAAAGGTAAAAAAGGGAAACACTCAAAATCCAAATCAACAAGGCAAGCAAAAAGACATTTACAAAGAGACAGCAACTGTGCTGACATTTCCTATGTCTACTTGGGATAAAACTCACCCTTTTACTAACAATAAGAGCAAGAACCCAGAGAAAACACTGGGCCCTCAAAGCCTTTCGCATCGAGTACCTCACAAAAATGCTAAGCGATTTCTGCAGAGGCCTGTACAATATTCACACCTAACAGCTTAATTTAAAGTGTAATTAAACAGGAGCAAATCTCTAATATCCATACTGCGTTCCTAAAGATATAACTGAGCCCAGGCAAAGGTGTTGCATCCAGGTAATACAGCTGATTTTTACTGCTCACACACTGAAATAAGCATATCTGTGCTTCTACTCAGTTGTTTTCTTCTATTACATTAAGTAGCTCTGCAAATGATGTAAGGCTTGCTTAGAACTGAAAATAGGATGATATCTGTAAGACTATTGATGCTTCAGGACTGGTATGAAGACTGAGCAGGCACCCTGACCCCAGTCATCAGCAGTCATGCTAATCCACATGTATCATTTGCCACGGTCATATTAGGCCTCAAAACTGGAGGAAAATTAAGGACTACGTGCTTCATCTGTCATTCCTCTAATCCTGATCAGCAAATGGTTGCCATAGACCCTTTAAGGAAGATCACTGCTCTTTTAATATTAACTGGATAGCCAAAAGCTGAAGTGATACTGCAGGCAAAAAGAAAACCAAACACCTTTGCTTAAGAATATTAAGCAACTTGAGAAAGAGATACCTTCATCCTTACTATGACACCTGTGCAAATAATGTTACAAAGGTGACACATTTATGCTGTTAGATATACATAAACACATCCATACAATAGCAATATTTTTAGCTGTAATTTCCTGCTCATGTGGCAACACGACAAGCATCCTGAAGAAGCTGAGCGAAGTGAAAACGCAACCTGCCGAACAGGTCACGTTTAAATATCCTGCTATTGAAGAATATTAAAAAGGACAGATTAAGCGGGAGTGTCGTAACGCGCTAATTAACGCTCGTAAATCATCCTGAAATGCTCGGATAAAAAAATATACTGCGTGAAAAACGTTGCCACACGTCTTTAGGTGTGCACGGTCCTGGGTATCTCGTCTTACTTTGGGGTGTTTCAGAACTGAAGTGTCATGGGAGGATGAACTTTGGGGTTGGTGAAGTGAGGATGTGCAAGTCTGCGTTGGGAGCTCTAGTGGAGACCTCAATGTGAACAGACCGAGGCATCTATATTTCAAGTGTGAGTGCCAGGAGCCCGGGTTTAACAGCTGAAAAGCATCGTTGGAGCGTGGATTAGAGCAGCTCACACAGCTTGGCAGCACTGCTCACAGAACCATTACGGTTAGGACAGGCTTCTCAGACCCCCACATCCCTCAGTGCCCCTGGGATACCCCAGGGACGGTGAGCCCACTCCTGCTCAGCTATTCCAGCACCTGATGGCTCCTTGGAGAACAAACAGCTCCTAACATCTACCCTGAACCTCCGAGGCCATTCTTCAGCCTCAGCTTGGTCGCAAACCTGCAGCCGTGAAGCACCTCACAGCGCAGCCTCCGATGAAAGCAGCTTACACCGCAAGCGTCGCTTCTCCTCGGGTCGCGCTGAGGAAGCGCTGCGACTTAGGGCCGCCCGCGAGACGTCAGAGCACCTGAACGCATCTCCACACCACACCGAGCAGCCCCTCGAGCGGGATAAAGCCACCACAGGCGGGGTGAAGAGCGACTGAAGGCGACTGAAGGCGACTGAAGGGGACTGCCCGCCCGCCCTCGCTCCCCCATTAGGGGCCGGCGGAGCCGCCACGCCCTGAGGCGGGAAGGCGGGCAGGTAGGGGCGGGGGGAGCGCGCTCCGCCCAGCTGAGGGCGGGGTCGGAGAAAGGGGCGGGGCCGAGCGGCGCTGTCCGTGCCGTGAGTGGACGGCTCGGCTGTCAATCCGGGGCGGCGCGCGCTCGCACGGCCTCGCGCGACGGGCCGCCGTGCTCGTGGCGGTGGGAAAGGAGGGGAGAGGTGGGGGAGGGGGAGGAGGAGAGGAAACAAAAACAATCGCCCGGGCGCCGCCATCTTGGGTCCGTTCTCCACGCCACACAAGTGAATGGGTAGATATGAAATTACCACAGGGGAGCAGCAGCGGCAGCAGCAGCAGCGGCGGGGTACGGAGGGTCGTTCCGAGCTGCCGGTCGGACTCGGGAGACTCTAGAGACGGCTCCAGCCACCGCCCGGAGAAAAAAAAAACGGGCTCGGCCTTTTCTCTTCGGCAAGCCCCGAACCGCGCTCCTGGAGGGACGGAGTTGGCGGAGCCGCCGTGCGGGAGAACCGAGATCCGCGCCGCGCTCCGTGCGGACCGCCCGTGAGAGCGCGGGGGCTCCCGCCGCCTCAGCGGCACGAGGGGCAGCGGCCGTCCCCCCTTCCCCTCCTCCTCCTCCTCCCCGCCGCTCGTGTTTGGCCGCCTTTATTTTTCTCTCTTTTTTTTTTTCCCTTTGCCTTTTGTTTTCCCTCCGGGATGAGCCCCGGAGCTGCCACGGGGCCGCCGCAACGCGCTGCGTGAAACGGGAGCTGCGATCCGCCGGAGCTGCGTGCGGGAGGGCCGGGCACACACACACACACACACACACGCAGGCACGCACCCCGTTGACTTCTCCTCCTTCATACCCCTCCTGGATTCCGTAGCGTGCTTTATTCCCCCCCGTGTTGTTCGCCCTCTCCGCTGTCTCCGAATGACGCGTGTGTTTTGATCCCGGCCGCTCCGAGCCCGGATTCTCGTTTGTGAAGAGCCCTCTGCTCTCCGGATCCGTCTACGCCGCGGAAGCGACTTTGCGAACGGATCGCTTCGGAACGGTTTCTAAAGGGGATTTTTTTTTTTTCGGCTCGCTGAACCCGACGAACTGGATGCTCCGAGTCGCTGAAACAGCGTCGGAAAATGGGAGCCGCTACGAAGTTAGCGTTCGCCGTTTTTCTCATCTCGTGCTCCTCAGGTGAGTGCGTGTTTCTGTGGGCTGTGCTGGGGGAGGTTTCTTCCCGCCGTGAACGCGTGGGGACGGCGGTGGAGCAGCGCTGGTGCCGTCCGAGCCGGGGCTGTGTGCACCTGAAGGCTGTTTGCTCCTCACCAACCTGAAATATACACATATATATCGCACCTCTCCCTTCTGGAGCGTGCAACCCCTGCTTAACGCTTCGGTAGTGGCCGCATCCCGCGCTGATACTGCACGATAGCCCGAAAAGCCAGGCATTCGATCTCTGAGCAGTGATTTGTACTTTAGTGTTTCGCTTTCTGAGCGTTTGAAACCCTGCTGTGGCTCTCGGTTTTCGAGAGCCTCCATCCTCTGGGCTGGGAGGGAAACGGTCACGCAGCAACTGGTGGATGGAGAGCTGCTGCCACAGCTCGGGGCTCGCTCCCGAGACCTGCAGGGCTGTGCAGCTCGCAGCGTGTCCTCATGGTGAGCCTGACCCTTCCTGTGCTCAGTCCTCTGTGTGTGCTGACATCCACTTGTTGGCCGTGCGGTGAGGAGCTGCACTTGTTGATCCCCATCAGCCTGACGGCCAGCAGGCTGTCCGTGGGACTGCACCGAAGGGAATCGTGAGGTCCGTGTGCCGGCTCCTTTTAAGATTTCAGCGTTGTGATGTGAGGGATTTTGCTGAACAGCACGTTTTCTTGTGGTCGGTAAATGGACAGTCTAGTCTTGTGTCTGTAGTGTTATTGATCAGTTCCGTGTGGGCTAAATGTGCTGCGAAATGGCGATCGCTGCCAGAGGAAAAACTAAAACCCTTTATCTTTTAACCAGAGATATAACAGAGCAGGTTCAGGAGAGATGGGAGTGTTTTCTGTTTGTTTTTTTTTTCCTTCTTCAAATTAGAGTACGCCATTTATTCCTATTGCGAAATAAAGCACGATTTCTCCCAGTGATTTTTGTCTTTACCCTGGAAGACACCTTTCGTCTTTCCCCAACACCTTGTTTTTGAAGAACTCGAATGACGACATTCCTCTTAATTCAGGAATATATCTTCTGCGGGGAAAACTTTTTCATCCCGCTGACAGTTTCTGAAGACGTGGTGCCATCTGTTCCTCGAGTCTGTCTCTCCCCTCCACGTCCTCTTATCGAGATCCTTTTGCCTAGAGCACAGAATAGCGAGCTTGTTGACATTACCTATCCATTTATTAAGAAGAGCTGTTAAGCAGCAAAACCTGGCCCTTTTACGTTTCTTGCTCCTGTTGATCTTGGTGAACCAAAGTGAATGTTTGTTCTGCCTGTAAAGACAGGAATAATCTTTGCTAAACCATCAGAAAACTGCCATTCGGACAGTTCTCATATGAAGGGCATTGTTTTGGTGGCTGTTCCAGTATTGCACGTTAAGCATTCCAGTATTTAACTCGCATTGAACTGTTTTTTGCTCTCATGCTTGGAGCGCTGGAATTTCTGCGGACCTGGAGTAGGTATCAAAATGAACAGAATCGCTGTAAGCTTCTGCTTTCACACTCAGAGCCTTCAGATTATGTAAGCTTTCAGCATGAAGTGCAGCACTTCGATGTGCAGTGTTCCTTCTGATCGCTGCTCTTTCTTAGCTTCGGACTCCTATTGATCCATTTCTTCAGGGTCGGAACAATGAGCTTCCTTTACAGTTTTCCACCTGGGAATGAAAAAGGAGCTTCCTCCAATTGTTTAGGAACATTGGCAGTGGCTGAAGAAATGCAGCAGTTCAGGTGTGAAGGCTCCTGGTTCGACTTGCTCCAGCTGCGTGCATGTGGGGGTGTTGGGTTTCTGGGCTTATTTATTTGCAGAGTCCTTTGTGCAGCTATTTTCCGAAGTTGCTTACGTGGCCCATTAGTGCCATTGTTCTTTAACTAGGTGAAAATGGTTTGTTCTGCGGCGTGGGTGTGGAAGTGGGCTTCGGGCTTGAAGGTATTTTGTTTAACGAATGCTGGGAGTTTACTCCCGATGTATAGCGAGTTCAGTCTAATAATCTTTGCTGAGAACGTGCGAATATTTCCACTTCTTGACCGTGATATTTAAATAATGAGTTAAGGTACTGGACTTTACAGCAGCTGTAGATAGCTGGATAAAAAGGGGGTGTAGATTTGCACCCATTTATGCTCATCTGAAAGAACGAGTTGAATGTGTAGGAGCTAAACCTAAAAGTGCCCCTTTGCTGTCATGTTTATGTTCCCTGTGCACGCTCTCTCTGACACACTGTGTGTGTTAGTCCGTGTGGGTTTCTGCCTGAATACTGATACCGTTCTTATGAAGAACAGTGGAATACCCTTCCCTCGCCTCTGCTCGCGAGGTTGTAGGTAAGCTTAATATAGAAGAGTGCATAAAATAGCACGTTCAGCAGGGAACACTTCTCTTCAGATGCTATCTCTGTTCTCCCCACCCCCAAGGAAGTGTTTCTGTGTCCTTCCCTTCGTCATTACCGAGTTACTCATTATGAACTTTCAGGAATAGAGTTTACGCCTTCTCAGCTCGCAGTGCTGTTTCTCAGCATGCAGCCCGTGCAGCTGGAAATGCTGGGAGATGTTGAAGGCAGTGGCTTCTCTTTAGCTGTAGCTTCTATGACAGAAGACTTTGGTTTTTAAAGCCTAATGATGTCTCCCAAACGATCATCTCCTCTCTTCCAGCATACTTGTTCTTTCTCTGTACCTGAGGGGGTGTCAGCAAAGTAGTTTTCCAGCTTTAAGTTTCTTGCAAGGAACAAGACCTGAGTTTGTTGCACAGTTTATGCTAAAAATCACTTAAAAGAAGGCACATCAGGAATGTCCTCATCCTGTCTTATTTTTTCCCCTAATGGCAGATCACTCTTAAGCCATTCAGAGAGTCTTGATTAATTTAGCCAGAAGAAACTAGTCGAAGATACCTCTGTAGCTATTTTCACTGCTGAGGGAACGTTTTTATGTATTTATTTTTTCTATCTCACACCGAACATAATTAGGGGAATTCATTTTTTCCCAAACACACAGATATCCTTGCCTCCAGGATTGCTGCTGCTGCAGGTTCAGAAAGGAATGCCTCAGGTATTGTGGAGGAATAGATCCACTTAGCTACGTGTCAATGTGATGTTGTTTACAAAGCATCATGGCTCCAGGTTGATATTGTAGCTTCATTTAGACGTAATCTTGGTCTGTAATCAATGTCGTATCATCTGCTAATACTGAACATCTTCCCCACTGTAAATCTTCTGGGTTATGAGAAATGTCTGTGATTGTGCTCGTGCTGTTGTAGAATGTATAAGTGTGGTTTCAGTGGGGCTCTGACTGATGTTTCAAGAGATGTTGCTGTCTCAGATTTAGTACTGTGCTTACCCTTCCCATGCAAAAACTGTCATGGGAGGAAGAAGTTCTTCAGAATTCTGGGTGGGGTGTAAGAAATGGGGAGCGGGGAGAGCAGGCAGTTCTGTGCGAGGGAAAAGCTGGTTGTTGCGTTGAATGCAAGGAAGTAATTACTGCTACAGTGAATCATAGTTTTCATCGGATTTTAATGGACAGTATTTGAATGACTTTTTCCCCACGTTGCTGGAATGTGGCAGCAAAAGCCCTTCGGTGGTGGGATCTGTTGGTCTGCAAGTGAGAATATAGAAAATTCTTTCTGTTTAACTTGGTTTTATTGGATCCTGAGCATGTCTTACAAACGGGAAAAGTAGTTGTAACTCCAGTGGTTTTAATTCCTGGCGATTCTACCTTCTCCAGCTTTCACCTTCTGCACTTCTGTTTTTGGCAAGGCCTGGCTTCAATTCTTGTAGCTTATTTCTCTTAAAGATTGGAATTCAGTTCTCTCTCAAATCATCGTTATAATTTATGATTTCATTATCTTAAAAGACACTGTTAACATTTTCTTTGTACACGAAGACATGAGGTGGTTACAGCATGCAGAAGGTAAGTGTTTTGGAGGGCTGTGATTCAGAGGCATGGCGAGTCTGCAGTATTTATCCTTGGAAATCACGTAGAGAGTAACTGCTGTGCCACAGGCTGTGCAGAGAGGTTGACAAGGAACTCGATTGCAGAAAAGGTTTCTTGGTGAAGGGGAGATGCATTTCCACCACTTAATTAACGGAAAGCAGATTAATGCAAATGTCTGCTTGAGCTGCTTGGTGGAAGGCATGGTCTGTTAGCTGTCTGATGTTCCTAAAAATGAGAACTCTTTAAAAAGATCAAGAAAATTACAAATTTTACAGCCAAGTTCTTGTGTGATTAAATCTTAATGTGTTTTTGTTGCCTTGGTGCTTGAAATTCAGCACATCTTATTTCCTGTTATTTCCATATGGAAATTGAAGTGTTTCTGAATGCCAGTGACTTTATGTAGCATCTCTTATCTTCTCTCCTCTGCAATGTCTGTGTGGTGGTGGAGGTTTTTTTTTCTTAGAAACAGTTTGCAGCTCCGGTGCCACAGAAACTGAATATTTACAGCCACGTTGTTTACAGTCGTGTCTGTGCGGCTGAGGCTCCCAAACATATGCTGCATGCACCAAATGCCTGAGTTATTGGTGGGAAGAGAGCAGAGAAGAGTTTATCTGCTGCGCTGATTACTGTGAAAGCACAGTTCCTTAATAATTCCACAGTGGAAGAGCTCCTTATGAGCAGAAAGTGGTGAAAGTTTTTCGTTCTGAGTTTGGTAGTTAGAAATGGGACTGGAAGCAAGTGGTCTGGCCAGGAGGAAAGAAAAAAAAAAGACAATTTGCTTCCTAACTGGAGGCATAAATCTTTGGTTATGTGGTTAGAGGTACTTAAAAAAACACTTGGAAATGTGAGAAGCACCTGTGGGAAGGCTAGGTGTTCCTGCAGCCAGAAGCAGTTTGAGGTAACCCCAGTATTGTTAATGGGGTGGGATCTGCACTGAGTATTGGAGGCGGGAGGTCCTTCTTGGTGCACACCTCTAGGTGGGTGCTGCCACAAAGAGCTGGATTACATTACAGAGCTTGGGGAACGCGTGTGTGCTATTTCTTCTCTTCTGCCTTAACTTCTGTTCCACGCTTGTCCCAGATTGGTCCCAGTTTTCAGACTCTCAGTCGAAGAAGGGTGAGCAGGGTGGTGGCCTTTAACTCTGCCTTTGGGTGCTCACTTAGTGACCTGTGCTGTCACTGCTTTCAGGTAGGAACGCTTGCACGGTTTCTCCTTAACAGAGACATGCTTGAAGTTGTGTTGGTGTTAGGAAAGGTCTGAGTGGCGGCCGTGTAACCTGGAATCTTGGCGACTTCACAGAGTAGCAGAGGAAGAACAGGAATGCCTGCATATATTGACAGCTCAGTGTGTTGTTGATGTTTGAGGGTAAGTTAACTATTGCTGAATTCTAATCACTTGTAAAAATACTACGTTCTGCTGCTATGGCTGCTTAAATTGGTGCAAGACAGTCTGTTTCAACCCCCCTATGCTCTTAATTGTGATGGACATGTAAAATAACTCCCAAATTCAGTGTTTTGGCTTCCTGCTGTTTCATTACACGGGGGAACGCTGTCAGTGGGCAGTGAATTCAGCTGGCTGAAGGCACATAGCTGGGGAGAATCCATGTTTTACAAATGCTAGATGTTTTCTGAACTTATTCAGAAGACTATTTCTCTGTTCTTGTGTTTCCCCATCTTTGTGACAGTCAGCTGAGCTGGAATTAAGAAAATGGTCGTTGTGTTTTGCATTACAAAGGGGAGGTGTTGCTGTCTAATCTTGTTGGGTTGCGTGCCTGGATGAGAAAATGTCACCGTCTCTGTAATGATGACAGAAAATGAATTGCATTGTACTGCTTTAATTCTTAACTGAGATGCAGCTTAAAGCTAACACCTGGAAAGTTATGTAAGAAATCCACTTTCATTTTCAGAAAATGTCTGTATAATTTTTTAATGGAAATCTGTATGGCTCGTTTTCTTGTTCTGTAGTTTTAATATCGTGTGTCTTCCATTCCTGTTTCTCTATGGCTTTAATTTCCTGTGTTTTCCATTCCTACATAAAATGTGTTCAGTGTAATGTCACTTCCCTGGGAAGGAGCTGCTTTTAAACTCAAGTTAAGCAGTTTCTTACGACAGATGGAGTTTCGAGTTGGATGGGTACATCTCCTTTTTAGAAAAGGAGTAGGGGAAAGGAGGTCAGAATATGTAGGATAATGTCTCTGTGTTTTATGAAAGTTACCGTAGCCTTGCAGTCTACTTGTTACTGTTGGTTCTTTTTAATACAAATTCATGAAAATGGCTCTGATTGGAAGGGGTAGCTTGGTAGCTTCCTGCTAGGAAAGACTTTGTAAACTCATAGGAGCGTGGCTTAATTTTTGTTGTCCTCAGGAGGTATCTCCTCCAGTGCAGTGCTCAGAGCAGTGCATTGCCCACCAGACCTCCAGGTTCTCTCAGCCCAGCAGTGCGTGCTCATCCTGCTGCAGAGGGTGCCCTGTCTCAGGGCTCAAGCTTTTGTCCTTCCATTTCATGGTGCTCCTGCTGGCCTACTCTTCTGCTCTGCTGAGCTCCTGAGTGGCATCGTGCCACTGAGTCCCCCCAGTTCTGGTGGTGTCAGCAGCTGTGGTGATGTGCTTTGCACCTCCTCGTGCAGCCACAGATAAAGGCCTCAAGCAGGGCTGCTTATGGGACTGCACGTCCCACTCAGGATGCTATCTGGGTGCTATTCTGAGCGCGTGCTTGCTGTATCTTGATTTTTATTTACTAGCTTGCTTAGCTGATTTTAACTTCATTTCAGCAGTTTCCTTCCTTTTAGTGGCTTACAGACTTGTGATTAGGAGTTCGTTTTGTAGGTAAAGCTGCAATAGCATGACATTACATTTCTCAGATCTGGAGTTCTTAACTCCTATAGTTAACACAAATCTCAAGCCTTTAAATACTGTCTGAATGAGTGCAGGTTTCTTTATTCATCCAGTTGTATTTTGGGCACTTAGGTTTCAACATCAGCACGGAAGTAGAAATTGTCTGTTTTTTAAAAGCCATTTTCAAATATAACTAATTGTTTTATCAGCCCTCTTAACATGGAAAGCTTTCTTTCTAGGAATTCTGGGAAGGATCCACATAAACAGGGAAGTGGTTTAATTTTGATGTTCCATTATGTTGTTAAGCGTATGAGACAAAATTAAACTTTAGCAGTAACTGTTAATTTTAGAAGTTTTTGGTAGTGTTTGTCAGTGGATGGTACAGAGAGTTCTCTCCAGCTCATAGCAATTACATGAGGGAAAAGTTTTCTTTAAATATTTTAATGTTTCAGGGTTGGAAAAAAAACCAAAAAACTTAAGGCTGAGAAAGTTGCTATAGTTTGAAATTGCAATCAACTGTGTACTCTTCTAAAAAGCAAACTAGATTATCTTTTCTTCAGTTGTTCATAAGGCTGTTTTAGCAGTAGTGTGGAGAAAACCTCTTTAAATATTTGTGGTTTGGGGTTTTTTTTTGTGCTGTTTTGTTTTAACTTTCTTTAATGTGAGAGTCTGTTTTGAGGATTATCCCTAGGTATAATTATCACTGTGCTGCAGTCAACTCAAGGCCTGTCAAAGTGATTGCCTTAAAAGGCTTCAGAAATGTGAAGATTTGATTTATTTTCATGTAGCTTCAGGTTGTGGCTTATACCTGTTCCTTAGCTTTGTCCTGTTGTGTCCCACTGGAGTGTGTGAGGGCAGAGCCTTCTCACCTAGCATAGCTTTAAATGGCCACTGGGCTTCTGAGAGTGTCTGTACAGTTAGTAATAATTAAAAAAAAAATCTTTGATCAGTAATTTTGTTCTTCAAATTAGGTACAGTTATGCTCAGAAGAATAATCTGTGGCGTATCCCATCTTCTAACAGCCTGTCAAGAAGATTCAGCTATAAAGCAGATTCAGATTGTTCTTTTTTTATCATCGTGAGTCTAAAGAGTGCGGAGAATGTACTCTAGGGACGGTGAGAGCAGCTATGGAGTAATCCTTGGCTTTTCTGTAATCCTTGATGAGGAAACTTTAGAATTTGGTAGGACATCTCAGTGGCTTGGGGAGAGAAAGTGAGGCCTGATGCAGTGTGATGAGCTTCTTTAGTTGATGATCAGTGGAGGTTTTCTAGAACCTTGCTTTGCCAAAATATTTCATTTGAGATATGGTAAACCCAGAAGGTTTTCCTTCTCCATTCCTGTAACTGTGGTGGTGTTGGAAGCTTTTTCACTCACAGTAAAGATGTGTTTTCTGCACAGCTGCCATTCCAGTATGTATTTTTCACTTAATCATGGTCATCTTGGTCAGAGTATGAAGTTTCTGATGAGGTATGTACAGAGTGTCAGCTCAGGCTGTTAAAATCCTACCTGCACAGTGCTAGCAGCCTGTAGTGTGTGAGAGAAGAAGCCAAGTTACCACTTCTTCATGTAAGAGTAAAAATACATGTTTGAAATCAGCTTTTATGGACTTCCAGGTTATTTTATGCTGACATCGTGTGCCCCAAAGAGCCCTGGTTGGTCCTCTGAACTGCAAGCTCTTCTCCTCACTCTTTGCTCATAGCCAAAATGGGTTTAAAGCTTGGCGAAGAAAGAAGCTTGTTTGCAACCTTGGTGCTTGTTTAAGAAAACCGTTATTCAGGCATGGCCTGGCACGCTCCCCATGCAGTGAATGGCAGGCTTTGATAGAGCTCTTGAAATGTCACTAATAAACTGCAGAATCTTTGTTGCAGATAACATCTTGTTGTCAGTCCTGGCGTGGCCGTGTCACCTTTAGATGGGACATTTGGGGAGAGCAAGTCATTTTGAAACAGAAGCTCAGTAATGGGGGTGAAGGTTTGAAAAGTAAGCCAACAAAGTGGATGCTTTTTATTGCTCCTACAGTGGTTCAGCCAGCTTCATAAAGCAGCTAATTAGCTTCTACTTGTCCACAAGGCTTATTTTGGTTGCTCTGGCTGCTGGTGCTGACAGCCAGTATCGCTTTCTGTAACCAGTCAGGGTAATTTGGCCGTCTTTCATCAGAGTCACTTTTTTTTTTTCCTCCTCCTGCAAAATCCCTGGTTCTCTGTATGGTAAAAAGTTACATTTGATGAGTAGTTTTAAGTCTTTTCTTTACTCAGGCATCTTTGAAGTGTCATTATTT
This sequence comes from Callipepla californica brunnescens, assembly GCA_023055505.1. Taxonomy (NCBI): domain Eukaryota; kingdom Metazoa; phylum Chordata; class Aves; order Galliformes; family Odontophoridae; genus Callipepla; species Callipepla californica. The sequence goes on from JALIRH010000010.1 coordinate 18,669,006, forward strand.
AATTTCTATTGTATGGCACTTTTAAATTACATTTCTAGCTTGAAGCTAGCTTCTCTATTTGACACAGCGTCAAGACTTTACAAATTATACATAATGAAAACTGTTACTTCATAAGTACTTTCAGTGTTGGTGTCTTGTAGTACTGTCAGCTTTGATTTATGTAGAGCACTGAAGAGAAATTGACTGAAAGACTGAGAAGGTGACACTTCCATTCCCTGTGTCCTCTCCCTTACCCACATAGCTGCTTTTTGGTGAATTACTCTTCACTGCTGGTTCAGCCCTCTCGCACCAGCCCTTGTGGCTTTCTGATGGCTGATACAACTTGCTAGACCAGCAGGTGTGACTTGGAGCACTTGTGAGTTGTTTTCTGCTAGGTGCATTGGATGACAGATGAGGTAGAAGAAAGGAGCATGGGAGGAGATGGGTGGCGTGAGGGCTGGCAGTGTCTGGGTGATTTAACCTAGGGATTGGATTACACAGGGAGAAAGACAGCAGGAAGGACAGTTCTCTATACATGCTGGGTAAGAAAGGAAACATGACAAAATGATCTATGCTAATAATGCATCTTTAAAAGAACCTTTCTTGTTTGTGGTGGTTCTGAGGACCTCATCATACATCTGTTGTCACGGGGTCTTCTATTGCTTTGCCTGGACACAAGTAGCTTGAATATGCTTGAGCCAGGGGTGTACCAGTGAAATTCTCACGTCATGCAGTTGGGCTGCTCTCAAACATTGTGCCAGAGGGGGTATTTCACACTCAGCAGGAAACAAAGTTCTTGTGCTCCTGGAGATGATGTCACAGACCCGTGCAGCTGGAGCCTGCCATCCCTGGAACCTGAACTGAAGATACAGGTGGTAACATTGACTTCACCTCCCAAGGTTGCTGCTAACAAAAGGGGCTGTAAAATCCAATTACTTGCTAAGTGTAGGAAAACTGTCCAGAAAGCCTGTTTGCTATTTAATCTTAGCAGTGTCTGGTTTGTGGCGTTTCAGTATTAGCAGCACATTGTCCTAGAAACTTATCCTATGCAGATTGGTACGAGCTTGATGCAAGATGTCTCATGCAGGTCAAATCCAAGCACTTGCAGATCTAGAGAAGAGAGAGGGAGAGTACAGTAGAGGTCCTTAAAATAATGAGTCTTCATTGAGGCTGAGCAGGTGATGGAAGCCTGGGCCCCGCATCCCGACTGCTGAGCTTTCACACAGTAAGCTTTTATGTAGAATTTCCAAGGCTTTCATGTGTCTTCTGCTGGTGGGTGGGTGAACTCTTCTCTGGTATGTGCTTTCACTTAACAAAAATAAATAAATAAAGCTCTTGATAATCTAAGTGGATGGCCTTAAGCATGGGAAGGATGGAGGCATCAAGTCTGGGAATTCAGCTTCTGTGGCCAGGAGCTTCCGTACTTGTGTTCATGCTCTGCTGAGGGCAGCTATGCTCTGCGGTTAAGCGTCCCATATTCCTCCAACTGACTGTGCCAGGATCTTAGACCTAAGTTCATGGCATTTAACTGCACTGTAGCATGTTCTGGGGGGGCTTCAAAATGCAGTCCTGGGCTGCTCTGGTTCCCTGTGTCACTTCTCAGCCTGAGGCCTCTGTAGTTCGAGCATATGAGCAGTAACAGACAAGGCTGGGGAGCCTCCTGACCTCCAGCAGCAGCCTCTGTGTCTCTGCATAAATAGTCAAATAAACACTGTCAGAGGGAAAAAAAAAGTGCTGTTACAGTGTTACATCCTCCTGAACACAATGTTATTTACCTTCAACGTGGATGTGTCAGTCTCTGGCTGTTCCAGCGCTGCCCAGAAGAGTTGTGCTGCTTTTCCTTCAGCTACTGCTTTGCTCAGGATCTGTTGGCTGTGCTGATGAGCTGTAGGTAATCACCCTGTAAAACAAGACTAAGAGACTGTTTTTCTTCTCATTGAAAAAGGCTGCTCTCCTGTCGATCTTAAACAAGTGCATGGAAAGCTGTCTCAAAAGTACTCTTCTCTTACTGTAGAAGAAACAGCTTGAACAGGCACAACGTGAGAGTTCTCCCATAACCTTTTGGCAGTTGGTGAGGCTTTGATGTTCCTGTGGCCTGCCAGGAGAATTTATTGCTGAATGAATTCCTTGCTTGTGACAAGAGAAACACCTGTTTCTGCCTGAGCAGGAGAACTCCTCCATCAAAGAACATCTGGCAGTATAAGCCCTTAAACTACTGTTTATGACTCCCCTTCCTCTGAGGTACTCCAAATACGGCTTTGGAAGTGTAGTTCTCTTAAAGTAAGCATCAGTGTAATAGGGATTGCTGGCTCTTTCAAACAAAATACAGCTCTGGAAATACATCATCATCCTCCTGCCCTGTAGTACCCAGAAAGCCTATATTTTGCTATGAGAGAAATGTGTTCTCTTATAATTTTTTTAATAACTAGGAACAGAATTTGGCGTATACATACATAGTGCTTAATCTAAGTGAAATGTAAGCAGCTTGAAACATGATAGCTACAGAGATGCATTTAGGGCTTCTTTGGGGACCAAGTACTTCAGGAGCTTGTCCTTTGTTCCCGTTTGGGCTGCTGGCTATCTGCTTCAGATCAGCTCTAGCAAAGCAACCAGTGCCATTTTTTCAAAAGATATATTTATTAACCACACTGTAGAACTCGCTTCAGAGCCAGCAGAAATAAAAAATGGGCTCAGAAATGGACAAACTCATGGGCGATAGTTTGCCCAGGTTGCTTCTATATGGTCTGGTGGAGCCTCCAAGTTAAATATCCCCGATTGCTGAAGCCTCCTGCCAAGAGCCTTTAGTTGATCCTACGGTTAATGTTGTCTGATATTTTTGAGACATTCTCCTCCAAAGAATATTTATGCCGCAAATCTGGAAGGCCTGCTGTTTTTCTTCCATGCATTCTTAATCTGAGCTCCCGCTTCAGTATTAAAATGCTTCATAACAGTTCGTGAAAAATAACTCCTGTTTGTTACAGAAAGCTTTCTCATCTCTTCCAAACAGAGAGGGGCTGCAGCACGAGTGTTTACACTGAGAAATCACTGAGCGCGTATGTCTTTGGGAGGGCAGCGCTGAAGAAGTTCTCGTGCTGAAGATCTGAGTTCATTTCCCACCTGGCTGTGTGGCTGCTGCCCTGTGCCAGCAGGGAGAGGTGTCTTGCCCTGGGCCTGCCCTGCTGCACCAGGGAGGGACGTGAGTCAGCAGTTAGAAGCTCGTGCAAAGGTCACTCTGCCTCCGTTTACTGTGTGTGCTTGAAAAGTTAAACTGTAGCTCACGCATTAGTTGTGCCTGCAGTTGCTTCTTCTGGGTGGTTGGGAAAGGTGTGTTCTCTAGGACGTGAAGGGGACCGGAAGGTGGAATTACGGCCAGCACCGATTGCTTAGAGCTGTGCTGGTGGGCTCGTGGAAGTGCTGGCCAGTGAGTCTGCCCCTGTGAGCCTGTGTTATTGATCCCAGGCAGGGTTAGTGTCTGAGTTCTCTTCAGACTCGTGTGTTTGAAGCAGTGTCAGCATATTCAGTATCACATGCTGCTTGCTCTGTGCTCGCTTATTGTAGTGACGTTCATTGTAGTGACATTGGAAATGATATAGGGTAATCCTCGTTGAATGTATCCTGGGTTCTTTCTAGGTTATTTTAATGTGTTGAAACCTCAGCTGCTGCTACTTTATTGCCAATACTTTTGAGTGAAATAGATTAAAACTAGCTTATGTGTGATGATACGGTCCTGTGTACCGGGTGTAAGTCTTGAGGTAGATGTTTAAGAAGAAGCTCTGATGCTGGCTTTGTCAAATCCTTAGCTGACACAGGGTAGGCTCAGCTGGTCTTATTTCCAAAAAGCCACGGAATCAGAAACTCAGGGTAATTGCTTCATATTAGCTCAGTCCATAAAGAGAGATTAATCCCCACCTCCATCAACAGTGGTTGGAATTATATTTCTAAGGAATTTGGAGAGAAATTGGCATTATTGCAAGCAACTGTGTGGCTTCTCCTGTGGTTTAAAGATGGAGAATGTACTGATGAACTTGTGCTTCCTTGAAGGTTGCGTTAATAGCAGAATTAGAATAAAACTTATTTTTTAACCCTTTATGCAGAAAAACTTTAACACTGTTTTTTTTTTCTCTCTGGCTGCCAGGTGCTCCCAGAAATAACCTCTTGTCGTCATTGTCATCTCACCTTTGATGCATAGGACAGTTCAGTGCCTTTGAGCAGGGAGGGTAAATACGGAAAGCATGTTCAGGGAAGCCTGCTCGAGACTTTTATTTTCTTAGCACAGATTTTGGAGTTTTAATTGGCAAATTTAAGCAAGTCAAAGAGTGCAAAGCTCTTCAGTGTAGTACCGATGTCCGTGTTGTGGCTTCCACTGGGTACTTGATAAGAAGAATAAGGACATAATCATCTCCTCAAGTGCCTTCAGAATTCCAGGTCAATAGACATCATTTTCATAATTGTAATCTAAATTTAGAAGGTGAATTAGTAGAAATGCAGTATTTCCACCTCAAAGCACTTGTTTGTGATGTTGTTTCCTTCTATCACATACATGCCTGATTCATACATGAATTTTTTTTATACTTTTTTCCATTCTCATCTTGATGAGGAGCGTTGAAACCTGGGTTTACTTTATATAACCATGATGTTATTTCTTTTAGGCCTTGTGGTTAATTCCCAAAAAATAGTTTTTACCACTGACTGAAGCTAGCTTTGCTAAATGGGTATGTAATACAAAATAATGTCTGTAAGAGTCTTCTAATGAACTGTGTGTAGTTGTCTCATTCCAAGTTCCTTAGCTAGGAAGGAAACTGCCCTGCACTGTGTGTCTGTAAATTGCTAGGGTGAAAAATCATTCTCTTCCCAAGTGACAAAGCTTATGGTGTGAAGGGAACAGCAATTCCCGCAGCGAAGGGCTCGCATGGGTTGGCAGGAAGGAGTGGGGATAGTTTCAAACATGCTATGGCCAGGGAAGCAAATGTGTGCAGGTGATAATGGCCGGCTGGCAGCAAGGCTGTGGGCTGTTGTGGACAGCTACTGCCAGCTGTGATTGGGCTGACAGTGCTTTGCATCCAGGGATCACTGCGTGCTGCACTCTACAAGAGTGAGCTTTTAAGGAACTTCGGACATTTCTGGGGATAAATATCAGCAACAGAGCCATATTTTCATTCTCACTTGAAAACTAGCGGCCAGCTAATAGAGATTGAACTTTCTACAGCTGCAGTGTGATAGAAACTGATTTTTCTTTGCTGGGTACCACCTGAAAGTAGTTTGTCTAGTTTTAATTATTCTATCAAGTTTATCTAATTAAAGTTAAAAACTTCTACAGCCAGAACTTGTTCCATGTTTTTGAAGATAAATAGCCAAGCTCTGGGAATGTCTCTGAAGCGATCTTTCAGTACTGAAGATTTCCTGCTTTACTTGAATAATGTTGTGTTTGTTGTTTTTTTGTTTTTAACTTGTAATATTGTGATGGAACACATCAGATAGGCAAATGGTGCAATTGACCAGAAAAAGATCGCTTTGGTGTGGTTCCGTGATGGCCAGGTTTCATACAACAAGGCCTTGCTTTACATTCTTACATGCTCACTGCACATTCCAGTCTCATCTACTTTTGTTCACTGCTTTTTGCCAGCTGTCTGGGCAGTCAGCAGGACATCTCTCTTGTGGGGATAGCAGCAGGCTTTTAAACCACAGCATTTCAGGATGGGTGTCAGAGCGGTCTTGCTTTGGATGGGGGTAGGAGTGTCAGCAGGTGTGCAGAAAATTCTTTTGTCAAACTGCATGATTTAGGAGGTAAAAATGAGCATTAAGAAATCTGTTGTCAGTAGGACTAAAGATAGGAAGTTCTTTAAATAGATCGGGAACGAATGAAGTGTAGCTCTCCAGAAATGCTGCAGAGCTTTAGGATTTCAGTGCTCCTGCATGTGCTGGCAGAATAGCACCCAGATGCTTGCCACGTTCACATCAGTGAGATGCTGACTGTTTTAACAAGAGATAGTGCTGCTGTGCTATCGGGGAGGCTGTTTCTGAAAAATGCCCGTGTTGAACATCAAGTTACTGGCGACCATTCTTTCTTCCTGCGGTTTAAAACATAGATTGTCACAGCGTCTGCCCTAGCTTTCTGTGAGCAGTTCTCTCCCAAGCTCTTGTTAAAGATATGTTCGGCTCCCAAAAGTTGGAACCTGCGTAATTAAGTCGTAGACTGGCCTACAAAGATTAAAGGGAGTTGTTCAGGTAGCACTAATAAGAATTTCTAGCACTTTTGATGGCAAATATGAGACTTAATGGAGGGGTAATCTGAGCAGGGAGTATGGGAAAATGTTGGCAGAAGGCAAAACTTTGATGCAAGACACTTAATAAAGGAAATTAAATGGTTGCTAGAGAGAGTACAAAATCATAAGTGAGAATGAACCAGGGTGTAGTAGAGTAAACCACGGTATGCAGGGGATAGATTATATTAAGGGACATGTATCAAATCACATAAATACGCTGTAGGGGTATATGCAGTACTGCTCTGAGCTTTAGTTCCCCTTGAAATTGTATCAGCGAGTGAATCGTTTTGTATGGACAGAAACCAAAAAGAAACTGAGCTGATTCACTTCATTTCCCAGTCCTAGCTTAAGAAGGCTGTATAGAAAATGTCATTGCTGTTTGCTGAGTTATAGTCTTAAACGCACGTGAGCAAATGAGAACTGAATTCAATATTGTGAATTCCCGTTTTCTACCAGCAGTGTAGAAGTGGTTCTGCCATCAGTTTGTCCACCAATACTTCTGCCCTGGACCCCCCCCCCCGTCCATGGAACTGTGTGACTTTATTTAAAATTGCCTTAGCTTATTTCGGAGTCAGTATAATAGCTTTGTAATCAGTGATAAATATCTAATTTAAAGATAATGAAAAATGCCTGTCATATATAAGCATGTGATGTTTAAGTAAAAGTTGTTTCTGCTTGCTTAGGAGGTGATAAGATTGTAGACTAAATGTGATTAATGTTCTTTGCAGATGTTGCTTTATATGCTTAGGCTCTCAGAAGTAGAGCAGTCTAGACTGTCTGTCTGCATTCTCCTGCTGCTTTGATCTTGATTAAAACTGGTTGTATTGCATTTATCATCTTCCTTTTTTGAATGCCAGAAACTATCTCAACTGGTTTTTGTATGTATGCGTGTTTATATAGAAAGATACCGAGTACCTTTGTTTGAATACTGTAAAAATTACATATTTGGATGTGTTCAGCAAGCAGCAAAAACAGATGGTTTTTGTCTTGAAAGCCTTAATTCTATCATTTGGCTTATTTCAGACACAGCAAATGTTATTCAGAGTGTTAGCAAAACTCATCGGGAGTGAATCAGGCGAACGTTTTAAGGATGCTTTTCCCCCTCCTTTTGGATAGATACTGAAGGATAGGTTTGTCCTCTGTTTTCTTCTGTCTTCTTGCTGCAGGTGTCTGTGTTTCTGTCAGGTCTGCTACTGGTGTTTTCTTAACACCAATGCAGTTCTGCTAGCCCAGGATTTTCTGCACCAGGTCGGCGCAGCTCAGGAGTTCCCTGAAAGTTGCTGAAATGAGGATTGCAGTTGACATAACGATTGAGGAGAATTAATTAAAGATTTGAATACGAGTCTCACACAGCAGATCTGAATTTCCCCCTCTTTTCAAAGCATTACGCAGTGCTTAATTGAGGTACTGGCTGAACCGGAGCTGCCATTCAAAACGCTTTGTCGCTGAGAACTGTGTGGGGCGCTCACATGAAGACCAATGTTCCCTGAGAGTAATTTCTTAATAAAATTCTGGTAATTTACTTTAATACTGGGAATTAACATATTGAAGAGTTAATGCTACAAATTTAATGCAACGCTTTGTGACAAATGGATTTTTAAGGTTTTCTTGCGAAGTTAAATGAAGCAAAACTGGCTTAATTGAACCCTTTCTTGAAGTCATTTTTTTTCTTCATTAATTTGCATGCTATAAACCTCCTTAAATAGCTTAGGATTATTGTACTATGTCAGGTATGTTCTATACAGTCAGGATGTGCAGCACCAAAATGCAGCTTGATCATGTGTCATCGAACACGTGGATTGTTAAACGCAAATCCAGCAGCAATTACTTTTTCGTCGTGTGGTTTTGAGCAATTCTGTTGTAGATATACAGTCTGGAGTGGTCCTGGTCTAAATGAAAATGCAATTCGGTGCCTCAGTTACTAAATGTTTAGGTCGTAAAAACCTTTCAAACATGTTTGAATCTTCATACTTGGAGATAGCTCCAGCACTGATTGTGGATTTCTAGAAGGTCTTGATTTTTTAACAAGATGGTTTAGGTTGAGAGTAAATTGCCAGTGGGCTGTTCCTGTAGAGGTTAAGTTACAGAAATTCAGAGGCCTTTTTCTGTTGGTGGAAGCGTAATGGCAATTTTCATTCACATTAGAGTTTCTTTTGAGGAAACTTTCTGGAGAGGTTAATATTTCTTTCGCCACTTTAACGAGGCCAAACTTCAGAACCATGCACGTAGTTACCTTAGAGTGTACACTCTCAACATGAAAATGTAGATTGTGTCTGTAGGCAGGTAAGGAATCTGGAGGCCTCTGTCTTGGGTTATGTTTGTATGGCTTTGACTCTTGTGCTAAATCAGTGATGTTCTACTTAAGACAGCTGTTGCAGCAGTTGCTGCATCCAACTGTTGTTATACAACAAGAAGTGTGCAGTTTGCTCAGAGAGCACCAGCACGGGCTTCAGGAGATGGGTTTCAAATCATTCCCACCCCAGGCAGTTATCTTTAAAGCTTTTCAGGCAAATACAAAGCAGTGAATCGGTGAAGTTTTACTGTGTAGTGTCCTGATGTTAATTACCTGATTCTGGTTTTTTAAATACTTTGGTTTTTTAGGTTTATTCTTCCAAACGTATTTATGATCAGTAAAAACAGCAAAAAAAATGTCCAGTGGATAGAAAAATCTGCTTCATGGGAATACACAGAGCCCAACAAAAATAGAACAGAAGAATTGCCTGATCCTGGGATACGTTAGGGAATTGCTTTGTTGTTCCGTTCCTTTTTTAGCTTGCTGTGAACCTCCAATACCTGAATGTTTGACAGTTTGTCTATCACTTCTATCGGCATTTATTCTTCGTGAAAATGGACGTCATAATTTGTAATAAAATCTTGTTGGTTCTCATTGTCAGTTAATCTAATATCTTCAGGGCATGGGACGGGGATGTTGGGGGTTACAAGTAATTAAGGTATTGCTCTGTGCGTGGTGCTCAGAGCCTGGAGCTGTGGTGTGGGCACAGAGCACACGTAGGAGCTTGGAAGCAGGAGGAGTACATACCTGCCATGTCAGTGGTGTAAAAATGCAAGTTGTCTCCAGCTATCAGAATGGGAACTTTGACATCAGCTCCAGATTTAAAGCCTGAAACTGTGTGAAGTAAAGCAGCCTGAGAGGGGACAAACAGGAGATCCATACCAAGTGATGGTCAGTTTAGCTAGAGGTAGAGAGGTAGGGATTTTTTTTGCATAATATATATCAGTTTTTTAACAAAAAGTAAAAAGACAGATTTGAAGACCTTGTCAATACAGAGGAGACTTGGAATTTGATATAAATCAAATAAATATTTATGCAGTATAATGCTGGACAGTAGAAATGAAATAAAATGGGCACAGCAAGGTTCGAGGTTGTGCAGATTTTTTTCCCTTTGGGTTGAAAGTTCAGCAGTCAGAAACATATTAATGGTTTTATGATGATGGGTATTTACTCAGATGGGTGATGTTGCAGTTTGACATTTATGTGAGTTTAGTGGCTGAAGGAAGGAATTACTTCCACTCATTTGTGCCAGTTCAGCTGTTTGTGAGGCTGTGCAGCAGAATCTGCTTTGTTGATTGCACTGCAACTTAGAAATGTGCTTCAAACATGGCCTTGCATTCGAGTGGATACCGGGAGCTACTGATGTGATCTGGCTGTGATGTGTGCAGCCTTAAAATGCTTCTGAAGGACTAATGAAGGAAAACAATATTGATACGATGCAAGTCTTTGGGAATGTTTCATCTCGAGTACTGATGCAATTCTGGCCAACCTCATCAGGAAGGGTGGGCTGGGAGAGGCCTGCTGTTACACCGAGCAGTGAATGAAAATGAAAGGACAAGAAAAACTTGTAGTATCCACTGTGTGACACCAAGGCTGAAGCTGCATTTGTTCCTCCATAAATACGCTGCAGATTTAAAGTAAGAAGGAGGGTGAAGATGGGTTTCCATCTCAGCTGAGCATGTGAACTGCTAAAGGCTGAGATTTTCCATACTGGACCTTGTTTTGCCTTACCAGCCTACCCTGGTGGTCTTCATGTCCAAGGCACACATCTGGAATCTGCCTTTCCTGCTCTTCAGCTGCCAGGTGGGCAAAGACACCCCAGCTTGTTGGGACATCCATGCTCCAGTGCCCATCACCCACTGCTGCCAAGCCCAGCAAACGAAGGGCATAGGTGGCGGTACATTTCTGTACCAGTTCTAAGCAAAATTATATAGCTGATACTGTCAGTTAAATAGATAGGAACAGGTTGTAAGTATTCTTGGGCTGAGATCTTGGTTGTAACCACAGAAGAAGTAAGGTATGACATGAAGAATTGTAATTCAAATAGAAAGCTTGATCAGCACGTGAAGGAGAGCTGCGTAGGGGTTGTGCTTGCAGTGGCATGGGGTAGGACATGATATGCAAAGGGTTTGTCAGAGGTCTGAGTTTGAGACAGAATTGCACTGGTCCTTTAAATAAGGTTGTAGGAAGTCCTAAAGGAGAAAAAAAGTGACAGCTGGATACATTGTGTGGAAGAAGCAGTGGATGTAAAAGTGGGTGCTTGCCTCATAGACATCTTACTGCTTTTGTTTGACTCGATTCTGTTTTGTTTGCGAAAAAAAAAACCTGTTGATTCAGTTTGCTTTGAACTTGACCGATGCATAATACTTGTTTGTAACTGACTTCAGCTGTTCTGATGACGTCTCTGCAGAAGGGATTCTCCTTGTGTGGAAGAGGAGAGGTTTCTCATCTCGTGATGCACCTTTGAGATGGTGATTGGCTTCAACGTGATTCTGGAGGATGTGTGAAATAAGCGGTGGAGGAAGGGATATGGAAGAGAAGAGCTTTCACAGGTCTCAGCCTGGACAAAGGACCACTCTGAAAGCAGTGCTGAAGTGATTCACAGCTGGGTGACACTGGGTGGGAAGCAGGATAAAGCTGTCAGGCAGACTGGTTCCCTCTTGCTGCATGCAAAGTTCAGATTGTTCTGTGCCGTCTGCAGAGAAGGAGGCCTGTGTGTTGGATGAATGTAAGTGGAGAGGCAGCCCCATACAGCGTGTCAGGGCCCACCTGGGGACTGCCCTTAAGCTGCAGGCTTCCCCTTGCTCTGGAGCTTCAAGTAGCAGGTCGCATGGACCTGCACCTGAGGACACTGCTGGGAAACTCCCAGTCAGGCCTTCAGATGGAAATTCTGCTGGTTGCCAGCATCGGCGTGATAATCATCCTTCGGAGCCAGTCATACCTTCCTCTTTGAGGTCTGATGTCCTTACATGGTTTGTTTAGGCTTTAATCCGGAGCAGGGTGCCTGCAGAGTGCTTTGTTTTTTAATTTTAGCAGCAGCATTGTAAGGCTGTGTGGAAGCAGTGGCACAGGCTTGTCAGCCGTGGGAAAGCATCCCTAGCTGCCTTGCCTGTGCTCAGCCAGGCACTTGTACGTGCTGCTGTCAAACAGAGTGCAGCAGAGCCCCAGGTTGTGACTTCTTTAGTGCCAAACACTAAGCTGAGTTTTTCTTTGCGTTATGTTTCTACATTCAGACCTACACGTGGTACCGAGTGCCTTTCTTTTGGGAGGAGCAGTGGGAAGGGACCCCTTAAGCCAAGCCTTGCCCCTTTTATCTGTGGTTTGTTCCCTTTTCTCACTTCCTTTTAAATCTTGGCTGAGCCGAAACAGCTTTTCCTTTGAGGTCAGCTACTGTGATTATTTTCTAGTGACTTATCATGTGTGTGTCTGCTTGAGGGTTTGTGCCAAGGAGAGGAGGGTAATCCTAATTGGAAACATTCTGCGTGTGTTTGTGAGTTGGTGCTGTGGTCTGTGCCTGGTCGGTGTTCTTGAGCCTGAACCTGAACTTCTGTGAGTGCTGCACCCAGTGTCATTTTGGGGGGTAGATTTTTATCAGCATGTAATAACTTCTGTGTTGTTTGGAGGGAGAAGTGTTTGTCTGGTAATGTCTGAACGGGGTGAGTGCAGTCCCAGGGCTATACTTCAAAAAGCCAAACAGCTTATAGAATCTGGCAGTGTTTTTTTTTCCCCTACAAAACTGTTAGACATTAGATGAGAGGACCTTTCTGTTTTGTGCAGCTCGCACCTTTGCAGTGACAGGAGTGGTGTGTTTGAACTTGAAAACATCAGCCTGTGCTTCAGTGCATTCCCTTGAAGTCAGGAAGTGTGAAAAATAGCACTCCTCTTTGCTTGAAATTTCTGGAGATTCACAGAGGTTGGCGATCTTTATTTTGGACAGAGCTGGCTGGTGCCACAGATATCAGTTGTTTCCCTACCTAGAATGGCCATTGCTGGCACAGCTTCTCCTTAAAGAATGTTGATGCTGCCAGGATGCCACAGGCTTTCTTTTTTCCACTCCTTTAAGTGGAAGGGAGGGGCCATGTGGAGGGAAGCATCTTGGAAATGCAAGGTCTGCTTTTTTGTTTCATGATGAGGAGTTCAGAGAGCTTCAGACACCACAGTTGTACCCCTGGCAGTTGCCAATTTGAGTACTTCGTGTTATCACAATTCCCCTTCTTTAATCCCATCTTTCTTAACCACTCCCATGAAGCCTGTAGTTCAGATGTGGGCTCCTCAAACTACAAGGTTCCTCACCTTTACATGGATCTTCTTCCTTGAACCGTACCTTCCCTCCTCAGTGAGGCTTTCCATTAGTTCTGCTGCCTTTCTAACATGTCAGGTCTCTGAAAACCATAGCTCTTTGTTTAAATTAGCTGAAAGGTTAATAGCCTCTCCAGAAGGTTCTTCAGGAGAAGTCAGCACAGTTGTGGTTGCAGGGTTTCTTCAATGTGGCCAGTCACAGGCTGAACTTGAAAGGTCAAGTGGCCACTTTTTGTGTATTGATGACTGGCAAGGAAAGCGTTTCTTCTCCCTCAGATGTTCAGCATGTTTTAAGGCCATCTTTTCTTTGGGTTCTGCAATCTTTCATGTGACCGTACCTAATTTTGCTGTGTTACGTGGTAGTGCTCACTTGGTGGCCCGAAGTGGTGTTTCTGTTCTGAAGTTGCTATGTGCTGCATGATACTTAAATCTGCCAAATCTTTCTTACTAGAATTACATCATTCTCTACCTTGAAATGGTAACTGGAACTTAACTGCAAAAAAGTGTTAATGAAAGCAAGGATGCCAGAGCGTGTTGGCCCATTGCTTGCACCCCGAAGAGAAACGCTGACAGGCTGAAGCTGTGAGGCCTTCCTGGAGCATGTCTCCTACTGAGGCATCGTGCCCTGGCTGCTTAATGGCTGAACAAAGCTGCTGAGGGACCCATCTGTACCCTCCAGTGGCAGAGCTGCATCTGTGACAGTGAGGAGAGGAGTACCATGCGTGGTGCCAGTCCTTTGCTTCCAAAGAAAGAAGTACTGCTCTTTTTGTGGTGCTGCTGTAGAAGCTCTCCCCTGATCCTGGTGTTGAGCTGCCTGACTGCAGAAGCAGATGAATGGTCCAGTAAGTTGCCTACTGCGAGTGGAGCCTGTAGTCATGCTCACTATTAATACATTTTTGCAAACTTTTAAATGTAAAATAATATATAAAAATAACCTAGAGTGGTTGTGGCAGCCTTAAAAATTGCCTTCTGTACCAGTATCTGTAAATCCTCAGTTGCAAACTCATTATTTTATTCTTAAATTTTGTCCTAGAAAGGAATTAGGCCCTCTAGAAGATTGGGTCCTTTTTTTTAGGCTCCTGGAAGATCTTTTGATGGAACTCTTTAGCAGTATTTCTTCATTCTTCCCCAGTAACCTTCTAATTAACTGCAACACTGATTTGGTAGAACACGCTGAAAAGTAGAAGGTTAAGGAGAAAATCCAGCCTGAGAAGATGGGGCATCTCCTCTGTAAGGCAGTGTGGCAGCAGGTCAGGTGATTTGTTACTTCACTGACGTGTTTATCTTTCGCCTGATTCTTGCCCTGCTCAGGTTAATTGCTGTCGTGTATGGATTTAATGAATGTACTTTGGCACAGTTTGGAGGAATTACAGTCCTTCTCTGACCTGAAAGCATTGAGAACAGCTAACGAATAGGGCTACCGCTTGTCCAAAGTTCAGCAAAATATGTTTTGAGGTATCTTATCGTGCATAAGGAGGATGGAGCAGATCCTTTGTGTTGTGAGTGAGTTTGCTTTATTAGATTGCAAATAAACTCTTTATTTTTCCTTGGAGAAACGTTCCCTTGGGTGTTATCAGAAAAAAGCATAGAAAGATAAAAACTTGCTTCCTGGTTGTGGAAACATCAAAGCTGGCCCTTTGCTGTGTATTTTTGTAGTCTGTTCCCAGATATATTTGTGGGTCTGGAGGGGGTATATGAGATCACTGTAGAAACAGCTAGAATCATATATGTGGATAAGCACTTGAAGAATGCATCTGTGCTGTAAGTTGAAGTTTTTCAGTAGCATTTTCTGACCTTTGTGGCCTAGAGCAGTGTTACAATTCACGTATTGTAATGTGTTTGTGGATCTCCCTGCTCAGACTGGGCAGGGAGTGCCACTGAAATGTGATGGACTCGTTGGGGTGGGCTGTACAGCTTGGGAAAGACAAATGGGATTACTCGTCCACGTTTCACTACTGCTGTTTGCATCTTGGGCTTGAGGAAGTGCACCTCAGAAAAATACTGGATGGAAAAGGAGCTGAGTTCTCTCCACAAACAGGCAAGATTTTTTTCCCCAGGAACTCATATAGTCCTGCTTAAAAAAAAAAAAAAAAAAAGAAGAATGGAAGCCAGTCCTTCAAACCCCTGCGAAGGTGAGGCTTTCCAGACTGCTCCTAACAACTCTGATAAAGTTGTTTTCTGTGCTGCTGACAATTACAGTGCATCCTGTATTAACAGAGGTTCAGAAGTTCACTAGCAAATGTTGGTTTTTTTCTTGCTGCAGCTGTTGTTTGAACACAAATGCCTAGTGATACAGCAGCACGCAAACTGCAGTGTCACAGAATAGATCCAGTGTTATCTGTGTTAACACGCTGAAACCAAACGCTGTTACATACCTGTATGTGCTCAAGTTTTTTAACGTGTTTCTCCTCACAAGCTTTCAGACCTTAAGTTCACAAGATCACAGGTTGCTAAGGTGATCCTGGAGCTCTGCTTGTGGCTTCTTTCAACAGCAGTGTTCTGCATGTTGAGATTCAGTAATAGGTTTCCCAAGGACCGGGCAGTTTGTGGAGAAAACAATTTTTCAGCACTCAGAATGGTAATAGGAGTTTTGGTAGAGGCATATTGTGCTTAAATGGGGACCCAAATAGATGTGCATTTGTTGTAAGCTCCAGCTGCCCTAATCCTCCAGCACTTTGGTCCTTGGGATGGGACAGGCTGGCTGCAAGCTGATGCTTTCTTTACCACTCAGGGCTGCTTCCTTGTGCAACTTCTCCTTTTCCTTTCCCCTTGCTTTCACCTTGGTCCTGCTACTCTGCTGTGAAAGCTGCGTCAGGACTGTCCCTGCTACATCCGCACGTCACTTCAGCCTGGCCAGACCTATCCCACATGGCCACACAGCCACCAGAGAAGGAATTATCACAGCCAGGTGCTCCGGTTGGCTCCAGGGTCCCTAAAGCAGTGCTTTGCCAACGGCTCAGTTAGGTACAACTGATTCACAGCATGGACGGATAGGAAAACCTGACTGTAGAGAAGATGCATATAAGAAAAACATTTGTGCCAAGTTAATTTTATCGTAGTTTCAGAATTTCACAAAATCAGCTTGTCCCTGGTCCTTCAAAGCAAAGCTTGGCAACAGGAGAAAAGGAATGGCACGCATGAGGTGCATCCAGGACTTCTGCTTTATTGCACTGACAGAACCAAATTGTTCAATCTGTTGCCTCATCTGTTTCTTGCCATAGCTGGGAGTTGTAAAGGTCAGGCCGTTGCAGCACAGAGACTGTCATAGTGAACATGCTGCACCTCGCAGTGTTACCAGCTGGCTAGTGTGTCGCTCCCAGTGAACGCCCAGGCTCCTTCCCAAAAACCACGAGCAGCATCCTCTGCCTATTTTGGGACTGCGGCAAAGTCAAAAAAGTTCCTGAAAGTGGCAGTGCCCTGCAGGGTCAGCACTGTGCGGGGGTATTGGGACAGCGTATCCAAATCAGGAATGAATGTTGGGTACTGAGTGATACAAAGAAATAGGTGGGAACCGGGCTGGTGCTGAGACTGAAAACATTCTCCTGTTAACATCTCATCCTCAGCAACTGCGTATCTTAAATGTATGGGCCGGGCGCAGGCAGACTGAGCGTGCCTTGTCATGCTTCTGACCAACCCTACTTTTCTTATATATACTTCTGTTTTTCCGTGGGTTTTTTAATATATTAAATGATGAAGCTTGGGTGAAGATCGATGACACCTTCTTGGCAGCGTTTGCAAGACAAAAACAGAAGGAAAAGCCAGGTGTTCTTTCACTCTCCGCTCAGTGCTTCGTGCCCGTGGATGCATGCAAGCCACTCCTCACACAGCATCCCCTGGAAATGTTTTTGTAACTGTGAACTATAGACACAGTAAGCTGGGGCTCGGGGAGCAGTCTCGTGCTGTTGCAGCCCCTTATCTTTGCAGAATCCAGATTCATTCTTCCCATTGTGTTAAAACTCCGAAGTCAGCTCCAAACAGAGTGCCTCACGGGTAATAGTGGCTGATTTTTGTGGCAGGCCGTTGGTAGGGGTTGATTTTTCTTCTGCTTTAGAAGAAAAATGACAATGACTGAAAATTTTGTTTTTAAGAATAGAAGTTTAGCAGGAAAGAAGTAACTGCCTAACAAGCAGGCGGTGCGGCAGGGCTGCTGCTCCGATGGGGTGCAGCAGCTTGTTCAGGACAGGCTGCAGCAGTGCCCTGGCCTCCAGGTGCCTCTCAGCTCTGGTGCCTGCAGCCTGTGTGGCTGCCCCTGCACATGGGGAGCTGGGCACTGGGCTGCAGAGCTGTGGCTGTCTCCTTGCAGCTGGTTTGCTGGGTGGGAAGGGAGCAGGGCACCTACTGTGCCCTGGGAAGTGAGGGAACATTGCCTTCCACCTGCTGGACACGAATCCCATTGCCTGCTTTGGGAGTGGCTGTGAGGATGCTGCTTTAGCACTGTGTTGTTGCTGCGTTCAAACCGTGAAATGATCGGTCGAGTTTAGGTTTCTGAGATAGGCAAGCAGATTTTTTGGCAGGTAGAACGACTTAAGGGGGGAGGAAGGCATTTGGCAAGTTGCACCAGCTAGTATTCTTTGTTTGGCTAAGCTAGCTGAACTTCTCATGTTCAGTATTTGAAGATTTCTGTTCTATTGTTGGTCAGGGTGAAACGTTGCCCTAACTTGTCCTTTGTTTCTTCAGATCTTGATAAGGTGGCCAAGCTGGCATTGGACTTAACGGAAGGGCTGTGGTTTAGGTTTCAAAACTGACTTGGAATGCATGTGAGCATGCAGTGGTTTCTTTCTTTGGTTAAGAAACAAGAGGGCAAAAAGAGAAGGGTAGAAGCTGTACTGATGTCAGCACTGTGTGATCTGTCCGTGCATCCTGGGTTTGGCTGTGTGCTGCTTGTTCTCCACAATGCTGGTAACTGTGATGTGCTTTTCCTTCCTTGAAGGTGCCATTCTTGGCAGATCAGAAACACAGGAGTGCATCTACTACAACGCTAATTGGGAAAAGGATAAAACAAATCGCAGTGGCATTGAGCCTTGTTACGGAGACAAAGATAAAAGGCGACACTGTTTTGCTACGTGGAAGAATATTTCTGGATCAATTGAAATTGTGAAACAAGGTTGCTGGCTAGATGACATCAACTGCTATGACAGGTAAGTTTGCTTGTGAGCTTCAGTTGTACGTTTGTGCTGTATTGCTCATCTGTAATTCCTACAACCTCTCTTCTGCAGTTGGTGACTGAGGCACAGGGTCAGCACGGTGGCCTGGGAATGGCTGCATTTGTGCTCGTGCCCAAACGGTCATGGGATGGTTTTTTTTTGCTCACTTAACTACATGGTTGGACTAGATGATCTTGTAGGTCCTTTCCAACCTAATGAATCTATGAATATGTACGGACCCAGCTTCATCTAAGTTACCTTATGGTGTTTACAGAACACCACGTGCTGCTCTTATTTACTTTGTACTAAAACACGTTTAATTTTTATTTATTTAGGCCAATAGATTTTTTTTCTAGCAACTTACTCTCAAACAATGCCAATACATTTACTGAAAACAGAATTTAGAACTTTGTAGTTCACTTGCCCAGGTGCTTTGGAGCAGGAGGATCAGTGCAGTGTGTCTGTGCTTTGCTTAGATCTGGAAGCATTTTGCCTGTGTGGGGCTCACCTCAGTAGCAGTGCTGAGAGACACTGAGGGTTTATGAATTCCAGTCATTTTAGTGTGGCAGATGGTGCAGCAAGTTCCCGTGAGCATTCACAGCAGGACCTGAGCTTGTTAGGGACTGGCTGGGTAAAGGTCGTGGCTCTTAAGAAATAGTACTGCATCTCTCAGGAAACAGTACTGTAAGCCTTTAAAGTACTGTACTGACTGTTTGTCCATTAAAGTTACTATTTGGAGAGGGAAATAATGAAAAATAAACAAATAAAAGCATGAAAGGTGTGTATTAAATGTATTTCGAGGTAATTTGGGGCTGGTTTTTGGAAAGCTTTCTTGTTGTGTTTGTTGAATGTGTAGAAGAAACCATCGTCATTCTTTCTACCAAATAAAGTTTCCCCGTGCTGGGATGCTTTTTTCTGATAGTTTACAACTAAGTTGTATTCAACTTACTGGTTATCTGTTTCTCAGAGGAGAAGCAAAGCATCTGCAGCTCTCCAAAAGAGTGCATGCTGCTGTGTTTGTCTAAAACATCCCTTAAACAAAACCTTATCTCTGGTTTACTAAACAGAGAGTTACAGTGTGATGAACTCCAAGCAGCAGCACATTAAGAACATCGAAGAACGAATGTGCTGTGGATGTTACAGCACGGCCTGAATGCAATAGCCAGATCTATCAAATAACCTAGTTTTTGAAGATGAACCTGCAACTTTTATGGAGGTCTTTAGCAATGTG
Source organism: Callipepla californica brunnescens (assembly GCA_023055505.1). NCBI lineage: Eukaryota > Metazoa > Chordata > Aves > Galliformes > Odontophoridae > Callipepla > Callipepla californica. Next base: position 18,688,215 of record JALIRH010000010.1, read on the forward strand.
CAGTGTCTGTAGCTGTTCCTTCAGGATCTCCAGGCTCGCTGTCTGCTGTCAAGTTGTTGCTTTCTGTGTTACTCCTCTTTTTGTCTCCTGACTCCAGCAGTTTCAGCTTGCGAGTTCATAGAACTCCTGGCCTGCTTTGAAGTCACTGACTGAAATAAACCCTTTCCCTAAATGTAATGCGTGCATGCAGGAGAAGTCTTAGAATGTCAGTATGTTCTAAAAATGCAATAAAATAATTCTCCTCCCTTTTTATCTCCAGTGTTTGCAGCCCTGTTCTGTGAGACTGTGCTTAAACGTTCACCATTTGCTCGTTTGTTTTGCACGTGCAAACACACATCTTGAACTGTTCATCAGTACAGCTCTTCTTGATTTTTTCTGTTAGGAAAACAAAACGTTCTGTTTCAGTTTTACTATGAACAATATTCTCATCACTGCAATATAAAATAATAACACAAATTTTGTTTCCTCAAATTTCACTGTACCAAAATGTGTTTGTTTGGGATTTTTTCAGCAAAATAGATAAGATTAATAAAGCTTTTTGTTATTATCTTTTATAGGAATGATTGCATAGAGAAGAAAGACAGCCCTGAAGTGTTCTTCTGTTGCTGTGAAGGCAACATGTGTAATGAGCGCTTCTTCTACTTCCCAGAAATGGAGGTCACGCAGCGTAAGTGGGACTGACACACTGATGGGGGGACTGCATAGCAGAGCTCAGAAATGTCCAGTACTGTGCATGTGCGGGAGATGAGACTTTCCAAATTGTTACAGGCTTTTTTTTTTCTAACAGAAGGTTTCTGATTCCCAAATGAGAAAGAGCTGTGTGCATTCATATTAAGAACCTGGAGAGTTACTAGTTCCTTTCTCAATTTTGAAAGCTCTCAATACAAACAAGAATAATAATTGAAGAAACGCACTCGGCTCTTTTCTGAAAGTGAGAAGAAAGAATAATGTGAAATAATTGGCTGTTTTAATACACTGGAGTTGCTGTCAAATCTTACCTTAATTGTAAAGGCAAGCTTCTGTAAGCATTTAGAAGTCACTAGGCTAATAGCAGCATCTCCACATGCACACACCAGCCTAGGAATGCTCCTCTTCCTGAAAAAAATGCTTGCAGTATTTCTTTGAACTGATTGAACCTTAAAAAAAGAGTCAGCAGGATTTCTTCCTAAGCCACAAAGCAGATCAGATAGGCAGACTTTAATTGTTTTAAGAAAACAAGCAGGAGATGATTAGGTTATTCTTGAATATCTTCTTCCAGTCAAGAATCTCCTGATCTTTGTTGGAAAGCTATCATTGTTAATAAGTGAATTGAAAACAGCAAATGTCTTGTGCACCACACAGCCAGAGGAAGGTGTGATATTAAATAACCTTCCTGTGAGACTGAAGTAATCTTCGGTGACCCAGGAGATGCTCCTGTCAGTTCTGTTAGTGGTACTGCTCATGGAGTAACAGACATTCCTCACTGCTCTCATGAAGCCTCTTTTGCCCCAGAAGTTCCTCTGGAATCCTCCCTGAGATACTTAGGGAAGTGTCTTCAGCTGGAGAATTTGTACCTCTAGCAGATGAGCAGAGCCTAGATACAGTGGCAGATTATTTCTGGCCAGCACTCCTTACTGATGACATCTTGCTATTTGCATTCTGAAGATTAAACCTCTGCGTTGATTCCTTTTTTTTTCATTGACTGATGGTGTTCTTTCAGTCCTTTAAAACAAAAACACCTCTTACACAGTGTAGATAGAGAAGGAGTAGGAGCACGAAGCAGCTGTGTGTGCTGGCACATTAGTCAGGGGTTCTAGGTTATCTCCACGTTTTCCAGAACTCAGCCTTTCAGGTACATACATGTTTATTATGTGTGCTACTAAATCAAGTATTGTTAGCCTGTTGTACTGATTGCATGATGTTTAGAAGGTCAAGATGGTAGATTTTTCCAGCGATGAATGAGTTATGTCCTTTCTTTTTTTTTCCTTTTAATTCCCTTCAGCAACTTCCAATCCAGTCACGCCGAAGCCACCTCTGTTCAATACCTTGCTTTATTCACTGGTGCCTATAATGGGAATTGCAGTGATTGTGCTCATTTCATTTTGGATGTACAGACATCACAAGCTAGCATATCCTCCAGTACTCGTTCCAACCCAAGTAAGTTGCTGCATTATGATTTCTTTTTGTTTGTTTTTTTTTTGAAGGTAAAAAGCCATGTCTGAATCAGAGGGGATAAAATTGTGCATCTTTTGCATGGCTGAGGTCTCCTGCTGCATTGCTGGTTTAGAGGTGTCATCGCTTGGTATCAGCAAGAGCAAATAATTCAGCTTCTACTTCAACAGCTTTGTGTGTTTTAATTGATATTTGCATGTGTGAGGATCTGTTTTAAAAAGCTAGGTTTTGGGGCTGTGAGGAGCTGCACAGCACAGAAGTTCAGGCTGTACATTGCTGGGAGGTGAGGGAAGTCCATCCATCCCACTGCTGCTGTGTGTGTGCTGTGTGCAGGTGCTCTCACGTACTCCTGAGGCTTTTTGTACTGCTTAGCTTACCACAGAAATGAAGGAGAGAGGCTAAGTCACAGTGGCAATCTGCAGTGAATGGAAAATAGACACTAGGAAAAGCATAGCTATTAAAAAAGCATGGAACTGAACTACAGGTTCAAGGGAATACGAAGGAAAATATATAAGGAAACGTAGTCCAAGGGCTGAGCTCACCTTGTGGCTTCTGTTCTTCACGTCATCTTTTTCCTCTTATTTCTTCATGCAAATATTATATTTCGTCTTAAAACGTCTCAGTTCTGTCACAGTTCCTGTTTTACCTGGGGCACGTTTTGAGGTGGTTGTCCTATAATGTAAACTGGCTTCATGGCATCTAAACCAACTTTTACTGCTGTGTGTTTGTGGCTTCTGCTGTTGTCAGGCTCCAGCTGATCCTGTAGAGGTATCTAATAGCATGTAGCAGGATTGCTTCTATTCAGCTGTGTGCAGAGGTTGGGCTGAGGTTAGAAGGTCATTCAGGAATGAAGTTGAGACGACGAAATCCTCAGAACTGAAGTAGGAGAGGTCCCACAACATCCGAGGTTTTGGAGTCAGATTTGAGCTTAAGCTTCCTGAGCCAGTGCGGTGAGTGCTCAGCTGAAATGCCTCACCTCTCGTACAGTGGCAGTTCCATTTATGAGGATGTGAAGTTAAAGCACTTGCTATTCTGGGTAGGATTGTGTTTGTTTGCACGCGTTTGCCCTGCGCTGCCAGCTGCTGTGAATTTTTCCATGTTCTTAACCTGTGGTTGAGAAATCAAATTGTTTTGCTTTCAGTTTCATAGTAACAGATAAGAAAAGTTTAGGAGGAGGCAGTGGGCATAACTGCTTGGCAGGCTGTAAGAGCACAGTTCAGAGGGAAAAGAAGTGCTTCATGTACCTTGCTTCATGTAGATCTGTTAGCATAACTTGCATCCATTTCCATTTGCCTGTATTTGGGTCTGTATGCCATCGTAGCAGTCTTCATTGTAAAACTAAGTTTATACATGCCAGTTGTGTAAGTAATTTCACTTTTAGACTTAAAGACAGCATCAGAAGAGCAAACACGTGTGAAATACTTGCCGTATATCAAGAACCAGAATTTTGGTTTTCTTCCTTTTTACTGGAGCTCTTTTCTTCCCTGGTTTATGTGCAGTACAGGAGTGGACACGTCATAAATTTTTAATAAACAGGGTAATAACCTGTTGGTTAATGCCTAGATTGTATCTGCTGGGATAAGTATATGTTGGTGCATGAGCTAGTTATGGTGTAATAACATTTTCTTATCTTGTGGTGAATAGGCATTAAGGTTTGATGTGGAAAGTCAGGAAAAGCGACTTCTGCCTGAAAATCTAAATGAAATTATGGAAATAAAAGATATAAATATTCTCCCATAGGCAGCAGAGCAGTGTTTCCCACTTAAAATTTGGTTACAGCTGATTTCAATGGGAAGCAGGGGAAACAGGAAGAGAGGGAGCAGTATTAGTAGTTTTAGAACCAGAAAGCAAATATTTAAATAATTTAATTAGTATATTTAATAAGTAGGGCATGAGTGGAGTCTGTAGGCAAATGTGTTCTTATCCGAGTTACTGCAGCCATCGGTGGGCTGGTTTAATGAGATGCACAGCAGATATTCACTAGAAAACATCAGTTACTGCGTGAGGTAAAAAGAGAGGGCTGTGCACAGTGCTGGGAGTGCTGAGCAGCAGGATGCCCTGACAGCGAGCTCTGTCTGCACAAAGTAAAGGGGGAGGGGGAGAAATGAGGGAGAATAAAAAGGAGGAAACGCCGGGGAATGAGGAATGTTGGAAGAATTAGGAGGAGTGAGTAAATAATTATGCTGTAGGGAAAGGGACTGTGTGGTGGATTTGAAATAATAAAAAAGAAAAGAGAGAGCAGTACGGTGGAAATCCTTGCTGCCTGCAGCCTAGCTAAAGCAGCCTGTCAAATTTTGTAAAAATCTCTCAGCCCTTAAACTCTGTGATGAGTTCTTAGCAAACGCAGGCTTGCAAAATCGTTTATATAAAACACTTTGCCAGAGCTATTTCGTCTCCTTATTTATGTTAGGACCTACCGTGCAGCAAACACACAGTCCATATGTCTGACCAGCTCACCAGAGAGATGGTTTTCAGCATTTGAAGCTGTGTGTTTTTGTTTAGGAAGAGTTACTCGTGCTCAGGTAACTCACGAGCACAGAGTGCGCTGCAGGTGAAGCACTGCAGCCTGTGTGGGCTAAAGCTTGCGCTCAGCTTGGGTGCTTTAGGTTTCCCTGCTGGATTTCCTGGTGGAAACGTGAATGTGGATGGCAGGGAGTTGATCTGCTATGCTCATTTCTTTTCTTACATCTCTTGAGCTTGGGCCAGGGTTGTCGCTCAGCGCTAATTGCGACTGCGGTGTTACCACTCTGTCATGCCACAGATAGGACCACGACCTATTTTGTAGCAGAACTGCCACAAGTCACACTTGTGTTTTTTTTATCAGTTCGCAGAGCTGTGGCTCCCAACGTTCTGCACCCGCACTGTGCAGAGACAGATTAACCTCATGTCCCTTTCGTGAAGTGCCCAAGTTATGAATATCTCTCTGGATCACAGAGTTGCTTTTTTCGTTTTGTGGTGTGTTTTTAAAATAAGAGTCATCTGCTGTGAGGGCTGGAAAAAGCTTTGTGGATTCGCATAATGTCATTCTTCTCAGCCTATTTTTACGCTTTCTTCTGAAACATTTGGAGTTGCTTGGGTCAGAGATGCTGCATGTGTTTAATCGCTGTGCAGGAGGGAGCCCTGATCTGGACCTGCTTGGTGTGACTAGAAATTCAAAAGCTTGCAGTGAACAGATCCTGTTTAAACTCTGCTGCTCTGTATCAAACAGTGACATGAAAGCCACTTGCCTCCATATGCATCCATAAAAGCAAGCTGGGTTCCTAAGAATTACCATTTCTTTCTCTTCTGCTCACAGAGGATTGCACAGGACTTTGTGGTGCACTTTTTAACCTCGTGTCTATTGCCTTGTTTAGCTTTTCAGCCAGGGTTCCCTATGCTGAGCACATTAATCTCGTGTCATTCATTTTTTCACCTCTTCCTCCATATGGATGAACCTCAGTGCTCTGTCACATATATGGAGGGCATGCCTTGTTTCCAGAGCCATGTGCTGCCTAAACCAGGACTTCCTCTTAATTGTAGCCCATAGATCAGATACATAGAGACACTGGACTGCTCATCCCTCGGTGCTCTGAGTCTCAGAAAGCAGTCTGTGTTCGACGGATTCCTCCCATCATCACCACACCACCTTCAGCACAGCTTCTCCTGAAGGCAGCAGTGCATGAGCAGACCTGTGTCGTGATTTTGCTATTGCAGTTTCAGCTGTGTGAAGTCAGAACTGAGAGCCATTCCACAGAACGTGGAACGAATAACGATGCAGGGGAAAAGAATGATTCATTTTCAGAAACAATGGCAGTGCGTATCAGTGGGTAAATCTTTAGTGGTTGGCACTGGGGAAAGGGTTTCACTTACTGTTTTTGTTCCTTAAGCTAAGTTTGAGCACACTAAATAATCTGCTTGGGGCTATTAGAATCTCTGGGACAATCTGTCCCTGTGCCACACAAAGAAAATTGCAGTTGGCTGCTGAAGAAGAATGGCAAAATGAAATGAAATGGTCAGGTTTGTTCCACTTTGCTCTCCCAGTCACTTCTGCTGTTGTTGTTAGGTTTTAATAGAACCGTTAAAACACTTGAAAGGTGGAGGATAAGAAAAGGAGGGATGTTTTATCAAGAATATATTCCAGACTTGGGAAGATTTTTAGCTACTGGAAGAATACACAGCTGTGTGAAATGGGAAAAGGGATCAGCAGAGCAAAGCTGGAGGTGTTGGACATGGGAAGAACTTTGTACAGGCTGCAGGGTTGGGGCTGCTGGCTAGCTAGGAAGGAGTTAAGGTTGAGTGGTTGCCGGTGGTTAATGAATCATTAACGTGAAATGAGTGGCAATGTTAGTATTAAAAAGGAAGAACCAAATGAGCCCTCGGTGGGGACTGCCGGAAGCGTGCAGGACTTTGTATTCCGTGATGGTGCCTTTGGATCTTCAGCTATAACGAGAGTTTCTAGAACTGGTTCCAATCAATAGCTGCAGGGACGCGGGAGGAAGCTCTGGCACCATGTGGTGCTGCCCGAGGAGAAGGAGATGTGTTGAGCCGCTGTTTCGTACGAGCAGAGCTTGTTTGTTCACCTGCTGCTTCAGCACAAGTGTGAGCGCACGCAGATGTACCCAGGCTGGGCAGGGGCCGTTCCCTGACAGATCCAGAGGTGGAGCAGTGCTCTCATTTTGCTTGGCTGCTGTTTCAGGCATAGGGACATGGGCAGCTCGGAGCAGGAGCATCAGTGGGCTGTGGACTTTGTATTGCTGCGTCTGAGTTGCATGGTGTTAGAAGCACACACTGAGTAGTTGTTGTCATCCTGGGAGCACCGGTCACCGAAAGAAAGTTGGTTGAAGGGGTTTTTTTAACTTCTTTTCTGGTGTTTTCTCCCTCTGATGAAGTGCCCCACACATCTGCAGGCTGTGTGAGGGCTGTGGGATCAGAGTTGGGCTCAGGGGGCTTCAGCATCACCCGTGGCTGTGCTGGCTGAGCCAGGAGTGCTGCTCCGGGCACCCGCATGGCAGCAAGCTATAAATCAGACCCAGCTAATCTAGCCTTCGAGAAATGCTCCAGCCCTCCTATTATTAATTATTTAGATAATGCTAAGTGTGTGCTAGACGGTTCTTGAGCTGAGGGAAGGCTGCTGTTGGCCCCAGCTCAGTAGAATCCAAAGAACGTAAAGACAAAGGGAGAAGAAGGGGATGATTGCAGCTCCGGGGCAGCTGGATGCTTCCAGCCTTTGGGTGTCATGCTGTTGCACTGTGTGATGCAAATACAAAGGACACAGAAAATGAGTGAGGCATAAGCTCAGAAGGAATGAAGTATCTCTGAGCTTTCTGACTTGGAAGCAGCATGAACAAGCTTGTCTCGTTGAAATGTGTTTTCAGTTTCAGTAACAGAGCTCTCTCGCTCTTACATTTTTGTAATAGATTTCATTCAGTGCTCTGCGAACCATCGTTTGTTTGAAAATAAGTCTCAGACATTGTAACTGTACCTTATGTGTGTGGGATGTGGCGTTTTCAAGTTCCCTTGTCCTGGTTCCAGCTGAAGTGTGCCAGATTCACTGAACAAACTGCTGATACAGATCCAGCGTATGAAGACCCATTTGTTAGCGAGGGTTGGTCGTAGCTCAGACCTTCGGAAGGTTCCATTTTCCTCAGCTAGGTACTAATTACTGGGTACTCTCTTTACAAAACAAAGTACAACGGTGCCCTCTGCCGTGCAGTTGGGAGCATAACGAGCTCAGTTGCATAACTCGTGTGTAAGTATGGTCTGCACGTGTTAATACACTGCTGTGAGGTAAGGTTCGTGTAGGCACCTGTCATGGGCTCTCTGTTTTTAACTGAGATCAGTTCAGCTGATGGTCTGTATTAAAATCTTTATTTTTGCTCATTTTTCTTTGCTGGCATATCAATATGTTGGTCTTTTTTTTTTTCCTTTTTCCATTTTAAATGCTCTGTTACCAGTACAGGAAGGTATTGCTATCCCCATGAAGATTTTTGTTGTTAATTCGCAAGCAGTTTATTTTGTCTCTTTTCTTCTAAACTGTTTTCTCATCCCATTCTTGATGTAAATAGTAATTTCTTTTGCCTGTGTTTTTTTTCCCCCCTTCAACAAGCACGCCTTTCATATAATGATTGAGGTAAGATGCATTGATGTTTGTTCATGGTTATGGAACTTTCTGTGGACTTGTAAGAAGTTGTTTTGGTATGAATTCCGTTCTTGCAATATTTCGGACCAGAAATCCGTAAGCATGCGGGGTTGGAAAACAAGAGATTCAGTCTACTGCTTGTGGCTTTCTTGAAGCCTGCTGCCATTTCTCAGCCTGAGGAGTGAGGTGTCTGCAGGGCCCGACGTGGAGCACACCATCCAGCAGGGCAGCAGCACGCCCTGCCCAGCACTGCCCTGTCCCACTGCGGTCCTGGGTCATCCTGTGTGAGAAATAGAGGCCTTTGGCTTCAGGAGAGATGTTAGCTGGAGGGGAATGCTCTGGCACCACTCGGCCTCTGCTTTGGCTTTATCGTTGGCTGCAAGTGACTTTCACTTCCATTCACAAACAGCTGAGAAGTGTTGGTTCAGAACCACGCTCGTCACTGGTAGGCACCTAGTGAACAGTGAGGAGCCAGGCAAGGTTTGAGCTGGGGTCTGAATGCTCAGTTTTCGTTGTCTCTGTGCAGATTCTCAGCTGAAATGCCCTGCGAGCATGCTGCAGAAGGAAATAGGATGGTGCTATCTATCCAGATATCTCACACCTGTGAAGGACCATCAGGGAATCTCTTCTGTTCCTTGTTCTGTTTTGCTCCAGTGAGGGGAAAAATAAGTGCTGTGGCTACAGGCTACTACCTTGTTTGTATGCATGTGGGGAGAGTGTAAGGTGCTGTAAAACATGGGGGAGTTTGTGGGGTGAAAAAGAGAAGAGTTGCTAGGGAATGAAGCATGAACATGTTGATACGTATCAGAGTCAGTTTTAGACCGGGTTACTGAATTTGAGTTCTGACGTTTTACTCAGCTTGGGTTCCCACGTGTTATCTGAGTGAAAATGAACCCGAACTTGAAAGAGAAATGAGAACTTGTTGCCCACGTTCTAATATGAGCTGCAGAGTAAGTGGAACCAAGGGGAAGTGAGGCACAAGTTAACACCATGCACACGAGCTCTGGAAGACCTTGTTTTAGTTTGGAGTCAGAAGAGAGAAGTGTCTTTGTCCAACCACGTGTGGGCTATCGGTTCTTGTGCAGCTGTCCATCCAGTCTGTCAGATCTTTAATGCAGTCATAGTTTCCCAGTTGTTATCCTTCTCTCCGACCTTGAGAACCGTCCCCGAGGCACTTAGGGAAACCTAAAAACGATTTGTTTATGTTGAGTCAGTTCTGTCTGATTTAAGTCAGGGTTTGTTTGGATCAGTGTGAGTTTGGAGTTCAGAGAAGTGTTCTAATGCCAGTGGATGTACAGCAAGCACAGAGTGCTTCAGAACACCGTCAGGTTTTTGGGCAAGGGGTGCTGGAAGGAAAGCAGTTTGGGATTGTTCTCTTAATTGGAGCAAGTCCCGAGGTTCAGAACGGGGTCACACAAGTCGTGTCGTTGCATGTTGTTCAGTCCCCGGGTGCCACACGTGGCTCAGGATCCGTAACAGCTTCTCAGTACTCAGAGCTTTTGTGAGTAAACTTGGGCGTCTTGCTTCCAGCTTTGCACATCTTCTTGCCATTCTTGTCACTATCTCAGGTTGAGGACAGTGAGCTCCCTGCTGCCTGCAGTGCTCTTAAAGGGCTTTGGTGCTGAACGAAGGGCAGCGCAGCAGTGGCATCACGCATTGCTGTGCGTCAGCGCTTCCAGGAGCAAGAACTTTATCCTGTGTTAGAAGCAAGCTTTAATTCTTCACCTTCCCTATTGTTCATCCAGCTGAAAGCCAGCTGTGCTGATGTAACAGTGTTGTCAATCGCATGGGCAAAAGAACTCCATCGGTTCTAGAGAACAGTACTGTCACTTCTCCAGTTTGGATTTGAAATATCCTATTTCCACAGGTACTGAGTTCTGGTTAGTTTATTTGAACAGATAGAAAGCTATTTACAGAACCAGTCCTTTTTGAAGGATCCACAACAAGAAAGAGAGTATTACTGTGCTTAAAAGGCTCTGAAGCTGTTGGGATGCAGAAGCTCTTGTCTCCAATCTCTCAGCAGTGAAGGGTACTTAAAACCACAACTGTTCAGCAAATGCCTGTAACACGCACGAGGTTTTTGGTGTTGCCAGCTGAAGTAACTACTGACATCTCTCTGGTTTTGCTGATGCAACTGCTCTGGGATTTTTCGTTCTTCTTAGAACTGCACTACAGCTGTGGCCGGGTGGGGAGAAAACACAAGTGAGCCCTGTATGCTGGGCACTTGAACAGGGCACTTAGGGGTTTTGCACCGAGTCCTGCAGTGCAGCACCTTCCTTCCATTTTAGGTTGCTGCTTTCATGCCTAATGTAAGGCCTCTGCTGTGTACAAGCTGCTCTGAGTGGCTGGCTGAAAGGCAGGGTGAGGGAACTCACAGGGGTAGCTCCATCTCTTAAAAAGGTGCCAAGTGAAACTTGATTGTCCCTTAATTTTTGCTGTGCTTTTGTACGTGGTTAGGCAGGTCTGTACTGTGATTGTTGTCATGCTGTCGCTTGCACATCAGTCCCGAGCATGTGTCACAGTCTGTTTCTTTCCTTCCCGTGGAGAAGAGTTGCTGTTTTGTTTCTGATTTGTCTGGGGGAATTTGTTTGCAGGAGGGTTGGGTGTATGGTACCGAGTCTCAGTTCACAAGACATTATTTCTAGATCACACACGTACTGTAACAGCAGTGTTAATTAATGGCATTTACCTAATTTCAGGATCCTGGGCCGCCACCACCTTCGCCATTGATGGGTTTGAAGCCTCTGCAGCTGCTGGAGATCAAAGCCAGGGGACGATTCGGGTGTGTGTGGAAAGCACAGCTACTGAACGAGTATGTTGCAGTCAAAATATTCCCTATCCAGGTAGGCAAAAGATGTCAGTGTCCTGCGTTGCCTCACTTGCCATGTTTCCCCGTCTCCGTGAGAGCTTTCATCACACACTGTACGTGTAGTCATTGCAAAGACCTTCTCAGGCACAGAAAATACCTTCAGCCCAAGCATGCATGGTTTTATTGGGTTTTGCTGAAGTATCTCAATGCAGAAAGCACGTCTGTGAAACATAAATTCTGTGCAACCGTAAACCAAAGAGAACGTACTTACTTAGCATGAGTGCTTGAATTCTGTTTGTGGTCCTCGTGTGTCTTTCCATCACTTGGGAAGGATTCAGTAAAGCTGTCATCGTGTTGAGGTGTCTGACACAGACGGTGCCTTCTATGGCATTAAGTTGGTGCTCAGTGTTGGTTTTGTTTGTTGTTTAAAGGACAAACAGTCGTGGCAGAACGAATATGAAATTTACAGCTTACCTGGGATGAAGCACGACAACATCCTGCAGTTCATCGGCGCGGAGAAGCGAGGCACGAGCATTGATGTAGATCTGTGGCTGATTACGGCATTTCACGAGAAGGTTCGTTGCATGTGTGACCTTCGGGCAGGTTACTGCCATCGGCCCGAGGGGAAATGGAGGCTGTGAGTTAAAGGGCTCAGGGAGCGCGTGTTAGCAGGATCCCTTCAGGTGAACCTAACGTGCAACGTCGTGTGCCTGGAAGGCCACGGTCACCCTGAAAACGCGGGGCTGTCTTCATGAGGAGCTGTGGAAGCCTGGCTCCCATTGCTGGCGTGGTCGGCTGTGTGCAGTCTGTTGGTGTGTGATGCTGCCTCAGAGTGTACGTGGGCGCATCTCCGTTGTGCTCTGTCAGAGACGATGCAAAGGTTCACTTTTCCTTGTAGTTAAAGCTGGCAGTGTGTGTGTGTGTGACTGTCCAGAGGCAGGCAGACGGGCATACCGTGCTATTCCAGGATGGAAGCTAAGGAGAGGTTTTCTTGATCAGAAATGCACCTTACAATTGCTCTTTTTCGCTGCGCAGGGTTCATTAACGGACTTCCTCAAGGCTAATGTGGTCTCCTGGAATGAGCTGTGCCACATCGCTCAGACTATGGCTAGAGGCTTGGCTTATCTCCACGAGGATATCCCAGGGCTGAAAGATGGACATAAACCCGCCATCTCACACAGGTACGGGGCCGCGAGCTATTGGCAGGTGATGGTTAACGTGTACCTCGGAGCCAAAGGACACGAAATGTGGGCAGATACAAAAGTACTCAGAGATTCCTGTGGTAACTCCTTCTGGAGACATCGAGAGCCCAATAAGGGAAGTGCACACCGAAGCAGAAAGCTGGCTGATGTTTTATGGAGGGCAGCTGGGGGATGGCGGACAACGTAACCGCTCTTACAGTTCCTTAAGTATCCTGTGCAGTACATAAAATTGACAGGATAGCTTTTGAAACAGCTTAAATTCTTCTGTGGGTAACTTTAAGTAATACTGAATGGCTTCAGATGGAAACATCACACAAAAGCACAGTGTATTTGTTTATATGATATGACTTGGTGTGGTATTTCATGTTCTAGATTTCTAATTCTCTCCTTTACCTTCAAAGGGACATCAAAAGCAAGAATGTGCTGCTGAAAAACAACCTTACAGCTTGCATTGCTGATTTTGGTCTAGCTTTAAAGTTTGAGGCTGGAAAATCTGCAGGAGATACACACGGACAGGTAATGATGGGTGCTTCACAGAAACAGCACCGCTGTTAACGGTGTGTGGAGGGAGATGGACGTTTGTGCCTTCTTCAGGCAAAGGATGCTGCCTCATTAACCCAATTCTGTGATGGCAGTTCTGACCTTCTCACGGAATCAGTGAACGTTACTCAGTTCTGTAGATACTGAAGATCACAGCTTTGGGTGCCCACCTCACTGCATGCCCCTTCCCTCCCATTTCACACCCACCACTCTCAATCGCACTCTTCTAATGGGCAGGGGAAGAAAATGCGACAGAGAAAGGCCCCTGGGTTGAGATGAGGATGGGGAGGGCCTTCACCAGCTCCCATCAGGGGCAGAACAGATGCAGCTACGTAATTACATCACTGACTGTGGTCAGAATGAAGGGGTAGTCCCAGAGCTTCCTTTGATAAGTGTCTTCATATAACTTCCTAAGTTTGATTTGCTTTCCTTTGGAATTCTGTTACTTCTGTCACGGGCAGCTGTGGTCATAGTGTGTGCATTTTATGTTTCCGTGTCTTTCCAGGTCGGCACACGAAGGTACATGGCTCCTGAGGTTCTAGAAGGTGCTATAAACTTCCAAAGGGATGCGTTTCTGAGAATAGACATGTATGCCATGGGCTTGGTCCTCTGGGAACTGGCGTCGCGCTGCACTGCGTCAGACGGTGAGCAAAATGCCTGATGTGTTGAAATCCCTGTGTTAAATTGGTGACTGCTTTAGAGAGGAAACTCGGAAGATGGGTCACGCACAGTCGTGTGCAGTTAGGTGGCAGCCCTGTGAGCTGAGGAACAGAACGACAGCAGCAGGCGGTCACTTCATAACCAAATCTCTCCTGTATCTGACGGTCACTCTCTGCGTTTCCTTCTGGTGATGGCAGAACTCCTGATGTTTCATTTCCTGAGCTCAGCCTGCCGCTGTCAGTGCCAATCTGACTCTGTTTTCTGACATGAGGAATTTCCACTGGCCAACACATGTTCTATTACAGAGCATGGCTGCAGCTGATGATGCTCCAGCTGCTGGGACACCACGCTATCAGCTTCTGGTGATGGGCTGCATTTCTGCCACGCGGATCTGCTTTCCTTAAAGCAGAATTTGTGTTTTCACTTCTTTTGTTGGTTTGTTTGTCCCCAGGCCCGGTAGATGAGTACATGTTGCCGTTTGAAGAAGAAATTGGCCAGCATCCCTCCCTTGAAGACATGCAGGAAGTTGTAGTTCATAAAAAGAAGAGACCTGTTTTAAGAGAGTGTTGGCAAAAGCATTCTGTAAGTAGTTACGCAACCAAGTTTTGCCATGATTTGAATTTCAAGTAGTGTTAGTGCCGGGTGGAGTTGACACCGGTGTCTCTTAGGAAGCGTTTCTCCCTAGTAAAAATTAAAACAGGAACGCCACAAAAAGTTCTTTAGCTCAGTTCACTCAAGATGAGAGAGGAGAGATTCTCGGGGTTCACGCCGGCAGCTCGCTGTTGGGTTCCTTGCCCAGATGGCAGCCAGAAAGCGAGGTGTGAGGCCCCGTGACACCACGTTGGCAGAAGGGATGACAGGAGGCAGACGATGCGTGCAGGTGAGCCCACGCCGTGCTCCTCACCCCGCCTGTGTTTGCCCGCAGGGAATGGCGATGCTGTGCGAGACCATCGAGGAGTGCTGGGATCACGACGCGGAGGCCAGGCTGTCGGCGGGCTGCGTGGAGGAGCGCATTATTCAGATGCAAAAATTAACTAACATTATAACGACAGAGGACATCGTGACTGTGGTCACCATGGTGACAAACGTTGACTTTCCTCCCAAAGAATCCAGTCTATGATAGTTGCACTGGTCACGGCGCTGACCGACGGGACTCTTCACTGGAGCTGCTAAAGCTGACGGGACTGCTGCCGTCGTTCTCCGCGCCAAGCGGCCGCCGAGGGCTCTGGGAGCGTGGTCAGGAGCTGTTCCCTTTCGCTCCCCTCCTCCTCCCACGCACGGATCCGTGGGACTTTCTGCATTCCCTGCTCACGCCGAAGGACGCGAGGTGTCCGGGAGCCGATGGAGGAGCGGAGCTGTGCTGGCTGACGGAGCGTTCTACAGACTGACACCACATTTCTTAATGCCTGGCAGAAGAGACTAATTCCTTAAATGAACTACTGTTATTTTTTTTTTTTTAAATCAAACATTTCATTTCAGATTTAAAACAAAAAATCCCCAAGGAAAAAAAAAAAAACAACAACAACAAAAAAGAAAGGGTAACTTGTTTTTATTGCATTTGCCGTTGTTTATAAAAAAATGACTATTGTAATGCCAATATGACACAGCTTGTGAATGTTTAGTGTGCTGCTGTTCGGTGTACATAAACGTAATCAAGTGGGATATAGCGAAGAGGCTTCCAAGTATTACTGAACCTCCCTCAACAAGGTATACCTCAGTTCCACCTCTAAATTATCCGATTGACAACACTAACGAAATTGGAGTAATAAACCGATCCGTGTTTTTGTAAATGATGTACTTCAAATTCACTGTGTTATTTAAGAAGGGTAAGCTACGCTTCATGCCAACATAAGTGGCCATTCCTAAAGCAGTGTTTTTAGCCTTTCTCTTGTACTAGCTTGTTGTGTATAAAAAAAAAAGTGCTGTTTATTGAAACAAACTTTTTCCCTCCCTGTTTTAGTTTGAAGCTTTTCTCTTACCTCTGTTTCCCAGAGTATCTCATACATTTATTTAATGGAATACTATTTAGGTTTGCTGTGTCTGAGGAATAGTTGAAAGCTTAAGCATGACTTGTTTAATTTTCTGTGAGCTGCGACACTGGAAAGCTCTGAGCTCTTAGTTGTCTTTTTTTTTTTTCTTAAAGAGAAGTCCTTTTCCTATTTATGTTTGTGGAAGCTCTGCCTCGCTGTTCTGTTTCGCTAAGCAGGGTGCAGTGCTGCTGTGCCCCTGCTTCAGGATCACCTCAGGAAGCTCAGTTCCTCCTCCTCCCTCTCCGCTCTGAGCTCTGCGTCCTCGCTTCACGCTGCTGCGCACCAGAGGCGTATCCTACCCCGACTGCTGCCACAGCTCCCAGCCTAAAAACACTTCCGAAGTTCAGGGATAATCCAGCCACACGTGTAACTTAAATATGCAACGACAATTCAGAGGTAACGCGTAGCGCAGAGACGTAGGGAAGAACACTGCAATTGCTCTCACAACTCCACCTTCATTTCTGAGTTCGGGAAGCCATGCCATGCCACGGTCCTTCGGAGTGCAGAACGTGCCCTAAACCTCTGCGGCACAGAAGCACCGCGAGCCGCTGCTGTGCTGCTCTCACACCGAGCACTTGAGGGCTTTTGAAAGGAGCCTTTAATGCTGCAGTGAGGGCTCAGGGGGAAGATCCATCTATGCCCCCAAGGTGCTGCTTTAGGTGGCCTCCATCTCTGGCACAAGTCGTAGGGAGGAAGGGAAGGCATGGCCGTGCTTGAGGTGGTGTGGCTCAGAGGGGTGGCTGCTACCTGAGGCACAGCTCGGTGCTGTTCAGCTGGGTCACGCTGAGGAAAAGCTGCTGCTCGTGGCCACTTTCGATTGACCTTTCTGTTTTGCTTCCATTTTTACTCCAGGGTTGCCATCTCCTGCACTCAGCAGGGCGTAACCGGAGCTGCTGAGTTGTGAACAAATAAGGATCCACGTGTACTTTGCTAAAAGCCTTTCTGCTCCCGTTGAGTTTTAACCCCTTTTCCCAGCAGAAGTGGAATCAATACAGGCCAAGTTCTCCAAGATCAGTCGCGTCCAAAACACACGCAGCACAGCTCTGCGTTGCCCTTCGAACTCGCAGGGTCTGGCAGCACCCAAGATCACATCACGTTTTAAAGCTGCACTGGGATATATCCGAGCGTTCAAATACCGAGTTTCCTGCTTCACAACTGCAGGGTCCTGTGAAAGGGATCTCCACAGGATAAATAATAACTGGGTCAGGGGCAGCTGGGGAGTGCCACAGCCAGCACTGTGGGTGCCAGCAGGGCTCAGGGAGGTGGGTGCGGGTGAAGCGCTGCCATTCCCACCTGAGGCACTGCTGCTGTGCCCGTGTTCCTCTGAGCTCCCCAGAAATGCTGTGCATAACGGGGCAGGAAGGAGGCAGCTCCTCACAGCAGCACTGGTGAGCACGCTGCCCCTCGTCCAGCTTCTCAGCCGCAGCTCTGCCACGCTCCGATGAGGAACGCTCTGTGCAGAACGGCTCACGTAGCATCCTTGATGGAACATCTTTTACCTCAGATACTCAACCAGCAGTACTTTCTTTTTAATTATTGTTACTTTCAGTGCAGTTTCAGTCCGCATACTCTCCGTTACCTCTCAAGACTTTGGTAAAGCAATTATTTTAACTCTTTGTATTTTGTCAGTGTTTGGGCACAGGTTGTTGTACTACTGTCAAACGTGCTTGCTGTTTTTTCTGCAAGTACTCAAAACAAACCAACCCCCCCCCCCCCCCCAAAAAAAAAAGTGATTGTTAAATATTGTACAAATACAAATGTATGCTCTTTTTTTCCCCTATTTCCCCCGAAAGTTAAAATAATAAAAAAATGTGACTACTACTGCCACTTGTGGGTGCCCTCCTTCACGTCTGTAGCAGAAGCTGCTGTTTCTCTGCGCCTGCAGCAGTCTGTGAGAGCACTCAGGTGCCCCCTGCAGCACTGTGCCACGCAGCAGGGAGGAGCAGGGTGCTCTGAGTGGCACAGTGCTGCAGGGGAGGCAAACCGCTCTGATTCCTACAGAGTAAAAACAGTGAGGAAAGAGGGGGAGCTCGCTCTGTTTAGCTCGGCCATTCCAAATCAAACCAAACGCGGGGACAAGCAGCAAAGCACAGCTGAGAAACCTCCCTGCAGAAATTTATTCGTGGAAAAAGCGTTACAGCTCTGAGGACAGCAGTTACCTCCGAGCACCCGGCACAGCTGCGCTGCGGGGCTCCACGTGCTCACAACCAGCTCAGCGACGACGCTGCCCACTGCTTGACATCGGTGGGGCAGTTGGGATAGGCCTGCAGAGCATCCATGATCTGATTGTTGTCCAGAAGCAGTTTCATTAAGAGGTACTCTCGCTGGGAGCGCACGGAAGGTCTCTCGATGGGTTTGACCAGCTCCAGCTGCAGCAAGTGTTCGAACGCCTAAAACAAACGGACAAACGTCAGCAGGAGGAGCACACCGCAGGCGCTGACCGGCAGAGGGCAGAGCAGCACCGCCAGCACAGGGCTCAGCAGAAAGCACACGTCGGGTTTACCTTCATCACCACCGGCTTCTCGAAGTTGTACATGCAGTGAGCCTTCCTCTGTATGAACTTCTGGAACTCTGCAGGGTGAAGAGGCAGCAAAAGTTACCGGGGGTGAAGCAGGGGATTCGCCGCGCGTGAAGCCCGTGCGTTTCTCTCACCGTTGTAAACCATCTGGAAGTTAAACGGCTCTCCTTCGTAAACATCATTCAAGTGTTTCATAGCTATGATCAGGCAGATTTCCAGCACAGACAAACCTAGAGGGAAAGACGAGAGCTCTGAAAGCCTTCCTTAAGCTTAGCAGAAATGCCAGCAGCGCGCGTGCTGTTTTTAATACTTCTTGTGTGCTGTAAGCTTCACAGATTTGTGGTTTTTATCCTCGTAACTGTGATGAAGTGCCAGGATTGAGACGCTGGGTAAAAGCACAGCATCAGTTCTGCACATACTTGATGCAGGAACATTAAAAACTGTTTCTGTCCAAGCCCACAAACTTAACTGCAGCAGAAAATCATCGCTGCGGATGACGCTGCGAGCTTTACCGTGCACCATGTTTGCTTTGGAGTCCATCCTGTACTGCCTGCTCGCCTCCTGAAGATCTGCTGTAGTGATGAGAGGGTGATGAACAGTAACATTCCTCGCAGCAAGCATCTACAAATACAGCAGAAGGCATATTCCATTTAATTACTAATTATCAGACACTTTCTAGTTAGAGATGGAACGCAGAACACATTTCCCCTGGAGTCACCTATGGAAGCACTCAACGAATGAACCCCACACACACGTATGCTCGTAGCAAAATCCTTGTCAGATGCTGGCAGCTACAGCCATGCTTTGCCAGGAAGGTTTTCCACGCTCTAAACTTTAAGCCCTCCCCACCAGAGGACATAAACGCTCATTAGCTTGCTTATATTCGTTTCAGTGGATTAGCATACTCCTGTGATTGCTGTTAGTTGCAGCAGCAGGTACAAGCAGCAACCTGCACTTGCCCTTCACTACTTCAACATTCATCACAAGAGGAAAACTGGCCTTCAGTGACTGCCTCCCACTTCCAGAGCAGGGATTCTGACCACACTGCACCTTCAGTAGCAGAGCCAGAAGTCCAGCATCCACTTATCGCTGAGGATGTAAAAACTCAGCGCTGGAAAGGGCTACAGACATGTCAGAGGGCAGCCCACCACAAAGCAAAAAGCGAAACCTGAACACCTGCACGCATCACGACGACGTTTCAAGTGGAGCTCTGAGAGCTGCCCCTGAAAACAGCTAATGGGAACTCAGGAAGATCCACCACGTACCAGCAGGAAATGCAGCGAACGCAGATCTTTGCTGTGGTTAAAAAGGCTCTGCAGTACATCTTGCACGGATCTGTCTTCTGATAGAAGCTACAAAAATAAAAGGGCACTGTCATCACCTCAGCACGTTCATTAGCTAACCGTCACACTGAGCGTCCTCCACGTGCAATGCAGACTTCTTGCTCTTCCGTGCAACGCTTCTGTGTCCACACTTCAGCAGTCAAAGACTGTCTACTGCGATTAGATTGAGCTCATAAAACACTGAAAGGAAATACCAACCCAAGGCTAAAAGCCTGACTGTCACAAAAAGACATCACTGCACAAGTTTTACTAAAGCCAAAATAGAGCTTCAGATACCTGAACGTTGCCATTCCATTTCTGTGCAAAAACCTTGTCAGGGAATTCAGCAGGAAGAGAAAGCTGCTCCTTGAATATCCGCATGTACTGCTTGAAAGCAAAGGAGTTCATCAGATATATCCGCCGGTGGGAGAACCTCGACTTCACTCTCTTCTCCAAGAGCTCCAGAATATCCTTGTAAAAAAAAAAAAAAATGATTACTATTATTTAGTGCATTCTTTGCTACGGTAGCAATGAGAATTTAAAAACCCAGCCAAGCACGTTCTCAGAGTTCAGGCATCCCTTTGCTAACTATCGTGGTGCCCTAAGTGCCCAGGAATTAGCAGTCCACCCAAATCTGAGGCTGCTACCTCACACACGGTAATTAGTTGCTAGGATACGTGGCAGATTTCTCCACAGATGCAAACATCTCAGCTCCTTCAGCCTGAGCTCAGGTGTTCCAGCCCCGCACGGCTCCAGACGAGCTGTGTGCTCAGCAGGCACAGCAGCTCTCATCCCTTCCTCAGGCTGAAAAAGCCCAACAGCTTTCAGAATACCAAAATCCCTCACCAGAAGGAATGGTAAGAGTCAACAGAGCACCAAGTGCAAAAACTTGTGGTTTCGAAGTCACACACAGGACAAGCAGTGAGAAACTAAGCAGCGTTAGCTATCACAACCACAGCACTGAGTAGATTGAAAAGCAGAGCAATATTGGGTTCTAAACTACGAGTGATGGAAACACCTGACTCAGACAATGGAGCAAAAGAAGAGACTTTTATTTAATAAATCAATCATTAACCATTCTATTAACTTGTACCGATTTGCTCAGTTAAATACCACCCAAGCCAAATCAACCAGGCTTCACTGAAGGACTCAATGATTACTGCTCTTGCCATAACCGAGCCCTTCACAACCAAGTTTGCTACAAAAAAAACACATTATCTTAAGTATCCGTTTCCAGAGTTAGAAGTAGTTACTTCACAGTATACACACATCAGCTTGGAAGGGACCTCCAGAGATCACTGAGTCCAACCCCCCTGCCAAAGCAGCACCCCAGCCCAGGTTGCACAGGTAGGCATCCAGGCTCCCCACATCATTGTAAAAATCACAAGTTCAGTAAGGATTCCAAACCCATGTTAAACATGCTAGTGTTCCAGCAAGGTACCCAACTGCTTCCTTTACAAACAGCAAAATAAAATCCCTTTCGCAGTGGCTAAATACAAGCCTCTCCTTACCAAAAGGGGACCAAGAGTGAAAGAAATCAAAAAGCAAAACAGCCACACAGATAAAACACAGCTGGTGTCCTGGTAACACAGGACAACAGCTCATTGTGTCCTCAGAGATGTAAAGCTGCTCCTGCCCACCTGTAAAGGTTGTAAAAGCAGAGACCAGCACGAACAAGGAGGTGTTACAAAGGAAGGACAATGAGGGCTCACACACCTCCAAAGATCCAGGTTTGAAGGGAAGGAGCTCCACAAAGGAGGGATCTCCAACCAGAGATCCTTCCTCAGTGGCAGTCAGCCCTTACATGAGGTCTAGGAGGGGTGCAGCCTGGCTCCTCCCCTTCAGGTCACACAGGTGCATCTCCTCCACCTGTGCTCCCAGTGCTGACCAGATCTTTCCCTCAGCTGCTCTACCCGTGGTTCAGGCCATCACTCAGCAGTTCCCAAGCACCACTTTTTTGGCTGGCTGTGTTTGCTGTCAGCACTTTGCTTTATTTAACGTTTCAATCCAAAAGTCAGAGCAATGGGTAATGGAAGAAAGCTCAGTAAAATAAGGGACGTGCCAGGAGAGGAGAAAACATTCCAGCCCAACTTCAAACGCAAGTTCTTACCTGTCTGCACGTGAGTCCAATAACAGTTACTGGAGTCTGTGCTGACTGGGACACGTCGAACAGGTTGTACAGCAGCGTCTGATTCTTGTGATGGACAAACAAGTCGAATTCATCCAGCACAAACAGGACTGGACAGCTGCTGCTTCTGTCTCCTGTGATAACAAGTTCCAAAATGAGCACCGTCGCATCACTCTCACTCCCATTCCTGCACCTCTACGTCACATCTCCTACATCATTAATAAGAAAGATGCCCTGACCGACTGCTGCGTTCTATGCTATTTTGCCAACACCCCTTCTGGGAGCAAGGGACAAGGGGCTCTGAGTAATTTTTAGAAACACTATCTTTAATAGGTTCAGTCAGAACAAAAGAATCCATCCTTCGTAGCTGACCCTCGCGTGTCAATCTTTATGGCACCACTGCAGCCTCTGTTCGTTTAGCATCACGCATTTTTCGCATTGCTTTGTAACCACAGCATTCTTGGGCAAGATCTCCTTGCACAGCCTTTACAAGGCAACGAAGGAGCAGCTCCGTGCTAGCTTTCCAGGCAGGCAACAGGCAAACACGCAGCTCCAGAACACGGCTCGTGGGGTTTACCTTTCCTCAGAGCTTCCAGAAGGAAGGTGAGATTCTCTGCAAAACTGCCCTGCAGGGGGGAGAAAAGTCTCACAGTAATTCTTCGTGTTATTGTCAGGATTACACAAGCTGAGGCACACATTCAAGCTCACTTCCTCCTAACACTGCGATAACAAAGCCAGTCTGCGTTTGCAAAGCGACGCTGTCCCTTCACGTTGTGCACCACAACTCTCTCAGCACAGCACACTGCCAGCTCCGTGCTGACACAAGTCCTCCAACCCGGCAATCCCAAACCGCGTCAGCCTTAAACCAGGGATCAGAAGCACGTCCGTACTGAGCTCAGCTTACAAGAAGCAATTTCCTTCCTTGCACAGCCGCTGCATGCCCCATTTTCTGCTTACACATATGCAACAACCATCCCCTAATGCATTCCACTGAAAATGCCTGCTGCTTTTTTTTCCATCTGCAGCATTATGAGATCAAACATTCCCGATAGAAAGCAATGAATTGCTGTAACCATCCTTCATGTGCATACTTTGAGACTCAGAAGCAGCAAGACAGAAATGAATTCTAATTGAAGACCACTGTAAAGCCAGTTACTGTGTTCAAAGTCCACTCTTTGAAGGGGAGCTGCAGAACCTAGGAAAAGGTTTCTATGGACTGAATAAGGCCATTCCTGCAAATTAGTCTGTTTGGGATTAGATAGCTTTGAGTTTAAAGGATCCCACAATAAACTAAAGGGAAATACAGGTGGGATAATTAAACATACTGAAGCTCAGCTTTATCTGTAGCTTTTGCTTTTGGTAGTAGAGCTGCAGACCTTGAAAGGCTCTTGTAACTCTCTGCTGAAAAAACAGTTCCAAATGGCTGTGCTGAAACTAAACTTTGCCATCAACACTCTAAGTCCTTCTGCTCTCAATAAGCTGCATCCTACAGAGCTAGTTTTCTAGGCCAGGATTTTAGAGGGAGGTAAGCAAGGACTAACAAAGCTGATACTTACAAAAACTTTATCCCCAACCACATTTTCCAGGTGCAACTGCCTGGTGATCTCCTTCAAGGCCACTTTATCACTGGTCTGCAAAAGCCCTGAAAGAAAACGACTTCTTGTGAAGAACTGGAGACTGTCCCTCCTTCCCAGCAGCCATGCCTACAGCCAACAGAAACGTATCCAGAAGCTTCTCTCGCTTTCAGGCCTCACAAAGCTGGGCCTTTGTGATGGTGATTTTCCATAGGCAATAAAAAAAATGTTCCTTCAGCTCCCAGCTGAACTGACTTATCTTGAGAGAAAGTCAAGTTATCTACACATAAATGCAAAGGAAGACACCGTGGAGCTAAGAGTCGAGAGTATCCACACTCAAGGACAGATTGCAAGTGCCAAAACTGAAACTCTCCTGAAGTACACATCATACACAGCAACTGAGCGTAACGTATTTGAAGAGCGTGGTGTTACTTGCCATTTAGGTGAACTTCCAAGAGGTTCTCTCTAACTTGTCTCGTTGCTCTGAGGTCTTTCAGGACACGATTTAACAACTAGGGAAAAAAAAAGACAACTTCTTTGTAACGAGATTAACGTATCAACAGTAAGAAGAAACCACAAGTGATATTCCTAGACAGCAAACAGCACGTGCAGGTTCATTAGGGGACAAAACCTTCTGAGTATTTTCAGAAGTACCCATGGGAAAACTTCACATTCGCTGTCACGATGCAAAACCCACACTTGCTCTAAGCAAAACACAGTGTTCTCACATTCGTAATATTCTACATCCCTGTAACAGATAACAGCAGTATCTGACACGTTTAAAACACACTATGATGCATTACAGTTCTCTAAATATAAATGTAGAGGTGTAGCAATTACTCCTCAGTGCTTTCCTTCAGTTTTGGGATCACTCCTCACTAATTTCTACAGATGCCTGACAGACACTGAACTTCTAAAGGACTCCTGAAACCAAACCTGTTTTGGGTTGTTTTTTTGAGTCTGTTTTTTTTTTTTTTTCTTTTAAGGAAAACAGTTCTCCCATGCAGAATTATTTCCCATATTTCTCCACTCAACAGAAATAGCTGACAATAAATCCCAGAACGCTTTCTTGCCGTGCATAAACAACCAGGAATTCTCTCCTTAAAAGCGGGCTCCAAAAGCTCTTGTGACTTCAGTGAGGTCATCTACTTCGTGCTTTATTTAACCCTGTGTCAACCTGACACGTGTGCCCGTACCGCAGTCTTTCCTGATCCACGGGGTCCGATAATGAGGGCAGAATTACTCTCTCCATGGACTGCAGTTTGCTTCAGCAGATCCAGCAGCTGCCTGCATCGCAAACAGCAACACATGAGGCCTCAGATCAGGCAACATTCACTGAGATTCTGGGAAATTCAAAGGATCTTTGGAACAGAGGACACAACAATGCATTTCAACTTCCTTTCAGCACCCATGGCATGCAAAATGTAAGAGAATAGAGTACAGAAGCTGAGTGATACTTTCTAATATTAATAATGTGGAAGAACATCAGTAATTCTCTAGCAACAAAGAACAAACTGAACAAGAAAATCATTTATTTCCAAAAAAAAAAAAAATGAAGATCACTTTCCATGTCAGCATACAAAGAAAGATTGAGCAATATACTCAAGGAAGATTGTGACACCAATGAAACTATTAATAATCTTGTGGAATCTTATTCATTTTGATGACCTTGATTAAAGTGATTATGTGCTGTATCTGCTCATTCAAAGCTCGTGGATGATAACAGCATCACTGATCATCTAAATTTCCATCTGAGCAACTAGTCACCTGGCACCACACACAAAGCACTCCGAAAAACAATATTTCCAACTCACAAACATCTCCAGACGTATGCACTTAATAAGCTTAGCCTTTCATCAGGACATTCACACTGCACATAAAGGAGTCATCACCGACTGGCTGCAGCAAGTGCGTTCACTTCTGCCTGCTGTTTGAGACCTCAAGATTTTACCTGATGATTTTTCTACTGTGGCTAAAGTAGGAATTAATTACAGTTTCAGTCTGGTTACTCACTTGTACTGCTGATCAATCCCAAACAGCTTTCCAGCAGCATGATGGTTACACAGTCTTTCACGTAGCAGTTTTTGCACCTACAGATAGAACACAAGGAATAATGCTTGCTACTTCAAACACCTGAATGTATCAGTGACATAATTACAGAGGCAAACAGTAGCAAAACATTCACGCAGCTATTCTACAGGTAAGCTTCAGTTGTCCTCTGTGGTAGAGAAGAAAGAATAAAGCTGCCATTAGCAGAACATTCAGCAGAATAAGAGGAAACTACTTGGTAACAGCCATGCCAGCCTTGTGTCCCTTCTGTTTCAATTTCCTCACTCCCAAAGGGATGCTACACGTTACTGAAATTAGCTCACTAGTACATCTAAATCATAATTCTAACTACCTGAACAACACAGGCCAGAAAACATTTGCCAGCAGACTTCAAAAAGCAAAAAAGAAAACCCACTTAGCTACCAACAAACTTCAGCAGCACAGCATGCTCCTTCCACCACCTGACCAGCATCACACAAACTGGACAACCCTGGTTTTCAAGAGCTGACAGGACTCTATGCTGCTGCTCCTCCATCTCTCACATCTCCTACCCAACCCATCTGCTTTTTCCCTGCATTTTTCAGGTGCCCCTCCCAGCTGAACCCTTCCTCGTTCCTATAAAACGTAAGACATGACGACAAAGCCTGCTGCTTTCTCCCAGGCAAATCTAAGTTGAGGAAGTACAGTATGCCAAACGCTTCTTCTCTCACCTTAGGCAGTTGGCAAGCTGTGCCCGTCTGCCTCATTTTTCACAGAGTCATAGGGGTTGGAAGGGGCCTCTAGAGATCATTGAGTCCGACCCCCTGCCAAAGCAGGCTCCCTGCACCATGTCACACAGGTAGGTGTCCAGGTGGGTCTTGAATATCTCCAGAGAAGGAGACCCCACAACCTCCCTGGGCAGCCTGTGCCAGTGCTCCGTCACCCTCACAGTAAAGAAGTTCTTGAGCACATTCGTGCAGAACCTCCTGTGCTGCAGTTTCTGTCCGTTTCCCCTTGTCCTGTCCTTCACTGCTGAAAAGAATCTGGCCTCGACACTTTGCCCCCCACACCTCAGATATTTATAAACCTGGATCAGGTCCCCTCTCAGTCTTCTTTTCTCAAGGCCAAACAGACCCAGCTCACTCCACCTTTCTTCATAGGGGAGATCCTCCAGGCCCTTCCCCATCTTTGTGTCCCTGTGCTGCACTCTTTCCAAGAGATCCCTGTCTTTTTTATACTGGGGAGCCCAGAACTGGACACAGTACTCCAGACGAGGCCTCACCAGGGCAGAGTAGAGGGGGAGGATCACCTCCCTTGACCTGCTGGCCACGCTCTGTTTAATGCACCCCAGGATGCCATTGGCCCTCTTGGCCATGAGAGCACACTGCTCTAGATCTCCTCTGTCCCAACGAACGACCCCGTGAGCAGTCAGCATCATTCATTCCTAGCGGAAAAGATTTAAGGGCTAGACAGAAACCACCGAACTCCATGGACAGCAGAGGCCGGGAAGCTTTCACGGCTTAAAACTCTAACCGAGACGCTACCAACCTGCGAGATGCACTCCGCGTCCGCCCCGCTGCTTTCCTTCAGCTTCCGTTTATTCATGGCAGGAGATCGCATCTTTAAACAAGGAGCACACACAAGAACTCACTCGGCCTCCGTGACTCCACACCCGACGCGCTTAACGCGGGACCGTTACCCGCCCGCAAGCGGCGCGGCCCCAGCGCTATCCAGGGGGGGGGGCCGAGAGCCGCACCGCCGCCACCCCACATCCCTCAGCCTTCCGCGGGGACACCGCTCCGAGGGAGCTGCGCTGAAGGCGCCCCTAAGGAGCCCTCAGCAGAAGGCGGCAGCCGGCCGGCCTCAGCCCGTCCCTCAGCCCGCCGCTCCCTCACCTGAGGCGACGCCGCCGCCGCCCTCACTCCCTCCCTCCCTCGCTCGCTCGCTCGCTCGCCCGCCCCCTCACGCGCACGCGCGCGCTCGCCCCTCCCGCTCTGCCCCCAGCAGCCCTCGCGCCGCCCGCCTCACGTGACCGCGCCACCCCCCGCCCGTTCCGGCCCGGCCCACCCCTCCCGCTTCCTTCCCCCCTCGGCTCCATCTCCTTCCGGGTGCGCGCGCACAGCCCTGTGGGAAGGCCCGGCCCGCCCTCCGTCCTCACCCCCCCCCCCCCCCCACCCCACCCCCCCGCGGCCTCCCGAGCTCCCCCGCGGCGCATGCGCGGTGGCTGCCTCCCATCTTCCTCCCCGGCAGCGCCGGAGCCCCCAGCAGCCGGAGCGGCGGCAGCTGACGATGAGGAGCGCGGGGGGGGGCGGGGGGGGGGCCGTTATTTATATCGTTAAAGGGACAGGCCTCCCATTTCTCCGCCGCGGGGGCTGGGGGGGGCCGCTGCACGGCCACCGACTTTCTTTTTCCCCCCCCCCCCCTTTCCCCCCCCCCCCCCTTCCCCAACCCCCCCCCCCCCACCCCGGACCGGAGGAACCCGGGGCTGAGTGAGGCGTTGAGGCGACAGCGGAGAGTTTCTCCCCCTCCCCTCCCCCCCCCCCCCCTCCCCCCTTCTCCTCCTCCTCCTCCTCCTCCCCGCGGCCGTCAGCGGAGGGAGAAAGGGCCCCGCCGGGAGCACGGAGCAGCCGGGCGGCCCCCACCCCCCGCGCTCCCCTCCTCCCCCTTTATTGCCCTTTGTGTGCGTTCGCCGCCTGCGCCGCTCCGGGGCCGCTGAGGTGAGTGGCGGGGCCGCGGTGGGGCGGTTGTTTACCCCAGGGCCGGCCGCCTGTCACCTCGCGGCGCCGCCGGGCCCGGGGAACGCAGCGCTGCGGGGTTTGGCTGTGCCCCGGGGTGGGGGGGGGGCGAAAGTTCGGGGGGTGGGGGTGGGGAAGGGCCGTGAGGGTGGGAAGTGTTGGGGTCGCGGGGAGGTTCGGTGATCGGAGCGGCTTGGGGAGAGCCCTTGTTGTGTGTTTTGTTTTTTGGTTTTTGGTTTTTTTTTTGGGGGGGGGGGGGGTGGGAGCTGCGTGTGGGTTTGGTGCCGGGTTTTGGCTTGGTCCAGCGGTAGGCCCCGCTCGTACAAAGACTTGTTTGCCCGCTGAACTTGGAGAGCCGGGCTGTGGGAGCACGCAGGCGGTCCCCCAGGTCGGGAGGTCCGTCGGAGCTCGGGGGTTCGGGTGCTCAGCGGCTGCGTTCGGTCCGGAGTTGGTTCAGCATTGAGATCTGCGCGCCCGTGGAAGGCCGGAGCTCCGTGGCCGTGCTCAGCGGGGCTCGCTGCCGTCCGCAGGCTCAACCAACGGCTTCCTGCTAATTAAAGGAAAGCTACGTGTCAAAACGCCTAGAACGCATAAGGTGTAAGGGGGACTAGCTGCTTGCTGGAGTGAGTTGAAGCAAGCGCTGGCACGAGCCGTCCAGAGGTGAAAAAGAACCCAGAAGTCGGAGCTGAGGTACTGATACGTAGCTGAAATAAGAGCCCCCCTCTGTAAGTGGGATGTTTGCTGTTGTCTGCTTGTTTCTGGAGCTTAATGACGCTCTTTGTAATCTTAAAAAGGCAGCCGGAGCGCTGCGCGTTGCTGTGGCGTGAGCTGTGCCACGAAGTAGGCCGTGAGGATGTGTTTCATTGGGGCATGGCAGCTAAATGGAGGTCAGCGTCGGGCGTGCGTCGCCTCTGCCTCGTGCTGGAAGGGTACCCACAAGAAAGGGCTCGCCCGTGGGTGCTTCGGGATCTCCGGTTTCTAATTTGAAGCGGCGGTTTTGTGACCAAGCTGGAAAGAGTTTGAGAAAGGAGTAATTAGGTTGGGTGAAAAGAATGGGAGAAATGTACGTTTGGTCCGAGAACTTGAGCGTGTCATGAAGAAGACCTGGAGGTAACAGCTGTAACTCTTGTTCTTCCTAATAGTTTGCCTTAAGTTTTCTGCTAGATTGTGGAAATGAGATACTTTGGGTTTTAAAACTTTGACGAAGCGATCATCGTCTTCAGAGCTTATGAGAATCACCTTCAGACCCAGCTGATGCGTGTGTAAAAGCTCGTTCTTTAAATACATTCTTCTTCTTTTAGTTAGCTTACTGCGTGCAGGGGTTGGACAGCAGAAGGCTGTCCAGGAATAGAGGACTCCGTTTCCTTTTCTTCATGTTCTGTTTCTCAGCCTGAGATACCGCTGGTGTACTCTCATTTCCATGTGGAAGCCTGGGGTAGCCTCAGGATTACGCTCCCTGGATTTGTGGAGCCACAGATCTGCCTGCAGCTTCCATGTCCTGCAACTCATGAGATGCATTATTTATTACATAGGTTAACGCTTTTATACCTGTGTGTTTTGACGTTGAAGGAGGACAGGATCTTATTTAATCTGATTGCTCACTGAAACGCCCAAATTGTATTCTGCAACTGGGTACAGCAACCCATAGTGTTCTCTGATTGTAAATCCCAGAGATGGAATTGCTGGCAGAACTTCATTTCCATAGGCCTCTGGTTTCTGCAGCCATGTCTGTGCTGAATGGACGGCCGCTGGTTGGGGGATTAGATAGGAACGGTCCCAAGGAACCATTTGTGGGGCTGGGGCTCTGAACTGGAGCATGCTTGTGTTGTGCCAGAGGTAATTCCTGCGTTTCCATAGCAGTGCCTCATACCGAGGGGTCTGAGGCTGATTTGGGGTGTCTGGCTGCTGTCACACTGACCTGGAAGAACTGAATCTATCAGCTCGTTTTACTGCAGGCTGCTATTTATCAACAGCTGTAACTGAGAAGCACTGTAGTTTTTGGCTTTTTTAAGCCCTTTATGCTGCTATTATGAAAAGGTATTTACACAGATTTGTTGTTTCCAGGAGAACTGTGTGCGTGTATTTCAGTTATTTATCTTCTGAGCAGAAATAGTGATTTGTGCTTAAACATGTTTCATGTTAGTGACTGCCCAGGATTGAAGTCTGAGAGGTTGTTTTGAACTAACAGGGAACCTATGGCACCGAAATGCAGGCTGTGCTAGCTGTAAGGGGTCTGCTCATGCCAGGCTTGTATCTGTCCTTAAGCAGTAAGACTTCCCTTGAAGTCTGCTGTCGTGCTGCTCATTGTAGTTGAATGTATTCGTTTGTATTTAGTGTAGGTAAGTGGATGTTTGAAGAGAACGTCGCTTCGTGATGGAGAGCTTTTAGTAATTTAACTTTTTTCTGCCTATAATCCCTTCATTCTTTGGATGTGGACGGATTGGTCCTTATTCCTTTCAAAAAGCACTGAAGATGTTGGCACAAGCAACGCTCCTCAAAAACAGAATGCCTTCTTTTACATTGGGGTTTATTTGACTCAGTTTGTCACGAGGTTATTTTTTCTCCTGCCATTATTCATGGCAACTGTTTGTATGTGGAAGGGCTGCACCTTGACTGCAGTCCATAAGTGCAGCATCCATTTCTGAAGCAGCTGTGAGCCTCCAACATGGATGGATGCTCCTTCTGGGAGGGGGTGAGCAGTGTGGGTGGCCCCTCGTGCCCATCTGCAGCCCCACTGCTCCCTGCCTCTCCCCAGGCCTTGAGAGGCCCCGTGGCAGCAGCTTGCAAGAGGAGGATCTCAACTCTGGCTCATTCAGGACATGAATTTTCAAAGTGGTTAAGCTTCCTTTTCAAAAGTGCTGTTAAAACTTTTGGAAAGCAAGGGGTTCTGCTTGCTGTGTTTGTGTTGGTTTGGGGCTTGGTTGGTTTGCTTTAAGGACCTTATATCGCTTTCTTTTATATCTCAGTGAAAATGAATATCAAAGTTACCATCCATCTCAGATGGAAAAAGACACGGGATACATTTTTGCGTGAGCCAATAAAGAACCTCTTAGGTGGTGTGATACTGCTCGGTTTCAGGTAGGCCTGCACAAGAACCACGGCCTGGATGTGAAATAAATTTTTGGGAAATCGTTGGCGATGTGTAAAATATTAAAGCCTCCTGAAAGCCGTGGAAGCAGAGTTAAATCAGGTGGGATGCTTACAAAGAGCAGCAGTTCAGAAGCTCAGCAGAAGCTCCTTCCTGCTCTCCAAATTCAGAGATTGTTATGACTGCGATACCTATTTTTGAGGGGTTGTCTAGAAAGGAGCTCAGACTCGATGGAATTGTAGGATCAGTTTAAAATCTGTCAGAACGGTGTACCAAATAGGAAATTCTAGATTGTATGTGTGCGTATATGTCCTGCTACATACGTGAGCACGTGCATGTACACAAACATAAATGTACGTGCAGGAATATGTATAAGAGGTGCAAAAAGTAGATGCTTTAAAGCAGTGTTTAATATTAAAGCAGTTGTGTGGCTCTGCGGATTTGTCTTCGGAGCTGTACCGCTGAGTTGTTGTTTTGATCCGGCACATGGCAGCAGGAATCAGTCATTACCATGAGATGGCTATTCATAGACCTTTGTGAGACGGCTCGATCAGCTCGGTTTGTCTGCAGCTTGACAGATGTTCCCATCGCAGAGTTGTCCCTTACCTCCTGCCCTTCCCGTGGGAATGACCACGGAACAAACAGAGTGCTTTGCTCTCCTCCAGATGTTGGCTCCCTGTGCAGGAGCTGAGGAGCATTGCAGGATGATACGGGGTGCTGGGGTGCGCGGTGCTATCATTTATTTTTCCAAAGCCCTCTGTTTTGAGGGATGGAACTTTTCTTCATGTTAAAAGGACTTGAAATTTGTTGGGGTCTCCAATAGCTTCCTTTATTAAAGAAGGAATAAAGAGTTTTGCTCATCCATTAAATTTATCCATGTGCTTTTTTCATTCATCTTTTATTTTTTTCATTACCTGGTGTAGGGAACCTGCTTTGGCAGGGGGATTGGACTCGATGATCTCTTGAGGTCCCTTCCAACCCCTATGATTCTATGATTACAAGAAATATTTCATAATAAAGCAAGCAGCATTTTAAAAAGTCTTATTTCCTCACATTGTCTGGTATGTAGGACCCACAGAACCAATATACATCATTCCCATATATGGCGAAGGTAAAGTCCAGGATTCAAGTGTATATATTCTCTTAATTTGAGATTAGTCTACGTTTTCAGTGACGTTAAATCCAAATTTATTTTGTTACTTACTGAAGGAAGAGTAATCTCGAATGTAAATAGCATCTTAAATATCGGGCCCTTGGTTTGCCCAATCAGTGGCATGGCCACGCTAAGAAATATCCTCAAGTGAGGGAACCAGAGCAGTTGTCAATTGTTTGCACAACAAATCCTGTTGGATCAAATGGTGAAATTCTCAACGTTCAGATAACAAGAGGCTTGCAATAGTGTTGCCTTGTACCGTGCTACCAAGGGGAGCAAATGCAGCCTAATGTAGGAGGAAAGTGAAAACCAGCCACGGAGAAGGGAGACCTACGTCATACAAAGTTTGATTTTCCCATTCGAACTGCAAAAACCTTACATTGAATTTCAGTTTGACAATTTCTCAGCTTCTGTTTTCAAGCTCTAGTGGGTCTTTGCCATCACGTTGTCGAGGATTGTCTGTTGACGCCCAACAAGCTCTCTGTGTAATTGTGTAAAACATTATTTGGTCTTCAAGCTTTTACCCATACACCCAACCTATGTTTTTGTACACGTTAGTACATACATACACAGGCATATGTGTGCAAATATATGTATTTATATATACACATAAATTCACGTACTCACTTCTGTATGTGATTAGCCCACTAAAGCAAGCATAATTTTGCTGTGTTATAGCAGGACTCAGCTGGCACTGCTTTATATTTTGCCTGTGCACCCAAACTACTTCTAAGTTGTGGGGGAGGGGACTGTTGTTCTCCTTGACTCTCAAGACTTTGATGCAATGAATACTGATGTGTTTATTTACTTTTTTTTTCTATATCCACGCTGCTGGCTTGAGGTAGATGTTAATTGTATGTACAAGAGAACCACATACGCGTGGTTTTTTTCTGGATCAGTGTCCAATCTTTAGACGAGGAGAGGAGTTTTATTAAAAATCTGGATTTTCACAATAGAGATTTCTTTTTCTCAGAAGGGGATACGTTGTGCCCTGGTAAGCTCTATGAGGAAGAAGCTTGGCTGAGGCAGGTTATAAGGTAGCCCCATTTGAAGCCTTGAGTCCATTTCCCTAGCAGACTCCCATTCATACTATCTTAGGTAAGATTTGTCTGTTTTTTTGTTTCAAAACGTTTTTCCTCCTTTGCCATTTTGTCACACAGGAGTCCTCGACGAAGGATTTCTTGGCCAGTTTGGAAGCTGTAATCTAGTTAAAAGGTTTGTTTATGCTTCCCATCTCTGTGCTGCTGCTGGTGCTGGAGCGCGGGCCGCAGCCAGGCAGCTCACTGTTTACAACATCCTAACTTCAATTAAAGCTGCAGCCTTTTCTAAATAGCAGTATGGTCATGGCAGCTGCAAATAATTGCCAGAAACGATGGGAATAGACTGGTAGCTGAAGGTTTCTCTTTCTTGGTATGTTCTTCTGAACTTTTTAACTTGTTATTCTTTTCACATTTGGAGCTTTGCATATGCTTTCAGGCTCAGGAATGCTTTGCACATCAGGGAAAAAAAGCGCCTATGAGAGACTGAAGTCTATAGGTGGGACTGGATCTTTTCAAGGCAAAACAGTAATTGATTTCAGTGGAAGTTTGTCCTAAATAAGCTGTGTGGGATATGTTCCTCTCTGTCGAAGCAGGTATCAAAATGCTTCTGCCGTAAGTGCAGCATAGGCTGCTGTCTGAATTCGAAGCCCCACTGTCTTTTCTCCGCTGAGATAATGTAAATGTTTCGGGCTGTGGAGCCTCATCTTCTCAGGATAGCAGCAATGGGCAATATTTAATGGAAAACAACTCAGGGGTTTGATTTCTGCTTTTCTGATTTGTGAACTAATAGCATAGGTTTCACTTAATCCTTGGAACTTGGGGCCGATGTTTGTGTTTAGGGATTATATGTTTAAAAATACGTGGATGGTTGGAGCCTTTTAAGACCCGGACAGCTTTCCTCGAAGCCTGCCTTGGTGGCGTTCAGCACTGAGTGTGTCTGTGAGCCATCTGAACCCAAGCAGCCTGCCATATCTGGCCTACAGGCTATTGGTTCCTCACCTACGTTTTAAAATTAGTAAAATCATTTGCAGCGTGATTCATTTCTAAAAATTACTTGTCCATCTGTGCCGAGCGTACTATCTATAAAGTTGCAGCGCTCGCTGTGTGGTTTGGATGTGGATGTTTTCTTCTGAAAGCTGGATTATTGCTCGTAACATCTTTGTTGGGGCTGTTGCACTGTGTGTGCTCTAGCCATATTACTGTGCTTTGATGATACCCCAAATTATATATAATCCCCCCCCTCCAACTCTGTTTTAATTTTTAATTTACCACTGTAATCTTTCGTTTCATATCACTCCTGATATTTTGTGACTAAAATCCTGTATGTTAAATAATTACATCAGGTTGAAAACATAAATGTTCGGTTTTGTTTGCGCTCGTGTCAGTGCTCAGATACGACATGACAGCAACTTCAGTGGGTTTGGGATCGAGTCCTGAATGTGAGTTTGTCATGAGTTCTAACTTCACTGAAGGATTGGGGGAATGAACACTTCTGTGTGGGAGCTGTTGAATCAGGGCCTGAACCACTGATGGATCACCTGAGGTTAGCACTGAGTCAGCCACAGGAGCACAGGTGAAGGCAATGCACCTGTGTGATTGGAAGGGGTGGAGTCTGGCTGCACCTCTCCCAGACCCCATTGAAGGGCTGACCACCACTGGGGAAGGATCTCTTGTTGGAGATCCCTCCTGTGTGAAGTTATCAGTGAACCTCAACCATCTGCAAAAGGTGAGCCTCTCTTTATTTACTGGTTGTCTGTTTACCATCCAGATAAGCCTAGCAAAATATATCATCTTCCTCACTATTTTCTCTGAATACCACTCTTGGGTTATTTACCCTACAACTCCTAACCATGTAGTGGCCACCAGGTAGTGGGTTGTCGGGAAGCTTCTCAATCAACTGAGATGAGGCTTCCGAGTGGATCACTTTACATATTCAGTTTTCTTCCCATGCTCGTGGCTTTTGCTGGTGTTTTTCCCATACTCCTTTTATTTACATATTTATATTTAAAATACACTTCACGATTACGGATCACTCTTGACCATTTGTTTTGCAACACAGAAGTCATTGTCTGATGTAAGAGTTCTGCTGAGAGTTTTCAGCCACACATTGAAGTTGGACTTGATGAACGTATTGCTGGAACTGAAAAATAAACAGCAAATTAAAATTACCTTTAATTAATATATATATTAAGTAGAAGAAACTTGAAATTACTTTGAGCTGATGGATGTATGTCTGTGTGTAGGACCTATGTAACATTTTTACCATGATAGTTATCAGAGCAATAATGTACATCAGAAAATGAACACACAAATCTTCCATTTTTTTCTTCTGAAAGCTGTTAATCTGTTTTCTCTGAATATTGGTCTGCTGCATGTAAAAAGAAGTTTTAACTGTGGTTTTTGATTTTGTTCATTTCTGCCTTTGCCAATGCAGCCTGGAACCTGTGGTGCAGTTGTTGGAAACTTAACAAATTTTAACAACACAGTGTGAAAAGCATTAATATTAAGCTTTTGCTAATTATTGCAAGTAATTATAGAACTAGCAACTGTATATCTAGAACTCTTCTGAGCTTCTGTGATGGAAAAATGAAACAGTACTTTTTAGTCTCTATTTTTGTAGAGGTAATCAAAATTCCTGTATAGAATAACAATTTTTTTCGTGTGATGCTGATGATTATGAAAGGTTCCATTGCTAACCACCTCCACTCAAATGGAGGTATCTTAAAGCATCTCCAGTTATTGGTGTCTTGGAAAAAAAGCTCTTTAACGTTATCCAGGCTTCTATTTAATGTTCTGATGTAAGGTCTGAAAAGGGCCCTGTTGGTACGTGTGCTGGAGGTCTCCGCAGGCAGGTGGTATTTTAGGATTAGGTTATACAGACCCTTCTATCAAAAAATTGACAAATAATTACTACTTTTTTTTTTAAATCTGTGCTAATCCTGTTGGGTACAGTCCACAATTAGGCTGTCCCTAAACTGCACAGACCTTCCTGCAGCTTATTTCACTTGCATGCTGCATTCCTCGTGTATTGGAGTCCCCAAGCACTTACTGGCTGTTAGTTGCCATATGACATGGTGTTTGACACTCCGTGTGTCAGTACTGAGTTTGGGGTGCCGCAAATAAGCTTTGGCAAGTAGAAATATGTTGCTTCTTATACGAACAGCCAGCAGCAAAGCTGTTTTCACCAGAGGTGCTGGCTTCTTAGAGCAGCAAGGTTCTGCACGTGGATGAGTCCCTTCTGTCCTGGCTTGTATTTTCATGTGGCATCAACCAGGCAGTACTGCTAAGGCCCAGTCTTTACTTAAGTCACAAGATGGGTTGGTTGCAAAAGTAAAACAAGAATACAAGTGTTAGCATGCTTATAAATAAATAAATGCATAATGTTTTTACTAGACATGGTACATCCAGCTCATCAGACAGATGTGGACAGCAAGCCCCGTTGGTTTCACATGGTAACTACTCTCAGTTGAAGTGCAAATGGTAGCTTCTCTCAGTAGAAGTGCTCCGATGTCACGACTTTGGCCCAGATGTTTAGGCTTCCACAAGGGAAGGAGGTCTCTAGGCATCTAAAAGTATGGTTTGAGGTTGCTTTTGTCCTTGTTGTCCTGCTTCAGTCCCACCTTGAGGCTGAGCATTCTTCATCTCTGAACTGTGCGCTTCCCCAGTTGAGCAGCTCTCCCTCACAAAGCCCTGTGTGTTTAAGTTTTCATGAGGAAAAGCGTCTCTTCATTGTTTTGTGAGCGGAGTGACTGAAATGCTCAGCATACCTTCCCTGGCTCTCCGTTAGTTTGTTTACTTTGACTCTATTCGTTCCCATTCGTCTCTTACACAGACAGTTCTAATCCACTACTGTACATGCGAGTTGCCTTTGTTAGTTCTTTCTGATCACCCCCATGTTTTTATGCATCCTTTGGACATGAGGTGGCCAGAAGTAAGCACAGTGTTCCTAGCAAGGGGAAACCTCTGATTTATATGGATTATTATAATCCAACATCACGCAAGCAAAATCAAAAAATAGTTTGACTACCTAATGATTCAGAAATGCAGAAGTGTTGCCAACAGTTTTAGCATTTGTTAGCTTTGCACTTGAGCAAATGCGTTCTGGTAGAGAATTTAACTTATTTTTCAACTCTTGTCTTCAGAGTTTTAAGACTCTGAATTTATTTCTCAGAAACAGCAGAGCCTTACAATTATCAGAAATATGAAGACTGCTTTTAGAAATTGTTGTCACCTTCCATTTCAGATTGATGTTTCTAGATGTACTCGGGGAGGAAGTAATCTATCAGTTACAGGCAGAGGTTTATCAAGTAGGAGCTTTAAGATGGACAGCATCTCCTGGTTGAGATAATGGTCTGAAGTATGGCTTCTGCCATAGGAAATAAGTTTGGCATTTGTCATCAAATAAGCATCTCCTGAATATCATTGGTTTCTGTGTGTTATGAGCGCTTTAGTATTTCACAGGCATGAGACTAAACATTTTTGAGGAGCCTGAGCAGAAGGAGGAACCAGATGTGTTGATTTTGTAAGCTTTACACAATCTGCATTTAAGGAGTTATTTTCTGATCCCTTTGATTTCTGTGGCTGAGTGCTTTGTGTGCCTCTTCTGGACGGTGTCTTTCTGTGGACTTGTCAATCCTACTGGAGCCCTGGTGTTACTGTGATGTAGAATAATAGTAATAATGAGGGACTTTTTTTCCTTCTGTAAAGATGATTTTGGATTTTATACAGTGGGATGGTTTTAAATAGTTCGACAAAGAACGAGAAAAGAGAAGTGGTAATTTAGGGGAACAGCAGAAGAGATTTCTAATGAGAGAAACTTGATTTCTAAATCTAATTTCTATTGGGCAGCTTAAATTCCAATTGCTGATGCTGTTCTGAGTTAGCTTCTTAGTGTTTGTGTTGGCTGGAAGGCAATGTCTTTGAACGTACAAGAACTTAATTTTTTTCATCCTTTATTTTCCTGTTCAAGACTTTAAAAAAAAAACCACTAACAACAAAACTTTCCTAAAATACTTACATTTGTTTTTCTCTAAACTACAACAGCTGCACGACTTCCTTATAAATAACTATTTTGATAGAAGCCTGCCAGAAAAACATGGAAAAGGGATTTGTTCAGTCAGCTGGGTAGTGATGAGTTACGTATTTTCTCCCGTGGTTCAGCATCTGATGAGTAGTGCTAATAGATCTGTTCCAACTTAGGAAGGCAGACTTAAAGAGAGTTTGTGATTTGGGCTTGATCTAGCAGCGTGCTGGTCGATGGCCTGTTTGACTTGAGATAGATGCGGGGGTGGGTGGATCCACCAAAGTGATAATGCCTGTTCTGCAGGAAAAGTAAATGCACGCTCAGCAGCTGGATTAGCCTACGCTGAGCTTTCTCGTTAGATGGTTTTTCTCACTGCTATGAAATGCAAAAATTTTAGAATCAAGCCTAATTGTTCTGGATTGAAGCAGGGAAAATAAACTTCAGCGACGTGGAGATTTTGAACGTTCGAGAGCAGTGATCTCATTTTTGTTTATCAACAGGAGAGTGTTGCACTGCTTTTCCTTGTACCGTGACTTTTTGCTTTGTTTTAAAGTAGAATGCTGTTTCTGTGAAGAAAGGTAACACTCAGATATTCTTTGATCTATTGTTTTCTGTGTGTATTTTTTTTCTTTTTTGGTACTCTGTGCTGTGGTTCAGTGCCACCATTTTAATATCGGTTAAGTAATATGTTTTACACAATAAAACTTCAGA
This sequence comes from Callipepla californica brunnescens, assembly GCA_023055505.1. Classification (NCBI taxonomy): domain Eukaryota; kingdom Metazoa; phylum Chordata; class Aves; order Galliformes; family Odontophoridae; genus Callipepla; species Callipepla californica. The sequence continues at coordinate 18,727,045 of JALIRH010000010.1, forward strand.
ATAATGGAATAACGTCTGGACAGAAAGCTGTGCTGCTGTAGTGGAGCTGATAGCCATCCTAAATTTGAATAGCATATGCTTGCATAGATACATCTGTGGGGTTTTGGTTGTTTGTTTTGGAGGCTATTCCACTTGACACTATTATCAATAGGAGCTCTTCCTCATCCAGAACTGATGGAGACCTGTACATCCCTGGGAGGTGAGCTTAGGTCTAGCATTGGAGTGTGGCACATCTTCCTCTGTGCAACGGAAACAGAAGTTTATGACTTGGGCAAAACACTTTCCTCATCTCTGATTTCTGTAGAGACTTGTGTGTTTAGTGTCTAAAAATCTTTTTCATAAATGTAGCTATGGAAAACCTAAGGCTATTCAGTTCATCTCTTCAAGGCTTCAAGGGCAGAGGATTTCTTTTTCTTTCTTTTTTTTTTTTTTTTTTTTTGATTAAATTTTTGAGAAGGGAAGCTGTCAGAACTAACTTTACAGGTTTTCCTTTGTTGAATTGACACTGTAAAATTTTATTTTTGCAGATTTGATACAAGAAGGAAGAAAACGATGGGCTACAAGTAGGGCACACAAGAAAGTTGTAGGTTATTAAATCTTTTCAAGGAGGAGAGGAAGTAGTTTGGTGTGCTTGCGGAGTTTCCTGTGTCAGCATTTGAGAAGCCTGGAAGAGATTATCTTCAGGCAACAGTAGGTAACCAAGGACAGGATGTGGAGGGAGCACTGAACTACCAGCACCAAGGGAAGGCACACATTCCCCTGTTTCAGAGCTGGGTTTGCTTTAGATGTCCTCTTAACGTTCAGTTCTTGAGCTAGCATTTGGGCGAGCTTAGAGCATTTCAGATTAAAAACAGAATGCTCATGTCTTGAAATAGGCATTTTAATGGGCTTTTAGCTATTTTCTTTCTTTTCCAGGGTGAATTGGTTGTTACGGAGAAATGATAGCAACTTAACAGATAAACTGGAGCAATTAAACACATGCTTCTCTTGTGGGGGCTGGTTTCCTACCCTGTGTTTCCACAGCCACGTATGTTTTATTGAGGGAATTTGTTTCTCTCTGGAATGCATGGGCAGTACTTGTAGAAATAGTTTGGGGTCAGCTGGCCAGAACCAGCTTGGTTCTCCCCAGCAGGTGAGCTGCTCTCCGGACACATGCGTCTCAGCTGTGTCCTCCCAGCCTTCTTTGCTGGATTTTACTGCCTGTCCAACAGCAAAGCTGTCCATTTGTCATCAGTGTTTAAAAAATAACGCATATATAGTCATCCTCCCAGCCTTGTGGAGTAGTAATGCATCTGGAACGTGTGCTGGAGACAGTGGGGTGTGTACATACTGAAGAGTGGAGCAGGTGGAGCCAGATATGCTGTGCTGAAGCCATCGTGTCTGAGATCAGTCGTGCCAGATGAGACTTGTGTTGGGCTTACTTGTATCGTGAGCGTTACTCTTCACTCAGATGCCATTCTCACAGGGAAATGACTTAGGTTCTGAGGATTGACTTGGCTAGGTACTTGACTCGTACTGGCCCTCTGTGATAACCAGGATCAGTACAGCATATTATGTTACTGAACATGCCTAAAGATTGATAGAGCTGTGAATGTGTAGGGAGACCAGCACCTTAGCAGTGCTGTGACCCAGATGTGCGTAGCTGCATCTTGCAGTTGTGCTTTGTTGTTGCTGAGTTTCCGTATTTGTCACTGCTGTAACCAGTCTGCACATTACTGTGCACTCTGATAAAGAGTGTGTCTCTCCTCCTTCAGTCCAGTTGCATGAGTGTTTGCCATCACCTCTTCTAAGCTCTGGTACAGCAGATTCAGTGAGCTTCTTTGCTCGCCAGGGCCAAAGCCTGGTTCTGCCTCTGTTGGGTGAGCAGTGCCTGCTTGGTGCTGAGCTCCTGTTTCAGCAGGCTGCACCCTGAGGGTTCGGGACCTCTTTCCACCTTCTGACTTGTGGAAGGCACTGGCTGCCCTCAGAGAGGAGTTGTTATATCAGGCCTGAGAAGTGGGTTGCCTGCAGCAGCTGCTGTAGTACCTGCAGCTGCCTTCTGATGCAAGGCAAATACAAGGAGGTGAAATATATAGATACGAATGCACGACGCGCTTGGGAGCTTCTGTAAAGTTGGTTGATGATACGTGGAACTTCTCTGGTGGTGAACCAGGTCTCATTTCACTTGCTAGATGAAGGAGAAGTATTACAGCAGATCAAAACCAGGTGAACATTACCCAAACTGCAAGAGTTTGGAGGTTGAGCTTTCTTTATTAGGAACTTGTTGTTTCTGGAGTCATGGAGATGCTTTCAGTACCCCACATACACTGTGCAGCTCCTGGCAAATGAGGAACACAGTACGTGCATCTGAAGTGATAACTGGCTTTGGAGAAGATGGTCTTCAGTGATTTAATTGTGTGTGCTCATGAAGGCTGGATTGTGAATATGTCTGACTGGCAAGGCAGATCTTTGTTAGCCATAGTAACTCTTCCAGTAGCAAGTGTAACAAGTTTGCATTGGCAAGGTATCCAACTTCACACGGGTGGGGAGAGCTCTGCTGTTCATTTATTTAGGCTGCGAGGGGCTTATACTTTCTGAGCAACATGATTTTTCATGGAAATATTCCATTGTCATTACCCACTCAGCACTTAAATGATGACCTTAGAGTCCCTCATATGGCCAGGTTTAAATCACAGAATTAGCAGCTCTAGGATAACGAGTGTTCTGTGCCTCCAGACAGCAGCACTAAGACTGTGATCAGTGGTGATGTTCTGCTCTGCACAGCAGTTGGCATACGTGCAGTTACAGGCTGCAGTGGGTGCTTTGCATGAAGCTCTAGGGACAGAAGATCCATTGCCACGATGAGAACATCCCATTCTCTTGTTGGTTTATTTTTATGTGCTGGTGTTGCAGACCCTTCAGTAACGTGCTGAAAGTTTGGGTACTGTTTTCTGATTCTTCTTCCAAATCTTTAAAACATTGTATTTAAAAAAAATAAAAATGATTGAAAACTGAATCTTTAACTGAAAGTACATGGAAAATATATATATATACACACAGTTTCTTGTCCACTGGTAAATCCATGGTTAGAACAATATAATAAAGCAAATCAGATGCCAGGTTGTGCCCTTGGAGAAATCCTCCAAGGAGTCTGCAATAGTTACTTCTGCACTGACACTTTCAATTCTGATTTCCACAGCTTTTCTGACACAGATGGAAAGCCCAAATCAGTGATGTAATTCACCAATGTGGATCTTAATTTCTATTTTTAAGCAAGTGAAATATTAAGTTTTGCTGTGGGAGTTTGGGGGCATCTTGTGGAGGAGCATTGTGGCCTCTGACCCCAGGTGGTTATGAAGCCAGAATAAATACCGAAGGAAGAGCATACCAAATTTGTCAAATATCAATCCGAGCAGAACAAAAGGATTCTTTCTATCTCCTGCCTGAAAAATACTCTTGATTCTTCCCCACCCCCAACAGAAGGAATAAATGAACAAAGAGTTCGGCTGAACTGAGACAACAACAGAAGCAGAAAAGGTAAAAAGCCAAAACCAGTGAGGAGAGCGGAAAAGGAGGGTCATAAATGATTTGTTGCGTGATACCTAGGTTGTTAATGCTGTTAATGATTGAACTGTTTATTGGGGATTACAAAGGGTTAGCAAACTGCTGTGCTCAGGAATGTCACCGGCTGACAGCATGAGTGCAGCCAGGCTAGCGGGATGCCAGGCTGGGGATGGCTAGCAGGAGGGCCTGAGGACAGCTGCTTTTGGGGCTCTCTGGGCTTAATTCAGTGACAGGGCGATTTGGACTCAGACACTGCTCTGATGCTAATAACTATATAGCACTATTAAGTTACCAGTGTGATAGAGTTACAAGGAGCGTGGAAGTTTACAGAAATATGCAGTAATACCTGCTAGACCTGTACATCTAGTCTGGGGGTTGGGGATTTTTGGATTTCTTCTTAGTTTTCTGTGAGTTTTTTGGTTTTGTGTTTTGGTTTTTCATGAATACAAACTTCTTCAAATCGACTGGTAGTTACATGCTTAGGTTATTTCCCTTTGCTTTGAGTCTGCCTTAGCTGTGATCAGTAAAACTGTGTTGCTAGCATGCTGCTGAAGCTACCCAATTGCTTACATAAAGCTCCCTCATAAATGTAATGTTATTATTTAAAAACTGGAAGTCACTTCCCCTATTTTGCCTCATCATAGTGAAGGTTTCACTCACTGCTTATTGGGTTGCAGCTCTAGCTGCTTCTCTCCTGGTTTTGACTCTGGATCCTGGGTTGTGTCCCTGAGGGTGGTGACCTTAAAGAGGACTTGTTCTGTTTTCTTTTGTCTTCCACCTCAGAATCCTATTGCTCCTGTCTTGCAGAATCTGATTGTGAAGCCTAGATTTAGACATCAGGGAGGAAACTTACAAGGTTCCTTCCTGTAATAGAGATGGGAACTGGAGGAGTATCCATACTTGTCACTTCCTCACAGAAGAGGCTCTTCGGTTTCTAACCACATTCCACACTGTTGCACAGCCCAGTGATCAGCCTTTACCTGTGTATTTGAAATAAAGAGATGTACATTACTGATGTCTCCCCCATAGTCATAGACCCTTCCATACATTTAGCAGCTCTTGGGCGTGCTGCATCTGAATGGTAGGTCCCACTGAAGATTATTGAGTTTTGCTCATTCATGTCAAGGCTGGATATTAGGGAAAATGTCTTCTCCAGAGAGCAGCCAGGCACTGGCACAGCTGCCCAAGGCAGTGTCGGAGTCACTGTCCCTGGAGGTGTTCCTGAGCCATGGGATGTGGTGCTGAGGAATGTGGGCATTGGGCACTGTGGGGTGGGCTGAGGTTGGACTTGGTGATCCTTACAGATCTTCTCCAACCTTAATGATTCCGTGCAAGTTATACAGAATGGTGATACAGTATATAAGGGAGTATTTGTTTTCAGCGTTAGCAATCCTAGGGAGTAACGAGCAGGTAAGAAAATGTTGGAACATGCTGAGCACTGTTTGTGGAAAAGCATTAATCCAAACCATATCTTGGTACGTGTTTTTGTTTCACTTACTGATAAACTTGGTCTTGGGCAAAACACATCTGAGTAACACTGGTGGTGTATTCTGCAATGAAATTCAACTAAATGCAGTATATCAAGTTATCACAATTTACCTTAATTAGCAAAACTCATCAGCTGCCAGTCAAACTACTCTGAGCTCAGGCTTCAGGTGCAAGTTAATGCTTACTGGGCTAACATGAGTACGGTAACTCAAGTGTAGTAGCTGTGAGCTGCCAACTGCTGCAGTAACCTGAGCTGCCTCTTGCTGGGAAGGTGAGCGAGTGCTTGCAAGGAAGCTCTTGACTCTTGGACATTGTTCCTTCCAACTGTACATCCTCCTTCTTCTGGCTTGTTACCTTCTGGGGCTGCTTTACTCCTTCATAGTGTTAACGTGCAGTGTAGTAAATATGGAAGTGTAAAAATGCGGTGATGAATCTGTCCGTGAACGATAAATGTCACGTGTTCTTGTTGTGTGCTTTTTGTTCCTCACAAGCTATTCAGAAGTTGATCTAAAGCACTGCATTAAACCTGACTGTACCAAAGCAGAGACCAATATGCTGCTTTGCTGTGTAACCTCAGGGTGATTTGTGTGCAGGATTTGGGGGGAAATAATGCTGTTTTTCCCTACCCCAAAAAAAATCTCCTTCAAAAACTCATGGATTTTTGCAGATCTTTCTGGATGTTGGGAAGAAGGGGAAATGATATGGCTGAATTCTCTCTATTTTATGGGCTTATATTTAAAACCCATCGGTTACCCAGCTCTGCCTATTCCTGTAGAGCACAGAGAGGTTTTCTGGCCTCAAAGTAGGTTGGGATTTGGAATTTTTCTATCTAAAAAGAAATCCTTTTACTGCAAAAGGAGTAATAAAGTTTTATAAATGTGTTCTGATTGAAGAAAAAAGATGGCTGGCTATCCCCTCGCAGATTAAAACATTGCCACTGTTCCTGCAAGCTGACAAGGAACAAAGAAGTCATGTAGAAATTAGCAGTGATAGAAAGGTGCTCTTGCCTGGCCTAGTGAAAGCTAGAGGAGAACAAGTGCTCTACTTGAGGTTAGAACTTGAATTGTAAGCTACTGAGGAAGCAGGCTGGAAATTCCGCGACCCACGGTAATGTTTTTGTTCAGGATTCCTATTGGCACTGCTCCCCTTGAGAGTTTGTAGACCCACCTGCCCGTGGGAAGTCTTTGGCATTACCCGTGGAGGATTGGGTGGTCCTTCTGAGCAGTGGTGCATGTACATGGGCAATGAGGAAGGCTTAGTTTGCTTTCTTGGGGTTACCCAAGAGATGTACATTCGGGTACACAAAAATCCTGGCAAGAGCTTGTAGTTGCCGTTAGTATTGCTTAACACAAAGTTAGGAAATGGTCAGAAAGTCCCAAAGATTTGGAAAAGGGAGGAGATGTTACAGGTGTATTTGGAAGAAGTATCTGTAAACCTGAAGGAGTTTTAAGCGGTATCATTTCTGAAATGGAAAGCGTGGCTGCTGCTTTTTAACTTTGTATTGCTTTGGGCTGGAACGAGCCTAAGTAGGATTCTCTTGTCTCTGTAAGAAATCAGGATTCACCTATTTTACTGTTTGGTAGTTTATTTGCTTTCCTTTTTCAGACATATTATTGAAGTAATTCTTACTCATTCACCTTTTGTATTTTATGAAATATCTTGGTGTAGCAGCACATACCCCCTTTCTGTTTGTTTGTTTGTTTGGAAAAGTAAATGGGAGGAGCTTTGTCTTAACCAACCTATTTCTTGGGGAGGATGAAGCTCAACCTTCTGCCAGCTCAGGCTCCTAACCTGGGTCTGTTTGAGGCTTCTGAGCTGAGCAGAACACCAGGAACACATCATGCTGACAGCTTCTTGGCCGTAGGCTTTGGTCTTGCAGTGAGGTGCTTTTAATTCTCCTTACATAAACTTCTGGGTATTCTTCTTTCCCTGTTGTTTCTCTTAGTGACTTGAATTTTCTGGCCCAGGAACTTTAACGTTGTCCTAATACTTTAAGAAAAGAACTTTAGCATCTTGGCGTTCTTTAATGTTTATAAGTAGAAAATGATTAGTGGGAGATAGCGATTACGTATTTCTTGCATGGGATCATTGTTGGGGATGGGAGGAAAATAAAGAAAATATCTGCTGGTTACATTCTGCTGTTGTGTGTGCTTGCCCAGCTCACGGGGAATGCAGTCAGCTCAGGAGAGCTGAGCTCTGACATGAGCTTGTCTAAGGCAGAGGAGCTCCTGTGTTCAGCTGAGAGCCCAAGCAGCTTTCTAGGAGGCATAGCTGTCCTTGTTGCATCTGCCAGAAGCCCACCTCAACTTTATGAGGCCTTTAATTTGTTAATGTTCATCTGATTTTTGGGAGAAGCCTGAGCAATAGGTATTCAGCTTTGGGCCTCTGAGGTGTGACTGCAGCCAGATTGGGTACAGAAAGCTGTAAACCTGTAGCAGAGCAGGCTTCGACATGCTCCAGCCACTCACAGGCACTTCTGCTGCTTGTACCCAAGCTAGTGAGATTAAAACTAGGTCATGCCTGTCTGTCTGCAGTTACACCCTGTGCTAGGAGTGAGGCATACCTTGGGCTTGAATTCCTTTCCCTCTTCTCTTTCCCCACCCCAAAGATGGAAGAGTGAATGTGAATCCGGGCTTAGATCAGAGGATAATGTTTTTTGCACTGGGAATCTACTGCTGGGTTTCTTCCTGGTTTTGGCCAGTGGAAGAAGCAGTGATCCTGGTTTTAGGAAACTGGAAAAAAATCAGAGAGAATGCCTGTGTTCATAAAATATTTAATTATGGGAGTTCAGCTGTGCCATTCTTGCAGCACAGGTAAATTCATATGAGAGGTTGAGCTGTCCTGGTGTATGTGGTCAGGGTCATTCTGCGTGAGCTCCTCTGCAGGCATGTGAGTCCCAAGCATAAGAATGTGTGGTCCTCATGTGTGGTCCATGTCATTTTAGGCTATGATAATGGTGTCCTAAAAACACATACACGTTATTTTTGCCCAGAAATATACCATGTTTTACTGATGTTGCATGGTGGTAAATGTCCAGACATCCTTGTTTCTGCCAACTTCCTTTCCCATCCTCCAGCCTGCGTGTTTCTTTAAGGAAAAGAAAACAAACTTTCGCTTCCAGATTCAAATGCATTTCTATTTGTACAAACCTCAGAGTAGTCAAATAGGAAGGGAAGACCTTCAGGTAAAAATCATAACCTGGGACCTAACTCTGTCCTGTTTAGGGCATTCATTTCTTATCTGTCTCCTCTGTTTAAAATATACAGATGTGTACCTGTGGAGCTGCTTTGTGTCGGATTCAGTAGGACTGTAAGTTATGTCTTCAGCAGATAGGAATTCTGAAAATCTATAGGTCTCGTGTTGTTTGTAATCACCCAGTGCATCACGATCCAAACTTTGGTTCAGAAAGCGTGCTTCAGATGTGTTGTTGTTGATTTTTGTGTATTTGTATGTTCAGGGGCTGTTTGAATGATTTGCAATAATATGGCTGAGGCTGTGTGCATTATGTAACAATGATCATGTTGTTTTGTTTTGCAGGGCTTTTTTTTTTTTTTTTGACTTCCCCTTCGATTGTTTCATTTGTTTCTCAGAGTCAGCTATAGATGTTACAAAGGTTGGGTTATTTTGTATTTCTGTAAGGGAAAGCGTGGCTTTGAGAAGGGTTTCTGGTGCGCTCTGCGGGAAGGGAGGAGAGAGGTTGATACAAATGCAATAAATAAATAAATAAGTGTAGAAAAAATGTATGCGAGTACAATACTGCAGGAAACATGAGACAGCAGAAAAACAGCCTTCCTTGCAGAATCGTTTGATGGAGTGTGCTTCCTCCCTGACAAGGAGAATTCAGATTGAGAGCTGTGACAGTTGTCAACCCCTAAATGGGATCAATTTTATAAGCTCAGTTGCAATTTATTTTCTTCGAGGATCGTAATTTCAGGTAAATATTACTAAAAGGCAATTCTGAGCTGAAGAGACAAAGGCAATTAAATTCTACATTAATTTGTTTACCAGTGTCACGTGGAATAAAATGACTGTAAGTTTTCATAAATTATCTGGAGGTGCCAGTGGAGAAATAACTTTGTGGAGTATTGGAATGAGGCCATCTGAATTCTGTTCTATAGGCCTGTGTTTTAATTAACGTTATGTGACTTTATGTGACAAAATCCATACCAAACAGTGCTGCTGCTGAAGTTCATATTGGCCAAGTCATATTGGGTTGCTCAGGCTGTCTTTGACTTACAGAAGGCCAAAATGGGGATGGGAAGCAGGGGCAAGCAAGCAGAAGCTGTTTGAGTAGAAGCTTGAGAAAAGTATTTGCTTACTCCCTGTTTTCAAACAGTGGGATTTCTCATGAGCTTAAGGCCCATCCAGGGAGGAGAAAACATTAGCGTTAAAAGATCAATTTTGTACTCTTCTGGTTGCAAAGATAACCTTTAAAATGTGAGCAAATGCAGTGCAGTGTTCACAAGGGCAGCAAAGGTACTGGCTCGTTCCTTGTGCTTCAGAGTTCACTGAATGGAGAAGGGGAAAAAAAAATCGTAGCAGTTCTTGTTGCTTTTACTTAGTTGTTTTTTCCTTCTTCAGGGTCCTATCCACAGTAGGAAATCAGGGCAGTTGCCTCTCATCCATCCTGTTTGGAGAACGTATGAGTAGGAACGTGGTTCCTCAGCAGCTTATGCGTATCATTTTCTAGGTATCACAGTTTTCACTGGTGCTTTGAGATGGTTTTTATTGCTGACCATAACATCTTGCTCACAACTATTTCTGCCACCCAACTCATTAGAACTTATGTGTTTTCTGCCTGGCTGAAAGGAGAAGAAACTTCCACGTTTCTGTCATTTCTGATGCATGTCTGTTTGCTGCCTGAAAAAAATACAGCTGAAGGTGTGCTCCTCCCTAGTGTTAGCTGGTAGCCAGGCATTCTCACACTGATCTCTAGTTTTGTTTTAAAGCATGTACAGGTCATTAAAGTTGGCTTTATGGATTTTCTTCCAGCTCCATCCTGATGAGCTGAAGTTGTTTTGTCCTTTGGTATAATTATTTTATTATATGTTCAGAGCTCCCAGTTTGTTTGTTTGGTTTTTTTTTCTCTTCTGTGGATTTTTTTTAAGCAGTTTTAAAACTGAATCTGCTGGTGCATCCTCATAGTAATTTATGAAAGAAAAAAAAAAGTTGACAAGTGGAAGCTGAGCCAGATGAAGTAGCTTGCTGGAGTCCGTTCCTGGTGTAGACTCTGAATTCTGCCCTGAACTACAGTCTGATGAGAGGTGTTAGGAGGTTCTGTGGTGAGTGAATCCACTTGCAAGAGTTTGGGCAGTAGCTTCCAGCTCTGCTGCAGTCACCAGGAGATCCACGCTCTCGTTTGGCGGTGGGATGTTCACCAGGATGAGGAAGTCATTAGGAGAATCAGGAGCTTGGGATTAATTTAGTGGGACATCCGAAATGGGTTTAGGAGGTAGCAGGATTATGCCTGTGTTGTCTTCTGGGCTTATCATATCAAGAAACACGGAATTAGAACCATAGGGGTTAGAAGGGACCTCTAGAGATCATCTAGTCCAACCCCTCTGCCAAGGCATATGTTTAGTTGGGGAAGAAATGGGGAGTTCAGCGTGTGAAACTGCCTTATTGGAGCTAAGGTGACAAACGTGTGTTGGTCTGGTGAAGGGGAGGGTTAATCTTTGCTGCTGTTCCTCGAGCAGAACCACGAAACCGGACCCAGCACTATTCTGAATGAAGTACGTATCCTGCAATTGTGCACATCCCTGTACTTAGAAGAATTATGAGCAAAAAATATATTTTTTCATTCTTTTTGAACAGAAGACTAACTTTTTTTTTGCTCCTCTGTCTCCCTTTAATACTATGAATTGGGAAAGGTATAAGGCAATTCGTGAGTGGAATGTTTTTGTTGGGTTTGATGGCTTTTTTGTTGGTTGGTTTCTGAGTAGGACCTAAGCCTAAGGAGGAGGCTTAGAAAGTAGAATGAATTTTGCTTGGTTATCACTGTGCTGTCTGAATAATATCAAATATAAACAGTTTGAAGGCGATCTCGAGATATGATTATTCAGTATCTCTAGAAGATATTGTGTTGAGGATTTCTTGGTGGCTAAGACAAAGACTCGAACTGCTTTTTTTGACTTCAGCAAATTTAAAGATTGCTCTTCCTTGAAAATTAGTTTCACTGCAAGTTTAACTTAGTTTAAAAAGGAAATAAATCTGAAGTCAACAGTATCAAAATTATAGGTTGGTCAGTCTATATTGTCCGGGATAGAATGCATGCTGCTTCTCACCATCGGTGGATGGGGAATTGGTAATGTTCCGAATGGGTTTGGAGTTTGTCATGAGGGTGAGTGACCATCAGCAGGAGCGTGTTCACCTCCACGTTTGTTTGCCTGCTTTGTGAGTAGCACTGATTGTCGCCTTCTGGTAAAGAATAAACCGTGTCTGCTCTTTAGAGGGAAATAGAGAGATCTTTCTTCCCTTCCCTTGAGTCTTTGGAGTCACCTTTTACAAACATCTCATTTTTCTTTACGCTTTGGGGGTTTCTTCCTTTGTATGGGTATATATTACACGTGTTTATGCATGAGAATAGCTTTAAAAATAACTGTCATCTGAATGTGCATTGTGATGGAATCATCAAGTTTGGAGCAAACCAAGATCCTCTCTAGAGGGCAATGGGTCCCTGTCACATTCCTAGGAGTTTCCCAGCAATATCAAGTCCTGTAGTTGCCCTTTGGAGAGGCACACAAGTTTATTTTCTCCTTGTCTCTTTCTGAAGGTCTGTGCTGCATGACTTGCAGCAAAGTGAGACTCTGGCAGGTCATAAAAAGCATTTTCTGGTTGAGCATTTTAGTGGAGTTGGGGGAGATAACATCACTGATGCTGGTCCAACAACCTTCTAAACATTGTTCTCTGTGCTGCTGTAGCCTGGTGCTGATCTGGGTCTTCCAAAAGGGATTGAAGAGCTTTTCTTCTTTTCTTTCCTTTTTCTTCTTTTTTTTTTTTTTGTCCCTTCCTCTTTTCTTTGAGCTTTCAGCACGTCATTAGCAGACATCAGGGATCTGCGACCACTCTCTCGTGCCCGCGTGGCTAATTGCAAAAAGGAGCTGTGTTTGGAGCAGGCTGGCTAAACCAAATTAGTGTGGGAAAAGGCAGTCTGGTTCTTCCAGCCGCGTGGGGATGCCAAGGGAGCATATGGTCGCTGGTGAAAGGTCCAGGGCTCAAATGGCCGAGCAGCATTCTCAGTGCTGCTGTATTGATCAGCCCTTCTGTGCCTGTGCTCGAAGAAGGGGCAGCCCCGTGGCTCTCAGAATAGGACGTGGGATTTATTGGTGCTGGCGGACGGCTTGGGGTTACGGCCACTGGGACGCAGGAGGAAGCTGGAAATAAAACAATCGTGGTGAGGTTTACGGTGGTATGATTTCAGAGATCTTTCCTGAAATTTCAGCCATGTAAATGACGTCTGACTCATGCTCGCAGTGTTCGAAGTCAGCTTTTAAATGCGCTTCTCCAAGTTCTCAGTGCTTCGTTCGCACTGCTGAGGGGAACATACAGAGTAATAAACAGATCAGCAGGCTCCAGGCGTTCTTGGCAGTTGTGTAACTCCCCTATACGTTGGCATTCCTTCGTTTTGTTTTGATTCTAAGTGGCCTTTCCATGTTATCTTTACTTTTACCATTTATAATGAGGGGAAAATTGACTGCTATCAAAGAGGAAACGTGCCAAAAAGGGGAGAGGCTTGTCACTTCTGAACTCGGCGAATGATTTTCTGTCAGGTTCTGAGCGTATAGCAGAGGTTCGTCATAGCGCACATCGAAATGTCACGGTGAAAATTCCCCGTTTGATTATGTAATTAGAGAAGGCCCAACTTGTTTGTGTTTTTAATTACGGAAAGCCAAGGTTCGGTTATATGTAACGGAGGAGAGAAGCTCGGCTTTGTCCCCCAGACATGATGCTGTGGGTAATTCTGCAAATACTCAAAGGCACAAATTCTAACATGCCACATACGTCACGTGGCAAAGGCGGTGTGCTGGAAGAGCAGGAGGAGGAAGGAGATATCTCACTGCTGATAGCAAAGGAAACAGGGTTTACTTCCCATCTCTGGAGCCTCGGTGAGTCCCCCCCGTCCCCCGGAGCAGTGTGCCTGCAGCCTGTGACAGGTGGCTGCTGGGGCTGCTTATTGCAGCCTAGCACAGCATGTGCAAAACACTTCCTGCCGTATGTCCTGCTTGAGTGGGAGCCCGTTTGGTGCGCTCCCGTCAGAAGCCACAGCAACAGATGTGTGCAGAAAAGGCGAGGGCTTGCATTTCATGCGGTTCAGCTCCACGTTTTCACAGGACCATATGGTTTATATAGATGTTTTGTATACATCTTATCGAGCAGATGATTAGAAGTTAAGGATTAAGCGCTGAGTCGGGCTTCCACTAAAACCCGTGTAAAGTGACATTATTGAAAACATGAGCGACCTCTAAAAGTGACAGAGCTGCCTGCGTGTTTGGCTGTTTGAGAATATAGTGGTAGACGTCCATGGAAGCGTATTTTAATCATGTGTTTAAGAAGATTTAGCTCTTGCACACCGCCTTGGATGTCTGAGGACCACATATGAAACAGCAGACTTTCTTCTACCAAAGTTATTGTCACGCCAATGAACAGGAGCACTGAATTTGGGTAGCGTGGTGCAGAGCTGGAAGGAGGGTTCAAGTGCCTGGCCACATGCATCTGTTTCCTGTGGCTTCCTGTTGCCTCTGCGTGGCCTCCGTGTCAGAACTGTAGGATCACTAAGGCTGGAGAAGACCTCTAGGGTCCTCAGGTCCAACCCTGACCCACCCCACCGTGCCTGCTGCCCATGTCACTCAGTGCCACGTCCCCATGGCTCTGCAGCACCTCCATGGCAGCCTGTGCCGATGCCTGACTGCTCTTTCAGAGAAGCAATTGCTCCTATCCTCCAACCTGAACCTCCCCTAGCACAACCTGAGGCAGTTCCCCTTGTCCTGTTGCTGGTGTGGTGGTGGTGGAGCTGGTGCTCCTGTGTGCTTTGAGGGGCATCATCTGAAGACGAGGAGGATTTGTTGCAGACACTGCACAAGCTGTGCTCTTCCAGTTCCCAAACTTGTTTCCTGAGCACAGCACTGTGGGGGTTGTCTTGGATGTCTCTGTTATCTCACTGTGCTGTAAGTTCAGGAGATACTACTGTATTAAGAAGAGTAACAAACTTTTATGAGTTTATATTCAGAGTAGTTGAATAGAGAAAAGGAACCTTTCTTAGGCTTATGAAAGCAAGGAATGATGGGTACAAATATATAATAACTTCACTAGCTAGAGTATACAGCCTAAACAGCTTTTATTGCAGCTTCATTTATCACTAATGATATGGCGTCGTTAAACATTCTTTTTTAGAACATTGAGCTTTCGTGCAGTTTTACTTGGACAGGTACAAAAGTGGTAAGGGAACTTAGGGGAATCTGAAATAGGATCCTCCTTGTATTGGATAACCTCAGAACTGAACAACTCTCAGTATTGGGAGCGTGTTTGTCTCTTGAAATGGATGATACATGTGTAAGTCAACTTTCCTTGGAAGCAGTTGGTGTCTTGGAAAGGTGACTTTACGTAGCTCCAGCAGCCTTGCTGCACACAGTCCATGCGGAGACAGCAGGAAAATCCATCATCGGTGCCTTCATCTTATCCTGTGCCATCCGAAGGCAGTGCGTTTCCTTCCCGTTTGTCTTTGTGTGCTTGAACAAATGAAAGCGGGGGCATTTTCCAGAGCTCACTGATGATTTCATCAGACCTGTTAAAATATACCTTTGTACAACGAGTGTCCATCCCGGCTCGGGGCAGCGAGCCCAGTCAGCACTCAGCAGGCCGGGAGAGATTTAGCCTACAGATACACCTCGCTTCTCCCGCTTAACTCTCTGGTGAAAGTAATTAAAACTTTCAGCGATAAAAGAAAAATCTGTAATTAAATCAGAAGGCCACGTACGAGGCAGAACTGCTGCTACCTTGCACGGGAGCTTGGTGGTTTGAGGGGAGGGGGCCCTGGGAAGGAGCTTGGATCTGACCCGCCGTGTTGTGCTGTGGTCATCACAGTCCCAGGAAGGCGGAATCTCTTCTGGAGAAATTCCAATTTGGGTCTTCAGATTTTATCTAAAGGTCGTTCTGCTTCACAGAATTGAATGATTTTAATTGCGGCTTAATGTCAGAAGAAATGGCGTATGATGCGTCTGTGTAAACGTCATTCTCATTTTTAAAAATGTGAATCAGTTTCTTTCATGTTCCTCGTAGCTGTGCACTTAATTTCTCACATACGATAACATTTGAAAAGTGGCAATTTCAAAGAATATCAGAGCAATTTAATAAAACACTTCTAAGTACCCTCAATTTGGTCAGAGGAGGAGTTTCTTTGCCCAAAACGTCAACAAAAAAAACCCACCAAACTTATTCCTCCCCACCCCTTTTTCCCCATTCCGGAGTGAGCAACTGAAAGTAGTTGTATGCAAATTGGAGCTGTGAGGACTTTCGTCAAAACAAATGTAAGTTTCAGACTTTCCAGTACTTTCAGGAAGTTCTCAGGTCATTAATTTTTGTAACTTGGGGGGGGGAGTGCAAAATTGTAATCAAAATTTGCTTATTTGTCTACAGTTGAAAGTTAAATATTCTCAGAGCTGTGTTCATGAAGAAGAGAGAATACTTGGGGTGTTATCCAGGAATTTCCACTTCTGAAAGCAACGTTGTTTCCTGCAGGCTGGCAATACATCCAGGAAGCCACAAATAGATTTTGGGTATCTGCTTGGAAGAAAGCTGCTCATTAATTTGTTGAATTTTTCATTGACTATAGGCAGGGTTTCTTGTATAGCCAAAGCGTTTTTGGATTGGCTTTTTAAATTCCAATTTTTAACTCAGAAATAAGGTACTGCTCCTCGTTGTGCAGCTTCTGGACCTCGGATGATACAAATTAGTCCATTTTGACTTCTGCAAAGTGCCAGGGGTGCTATTTAATGTCCAAGGGGTCACATTGTCTACATTCTCCAATCAACCAGCAGTGGGGAGCCCATGGTAGTTCTGTCAGGTTCCACATTGCGAAGATGGGCTTTGTGCTCAAAGCCATGCTGAAGAAAGGCCTCCCAGCAGTCTCTCTAGTTTTGAATCCTTCTTAGGCGTGGTACGTTTCAGCCCACTTGGTTTCCACATTAGCTGTGCTGAAGATGACAGCTTCTTAGTGCTGATTTGCTCTCAGTTACAGTGCTCAGGCAAATGGTTTTTAGCAGTTGGTGAATGACTGCCATGTGGTTTTGGTTCAGGGGATGTTTGCTTTTTTTCGTGCTATCTTCTTTCCTGCCGTGCATGTTTTTACAGCCTTTCATGAAACTTCTTTGTTAGTTTTGGAGTTATAACTTCTTTCATGGAAAGCGCTGTTCTGACGATATCTGAAGCTTTTATAAATATAAAAAGTATTTAATATATCTAAACTTGTAAGCCATTTGTGCTTCTGCGCTCGCAGTTTGGTATCGCTCCCAGATAATCTGTATTGTTGGCTGTTGCAACTACTTCTTTCCTTGTGTACCTACATCCTGTGCTCATTCTTTGTACAAAACCTTTGAACGTATTCACTTTCCAATTTTCTCAACACCTCAGATACATTTTTTAACTATTCTTTGCAGTACCTGATAATGCAGACTTAGTTAATAATGTGCCTTTTATTTCCATTATTTAATCTGCTTATTTGCAAGTTCAAGCACACTTATAAGGTACGTATTCACTTATTTGAACCACTCTGTGTTGTGTTACTCAAAGTACCGATGCATTGCAGTTGTTAATTATCCTCAATGTTGTAATAAATCCTTTCTTTGCCCTTTTTTGTTTTATTTTCTGGGCTCTGCTTTTCCTTTGTACCAGCATTTGATGTAAACAGTAAATACAAAGGTAATTTTAAAGCAGTTAATTTAAATATAAATAGGGCTTCCTTTCCCAAATTAAGTATTTTGGGAGCTTTTTTTCCCTAATCATCAGGTAACCCTAAGTGAGGGATCCTGGAAGCATTAATGAACTTCCAAATAGTACCTTTAAAAACTAAACCACGTGCCCACGTTTTCTCTGTGGTTTTGGTTTGTTTGTTTTGTTGTTTTGTTTTGTTTTTTTTATCCCATTAGGAGTTAGGAAAATATCTGAGATTATAAAGTTGAGCAGTGTGACTACTTAGACTGAGCTGGACACCATCTAAAGATGAATGAAACTTATTTCAACCAGTGAAAGTAGTAACTACATTGGGCTTCACCAGGAATTATTTGGATGTGTGAATGTTTTACTTATTTTGTGTTGTTTTATGCTCTATGCATATAACTGTACTATTTTACAGCCACAGTATTGTAAATCACACTGCTCTTCTAGGACTTAGCCAGTCCTATGGGAAGGCTGATAGTGGGCTGTGGCTGTAAATTCTGGGATGGAGGAGGACTTTCAATGTCCTGTGACGTTTTTGAGCCCCCTGTCTCAAAATTTGACCTGTCTGATCATGGAGTAGGGGAGAATCCATGAATGACATTGCAGGCTATTAAAATAAAACGAATAATTTAGCCCTCAAACATCACCATTTTTTCTTTTTATTATTTTAATGGGTTTTTTCTGTTCTCTTCATGTAGCTGGGGTCAGGCCCTGCTTCTTCTCATCTATCAAGTCATCTTAGCTTTGCAAAATTCCTGCCAGCAAGTGTGCAGACCTATAACCAGGCAATATTGAAATTACCAATGAAAGAACTTTATTCTTCTGAGTATGTTTGCCAAACACTCTGACTGGGAGATTAAAATACATATGTGAAGGAAATTTGGCTAGGGCTTTGCAGGCAGGCAGTCGTACTGACTTCAAGTGCTGGTACCATCCATTCAGGCTTCACCCCTTGCAGGAGGCCGAGAGCATCCTGCAGATCTTTTGCTGCTCCCTGGCTTTGTCCTGTTTCTTTATTTTGTAGTTACGTACATATACTTTTTTGGTGTGTGTGAGAACCTGGTGTCGGTTCAATGCGAGATCACTAACAATTTTGTGTAGGAAAATAAATGATGTGTGTACTCCGTTGACACGCAAGAGTAGCGATTGAGCATGCTTCAGTGCTCCCACCTGTAGCACAGCTGATCAAGTGTGGGGAGGATGAAAGAAGATAAAAACACGTTGAGCAGAGGAACTGAAAGTGCATGAGGCCTAGAGGCTCCTAATGTGAGGAACTGTTACCAGACTAATAGGAGGCAGCCATAATGTTTTTAGTTTATAAGGTTGTGACTGATGTAAAATGCAGAAATAAATGATGAGGAGGAGAAATCAGAGGGAGATATTCCTCATCAGTCATCAGAACCTCAGGTATAATGCCGACAGAGTAAAGGGCATCTATAAATGAGACTGGGACTCAGATCATTTGTCTTCCGTAGTTACTAATGGATCTGTAGTCCTTAGCTGCTATTTCCTCTTGGAAGGCAGTTACACTTCCTGTCCTCCGCAGCATCCTATGGCAGTATTCTGGGCTCTGATCACTCAGCATATTGCCTTTAAGATCATGGGGACATCTGCATGATATAAGGAACGTAAAGATGGATATTTCTAGCATACAGAGAAGCGTGTCAGAAATATGCTCCCAAGGGTGACAGGTTCTAGCAATGGCCACGTGCACCAAGCCTCCAGTTCCTCTTGCCTCCCACAGTGTAGGATTATAAAAAAAAACTTGGGTTGGAAGGGACCTTAAAAATGATCTACCCCCTGCATGCACTCCTCCAAGTGAGATTCTCTGGGAAAGTGAGCTGATATCCTTGAGTAATCCAGGATAGAGTGGCTGGAAAGTGTTGGGAAAGAAGCTGGGAGGAGGCATTCCGGGAAGCTCAAGTGGGTTTGGTGTGTGCTGGTAATGAAGGAAGCACGTGGAAGCACCCAAGGGGGAATAAAGACAGATTTACATCTTGGAGTTATTTTAGACTGTGTTATTCTCCATGGAGAATTCCCATTCAGTTTGAGGATGATACCATTCTTGTAAAATATTTCAGGGTAACGCTGAGATACAGATCTGTATTAGAAACTCTAGTTACACTGCAGAATGTTTAGAAGATACAAGAGTTACCCATCTCACTAAGGCTCTTTAAGAATCACTGTTAGTGTGGCTGGAATGGGAATTGTCAAGGCACCCTGACATTAGCAAAGGTTTCTCAAGAGCAGCCTTAACTCTTTATTGTATTTCTACTAATGATTTTGACACTAGCAAAAGGCAGACCTGGCAAATGCAATTGGGAAGCATCACCAGAGAGAAAGACCAAATTTGCATGAGAACCAACTAAGGGACTGTGGAAGTGCTGCCCAAATGAAAATGGGCTGGATCTTGAGTGATGGTTCAGCCGGAGGTGTTTGCATCGTGTGTGTGCACAAGGCCCTATAAAGAAGGAGAGGTCTGAAGAGTACCCTACTGCCCAAACCCCAGCTGGTGCCCGGCTGCCCTGGGAGGGCTGGAGGCCAATTCTGCTCAGTACCGTGCAGCATCCTTAAAACTATAGAGGAATTCGAGGTGTTAAGGATGCTGTGACCTCAACTGCTTAAAAGGACATCGTTTTAAAAAGTATATATATATATATTTTTTTTTTTTTTTTTTGAGGGGAGAGAGAGAAATTGGTTGGCAGTATATTTTGCTCTTACAGTATATGGAATTCAGAATATCTCAGGCCTTGACAACCAAGAAATGAGAAGTTATGAAGTAAGAAAATCCAGATTTAAATCTTCCCCTGCTGAGCTGGCAGTAGCAGCTGAAAATTATTTGCATGCTAAGGTGTAGTTGTACTGAGCAGTGAAAGGAGCAGCTGAAATACCTAAATGGAGCTGTTGGTTGGATTTCAGGAGATTTATTAAACTTTCTCTGTTCACCTCATGTACGGTCTTTCTGTGTGCTTCAGCTGCATTTCAGCAGTAAGTGGGGCCCATTTTCTATCTGTAAGATGAACAGGGGAGAGATGTGTGGATTTGCTGGTATTCAGCTCAAGTGCAGAGTTGGTCATCGGTCAGGGTTGGGGAATTCTAGAAGTACATTTCCACCTGGTTGGAGGGTGTGGAGAAGACAGATGAACTTGTGCTGGTGCTACACAGGGAGAGGTGATGGCCCTGAGTGGGAAAGAGATGTTCTGATTGGATGGAAGGAAAGCAAAATCACTGTGGTGGTGGTGAGTCACTGGAGAGGTTGTAAAATGTGCCTTGGAGGTGTGTGAGACTCAGCCAGCCAATGCCCAAGCATCCAGCCATCCTTCACAGGTCCTTCCTAACGTCTACTCTGTGCTAATTAACTTTTTCTTGCCCAAAAATGTTGGGTTTATTGCTGTGATAAGTGTTCTTGGATGGCCAAGATTATCCATGAACTTACAGGTCTGTATCTCAGCTGGTTTCTTACAAAACTAAATTTTCACGTATTTACTTTCTATAGCAAAATCATTTTGAGTTTCCGTGAATAAGGTTTTGTTTCGCTGTTGTTGGGCTGAGATTTTTGTTGTTGCATGGCGTTATTTTTTGATGCCGAAGGTTTTGATGTCTGCGTTAATTTTCTGTGCAGAGGTTGCAAGAATCAGATTACGAATCCAGGCTTTCTCTGTTGCATTTTAGGTACCAAAGCCTTAGACATTGTACTGTGTGAGGAAACAGGGCACTTTTCAGTGGGTTGCACTCAGGTCCTGAAAGGGCATCCTAGGCTGCGTGGCTTACAGCAGGGCCAGGCCTTGTCCCATGTGCTCCTTCATCTATTCTCGTAAGGAAATGGTGTTACAGAAAGGAAGGAGAACAGGCAAGGCGAGAATTAGCAGCCTACAAGAATCTGAAATTGTAAATAACTGCAGATAAAAGGGAAATATTCGGGGGAGCGTAGGGGCTTATAGCTAGAAATAATGCAGTGAAATGAAGAAAGAGAAGATTAAGGCTAAATGTCATCAAAGAGCATTCTGCAACAGTAGTGGTTTTTTAGATGACTCTTCCAGAGAAAGCAAAGAAAAAACTGTTTTAGGACAAAGGCCCTTTATTCCTTTTTCTTTTTTCCCTGTTTCTTTCCTTCAGCTTAACCACTCAGTGTAAAATAATCTCATACGGGTATATAAAGGAATGTATTAAATTTTTTGAGGCATGAATGTGAATCCATGCATCCCTGGAGCTGTTGTGATGATGCTGAATCTTGTGCAGCTCCACCACGACCTTTCTCACCCACATCTCAGGGCACCAAGTTGCAATGCCACAGTGCAAGTAAGGATCTGGGTAGTTTGGGATTTAGTTTATATGTGAGTTAAAAAAGAGTGAAAAACTTTGGGCTGCAGTGTGTGGAGAAGAAAGGAGGAAGACTGGAAGAAATAAAGCTTGTCTGGGAGTCTTGCTTTCTTTTTTGGCTGGGTATTGATGCTGCCCCTTTATTTACCTCCAGTAGGATTCAGATGGCCATTCCAGCAGTAACTTGTCTCATCTAACTGGACATTAGAATCACTGTAAAAAAGCAAGGAGGATACTTGTGGTTGGCTAACTTATAGCAGGAGGTCAAGAAATTAACCAAAATCCCGAAGTTAAACTTTCAAGTGGGTTAAATAAGTGATAATTCTTTACAGCATCATATTTTGACACAGTTATTCGTCACTTAGCTGGCAGTGGCTTGTTTCCTTTAGCTTTATCTCCAGTGCCATGCAGTTCTTGCAGAATGGGATTACTGGCATTGGTGGTGTTGCATCTGCGTGCTAATGAAATGGTGCAGATAAAGCTTTTCTTTTTTAATGTGGTCTGTGTGAAAGTGCACTGGGGTTTTTCTTCTTCCCACATAGATATTTCCATCTTCTGAGTAACCCCACTGTTAGAAAGCGATGGAGAAACCTGATGAAACATGCTGTGCTTCTAAGAAATTCCTGAGAAAAAACATTAATCTTCATCTAGAACATTAAATTTGTGTGCAGTCATTAGATCTATCAGTGTCACCTTATTATCAGTAAGGTAGCTGCATGCTTTGGTGCTTCCCTTTTACTTCTCAGTGCAATGTTCCAGCTGATCTGACAGCTCTTTGCTACCAGTCCGGCTGCAGCCGGAGACAGCCTGAGCTCCAAACTCTTCAGTATTTTCTCTGTACTTGGAGATGTCACGTGATACTTTCTCCTTCTTAGAATGAAAACACAACTTTTCCTTGGGCTTGAATGCCTCTGCTGCCCCACGAGGGTCTTCATGAGATGCAGACACTTCATCTTGCCCTTTCCTGGAGAGTAACCTGCCTTAGCAATTCCTTCCACAAGCCAGCATTTGCTGTGAGTGCTGTTTTCTGCTCTTGGGTGAGAGGAGTCATCCCTGGAAGAGATAGTCTTCGCAGCAGTGATAAGATGGAAAGGATCACGGCACAGACCAAAACTGATAAAGGCAGAAATAGCACAAGGAGCGGCACGCTGAAGCCAGAATATTCTAAGCTGCATTGGAGGCATCTCTGTTCAGTCCGTTCAGAAGTTACCTCCCATAGCCAAGTCCTTTAGCAGTAGATGGTGTTTGTTGTACAGAACAAAGAGCCTTCCAGAAGCAGGTACTCCACACCTCCTGCCCGAGTCCACTTTACTAATATTGCAAAATTGCAATCAAACTAAGCTGATTAAGTGGTGCTGTAGATCTGACACACAGAAACAATGTTGTTAATTTGGCAGCTAAATATATTGGGGGGGGGGGGGGGGAAATGAGGTAATGGAAGACCGTAAATTTCATCCAGAAATATTTTTTTCTTATTTGAGAGAGGAAAAAAAAAGCAAAAAACAAAAGCAAAACATATCTAGAAAATGTCTTTAAAAAAAAAAAAAACTGGGAGGATGGGAGGATGTAAGATTTTTATTATTATTATTAATCAAAGAAAGAATGCAGGCATAACATAAATTTGGTATTTAGAAAAGAAACAAGCAACCTGCATAATTCCATTGGAGAAGTTTCTGCGAATGATCTGCAGGTTCCATGGGAAGGATCTGAACATGCTGCATACGTAGCTGAAAAGGAAGCTGAATTCCTTTCTGTTCGTAATGCAATCATCTCACAAGGTATTTTTTATTAAATTAGACCCACGTGACTAAATTGCTCCTGATGCCTTTTGTGAATGCTCCTAAATCATCAGCTAAATAGCAGCTGATCTAAGTTTGGCAAAAGGAAGAAATGAAGTTTTGGAAAATGATCTTCTTTTCCTGATAGCAATCAATCAGAATGGGTTACTTGCATACAGTGCTTTTCTTAAAAGCACCACAATAATTGGAGGGCTGCAGATCTCTCTCATGTTAGCAGAGGAGAAAGAAAAAGGTTACAGTCCATACTTTGAGCTTAAACATGCTATGGATGTTCAGGTTTATATATAATGTGTGTACGTGTATAAATTTTATATCTATGTAAAACGTTTATACAAATACATGTGAAATATATGGATCTTTAAGGCATACAGCAAGCTGAAAAGATTGTTGTCTCCCCTTTTGTCTAGCATCACTAGAAATAAAACCAAAGCATACACTGGCTTACCTGACCAATTAGTGAATTGTTTTCTGCTGTCATTTCCTGTTTAATTCATGCTTTGATAGCTATTCTTTGTTTTCAGAGAAATCTTTCCTGTGTTCCGTGGGTCTCCTTCAAAGCAGCACACAGACAATTGAGACATTTTGGTATTTAGGGCAGGTCCCTAGCTTTCATCTGCTTTTCCTTACCTTTCATGTTTGTTTTTTTCCCATTGTCAGAACCTGCAGTGCCTCCTCTTCGGTATCCCTGGCAGCAGCTGGGAGCGCATTCGCTTCGGAGGTGGGCGGCCCTTCTGTCCATGCTGCTTTTCCACACGCTGGGGAAAGGAGAGTAGTAGGTGTAGGCCTGGCTAAGTGGGGTCAGGCTTATCTGTTTGTATACGTGCATTAGAAACATTTTAATTCTTACAGTTAATCTCCCTAGCATGCAGTTTGGCGAACGTACGTTGCTAATAGATCGCAATATGCGTCTGTTCAGTCTTAGGGGATTTGGGGGCACTTGTGGTTTAATTTGTTTCTGGGAGTTCCATCAAAAGAGAAATCCTTTGTAAAGCTGCAGGTGTTAAAATTAGACAAGAATATTTTCTGTTCTGGGAAATTATGTGCACTTACAGCAGTTGAATATTGAAGCTGAAATTCAGGGAGGAAAAAAAAAAGTAATAATCTGCTAACTACAATTCCAAGATTTCATAGAAACAGCTTCCTTCTGGTTCCTTTGAATAAATGAATTTACAGATTCATGGAAGCTCCCGTGTAGTGTCAACCCAACTAGTTTAGCTTCGTTAAATCTTGAAGTTCATTTTGTGCGTGGGTTCCCAAGACAGGAATTTTTCAGTTTCGTCAAGACTTGCTGCAGTGTGTATAAACATATGTGCTTCCATATAATGTGTGATAAGCCAATTCTAGTGACCAGGAGAGCAAGAGTAATGCTGAGGGGTGCACAACAGTAGCACTTTGCCTTTTGGTATCCAAACCATAGTATGAAACTTTGCTGTTTGCACTAATTACACTGCAGCTGAATGAATGGAAGGATGCTGTTGAACTTCTGTTCAACTCTTGTAATATCGGCCAATTAATACAATTTTTCTGTTGCACTTGATTGCCTTTTCAGCTCTTTAAAGACAAAACAAACGAGAGGCGCATCTGAAGAGAGATGGATTTGTTTTTCTTTTTGCTTTGTAGTCATCACAGATTCATACGTTCTTTCATTTCTGGCGTTTTCTGCCTCCCCTCCAGTTGCATTCTGGAGGAGAGTCTTTCCTCAAACAGTTGAAACTGCAGAGATGTCAGTGTTCTACAAGCTATGTGGTGTCCTCTTTGCAGTTTGGATTCTATGACATGATTTCTGTCGCTCGGTGTCTGGAAGCTCAAGAATGCTAATTATTTTCTAATTGTGTCACTACATAGTTTTCTCAGCACAGACCACAAATAGAACTTCAGTCCAACCTGTAACACCTTTGTAAGTTGTGAGTACTGATAGGAAATATTCACACAAAACCCAAAGCTTTTCTATCTGCAGTTCTATAATGCAGCTCCTGCAGACCTTACTACTGTGTTTAGAAAAATGATTATTATAACATCAGTTCTCTACAGATTTCCTATAGACAGAGGCTGCCCTGGGGCTATGAAATGCTGTTAGGGAGATATCAACTGCCACAAATCGGAGATGAGTGTTTGTGGATCCATCCAAACAGAAGAACGTGGCACTGTAAAGCACAGTAATGCCTGCACAGATACAAAAAGTATTTTTCTATCTTCGATCCAAGAATAACAACTAGGAAATATTCCTAATCCCTTCATTGGTTTCTCTTGATTTATGTCTTTTCACGTTCTCAGCAGAACTTGAACCATCTTCCCAGTGTTACACCAACAAGATTACAGCTGACGAAATTTACAATTTCATATTTTGTTTCCATCTGCACCAACCCTTCGAGGAGGGCACTAAATCGCTCTGCTGCAGTTTTGTGCAAGTTAAGAACTTCGCCATCTTCACACGACTTGGGAAATAAATTGCATTTGTGGGCGCGCTCTGAGGTATGCGGGGTGTTCACATGAGTGGTGATACAGATGCAACACGGTTTGTATATAGGGATCTTAAAATGGTCCAAATGTTGTTTTGAGAGATCACTCAGATTTGCTGATGCTCCACGTTTGGTGAGGTCACTTGGTTGTTACTTTAATATGGCACTCTGCAGAGGCCTACCTGGGTGAGATGTGAGCAGATAGTTTGACTTCAGGCTTTACTTTGAAAACGTGTAGCTGCTGGATTCACTTCAATGAATTCAATTCCTGCTTTTTAAAATGTTTTCATTTTAAAATTCATATTCTTAAGCTCTGATACTTTTTCCCCATACTGCAGTAGATTTGAGCTTCTGGAAGCATTTTATTTTTAAAGGTCCTGCAGACCCAGTCTTCCTTCACACCACTGCCAGATAGCAAATGGTCTCAGACTCTTGAACCTCTCAGTGCTGTCTTCATTAGGTCGTGTTACTCAGCTTTTGTCATCCCTTTAGAATTCTGTTTAGATATGTAATATTAGACTGAGGGCTCTCTCTCTCTCTCTCTCTCTCTCTCTCTCTCTCTCTCTATATATATATATGTTTTTTTCTGCACTACTTGAAGGAGAAGTTTGATACAAGTGCACAAGCATTGTGAAAGCTGTTCAGTCCTTCAGAAGTTACCTGAAAGAGGTAACCCCCGTTATTAGGATGCATGTTGGAGCGTGTTCAAATACTGTAAAGTAATGAATTGCAACATGATAAGGATGAGAGTGTAGCTTTTTGAATTGGGTGAGAGTTAACAGCCATAATTTATCATGGCTTTTTTGCCTGTTTTTTATTTTTTTTTTAAATGCTTTGCTCTTTCAACCTCTCCACTTCCCTCATTCCTTCCCTACTTTCTCTGCCTCTCAAGGGAGTGGTACGGACATTGGTGGGCAGCCTGGTGCAGGGATCTGGAGATATGAAGTGATTTTGGAGCTTTCTCCTGCTCACCTGAACTGAGATGTAAGGCTGTAGTACTCTTACAGTAGTTTCAAATATGTGGGGAAGAGAAGTCTAGATATCATGCTCACGTGTTACCGGGAGGTGTTGCAGCAGAATATAATGTTGGGCAGGACAGAGGCGAGGAGCACATTTCCTTGGGGTTGGGTTAATGTTTTGGGTTTCGGTGTTTTCTGTTCTTTCTTTTCTTTAGATTGTCCTATGCCATGTGTAGGCTCAAGGATACTTGCAGTTTTCTAAGATGTACAGCTGAAAGCGTTACGATTCTCCAGGGATGGCTGCACATTAGACAGTTACTCTCCCTGGAGAATGTTACTAATTGTAGAGGTTATACTGTTGAGATTCAAAGAGAGATCAGCTGCTCTCTAAGTATTTGTAAGGAGCCTCTAAAGGAAAGAACTACCCTGATTCATTTCCGGTGGTGGGCCTTTACAACTGAATTCAGTCATCTCGTAGATCCTCAACCAAGAGGAGGAGGGATCTGTGCTCGCTCTGTGCAGTGCTTGTTGCTGTTGCTTTCCTGCCATCCCACTGCCTTCCCTGAGACGCGGGGTGCGTGGGGGTAGGTGTTTGTGGGCGAGAAAACGAAAAGCTGGGAAACAAAGATCTGCTCAGCGCCTTTCACATCTACTAGTTCTTAAACTTGTCACTTAAAAAAAAAAAGACATTTAGAAAAGGCTTTACCTTTGTGTAGCTGTATGCGGGAATGTTATTATGCGTACTGTTTTCTAATGTTTATTGTGTACATTTAGCTTTGGGTAGGATACTCTTTGTAAGACTGCTCTTGCAGCGACCAAAAACATACCTCCCAGAGGCAGATGACTGATGGAGACTGCAAGCCTGTGTAGTGTTTCTGTGCTAGTGCCTCTAACGTGTGTTCCCTTATCTAAAAGCAAATGGGCTGAAGTTGTGCACCTGTTCTAGCTAATGGGTTTCTTTTAATACCCAAGCATCCGTATGAAGCTTGAGCGAGGTTTTCACCCTCGTAACTTAAAGTAAGACATGTAACTTCATCAAAGTTACTTTTGATTTATAGCTGTGCAAAGTCTGGCTCTTTCAAGAAGCTCAATTGCTGGAGCAAATGCAAATATTTAATTCCAGAGGTTTTAGTGTCTTTTGTTTGCGTTTGTGACACTGTAATTAAAAGCAAACTCCCTGTGTAGCGTGGTTGCTACCAGGGCCAGAAGACAAGTGCAGTTTCACCTGGGTGGGACTGGAGACTCTCCTGTGGAAATCCCACAGAGGGGTCAGGGAGGGTCTAGTCTATAATTTTCAGTTTGTTACTTTGTTAAATGCCTGGACAATACTTTATTTTGTGTCAATAACATTT
This sequence comes from Callipepla californica brunnescens, assembly GCA_023055505.1. Lineage (NCBI taxonomy): Eukaryota > Metazoa > Chordata > Aves > Galliformes > Odontophoridae > Callipepla > Callipepla californica. The sequence goes on from JALIRH010000010.1 coordinate 18,754,896, forward strand.
ATAGTGGAAAATATCTCAAATAATACAGAAACAGAGTGCAGGAACTATTTACAGTTGGAACAAACGGAAAGCTAACGACATTAGAAAAAACATATTGATGTTTTTACATAGCTGTGCCATAAAATGCTTAGGTTAAAAATAAATCTGACTTAATAGCACCCACAAACATAAAAAACAGTGTCTAAAACCAGTGTGTTATTTATCCCCAATGATTTATGAGCATTGACTTTTTTTTTTTTTATTGTGATATGTTCAGATGGTTTAGCTTCTTTGAAGTTGCTGCTTGGGAATAAATTATCAGAGTGTATTTGGAGGTTTGGAAAGTTTTCTTTCTCAGAAGAATACGTAAGTGTTGAATTGGGTCTGTGTAAGATGCTTCATCTCCAGCCCAGGAAGAAATTGAAATTAAAAAAAAAAAAAAAAAGAAAATCAAATCAAAACAGATTCTTCCATTTGAGCAGAGACATATGTTTTGTGGGTTGGCACCAGACTAGTGTGCAGAATCTTGTAGAACCAACTCTTCATACTCTAGGATATTTAGAGGAACAACATTCAAAAGAAGGTGTTAGAGAATTTAAGGAGTAGATAATACAGAGTTTCCTTCAGATGGGAAATGTCCACATGGAGACTTCTTTGTGGCTGTCCATTTATTTCCACTGCAGTGTAACTGTGTCCTTTGGGTCAGTCCCAAATGGGGTACCTGAATCAGTTACTGCAAATAAGATAATGTCTTCTAAAAAGAAATAATCCTTTTAATTTCATTGGTAAATTCACACTGTGGAAGGTGGGATTGTATTGGTTCCTGGCTGCTAAGGTGATGATAAAATCATGTGAAGGAAAAAAGAACAAATGTTTAGGCACTGTGCAGTTAAATGAACAGGTCCCAGGAGATGCACAAGATTCCCCTGGAATGTGATCAACACAGAAGAAACTTCTTCCCTGTGATGCAGTTCTCCATCTCCTTCCAGAAGGCAGTGAGGTTACGAGAACAAAACTAACGATATCCTTACAATTATTGCACTTGTGTGTGAGAGAAAGGTGACAAAATTGGTTCAGAAATAACATCTGTAATGGGAGTGAAGTTTAAGTATACAGTTTTTTGCTTGTGCAGCTCAGTGCCAACATTTACGAGAGGAAAAAAAAAAGTATAATCTATTAATGCAGAAGACAAAAGGAGAATGAGTTACTTGATGGGCAAAAGAAGTACCTGTTCAGTGGCATTAAAAAAATTTTGGGGAGATTTGGATGTGATTCAGTGGAAGAAAATGGGAGGCTACGTTTAATGGGCAGCTTATAGAAAGCCTCGATGCCATATTACGTGTGCAAAGTCCCTTTCAGGGAAAACAAATCACAGATTGTGGACCACTGTGAAAAATAAGGCTTAAAATGGCGCAAAGAAATGTTGCTTTTATTTCTCTGCAGTTGCTCCGTGTTTCATTTTCTCCCTTTAAAAACAAAAAGTGCTTTACTGGAGGCCTGAGTGCGGCTTGCATTTCAAGACCTGCCTGTCGGAAGGTGTGCTTTTTACTTTGCAGCCACCAATAAGCATCTGCCAAACAGAAGTTATAAAACAAAGCTCGTGGTGGATGCTCTTTTGGCTTCCATACCACTGTCTTCCTCTAGCTGGGTTGGTTTGGCGTATCCAAGGAGTAAAGGACAGAGCTAACAAAAGCAGCATGTCGTGTCTGCATGGCATGTAGACCTATTGAGGTAGAAGTAGTCCGAGGAATGCTGTGAGGTTTAGTGTTCTGTTTGCCTACTGTAAGGTAAAAGGCACAGTGTCGTGGCACAGTGGTTGGTGGCCTTACCCTGAAGCCTGCCTGCCTCCTTCACCAGCTCTTGCTGGCCTTGGGTTCTTGGAAACATGGTTCTGTTCCTCTCCTGCCCATCATTCCTATCCTAAGCCACAGCAGGAAAGCAATGGCAATGCGTTCTCAATTCCTGCACAGCAGTTTTTTAATACTCTAAGAGCATCATTTTCTATCTGGAATTTTTCCTCCGTACCAATCCATCAACTCCAAGTTTGGCAAGCGTCGGAGTGCAGCGCACATCCAATTTCTTCTTCAAATTTTTCATTAGGAAAAAAAGAGCTAGTGTAACCCTGGTAGCCTGCACAATTTTATTTCAGAGACTTCTCTGAAAGTTATTTTTCCTGTGAGGATGTTAAAGTTTTGGAGGCATTAGAAGGAGAAGAAAGTTTAAGTATTCAATAACTTGTTTGGGGGAAGAAATCGATTTGAGAGCGTTGTTTTCTGAGCCAATGGAAGCTGGGGGGTTGGATTTATTTTGGAAGAAATGAATGTGGACAATTCAGATAAAGCTTTATAAAGCATATAAGCATTCATAGAGATAAGCTGCAAAAACTTCATTTTTTTGCTGTTAGAGGTGGCTTTAAGCAGCAATGGAAGGCCCCCAGTGTTCTCTTATTGGCCTTCCACATGTCCTGGCTGCTGACACGTAAATCTTCCTGGCTTGCTAATAAATGAAAGACTAAATAATTAAAAAAAAATGCTGAAAACATCAGTATGAATGAGTGGCGTGTGCTAGCCTGACTTTTACTGTTGCTTCTGGTCAGCTCTGGCTGGAGCTAGAGCAATTTTGCCTCTGCTCCAAGTTGGATTCCTCCGTAACCTGAGAAAGGCTAACCCAAATGGAGCCAGCTGAGGGGAGGGGAACATTATTTACAAGATGAAAGCTTTCTGACTTGATTAGCCTCCTAGTTAATGACATCTGTTGCTAAATGTGGACTGAAAGAAGTAATGCAGCATATGTTAGGTTACGGGGATACTGATGGGGCCTAGTGCTGCGTGTAGCAGCGAGTCGACCCATCGTCTTTAGGGAGGTTGTCTTAAAGCTGTGTTTAAACCAGAGTTTAGGGAGGTGGCTTAACTCTTCCATCTTGGATTGTCATTGCATGTAAAGTATCGTGCTTCGATGTTAATTTGCAGTTTATTTCATTGGGTTTGTTTTTTTTTCTGTAATCTTTAACCTGTGGGGTGATTACTGTTGTAGTGGATTTCCTAAATTCGATGTATTTCATCATAAATATATTGACGTGGATGAATTATTATGCTTCTCAGCTGGGCAAATGCCTTCCCGTGTACTGGCTGTGGGGCTGTTGGGTTTTAAAAGCACCTAATAAACTCATGTGTTGCATGCAGTGCACAGTTTTACCTTCTCAGCAAATAAATACAACTTTTAAATACCCCAAGCCTAGCTGCAGCTAACCTTATTGTACTTCTTTGGTGTTCCTCTTCAGATCCTTACTGACGATGGTGATCATTGGCGATATAAATACTGAAGGATACGTCATTTACAGACAAGATCTTTGAAGTTTATTTCCTTCAGACAGCAGTGGTAAGTAAAATATCCGTACTGTGTATTCATATGTCAGTAATGCTCAATACCTTTTGTCCGCTAAAATAATGTATTAACCATAATTAAAGAGCAGCTGGAGTACGGGACTACTTGGCTTCCAAAAGCTCTAAGTTTTATCTTCTAAGCTTATTCTCATAATAAAAATAAGCAATGTGAAAGGTGTGTTTTTTTCTTCTGTTCAGTTATAAGAATATGAATCCTTAGCTCCTTTTTTTCTGCCTTTAATATGTTGTTAATGTAATGCTATTCATTATACTTTTTTAGCAAGAACCCTTTTTTGTACCACAGATCATTTGCAATATCTGTGTGTGATACTGATCACGACCAGGAGTACCTTACGTATTGAATCTGAAGAGCATTCCAGCATGGGGATTACTTCTCAAAAAATGAGAGTTAAGCAGAAATAAAGGAAAAAGGCAAAGCACATGAAAGTTTCCTGTGGGATATTAGAGATGTAATTCCTTTCTAATTAGTTATTAGTTAAGAGGCATGAATCTGCTGTATGTTCTGCTTATACTATTCCTTTTGAGTGTGTGGACTTCTGATGACCAATATCAACATCAGATGCACGAGTGTTCTATTAGCACTATTTTAATTCTATTTATTATGAAACGAACTATATAAACACTTGAGGTAACATGGAGGGAGTATTTCTGTTATGGCAATAGAGCTAATTTTCCCAGTCATTATCTGCTGTTAATTTAATGTGTGGCAATATCTGAAATTTAGGGATGATTATATGGTAGTAGATTTTTGGTTAGCTGTACAGCTCATCTATGAGCAAACCAATTAAGATGTAATTTCAGAATATAATTGAACTCCTAATGGGGCACTTTAATTCACTTGAAATTTACATGTTTGCTTTTTTTTGTTTCAGTAGGCAAGTCCAAAATGAGGGTACAGCTCATTTTGAACTTATGAATACAAAAACTTCATCTTCAGCTTTTCAAAATGAAATGTGTAAAATTCTCTTGAATAGGAGGAGGGAGAAGTTCATTTAGAAGCTACCTAGTTCACAAAATCTGAACTTTGAATAGCTCTCATTGGCTATTTATTTGAAGAATAAAACTTGTGTTGTTAGGACGCTGTGATGTTATTGATACTCTTTTCACCTGCAGCACAACACCACGTGGTGCAGTACAGTGAAAACTGAGCCTCTTGCTACAAAGTTTGCTCAGCGTTCAGCACTAATTTCCTCCCTTTATGCGTGTCTGAGCAGCCAGGATCTGCTGGGAAAGAGCTTGTTCTGCAGATCTTTATTACTGATTTTTCAAGCAGGATGAATAGAAAATTCTTGGAACTGTGTTGTTAGTTCCAAGCCAGCCTGACAGAGGATCAGGGCTGGGACACGCAGGGTCAGGGTACGTGTTGCTTCCATATTATGAAGTATCTCATTTCTGTGGTGTTTGTACTGCATTTCTGTGTAACTTCCTGTTGAGTGTCATTTTACTGGTCAGAGGTTTTGTATGGAACCTCCTCCTCCCTTTTTCCTTCATCCACTGTGGGTTTTTCAGCCCACATTTTACTGCAAGGGCACTGAAACAGCATGTGGCTCAGGTATGTAACCATATGCAGTGAATGCTGACAGATGTTTCTGGGCTCAGACAGCCCTGATTCCATCGGATTTTGTGTCATTTTAGGTTTTCCCAGCTTCTAGATGATGCAATAAGAGAGCAGCGGGTGGGAAAGAGTTAAAAAGTGCGGCATGCATAACTGAATTACGTGACCTAAAACAAGGAAACTAATGATACAAACAGTAGCTGTTTGTTAGAGGAAGGCTCAAATTAAGAAAGAAATGAAGGCAGTTCTCTTTTCCTCGCTTTTCTTTTTCTTTTCTATTTTTTTTCTTTTCCCCTCCAGAGTGGAAGACCCTTCTCATGTAGAAGTACTGAGCTGAGGGAGGTCACTTATACCGGTGTGATCTTGAGGTTAAGTTTTGTGGTTTTGTTGCTACTGTTTCCTTCAAGGATAACCTCTGAGTACCTTTCAGTTGCTCTAAACTGGGGAACTGTGACAACTTGGTAAAGGAAGACTGGGGAATAATTATCAAAGTGTGCGTTTCGGTTTAGAAGAAATGTCTGTTGTACGTGAAAAGCTGGGACAGGGAAGTATGTCTGCAGGGTTAATGTTTTACTGCTTAGTTCCCTGAAGCTTTAATACATACGTGTGGATAAAGCTCAGAAAACTCCCAGAAAACTAAAACCAAAAAAACATTTAGCTCTTATTTTAAGTATCTTAGATTTTTGTTTTGTTCTTGTTTTGCCTCCCATTACTAGACTGGTTGCAGCTGGGTAGGTACGTGCACACATTGTTTCTATTCCATTTGATCTATTTTTAAATGTAGGTGCTCTTTGTATTTAATACGCATTACTGTGCTTGCAGTCTTAATGCTTCAAAACCTTAGTGACCTTGGTTCACCCTCTTCTACCTTGCACATTATCGTGCAGTCTTTAATTATATGATAACATGCTCTCCTTCCCCCTAGAAGGAAATCCTTGCATTACATAGATGTCATTTAATCAGTATGCAGCTATCTGTTATTTTTAATTGTTCTGTGTGTGGTTCCAGAACTTCTACACTGTATAATTTTCAAACCTTGCTATGAAGGTAGAATTAGGAATTTTCCTTTGTTCCTTAATGTATTTTTAGCAACAGGTTTTCTTAGTGTCTTTCTGACAAAAGGGACCCTATCTGTGACTTGCAGACCTTGTGCAGAAACGTTTTCTATGAGCTCTCCTTGCCAGCCCTTTGCTGAGCTGCTGGGGTTTGTCTCAGGAGCTGCAGAACCCCAAGGTTCCTTCTACATGAAGAATATTTCATCAAGAAGAGAGCAAGAGCAGTAGTTCTTCATGAGGAGTGCAGGAATTGGAAGGTTTGTGGGTCAAGGCATCTTACTTTTTCTTTGCCTCTTTCCATTTTTCTCTGTTTCCAGCTTCCCATGGAGCCTCTTTTATCATATCCTATCTTCCCGCACACTTCTTGTCCCATCTCTGTCATGTAGGTCTGTCTTGTCTCTTTTCTTTCCTCCTCATTCAAGTAATTTTTGATGTCAGCTAGTTTCTCTTCCAGGTTCATTATCCATTCTTGCACAATACCCTTCTTCCCTAGTTTCACATACTTTCCCAGATTACAATACCATTATGCTCCAGATTTTTACCCCTGTTCCTCATGGCACGTCCATGCAGGTGGGCACTGACAGTGGTGTGTCTTCTGCTGCTGGTGCAGTTCTGGAAAGTTTGAAGGCAACCTTCTACCAAATTGCATCCTTTCTGGAGTGTGTTTATGCATTGAAATAGTACATTTCAAAAACTCCACGTTTCAGACAGCTTAAATTGTACAGTAGAAAGCAGTCTGGAATTTATGAGATTTTTAATTTACATATAGTGGTGTTAACGTGAACACTGGGTTTTCTCATACTTAAACTGAGATGGCACTTATTGATTTGTGCTATTTATTTCAACACATGAAAGAAACCAGAATTACACATTACAAGTCCTCACTTTTTTTTTCTTGTTAATCACATAGAAGGGAGCAAAAATGTATGAGAGAAATATAGCATTAATAAAATAGGAAATGGTTATGCAAGCTTCAGAAGTATGAGTGAGGCTTACATCTGTTCCTCGGGTTTTATCTTTTTAAACAGTACGTGGAAAATTCTAGTAGCTTGATAGAATTTCATATTGTGCAATAGAATGATAGATGTGTTTAGTCTCGTGTGCCATCTCCAGCTGCAAGCCATGTAGTGTAGGCTTTGAGAACTTTCTGAGCGGCATAATTCTGGGACACGTGATACATCTCCGTACAAACCCAGCCCTCACCATCCAACCTTCAGAATTTATAAGGCTGCTTAATTGTGCTGAAGGATGTAACACATGACTTGGCGTTGTGTACGCAGCCCTTCTCTAAACAGTTTTTCTTAGAACTGTGTCATTACTAATGTTTTGACTGTGATTATTCTAAAACAGAAAAGGAGCAGTGCTATGCTGCATCATTTTTCTCTCAGGAGCAGCCTGCAGTCCGAGTTGAGGGACAGTTTTTCCTTAAAACAGAACCCAGTTGCCTATCCCATGGCTCTGATGTTTTTATAAGGGCAGTCAGTTCTCCATCTCTCTCATCTTTCACTGTGAAATGGTATTTTTTGTGAAAGTACAGGTTATTATCTGTAATGCAAGATACAAAACAATTATAGTATCTTCAGTTTAATAAAGGAAAAAAAAAAACATAATAAATTTGGAAGTTAATTCTACAGAATTATTGACAAAATATATTTCTATAATATTACTCTATAATATCTCTACATTTTAGAGCCAAACCTTAGTGTATGTTTTAAATACAATAGGTTTAATAAGCCATTCTTTGCCTTAGCAGAACATTTTTTTACCTCCTTTGACAAGTTTTTCACATCTCACCAGAGCAGTGAGTTTGCTATCAGTGATCCCCTTCTCTTCTCTCCAGATCAAATACAGGCTGCTGTTTCATTGAAACACTCTGTAAACAAATACTCCAAACTGCAAAGGCTTTCCGTTTTGTAGCTCTGGACCAGAGAACAACCCAAAAAAGTAAATATTTTCAGACTTTTTTTTTTGTTAGTAAATGAGCTAATCTCAATGGTTTGATTGTAATATCAGTGTAAAACCTGGAGGTAATGCAAAGATTTTTGATACGGAGGTCATTCTTTCTTGGTAGTTTTATAGAACATCTATTTAAACTTGCCTTATTTAATATATGTTTTCTTATCAGCACTAGATGTTCATGCACACGGATTTTGAATTAGTTGCCTGGGAGCTAGCTTCATACAGTCCCAGTAACCTGCGTGTCACCAGGAGCTTTTGGTTTCTTTTATTATTTCTGTCCACGTTAGGTGGTTTTACAAACGATAATCCTTATGTTTTCCTGCAGTGTTTGGAAATTTTAAGTCACTTCATCTTTGTTTGTCCTGCAAGAGCTGTGTGTTTAAAATAACAGTTGATAGATATGCTGCCATTTTTTTGGTACGTTTTACAAAATAGTTAAAGGAGCAATGCATTTGGAGCACATTATCAAAGATAAACAGAATTATTCATTTCTGTCGTACCAACAAACTGTATTCAGAATTTTGATTTTGCTTTCATGTTTCCATCTGAAACAATAGTGTTCTGAAAAAGAAACTCAAGGCTAGCAAATCTTAAATTCAGCTGTTAGTGGAAACCTTGGAAACCACTGGTTTTCTTGATGGGAATTTGGCCTGGAAGGTTGCAGAGGTTTGATTTTAGATGTGGTGTTGAGGTTTTTTTTTTACCTCTCCACTTTGCTATTCTGTTTTGTTTCATTTTCCATGTGCTATAAATTCACATCCTTGGTAGGCTTGAGGGCTTCCTATCATAGTGAAAATCTATAGGAGTTAAGAAAAGCAAAGAGGCGTTTCTTTGTCAGCCAGCTGGATCCTGATCAGTGGACTGCGTGTTCCTGTGTTCCAGGCACAAGTGCCTTGCAGCAGAGGCCCGGCAGGGTGGTTCCCACCTCCTGTGTCCATTTCAGTGCAAGAGAGCACTCAGGAGCTTGCCCAGCTCTTGCAGTCATTGTGCAATAACTTGGTTCTGTAAGGGGCACGGTGGGAAGCCATGAACTCCTGGCACTCCCAAGTGCACTTTGTGTACAGCCCTGGTTTGGGGTTGACATGTTCACATTGGGTCACTAATGTTCTCCTAGATCTCACCTGCCCTTGTACCTCCATCTTCTGCGATTCAGGTAGTATAGCTAGAGCTGCAGCTACTTTCCTGCAGTGAGAAATAAGAGCTTTGAAATTAATTATTGTTTTTGCTATTTTGTCTTGAAACAAGATGTCATCATTTTTCAGACTCTTAACTGGCTTCTATCAGCGCATTTCTGCTAAAGGGAAGCATCTTCCCAGACTGATTTCTTCTGATCTGAGTGAATCTCACAAACATCTTTTGTCCCATCTTGAAGAGTCTCAGTTCAGAGAAAGGCTTTTAAATTAAAACTAGTGATGCCTTTAAATTTAAACTAATGCAGGATCTCTATAGAAAAGAGACATTCTTCCTCTGAAAACCTGTGGCGATGCTTCAGAATTGTCATTCAAAAGAGAATTTTTAAACTTAGTTTTCAGAGTGCAGTTAAAGAAATATCAGTGAGATAAGATATTCACCAAGCTGGTTCAGTAACTGTCACAGTTTGATTTAACTTTTAGCGTCCCAGACTGAGATTGCATCACTTCACAGGGTTCACTAAGTTTTCATGTGGTTTTTATCATCAGCGTATGAATGTCAATAGATGCCATTCAGAGAAAAAAAAAAAAAAGAGCTGGTGAACTCAACTTTCAATCTGAAATCTTAAAAAAAATCTTAAAAACAAACAAAAAAACCTTTTTGACCAACTTCATCCATCTTAGTTCTTCATACAGGAAATAAAACCATCCAGTTTGTGAATCCCAGCATGAATTTACCAAAGTGGCCATAATGTGTTTCAGCTGCACGTTATTTAGAGGACAAAATGCTATTATTTTTATACACAATTGACACATAAATGCTGACGGTTGAATCTTAGGTATGATTTGAAAATAGTTTATGAGAAGGTAGATACACAATGGTTCTCATTTAATTGCTGTTTTGAAAAAAGGAACAGGAAATTGAGAAGGAATCCTGGCTGCAGGTGTCCCTTCAATAAAAGGCAGACGAGAAAAAGCTAATATTGTATGTTGTGATGTATGTAACTTGGCCTCTCTTAGGTAATTTGTTTTCTGCTTACGCTACTAATTCTTTCTTAGAAGTTGTATACAGTTTACAATGTAGACACTGATTCGGGTATGTATCTTAGTTTTCTTTATACTTCAGTTTTATTTCAACCATACTTTTAAGAGTTTGAGTGGCAGAGAGTGGCTTTTTATAGCATAGATTCTGTATCAAATGAACAGCTGACAGCAAGCATAATGGCAGCCTAGAATAATCCGAGACGTAGGTGTTCTGGATGGAAGATGCTCATTGTGCTGAATGGAGGTCTCACATAGTAACTTCCAGTTTATATTGTATTCTGACAGTACAGAATTAAATGAATACCCAAGACACATATGCTTCAGATGTTGCTGTATATGCGTCTCTTGAAGAAGATATGTTACATAGTCTGAAAGGAAATTCAACAGATAGATGTTGACGTTAGTCAGAGTTGGTGGCTTCTTCATTCTGTAGATGTGAAAGTTTGATGTCTTCCAGAACAGATCAACACCTTCTGGGACGTCCTGCCCAAATGAAGGCTCTGTAATGTGGAAACAACTCAAAATGATGGTCATCATTTTTTGGGATGGAGAGATAGCACCTGGTCATTAATTGCATGCCAATGTTTGGCCTCTTTATGGACTTCTAAAGCCCAGATATTCAGGAGACCTTGCTGAAGTTTTTGAGTACCATGTATGTGGTATGAAATTTCACTGCTGGAGATTTGCTTGTTGAAAACTTAGTATTTCTGTTGACTTCCAGGAGTTTAGCTATCTGCGATTAGCTGGGAAACGTGATGAATTCAGCATTAACTGAGGTGATACTGACACATTATTTTAGCAGTATAGAAGATCAATCAGGAGATCGTTCTACTCAAATAACATTCTAATGGTTATAATACCACTGGCAGTGTAAAAGCCTTCATAAACTGACTTTAACCATTACATCAGCAGAAAACTGAAGCACACGCCTTGATAAAGTTAGTATTTATTAAAATAGGTTCTGATCCTTGAAAAGTAATCATTGGGAAGAAGTGATGCCAGGGAAAAGTTTGTTTTTCTGCGGAGAGGCACTTTGAAACATATTACTAATTCATTTGTATTGTGCAATTGCAAACTGTGCATCTTCCAGGGTAGCAAGTTAGTATACTGAGTAAGTGTATAAAACTTCGAAGCATGAATTAGTAGTATAAGTAGTGTAATATAGGAGGTGATATTTACTTAAAAAATGCAGTATTGCCAATATTTAGCTGTTTCTGTGGTCATTTGTGAGTGATGATAAGACTGTGCATAGCTCTCATGCTTGAAATCCTGTGTGGTTTGGGTTTTTTCTTACAAAATGTGTATATTTTTTTTCTTTTAGAAAGATTTGAGTGAAAACACAGCCAGGCACCTTGCTTCCTTACTTAAGATGATGGTACAGAATGCAGTGGTTACTGAAATGCTTTTTTCTATTTGAGATGCTTGCTTCATACTTCTTTCTGACTTCTTTTCAGTGGTCATTATGATAAAATACATGATAGTGCATACATGAAAAGGACCATTTTCTTGTGTTTGTTTTTTTCTCAAGTTTCTGTGATGGCCAAAGATTTAAAATAATATTTCCAAGTCTCTACAAATGTGTGCTGCTTCACATGACGAAGCCTGTTTGGTCTCTGCCTAAGTGTTCAGAGTGGTAGGGACACCTTACTGAACACAAGTGTTCTTATTTAGTCGGTGTGATATGATAATAACACACAACCTCCTATTCACAACGTGACCAGGATACTGATGATTTATTTTGGCAGCAGAGAAGGTCTAGTAACGTGCTTGATCTTTTTGTCCCACATAAGAAAGATCTTTCTAGACTCTTAACTATCGAAGTAGACCACTCCTTAATGTTGATACATAGATACATTTTAGGAAAAAAAAAGATGCTTTTCAGTTAAACTGGAAATAATGAAGTTAACGTCCACTGTGACTCCTGTGTGACACTGCTGTCTGCATATAGCGTGTAGTGTTGTGAAGTGAGTTACTGGTCCTGACACAGCTGTTTCCAACCCTGCATTATGTCAGAGATCAGATTAGATTTTTACAGTTGTCCCTCCTGCACATACACAGTTTTCCCTCTTTATGAATAGCTCTGATCTGGAGTACAGGAATGCCAAGCTAAAATTCCATCTGAAAGCATAAAAGCTGCCTTATAATTACAGATGAGCCAACGTGGATGCAACTGCAGGGAATGTGATGTGACTGAGCTGATGGTGCTCAGGCAGCAAGGTCCAGAGATGCAGAATGTGCACCACGTTGGGTAGTACTCCATTGGGAAGCAAGGGGAAAGAAGGGAAAGCTGCTTTTCTCTTTGCTTTTCTTTTCCCAGGTGAAGTAGGCTCTACCAGTACATGCTTAGTGTACAAAGTCTGATTTAAGTACTTCTGCAAAAGTGTAGAGAAAAGTGTAGAGTGCTGCTAATCAGTGATAAGATGCATTCAAACTGGAAATACGCATTGTAAAAGCATCTCTGTGAAGGTGGGAGTGATGCCTTCCAGTGGGATGTAGTTGTCTCTTCTATCTATATTTCCACGTGACTTATTTTACTTTCCTGTCCGAGACAGATCTGTGTTTCTCTGGCTATCTGAGAGAGAATAAGAGAAATTTAAAAACTCAAAAGGCCAGAAGGGACAACGGTGGCAGGTTTCTAACTTCCTTTTGGCACTTCTTGCAGAGCCTAAATTAAAGGTTCCTTACTCAAAAGTTACCGATCTTATTTCATTGCCTGGAAATGATAGCGTGCATGCAGTTTTACCTAGAAAACTGTTTACACATTTAATTCTCTGTGACAGAATGAAACTGCTTTTAATCCAACATAAATACAGTTCTACCTTTCGCTGAGATGGGCTTCTGTGTGTTAGTAGTTATTAAATGTCTTTCACAGTTGTATTGCTGCCTGTTGTTACAGCGAGGGATGCCTTTTCCGTCTCCTTCCACTGCACACATTTGGGCATCTTCCTTCACTGTTTGGCAAGAAGTAGCAGTGCCAATTTGGAAAAGGTTATGAAAACCATTTATTTCTAAATGATCCGCTAAATGAAGCGCAGTGTGGCATACCTTCACTGTGGCTGTCTGGTATAAAATTGATGTATAGTGTACCGAGTTTCCAGCTGTGCTACTGACATGCCTTATTACTTTAGCCCCCCTTTTGCTGATGGAAACAATGCGCTAGATGTTAAATAGAATTTAGAGAGTCTTTTGGAGGCTAGAACGTTTATTAAGGCTGTCCCAAATATATGGTTAAACTTTTGAGATGGTAATGGTTGCACTGCTGTGTATTTAGGGACTGTGCTCCTGGCAGAAGCTCACACAGCATCCCTGGGAGGAGGTGTGGCTGGAACAAGCTGCCTGGTGCCCTGAGAGCAATGCTGGAGGAGCAGCTGAAGCTCTAAGTGATGTTTGGTTCTGGTCAGGGGTGAGTCAGGAGGATTACACTTTGGTCTTAAAGGAAAGAAGGTCCTGACTTTTTCCTCCATGATCCACTCTTAAATTCAGAACCAAATGTGTAAGAAGCTAAAACCAGTTTAACTGCTCAGCCTAGGACCTGAACTCAATGGCACTGGAGTGAATGACAGAAGACAAGGAGAGGTGCTAGGAGGCTGCAGGCTCTGCCTTACACACAGCGGGCAGCTCTTGGAGTAGGGTTGTGCTAGAGGGCTGCATTCCTTGCAGTAAGCCTTAGCTTGGATTCAAGGTCATGGAATGTGTAGAATAGTGGGATATATTCACCAAAAGAAAAGGAAGAAGGTACAGTGTACTCAGTGGACTGACAGAATTGTCAACTCATGTAGAAATAAAAGTTCATAAAACATGAATATCGAGTTGAACTATATATTTTAGCATTGGACTAAATGATCATTTAGTAATGATGGAAAGGCAATTTTAAAGGAGGCATTTGAGGTTACGGTCAGGGATCATGAGCAATTAAGTGTGTGTTAGGTCCTGGCTTTGTGAAAACTGATGGCACAACTGCAAAAGCTTTCGTGTTACTTTCACAAAGTACAGTGTTGTATTGATCATAGTGTGTTTCATTGCCACGTTCTGTGTGTGTCATTTGAGAATCTGCACCTGCTTTTAGATTTGACACATCTTTAGACACGTTTGCAGTGTTTTGTAATACCAGCTGTAGGCTACAGATTCTGTATCAGCTCATTTTTTCTTATCTGTCCCTGAACTCATCTACTATGATGTACTATTGGCAACCTGAAGGAACAGTGTCTGAATGTTGAAGCCACGTCTGTTCATTTCCATTATTCTTTTTCAACAATAAAAGGTTAAAAAAAGAAAAGATTTTAGTGGAATATTAAAGATATTTGTAGTGGGGTTAGTAAGTTAGGTAGTTCGTAATACGCCATTGTAATGGTGTGGCTAGCAGTCTACCTGATAGGTTTAATTTTTATAACACTTAGCTTTTGATAGACTTCAGATACTGTCATTGGATACATTTGGATGAGAACAGCAAATGTGAGCCCTATGGCCAGTGGGAATGGGGGCAGGAGGCTGCAGGCCTCTGAGCCATCTGCCCCTAGAGCGAGCAGCATTTTGTGCAGTGCACATAGTACTAAAGCAAGGTAACTACTGGTGTTAGAAGTAATAGACTTACTGAGTTAGAAGCAGTGGACCTCAGCTGATTGCGTGCAGTTTGAGGAATTGTTCCTGTGCTATGGGAGGTGTGGCTGGCAGAACAGATGGATGAAAAAGAAGGAGCCCTTACTAAGGAGCATAGAGAAACCTGGCTATTACACAGGCATTTCTGAAATCTCTTACCTTAATGTTATGTGCTGTGAGTTCTCGTTCCTGGCGTAACTTCATTGTGCTTTTTCATTTTGCCAACTATTTAAGCTTAACGTGTTTCTTTTGAAATAAAATCAATATTCCCGAAAGCTATCTGGTAACTTTCAGGTACACCTTTATAGCTCTATCACTTCTTGTGCAAAACAGTAGAGGAGCACTTAGCATCACTGTTGAATCCAAAAGACAGCAATAGTAAATCAGGCGCCTATTCCTTTTTTTTTTGTTTCTGTCTCCTGAGAAACAGAAACTATACTCAGAGTTCTCATGTATCCCCAGCACTTTCTTATTGTAACCAAAAATATAACTACAAAATGAAACAAAAGATGAGTTTCAAGTAATGTGTGAGCAGAACATTAGAAGATATACAATCCTCTGCCTAACAGCACAGAGCACGTGAAAACTGGCTGCTCTACCCTCGATGCAGTCCCACAGCTTTCTTTATGCTTTAACATAAAGCTGGTCTGTGCCACACCTGAAGCCTGTCCTCGTACCTGTACAGCACTGTCACCATTTTCTTTCATATGTTCATGTCCTTTTCTTTCTTTCTGTCATCATTTTTTCTGGTCAGTATTTCAAACCAGCATTCTCCGGTTAGATTTTTGTTTGGGGATGGTGCTGGGGGACTCGGAGCATTTGATCTCAGCTATGATTTTGAGCAACACCTTGTTTTGTTCTGTCCTAGTACTTCAAACTTCACTCTTCAGTTTCTGGTGGCTGGAAGTAGCCTTCTGCTTTCCAAAGAGTGAGCTATATATGTAAAGGCTTCAGCCTAGGCAGTGGTCTGAGAGCATGGGGGAAGCAGAGAGAAGTGAAAGATTTGGAAATCTTCTGTACCTCCCAGAAGAATCATAGAACCATTAGGGTTGGAAAAGACTTCTAAGATCATCAGCTCCAACCACCAACTCATTGCAATCATGCCCGCTAAGCCATGTCCCCAAGAAGCAGCAGATAGCAAACCCTGCTGTCCTGTCACCCCCAGAATAGGGCTGTTACACTTTGCCATGGTGGAACCCTTAGGTGTCTGTGCTTATGGCTTGTAGGGGACGTAAGAGAGAGAAGATGCTTCTCCTCTCCAAAGTCTAGTTACATTTTTTGGTGATTTGAGAAAGAGAAAATCATTTTGGTTTATGCTGGAAAGAGAAAATGAGCCTTTCTCTGTGGTGCTGCAAATCAAACAATTAATAGTACAAGAAATCTTTATGGTCCTCCTGTAGATCTCACTCTTTTACAGAGAGCATACCAATTTTAAATCAGCTGTCCCAGAAAGTCAGCACTAGTTTTAAATGTGTGCAAATTGGAAACGATCTCTTCCAGAACTTGTGCTAATGCCAGCCGAAAAGAAAGAAAAAGTCAAATTGATAGGTTTCAAAGTTGACAGTCGTGCTTAAATGCTATGCCTGTAAATCACTGAATAACTTTGCCTTTGATATAGTAGCTACTGTATAGAAAAGCACATATAGTGCCTTTGCAATAATACAAAACATCAGAAATCGTGAGTTGCTCGCGGAGCCTGAAGGGTTGCTGTTACTGAAATACAACCTGATGCAGTGTACTGCCATTCAGCTTAACCTGAGATGATTCCATGAATGCCAAACAACTTTATGCTGAAGATACTCAGAATTCATGCAAAAACTTGATGGCAGTTTGTGTGACCTCAACTCCATCGTAGCGTAATGTGTTAAAATATTTTCCTATAGTTCCAGAAAGCTTCATCATGAAGTAAGTGTTAAGGAAGGCTACTCTGTAGCCTTGGCTAATAATAAAAATAGCTAAAAATTCTACCTCTTCAGGTGCTTATTGCACCTCAGCACACCAACCCTCATGTGTCTCGAGCTGTCCTTTCAGCGTGATGGTCCTTGCCTGTGTCTATAGTCATTTGGAGCAGAAAAAATCTTTGCAATGAAGGTGTGCTGAGACTGCTTGTCACTGCGATTCTTCACACCCAGTTGCATACGTGGCAGTCTCCATGTGGTCTTCCTATTGCTGATGGCAGAGACATTTGAAAGAAGACAGTAAAATAAGCTTGGGTTCCCTTTTTTTGCCTTTATGTGTTTTCTACTCATAAATGACATCTGGAAAGCACACTACAGAAACTCCCTACCAAAGGCACTGACAGAATTTGTGCAGCGATACATTATGTCTTCTAGATAGGAAATTTGAAGACTCAGAGGTTCAGGTGAGAATTGTTCAGAAGGCCAGTGTGAAATCTGACCACTTTGAGGACTTACTCTTTAATACTTGCACATAAACGTAGTGTTTCCACCTTTGAGACCTGTTTCAGCTGCCCAGGCTGCCATTCATTTGCAGTGAATTCAGAGTTTACTGTGGGATTTTGTATTCGGACTACGCCAGCAAATGAAAACAACAGAGCAGAAATGGAAGTTTGCTCTGTAGTGTCAGGTGAGCTCAGCCACAAAACGGCTTAGTTATGTCATGGAGGAAAAAATGCTGATGAAAATATTTTGGTACGTGAGTAGAACAGTCATTGTTCCTGACGATCGTGTGAGTATTTATGATATTTTATGACTGTTATGCAGTGAATTCATGTTTTCTTCGTGCAAGGCTGACCGAATAAACCAAAAGTCTATTTAAAGAAAAAATCTTGTTTTAAACTGCTTGTTTTGATCTGCTGCCTGAAATACTTGGACGTGCCAGAGTACAGACTGTGTTCACCATAGCACACTTAGCTGGTCTGAGCTGCAGCAGTCACAGACACCTCATTTAAATGTTCCCATTTACTACAGGTTTACGTATGGCTGCGATAAATCCTCACCTGGAGTACACTGACACTGCTTTGTAGCAAAGCCCTCCTGCACTCAGTGGGGATCTGGCTGCATGAGTAGGCTTTTAGTTTTGGTAGAGACACAAGGATGTGTTCAGAAATCGTTCAGAAAACTCTGGGTTGTGCTATTTGGAGCAATACTTAAGAGTGACTGATTTGGTTATTTCACTCAGTAGGAGCGAACTGTTGCCTAACTGACTTCTTTTGCTTGTGTTTGTACTCTGTACTGTGGCTTGGTTATGCATTGCGATGATGCTTTGGATGCTAATGTTGATACTGCTTGTGTTGGTACTCTGAAAGCACGCCAGGCTTGCTTTCTGCATCTCCACTTAAACTCATGTTTGAGGTCAGTCACTTTTCCAGCACAGAAATTTCTCAATGAGGCACATCACAAGTATACAAGAACATAATTCTCAAAGAGATGTAGCTACTGGAATCAAGGAGAGAGCTGTATGTTGTTATGTATACCTGCTAATTCGGGGTGTCAGAGAATATACTGACACGTTCTTCTTGTCAGTTGTTATGAGGCTATTAGGAAGTTTGGATGCTGCGCAGAAGAAAACTTTTCGGTTATGAGGGAAGTTGGGTTGTAATTTTGTTGGTATTCAAGCCAGCAGTTCTTCTGGATAAAGCTGTTTTCTGTCCCTGCCCACTGTTCCCACATCTGCATTGCTTCCTTCCGTTCTACTGGTGTTGGTACAGCCACAAGGGGAAAGCCGTGCCAGTGGGATCCGGTTTGAAGACCTGGCTGTTACAGGGGCTGTGTGTGCGTGTTTCTCACTCAGACCAATTCTGTAACCCACTTCATAACCCAGGTGCCACCACGATCTGTGCAGTCCCAGTGTGGGTGGCCACCAGGTGCCTTGGGCTGCCTGCAGGACCGTGCTGTGCTACCACAAAATCCAGTGGAAGAATCTGGAAACTCTGGAAAGTGTGCTCTTAGAGCTGGGAAGGTGAGGCTGGGCTTTGGTCTTAGGCTGGGCTTACAGTTAGTATCTCAACGCTTGGTTTGAGCAGAAATCTTTTTATCTTCTGAGAGATGTGGTTGCCCCATCTGTTTCAATGTAGCCTCAGTCAGTAGGTATTAGAAGTTCTTCTACTTGAAAGGCTGTCCCAGGGCTCTGTTTGGGAATGATGTCTGTTATGTGCAAGCTCCCATTAGCTCCTTCCTACAAGCATCCGTACTTCTGAATTAGAAAAGTGCAAGTACAGAAGAGCAAACAAAGCTCCGGGGGTTAGAAAATTGCTTGTGTTAAGCCTAAATCCACCTTGTGCCAGAACATGCTAAGAAAGAGGAATCTGGGAAGTTTATCTAGTGGTTTCTGTGAAGGAGGAAAAAATCTTTTATTAAATTAGACCACTTGACATTGTGTAATTTGCTGTTCTTAGATCTATGAAAAATGAAAGGCTATACTGCTATTACACTTAGATTATTTAATTACTAAATTAAGATAACTTAGAAAGCAATTAGAAGTGTTTAACTTCTTGTTAATGACTGGAGGCCTTAAACAATTCTAGTCTTTCCCATCATGTATTAAAAGTTTCTTTGGATTGAAAGGGTTTGGGGTTTCAGTGTTAGAGAAAATTTTACATAGAATCTTGTAATAACAAAGCAAGCTTCCCTATTGACTGCTGCTAGAATTCGTATTCCTGGTTTCCTTTTTTTTTCCTGTGTGCTCTGTTGATGTGAAAAGTCGGCTAACATGAAGCTAGTACAAATCATTTGTTAGCTGCTGTAATGCGTGGAACACTTGTCTTGGTCTGTGTATGACAGCAGCAGTACAGCCAGTCACTGAGTGACTGCTTGATGAAAAACTTCTTGGAGGCAAGGAACCTAATGCGGCGTATGTTTTGAATTTATATTGTACACTTACATCTCTGATGTTCTCTTTATAGATTTTATTTCTCGTTGCAATAGTTTTCTGTTCCTTTATCCTTCAACGTGTTGGTGTGTTTCATTTTAAAAGTGTGGGTTTTTACCTACTCCTATTGTTGATTTACCGGTCTTGACAGTTTTAAGTGCTTACTTTTACTGTCCCCTCTTTTTCTTGTCTAATAATACTTAGAGAGCAGACTCGGGACAAAAAAAAATGTGCATCTCGGTTAGCAGGAGTCTTGGAGGGGGTTGCTGTTTCCATGGGGGCATTGCTAAGGCTATCATTTCTACTTTTCTTTTCATCCCCTTGCCCCCAGAAGCTACTCAGTTGTTTCAGCAAACCAAGAGGACACTGGAATTCTCATTCTCTGTTGTACACTTTTCTGAAAATTTATTTTTTTATTAAAATGTTTTTTCCCCCCCTTTTTTTTTTTTTAATTTACTGTATGAATATCTGGCACTTACTATGTACTAGAGCACCTTTAACTTTTAGCTTGGGGACCCACCTCATTCCTTCTCTCTGGTAAATTGCTCAGAGCAAAAACACCACAAGATTTTATGAAACAAAAACGATCGCTACTGTTTTACGTAATAAAAATTGAAAAACGAACCAATTAAGCAGTTTACGTGCCTTTGTCTACTCATTTTTCTTGAGCCTACATAAATCTGTCATGCAAAGCTTTGCATTAAATAGGAATTGGACGGTGCAGAGCTTTTTTATTTGTGATTACCTGCAAATGGGAGAAAAAGGTAAAACCTTTCTGTTGCCAAACAGTTTTGGGCGCAGAGGGATTGGAGGCATTTGTGCCTCTTGAAATTTCTGTTTTTTTCTGGTGAGCACTGTGTTGCATAAGTTCTTACTGAATCCCCAGTAGCTTTTCACCAGGTTTTGCTGAGGATTGTGGACTCCCCCTGGGAATCTTTTTTGGGGATATTGAACTAAGTATGAAAAACTATTCAACTTAGAGCCACAATGTGATGCCTAAGATCAGCTCTCCCAGGAATGGCTTTCTTGCCCATGTTAGGCTGCTTCTGTAGTTGTAGGCTATCATGAAATCACGTTTCTGTGGATAACACATTTCAAACTGCTGCTGAAGTTGTCCAGTTGGAATTACGTTTTCATCTTGTGTTTCTTCTTGGATTTGAATTCTATATTAACAGATATAAAATGTATTAATACCACTGTAAGTTTGTCATAAAGTTTGCAGATTGGTAAATTCATTGCATCAAGAAATCAGTGTTAAATCTCTAAAATTACGTATACTAGTTATTTATATAAAATTAAATTAGTCCATATTAGCTAGATTCCTGTAGCCATTTTCTCATCTCCAGCCCTTTGGCAGATGAAGGGCTTCAGGAAACTCTTGCAATTAAAGAAGTGAGTTAATTAGCCTTTTCCAGGATGGGTGATTATTTCCCCCAATGCCATTTGATACATTTGTCATTAAAAGAAGCTTCATACTATGTATGAAGTCTGTTTGGCCGTGATGTTCCTTGCAGCAGGTGATGTTGAATGACTTGTACCATGGATTTTGGAAATACCTTAAAAACAAACTGCATGAATTCTATCAAAGCTTTCTGCAAAGTCATTCTAGGCAAAGTTTTTAGAGAATCTTGATATCTGTGAATAAATAAAGTGGATATCTTTTAAGTCATCTAACGGATTCAAATAGTAGGGCATTTTATTATAAATACAGACTCAGTAGTGATCCAGTGTGAATTATATTAAACTCAGTGGGAAATTGTCTATTAACCTTAGCAGGAATAGAATTAGGATTCCAGAAACAGAAACTGAGTTCTGATTTAGGAGTCCAGTGCCAGGGGATTATAAAATACCATCCTGGTACTTTATGAATGAATTGGACAATTAGTAGCACTGATTAGTAGCAATGTCAGTTTGAAAGAGCTACATGGAGGAAGCAAAAGGATGACAGCTGCTTGGTGGTGAAGGAGGAGGCCTTCAGGAGGTGATGTGTTTCATGCCAGGTGGTTCAGTGAAGCTTTTTCCCTATGCACATTCCTTTGGAACATGATGAGACATGGGGCACTGCAGTTGGTGGTGCTGAAAGCGAGTCCTTGAGCTTCCTTGGGGTTGGACTTGATGATCTCTTGAGGTCCCTTCCAACCCCTATGATTCTGTGATTCCTTAAAGCACTTCTGTAAAAAACTTCACAAAAAAAAAAAAAAAAAGACAGTGAAGCAACAGACACTTTTTTATTTGTTTAAATGTTAGCTTTTCTAAGAGGTTCCAGATATCACGTGCATGAGCATCCTGTATGGGATGATAAATCTTTTCTTTCCTAGTGAGTTCAAGGCTTTGGATAGGAGGTGCATCTTTAAATCCAGGTGTACTTCTCATCTGTTCCTTATGCTGTTGGGATGCTTATCCACTTATTTGTTCATTGAAGGGGCAGCAGGAAAGCCAGGCAGGAGGAAGGGCTGTTTGAGCTGTCTCCAGGATAACTTCTGTATCCTGTGCCTCACCGATGTCAAGCATTACCAAGCAAGGGATATTAATGGCAATATGAGGCGTATAATGCATTTGTAATTGCCCTTTTGCAATTTGTAAATATGCGTTAGGACTCTGTGCTGTTCATGCACCTTACAAAGAGCAGGAGAGGTTAAAAAGTTGTGATGCAGTTCTACTGACCATGCTATGGAATTTTCTTTATTAGTTTCTGATGTGCTGATGCAGTAGACAAATTGAGCCATGGACAACTTCCTTCTTTTCACATGAGTTGAAAGAGGGAAAGCACGTACACACTGACAGTAGAAAATGCCATTACTATTTTTTTCTTTTTTAATATTCTTTAAAATATGTTTGTATACCTTTGTGAGTACTCTCTTGAATCTTTTTGTCAGTGGATGACGTTTGAGTTTGCAGTTGGTCTGGTGTGGAGGTCTGTGGTGAGAGGACGGTTGTTTTTCTTCTATTGTGGTTCATTAATTAAGATTTCACCTTGAGATACTTCTGTGTTTATAGCAAGGCTTCACATTAGGCATGCAGATCAAAAAAAAAAAGAACATTCCTCATTAGGATAACTATGGCAAGAGCTGGCCATTGTCACCATTTCAGAAGAGACCATCCCAGAAAAGTTATTATTATATAATATTATTATAATTATATAACCGTTATTTGTTAGTTTAAAATAGCAATGACTGTGTAAAAGTTTTTTATATTTTCTTTGTTTTTTATCTTCAACATCTCTTTGCAAGACAAACGGGGGAGGAAAGGTAAATCTGTATTATACAGCACTAGGATCTCATCTCAGCTCTCATCAGTTTCACGGTTATCTCTGTATTAAATTAAAGACCAGTGAAGGAGAAAAGTAGATTACATTTCCATTGTGAGTTAGGAAGTAGAAATGCAATTACAACAGGTACGCAAAGTAGCTAATGGAAATAAGTCACAAGTTTTTAAGACGCTCTGCAGATGAATGAAAATATTTTTAAAATATATCTCTTAATTGATGTTTCCACAAAACCAAAACAAACTGGGATGTGTGATTGTTTGAGAGAACTTCTAGCTTTCGTATCTTTCAAGCCCAAAGCTCGAGTGTTAACTTCATCAAAATACCAAGAGGAAGGAGGCAGAAAACATATTACAGTTTAATGTACAAAACACGGACAAATGCTTGCCATAGCAACCAGCAGTTAGGTGAGATGAGTGCTGTGGCACATGGGCCTGCGCTCTGCTTACCTCTTTATTACCCAAGGTTGTACATAGGAGTGATTTTCTTTATGGTGGGAAACTGATCTATTTGTCAATTTGATTGTTTTTGTTCCGTTCTTAAATTGCTGGGTGAAGGTTGTATGTACGCTGTTTCTGAATAGTAGCGTGCACCTTTCCTGTCAAAACCAAGGCTTTTTATACATAAAAGCATTTTGGTTTTTGCAAGATATATTATTAGTAGTTGTCACTTCCTTTATGAAGCTGTGAGATTTGTGGGATTTATAGGATGGAAACTTGATAAATTGTTGTCTCTGATTTTCTCTGCTTTCAAATTAAAAACACGTTTCTTATATTTCCCTGTAGCTGGTGACAAAATAAAGTAAAAATAAAATAAAAGAAGTAAAAATAAAATAAAATAAAGATAGTATCCCTTCTTGCATATTCTGTGTTCAAACAACATCCACTCCAATGACACCGTTGTCAAACCTGTGAAGAATGTTAGGACGTTAGCCTTGTAGCTATGTATCACATACGTAAAACAAATATGTTGGTATGTTAGCCTCATAGCTCTGCATCATGGAAGCGAAACAAATGTGTTAGTATGTTAGCCTTAGTGCTGTGGCTAATTCTGAAATTAGCTTCTCTAGCAGGCCTACCTTTTGTTGTTGCGTTCCTTTGAGCTCTAATGTAATTCGTGCGGTGTGTTGTGGTAGGATGCACTTACCATGCATGTCTGAAGTTACGTTAGGATAGGCAGCTTCTGCCAATACAGAAGAGTGGCACGTTGTAAAAGGCCGTGTGTTCGAGCAAAGGTTCTCTCAGAAGGTCATATATTTTTATATGTGTAGACAGCTAATTATTGTTTTATTTAAACAATTAAAAAGTCCTCCTATGAAAACCAGGGAAGAAGACATTTCCAATAGTGTGGCATTTTAAAGTAAGGCGATGGGGAGGGAACCCTGAAGAGCTCTGAGCAGATGCAGAACCTGCCCTTCCCCACTGTGTTGCTCCGGCACCCACATGCCTCCAGCCACAGAGATTATGGCACCGATGTAGGTTAAGACTAATCCGACAGAAATACACAGATCAGCTCCCTTATCTCATTCTCTGAAGCCACGCTAGCGGGCAGAGGAGAGGAGCAGCTTGGAGCTGCAGTGTGTGCTCCACAGCCTTCCAGAAAACAGAGGTGAGGGATCGCAGTGCCTCCTCCCAGCTCGCAGGCTTTCTGCCAGGGCACTGGTGGAGCCCTGCTCTAAGCCCGATCTTCTGGGATGATGGAGGTTCTGGGTCTACCCTGGGGAAACCTGAATGTCCCTGTTGTTTGTCCAGACATAACCACGTGCACAGAGATTTTCAGCGGCTGTGGATGTTGTGTCAGAGCAAAATGAAGTACAAGGGCCTGGTTTGACTGAGTTTGTGGTTGAACCTTCCCACCAATATCCCGTTACGTGTTGTTGACATGTGACGGGTGGCATTCAAGCCAGATGGGGTCCAGCATGGAACTACATACAGAGCAAAGGAGTGTCATTGAATTCCTCCAGGTGGAAACATGGCACCCACTGACATCCACTGATGCTCGTTTATGGAGACCAAGCATAGGTGTGAGCACAGTGAGGGGGAATGCTGCATTTCAGCAGTGGTGGCAGCAACAGTGGGTCACTCCACTGGTGCAGTGTTTTTGCAAGAGCGACATGCAGGCTCTTGTTCATTGTCAGCAAGAGTGCTTAGCTAAGAGCAGTGACTGTGTTGACAAGTAATGTTTTGTGGTTGAAAATCTGCTCTAATAGCGTTTTTGTGCTGTGTGCATCTGTTGTCATTTCCATGGAAATAAATAGGAAGCATTACTTCCAAAGCGATCTATGTATGTATATAAGTAAGTTTTAAATAACAAACTTTGCGCATCGTAGTTCCAGTTTGTTGAAGGTTTATGGTAGACATTAGACCTATAGTATATCCCAAAGTCGAAGGCCCATGAGGGTTGTGGAGAACTTCTCAAGAACACCTAATATAAAAGTCCCCTTCTCCATTCTGCAGTCTGTATTTCTATCACTTCAAATTCTGTGCAGATGTGAAGCAGGGGGATATAACCAGAGTCCATTCTATCCTTGGACACAGGGTATTCTGATTTTGTGTTTATGGACACCCAAGACAGAGGTCCTTCCAGAGGGCAGTTAAGAATACAGGTGTATTTGGGACCAGATGACATTCATTTATTTTACATCACACTTTGAACTCTACCTTTCCTCAGTACTGAGACTACTGAGAGAGCCTTGATCAACTAACCAGTTCTGTTCAGTGTTTGCTTTTGGGACTGTTCCCATGGCATTTGTGTAGCGAAGCGGTCTTCCAGAGAAGCCATGCAGTCTTTATTAAGTACAGGTACAGATACTTTGTCTTTCTGCAAATCTTCTTTTATGAAAGCATGTTTTTTATTGTAGGAAGAAGAGACTAAAATCACGACATAACAGACGGAGAAATATAAAGACTAGAAGAAACAGCACTTCACTATTTCTTTCCAAAAAATTCAGAGAACCTCCAAAATCTCGTGGATTACCTCCACCGATCTTCGGGATTTGAGGTAAGTGGATTCCCTCATTCCCACCATTTCTCTTCGTGCCACATATCCATGGGTAAACTACTGGAAAGAAAACCCCATCAGGCTGGATGCGTGTAATCACGTCGCTGAGCTTCTGCTGTATTTTTCCAGTGTGCAGCCCGTGACTGTAATTTGAAAGACGCGCTTTTAGAGGAGCATTTCTCAATTATGCCACAGGGTAAATGGAAAGGATGTATGAGAGTATGAGAAGCAGCCAATAAACAAGCAGATTGCTGTAGAAGATATGTTGTTAAAGCAGACCTTAAAAAATGAAAGAGAACTGGCGGAGTGCCATTTTTTTTTTCGTGTATGGATTTGTGACAGCACACAATTGAAAAGTTCCTGAGTTTGTTTCCTTTCCTGGAAGATCACTTCTTGGCATTTTGATTTAGATTTATAAAAAGTAGAGTATCTTTAATTTTAGATACATCAAGTACCATAGTTGTAAGAATTCTGCTTGTATCTTGGGAGATTAGATGGGGACAGGATTTCTTTTACTCTGTTATCGCAGACTTGTTATGTAAATAGAAAGCTCACAGGCAAATGAGAAAGCACATCCTCTGAAAAAAAACAGATGGCTTTTCCCCAGAAATACATCCACCGTTAGATTCCAGCAGCTTGGTGAGAACTTGCTGGAAAATGTATTGTTACTGGTATGCATGCAATAGAAAAATAAACATACCAGAATCACAGTGAATGCCCTATACTTATCTCTGAATGATAAAAATAAACTGGCCTTTTTGTGCGTGGTGCAGTGCTGACTGTTTAATAAGGACTAAGATAGGTCTGGGCAATCACTCTTACATTACATGGTTTTTCAGAAGTGTGTTTTTTTTTTCAGTGTCAAGTATCCATTTTTCTAATCAAAAAATCTTCACAATGTTTTGCAAGTAATTATTTTAATACTTTATTGTAGAATCACCAAGGTTGGAAAAAGCCTCCAAGATCATCTAGTCTGATCACCCTTGAGCCCTGGTAGTTCCTAGTAGGCAAAGAAGGATTGAGAGGCAGGATAAAAGGAGAGTGGGAACAAGACTTTCAGGAAGGGAAAAGCAGTATAGAGCCTTCTGAATTAGCCGCAAAAATTCTCTAGGATCACCAAGTACAACTCTTTTGAGGGTCATAAAAGGCATTGGCAGCGTGTGCTGAGGGTGATACTACTACTTTGATGCTAGTAGGTCTGTAAATGGAATATACACAATAAAGGTAATATTTTTCCCAGCAGAAAGTTTAATTTCATCTTTGCTTGCACGTTTCCATGTCCATATGTTTGGGACAGACGATTCTTATAATTATTGTTACTATTTTATTTAGACACTATGAGTTAAAAAACAGGTTATTTCTTCAAATTCATTTTAGTGCTTTCTTGTCAAATTCTTGAGGCCTTTATTAGAAGCTTCTTTTACTGATGCTACTTAAATCTTCAGTATTGTCCACGTGACCTAGTTATTTTAAGCCCTGGTATGACATAGCTTTCATTGTGGGGCTGTTTCATCCATCTATTGAAATTGTTTCCAGTTAATCAGTTTTACATTGTTTGCTGTGCTTTTGCTTAAGGAAAGTCTTTACAAAAATCTCTCTTATCAATACCTTTCAATGTGTTTAAACATTAATAAGTACTTTTATCTGAAGAATATTAAATGCACAGTAAAAATGTAATCTAAAATATATTTGTATGCAAACTATTTAATAAAAAGTCGTATTTCTTTTTGCTGTGTCACTGTAAAAATTAGCTGCTCTGAAGTCACAGATTCTTAACGCCATCATTTATAATTTTATGAATAACAAGTAAAAATGTTCTTTAAAAATCATGCAGCTTATATAAAGAGGAAAATACATTCAGAGGAAACAAACGTGTCATTTCTGCAATGGAAGAAGAAATTTGTACATTTCACGTGTGTGCCATTTACACGTCAGATCTTAAGATTCAGAATTTCTGAGTAATTTATAAAACATTGGCATTCAGGTTCTTGATAAGCTAAAAGCAGCAGCTCAAACCCATTGCTTAGAGTCTGACAATACAAGCCTTTGGAGAAAGTTGAGTGCCTTCCCATCTCCACTGGATGTACCTGGATGTCTGCACCATGACATCCTTGGCATTATGCTCCAATTTTTCAGCTCATCAGACACGATGTATTTCAGTTGTATATAATCAGTATTCAGACCTCCTGCCTTTATAAGGTTCTGTTTGGATTGTTCTGAGCCCTTTCAATGAATGGGAAGAAATATATACGTATATAAAATTTTTTAACTAAAAAGAATAGTATTTTTTATTATTTATTTTTCATTTTAGTAATATATATGGGCTGGATAATCTGGAAACAAGTACGTGCTGTCAATCATTTTCTCTCTTAATAGTTTTCTTTCTAAATAGAGGCTGGAAGTCTGTATTGGGCTTTCTTGTAGGATCCAGAAATCACTGATTGGTTGTGCTGCATCCATTTCAATGACAGATTTGTTCACAACTTGATGAATTCCCTATAAATTTGAATTTTTTAAAAGCATATTTCTGGTTTCTAACTGTGCTCTCTTACGAGTCCTCAGGCTTTCAGGTACAATGCTTTAAAGGCCAGCATTAACTCCTTTAGCTAGTCTTTAACCTAATGAGCTCCAATCCATTTCAGTTCTAAAAGAACTAATTAATTGACTTGAAGTCCTGCAATGATTGTTAACTCCTTTCGGTGTCAGAGAAATTGAAACTGTCATGCTCAACTCCTAACCAACTGCATGCAAGTGGAGGGTTGCAGATACTTGGTGTTGTTGTTTCCGAAAGAAGTGGCTCAAGAGCAGACCAGGGCTCTTGTTTTTGACTGGCAAGTGCTGCTGTGATCATCCATGAGCTCTTACAGCTGGAGCGTCACCTGTGTCTGTGTACCTGTGCAATAGCTCATAAACAGTACTGATAGGATCATTTACATTGCTCAGGCTGTTCGGTTTTAAAAGAGAGAGAGACTGCCGCTGTATTTGTGTATGTACATATCACGCAGTATTAGCTGCAGTACTTAACTCTCTAAAGCCCAGACTTCTAGCCTTACTAGTTAAAGGCTATTAGCACTCCTCAGGACAGCTGCAGTTACCTGAATATGCGACCTTCTTTGTATTACACAATTTCATACTAGTTCTATCATTACAAAAATCTGTGAGCTGATTTTTCTAGAAATCTGCCCATTCCTGCAGAGAGTAAACCACCATAATTTGTCAAAAGCTATCATTTTTTCAGGTCCAGTCAGAGCTGTTCTTAAAAGCAAATATTGTCTCAATTTTTGCTACCAAGGCATTGGATAAGGCTTAGGAAGCAATCAAGAGAAGGGAAATAAAAGCATTTCTGTTTTAGTTTAAATAATTCCATTGTCTCAACAGATGTAACCTGGCATGCAAGAGTTCCTCAGATGAGGGATGCAGTAAGACAAGGAGCCAGCCTCAATGGACATTGCCCGTTATCGAGATCTAAACAGGAGAGTAGCTAAAGCAAATCTCCAAGTGCAGCAAGAATTCTAAGAAGACTAAATATCCCCAGGGTAACTAGAAGCAAGACCATGAGGAGTAATGTAGGTGAGTATTCAAAAGTAAATAGGTGCATTTCTCTAGCTGGAAAACTTTTATTTTATTTTGAGAGTTTTATTCTGTGGTAGTAAAAAAATTCCTATAAAATGTATTTCAAGTAATATAATACAAAAGATTTTAGCCAGTGTTAAAAAAAAATAATCAGAACAACACTAAATCGACATTTAATGGTGGTGAAGTGCAAAAGTAAACAATTTAGCAATTCATATCTTTATGTGAGATAAACAGTGTACTGATATATGGATAACAGAACAAAGAGGAAAAGCATTCTTGACCTAGATTCAACAGATTTTCTTGAAACAGCATGCAATGTACAGTATTTTAATGGCATGAGAAGTACTGTTTTGTGGCAGTGTGATTCATATGGAGCATTAGTCATGATTGGTAGTCATATATTTTGATGTAATTAAACAGCAGAAGTCAGTTTATCTGTATCAGAAAACGTATGGCACCATTCTTGACCTACATTATATTGTGGTGGGAGAGCATAGCTGCCTTGCCCTGAGATGAAGCCAGAACTTCACAGTAAAATGCACAGGCACTTGATCTTATACATTTTCATAATCAAAATATAAGGTTATACCATGTCAACAACCAGCAGATGGAGAAAAAAATGTCCTAGAAGCTCAAAGAACACAGTAGGAAACTGAGCTATAAATACCAGGCTAATTCCATAGCTTTAAGATTTCTCCAAAGCTTTTTTAAATCCCTCCAGAAAAGACTGAAGAGATCCCTAATCTGAAGTGCCCCACTTGAAGAAATATGTATGTTTTTCTTTTTAAATAAGACTGTGTTAATCTACAGCAGATTGTTTGGTCATCTTAATGAGTCAGTGTCATATATCCATTGCTTCAGAGTAAGATTCTTAAATACATTGGTACATTTTCATTCTTATCAGTGATTTCTTCTTCAGAGAAAATATAGAATTCTGTCTGATCACCTCTGAACCGATACATGCAGCATTCCCACAGAATACTTGATGACCAGAACTCATTTTGAATCTCTGTTTTTCAGAGAGCTATCCCTTTCAGTGGAGAGATGTATCACAAGAGCAGACTTCTTTTATGAGATTTTGTGAAAATTTGGAAGACCTTTTTCTATCTTTTTCCTTTGTATTTGTAAATTGTACCTATGGTTTTTTTTTCCCATATATTTATTCAGAATTTTCCATGTTATGTCTGTTACATGTTTGTTGCGTGTCCCCTCTATAAGAGGAAAATGGCTGAAAGAGTTAAAGATCACAAATACTCATCTCTAAAGTGCTGAGAATTTTCACAAACATCAGTGTCTCTTGTGAGACTGTAAGTATCACTATCAGTGAGAACTTAGAATCTGTTTTGCTGCACTGGACGTAGCCTTTTATGGAAAGTTGTTATTAGGAAGAAGACGACAAAGCTGAGCAGATTTAAAAAAGCAGAGCTGTTAAAGAGCAGCAGGAAGAATGAGGTTCGTGTGTTGTGGGGGGAAAGAAAGAGAACACCGTGGGATGGACATAAAACTTTAAAAGGATAAGAATTTTATCAAAAGCAACGGTAGCAGTTTTCTACAGATTTGAAAGAGAAAAGAGAAAGGAAAAAAGACAAGTTTAAAATGCACCAAGGATTAAGAGAAAACAGTCCAACGTAGAAAACTTTTTCTCTTACAGATAATCGCCTTCAAGTTAAATGGTTTAAGGGATATGATATGATATGATCTGGTATGATATGATATGGTATTTACAGGATTTCCTTACGGCAGTTTTAAGAAAAATAAATAACTTTTTATTTTTTTTCACACTTTGGAAAGTCCACATTTAAAATGAACTGAGAAATTCAGGTTCAGCAGCACTGGGAAGTTTGCCTTTCAGTGCCTTAAATTGGGACTTCCGTTGAGACACTATGCCAGAGTGCAACCTAAGAATTAACTACATTTTCTTTTTAATGCAGAGAACTACCTATAGGTTGGAAATCACATTTTTTAGGCTTTTCTTCCAAGAGTTCAGAGTTAATGACACTGTTGGCTTTATTTCTTCGTGGTGGTTTTTGACAGAATATGTATTTGTGCTACTGAAGGAATTTCTTTTAATGGAGTTTTAAATTAGAGCTGTCTGAATGATTCTTTGCCTGTGTACTTTCCAGTTGCCCACTTTTTGGCGAATGGTGCCAGAATATGTTACATTTATCTGTTAGGTGCCTCCCTTCTGCATTTCCTGGGCCTGCTAACACTGTTCAAGAATAAAGGTCTGTTTAAGTTTTGAATTAGGATCTAGCACAATATATTTTCCCTTTTTGGGATGAAATAGTGCATTTTCTAGATTCTTCTCTTTTATGAAGGCTAGTTCTCAAACTCTTGGGTATAATGCTTCCTTAGAGGGACACATGGTTTTAAATTTTGGCTGCCTGTGGTTCTTTCCCCTCGTTTTTGTTTGCTCAGCTTTGATGAGCTGCTGCAATGCTCTCGTCAGGCTTGAATGTGATTCACCCTTTTGTTCAGTTCCTTCTGAGGAGACCCAAACCTTTTCATGTCTGGCTTAGGGTTTGTGCAGTTTTATTGCACATGCAGTAAAATCATGTTTTGTAGTGCACCAAGTGAGCAAAGCCATGGATTGCTGGCAGAGCTCTGTGTTAATGCTATCATGACGAGATTCAATACCAGGCTTTCAGAGTAGTTGGGACCTGGTGTGAGTAATCATGCTCCCCAGGAAGTCTTTGAGGTCCTTTTTAGGTCCTAAAACATTCCCTACGTTTTTGTGGAAGGAGGAAGAAGGTGCTTAAAGATACAAAACTCCTTTTACATGAAGTTGGCTTGATAGCCTTAAGTGTCCTTTTTTATAGGCACACTATATTGGCTTTTGTTGGTAGAAGTCCACGTAGCACCGTTTTTCCCTCGTCAAGGTTCCATGGAGAGAGCAGTTGAAAGGAAAGAAGCAGTGGCAAAATAATTGGCTTCTGGAAGTCTCAAAGTCTGTTGTGCAGAGTGGTGCTTTAGACACTTAGTGACAATGCCTGGACTTTTGTCTTAGATTGCAGGCTGCCAACATCAAAACTCCACATTCTCCATCTCTGAGTCTGAACTTGTTCATACTTCTTTTCCAAAGATTGTACTTCTGCAAACATATGCAGAGAAATTTAAACTCTTGAATCCTGAATTTAAAATTTTAAATCCTAATTCCAAATTTTTTAAATTTAGGATAGTGTGAATGGCAAAAATACCTCCAAGGAGAGTTTCAAAACCTGCAGTGGAGAACTGAATGCTTTTTTATCATCATGGAAGTAAACATTTCATTTTCTAAGAGCCAGGCTGTAATCTTCACAGCTAATGGGAGAACGTAATTTATGCTTACTAAGGTGTCAATGTGAATATATCTGAAAATTGCTAGGTAAAATTTCAGCCAGAATATATACAGGCATTAACATTTATGTACTTTGCTCATCTTATTGGGCTAAATATACCTTGCCATTCTTAACTACAAATCTCCAGGTGCAGGGATGGTGAGTTGATGAGTCAGAATCTCTTAACGAAGCAGCCTGACGAGGACAGGGAGGGATTGATGTTGTTCTCACCTCTCCCTGGGGCAGGAAGAGGGGAAAAAGGTTTTTAACTTAAAAAGCACAAAATCTTACCTGAACCTAACAGCATGTGTACAGTTGAGGACTGCATTGCATTGTTTACGGAATAAACTTCAATAGAATGTATTTGAAAGATGTTGTACGTTTAATGTTTTTTTAAATACTGGATTGTCTTTTCAATGCTCGTGATATTTTTTGGGAATGAACTGTGTGCAAAACATGAGGTGGAAGCAGGTATTTGTTTCAGAGGAAAAACAGTATTCAAAGAGACGTCTAGATGTTCATAAGTATGAAGGAATAACAAAGAATCACTTGACACTGAAATTGTAGCATCCTAGGAGGACCATATTGCTTACTATTGCTTATCCTCTCTTTCAACTGGATCTTTGTTTTTCAGCTTGGAATGATCGTGATGATAATATCCACCTTAAATCTAATGCTTAACGAGGAAAAAGGTCAGGCTCTTTTTTTCTTTTTTTTATTTGGTGTCCTACAGATTATTAACATATTAAAAAAATACTTAAAGTTTGTGTTATTTACTTCATAGTTTTTAGAAAACAAGCCAGGTAGAAAGTTTTGATATGAGGGTAAAGGAGAGTGTTTTTCAGTTGAGTGGGATATTCATGACTCAGTTTACTCAGCTCGCTGTATGCAAGAGAAAGGAGCTGAATAAGGAAAGGTCACCTATACAAATCTTCATTAAGATTTCACTTCAGAATGATTAAACTTACAATTAGTGGATGTCCTGTACGTCAGTATAATTGTCACAATTTTTGTGGAGAAAAAGCACTGAAAAGGAGTAAAGTCACCCGCTTGTTTTTTGTTAAATATTCTTAAACTTCAGAGGAAGTCTTAATGCTGTCTGTCTCATAAATAAAACAGTGGGGGCAAGTTGTCAAAATGCTCACCCTTTCAGTTAGTGTGCCACTGAAAGACACTGAGTAAAAACACAGTAATGGTAGAAAGAGATTCACGTATCACGTGGCATGAGGTTGTAGCACACATTTCAGAGAGGCAGCCTAAGCTTTCAAGCACTGCTGCATTTATGCCAGATAATTCTGGAGAGTTTGCATTATGGTGCAGGAATAGCTAATTTTAAGAGGTTTTCTTCACGTGGGAAATCACTGAGTAGGAATGCATAATTCAGTAAACAGTTCAGAAAATGATATTTGGATAAAAAAGTTCCGTGTGTCTAAAAATAGTGTAGTCATATGACTTTGGCACAAAAGGCATAATTTCCAGGTTTAATTTGCAATCTGACATTCTCTTGCGCAGAAATTCAGTTCTGAATTATTCAGATGATTTAAATATTGCTGTGTCCTGAACTTCAGGTGTCTAACACAAAGGAAGTTTATCCAGTTTATTTGGCCTCTGCATTTACGATATGGGAGTGAGGTTTTCGTTTTTGCCATTTATTTCTTTATTTTTCCGTGTCACGTTGCACTGTTAATGGAGATTGGAACTAATCTGAGTAATTGTTATGTCAGGAGATCAAAGCCTTTCACCGTATTTCCAGTAAACATATTTTTCTGCGGTCTTTTTTGACTGTATATATAAAATCAAATGGAATTTTCATGCTCAGGTTTTCAGATGTTTACTTTTAAATATTCTGTCTTTATAAAATTAACTTTTTTTCCACAGATAACTGTTTCTCTAGCAACCAGCAAATCAGTAACATACAGCAAAGCTATTTACAAGGACTGAACATTTACAGTAGTTATTACCTATTTATTTTCTTAATTTATTTATGAGATTACCTAAGAGTGCTCTGTATCAGATGGTCCTGAAGTTTGTACAGTCGCCATTATGAAAACTGTGACAGAATTATCACAGAACTGCAGGGGTTGGAAGGGACCTCCAGAGATCATGGAGTCCAACCCCTGCCCAAGCAGCTCCCAGCCCAGGGTGCACAGCTCAGCATCCAGGTGGGTCCTGAATGTCTCCAGAGAAGGAGATCCACCAGCTCTGTGTGCAGCTCCAGTGCTCCGTCACTGCACTGGGGAGAAGTTCCCACACACATTGGTGCTTCAGTTTGTGGCCATTTCCCCCTCATCCTATGGCCACACACTGCTGAGAAGAGTCCAGCCTCGTCCCTTTGCCTCCCACACCTCACATTTTTATAGATGTGGATCAGATCCCCTCTGAATCTTCTTTTCTCAAGGCTGAACAGCCCCAGGTCTTTCAGCCTCTCCTCATAAGGGAGCTGTTCCACGCCCTTTAGCATCTTTGTGGCCCTCTGCTGGACTCTCTCCAGCAGATCCCTGTCTGTTTTCCACCAGGGAGCCCAGAACTGGACACAGTAATGTTTAATAACTCCAGGTTTTGTTTAATCCCAAAACACAGGTAGAAAAGAACAAATGTGTTCTTTATTCATGTTCTCCGATCTCCTTTCGAAGTAATTTTAACTTTGCGCAGAAACTTCACAATGCTTGTAGCTCTATCCTTTGCTAGTGATCAGTGTGTGCCATTAGTGCTTTGAGTTTATTAGTTATAAATTCTGCATCATATTTTTCTGACAGTTGTGAACGTCTGCAGGGATCATTGTGAGCCTGTTGTGTTATGTTAGCGATTGTTCTATTTTAATATCCTATTTTGTTGTGGCAGTTGGTCTTGGGAGGTCTGAATTCTCTCTCGTAGGCGCATTTTGAGATCATCTTTTTATTTATTTTGGGTCTGTTGTGTAAAATTTCCATGTTAGATTCTTCCAGAGCTTGATGGTTTCGTAGGGAGCCAGCAGGATGTCAGCCACTGTGAAAAAATGCTTGAGGTATAACCATGAACTGTACCTGAAGCCACAGAAAACTGATACCTGATCTTAAAGCTAATGACTCATTTTTGTTCCAAAATACTAAAAACTGATAAAGAATTTCACTGACACAACCAGTGACAAAACTGTGGCTTTTCTGCAGCGAAGTAGATTTTGGAGGCAGATATTCTTATCTAACAGGGCTAACATCCAAAACCAAAATGACCTTCACAGCTGCAAAACCGATACATGGAGCATGTGTGGGATGGTGTAATTTCTCTTTACGTTGAGGAATGCTGAGTCCTTTAAAATCCTCATTAGGAACATCGCTCCCCTGTTATGTTATACTTTATTTACTGCTTTGTTTCGGGAAATAAAAAGTAACCAGTTACCCCAAGAAAGCTTTTGTTGATCGTGGTGGCATGATATTCCTCCGTACAGGATAACTTCGCTCTTCTGTAGCCCACGTTCATACCCAATATTCTTTCAAACTTAAAAATAGAGACATCTTAATGTTTACATTCTTTTGGCTCATGAGAAGTCCTATCACATGCACGCGGATTTGACCTATTTTGCTTGCAAAGAAAGAAATTAATGTGGTGGAAGGCCTGAAAGCGTGATGACTGCTGTATCTTTGTTCCGTCTCTACCAAGTGGTCACTCTAATTACTGAGTTCTTACTGAGCAGACAGAGCTGAGGCTTTAAAAGAAAAATAGTTATTCCCAGCATCTTCTTTGATTGTCATAGTGCTCTTCTTTTTTTTTTTTTATTTTTACCAAAGCTCTTTCAGAGATGCTGTGTGTACGTGTAGGTGCACTAAAGGTAGTCATTTGTTCTTGAAAAGGATGTGCTTTTCTCCCTGCTTTCACTGGAAGTGAAAACCTCGATTTCTGTGATAACGCAGTTAAACCTCAGCAATGGAGGATGTGTCACAGCTCAGTCAGCTGCATTTTCCCCGTCCTGTATGCACAGGCAGGAGGAATATCTGATGCAAGGGTTGCAGCATGCTGGTCCGAAAGGAAGAGGTTTGCATAATATGCTCTTAGTGGTAGCTAGAATCTGTGAATGTAAGTCAGGCTCTGTTCCTCATCTTGCAGTGATACAGCTGAAGATTGTACTATGACTGTAGATTCCTAGATAGCAAGGCCTGAAAGGACTGCTTTGATCATCCAGCCTGGCAGTAAAAGCAGCCACATGCAATAGGGTTGTGTCCTTCTGCATGCAGATCAGCGAGTCTGCCCGAGCTGGGGCACGGCCAGCTCGTTAACTGAGGATGCGGACACAAGTGCAGTGGCCTGGGCTCTGGAAGTTACGTGCTAATTAATAGTGAACTCACCCAAATAGCTGTCCTCTTCTAGAGTGGTTAGATTGTTGGGGTCTTCCAACCCTAAAAAAAATTGCAGCATCAAAGCCAAAATAAATTAGGATTCCGTTAGACTTGTATGTAATAAAACTATCCTGTATAGAGCTCAGAATACCAGTGCACCAAAGGTGGTATGGTATAAACTGATTCAGTACTAGGACAGTTTAAAGTACGTAATTTTAATAAGGTCATTCTGTTCAGAACACTTCTCTGGTCGTTGCAGTAGAGCTCTATATTTACAAGTAAGGTGAAGATATCTTCTCAATCTCAATCCAGAAGCCAGAATACATCATATATACGGCCGTACTGTAGTGCTGCGTGCCAACACAAAAAGATGAGTTTGAAGGAAACAAGATTTCCCTTACACATTCAGTAGGTTGTAGCAGATTTTTGAGTCACTCACGTAAAAAAGTTGAGCTTCATAAAGTATTCATTTCTAATTAGTGAGAGAAGGCTTCTCTTCAAAACGTAAAAACATCCCCAAAAAGCCATGAAACATTTCTAATTAGATGACACGGGAGAATCCTAGCTAACTCCTTTGATAGACAAGCTAATAATTAGCAAATGATTACTAAATAAAGCTTTATTTTAACTCTTCATAGTTTGAAAACGGCGCTTTGGAAGGAGCTAAACACTCGTGTTTATTCTTATAATACACGGCTCTGATTGGAGAGCGTTTCCATTTCCAAATGTCCTGTAGGTTTTTCTGTGATAGTAGGAAAGCCTGAGAATTGATGTTGGTGTTTGTATTAATAGTGGTTTCGTTTTGTGGATACACTAAAGGTTTTCAGAACTCTATACCCAAAATCTCCTCATCCCATAAGCAAGCGTCCAGCAGCAGTCGTGTCTCAGGGAGCTGTAATACCTGGAATTGTTAAGCACATTTAAAGGGTCATTTAAGAGAAAACTTACAGAGCATCTTTGCAGTATTAGACTGCCAGAATGTGATTTACTGGTTTTATAGCCACTTATTAATAAAGGAAAGGCAGTATTGGTATTCATATCATATGTGATGGATCTCAATCCAGACTATTAGTATCTAATGCAATTTTCTTTAACCTTGTACCAAGTTTTCTGTATTGCCTGAAAAACTGTTAAGCACTTTCAGCTGAGTGTGCAGTGAGGCTTCCAAAATGCAACAATCAGAAAAGTGAGACAGATGCATTAAAAATGGAAAACATACTTGCAGTATGTGGAAGTCGAGGGGAAATCTTTCAGTGGGGGGGGGGGAGGTATTTGAGGGGTTGGGTTGAAGGAAACAATTTGGTGTCATTTTACATAGCTCTCCAGTGAAATATTTTTAAGTGTATTCTAATGGAAGTGGACTGCAAAGCAAATCTGAAAGGCATGTCTTGGCGCACAGAAAAAAGGATTAATTGGTTTAGATGTGGAAAGTTGTGTTCCTCGTGGTAAGATAACATGAGTTGTCTGGAGTTATTATGAGATTACGGAGAAGAGGTATTTATTACACGGGTTGATGAAAATCAGCCCTTTGGGTAGACTCCAGTGTCCAAAACGTTTTGAGTCTGCTCCAAAATCCAAATACTTTCTAAACCAATCTGAAGTGCTTTGGTTAGAATACTTAGATACTGAAAAGGAAAATGGTACATCAAAGGAGACCGTTCTTCAGCAGTTGAGTTGGAAGACTCTGGTCTGGGCAGAAGTATGTAGGGTTGGGTCATCAAAGAGATGCTCTGTTTGTCAGAGCTTTGCCGGCCACACTGATCCCTACTGGGATTATCATGTCTGTTGTCAGTGACAGGACTGTGCAAATCCCATAGAGCAGTTCCACTTCCCTCTGGTTGTCCTCTTATGCTGCAGCTTCTTGTCTAGGCTGTCTTAGCATATAAAATGTTTCATAAATCCAGTCCATGTCAGTGTTAGGGGGAAAAAGAGCCAGACTCAGACTATTAAGCGAGTCTTAACCTCTTTTTCACTGCTATCTTCCTTTTCTTTGTCTGACTGATAACCAGGTATGGGCAAAATGCAGAAGGTGCCTTTTGTTAAATCAGATGTGGAGAGGATTAACTCATCTGGGAGAAGTCTGCAGTGTGCTTAACTTTTCACTGGTGTTACACTGTTAAATAAAGCAACTCAGCATGTAAGGGTTAGTGAAGAATTTCTCTACCAGAACATTGATGGCAATCTCTTATTTTTGCAGTTTCTTCGTAATAGAAATACGCAATGCTTACATGATATATGAGACTGCTCCTGAAGTAATGCCTCCCATTTTATTATGTTGGCCCACATTGTTATGAGATGATGGAGGTATGGCAGTAAAGGTTGAACCTTCCCTCCATTATTGTGTTACGTTTTGTCATGTAACAAATGGCATCAGACAGCAGAGAAGCGTGACAAAACGACGTCTGACATAAAAGTACGTATGAAGCAAAGATGTGTCACTGAATTCTTCTGTGTGGAAAAAAATTGATCCTGTTGGCATTCATTGATATTTGCTGAATGCTTATGGAGACCAAATAATGCAAGCTGTCACGTGAGGCAGTGCATTTCAACAGTGCCAACGACATGAAAGGCAAACCGTGTTCCAGACATCCACACATAGTGGTCACTCCTTGAAATGAATAATGGAAACGTAGAATCACCCCGGTTGGAAAAGACCTCTAAGATCATCCAGTCCAACCATCCACCTATCTCCAATATTTCCCACTAACCACGTCCCTCAGTGCAACATTATATATGTTTCTTGAACACCTCTAGGAATGGTTGATCACCTCATCCATGTGAGTCAGTGGATTACAACCAGGGAACTGTGTGTGGAGGTGAATATTGGCTTCAGTGTATTGGAAATGATGTGTTGGAATATTGCAGAGTTTTTGCCAGGTGAGTCCCACAGATGCTCACACAGGCACAGAATGAACACTGTGTGCAGGTTTGTCAAGAACTATTAAACAAGGCTGGAGGTGACAGTTTGCTGGACTGCATCATTTCTGGTGACAAGATGTGATGTCACCACTAGGAGCCAGAGTCCAGAGTCCATGGAGTGGCAGTGTGAATTCCCTATCAGAGAAGAGGTTTAGTATGCAGCCTTCACTGGGTAAATCAACCTGCACTGCCTTTTGGGATAGGAAATGGGTGATCCTTGTGGGTTGCATGGAACCTGGACAAACCATGAGCTCTGTTCAATACATCATGACACTGACTTAAGCTGAAGGCTCGAACTTCCAGAAACCAGGCCAGTGTATTATGTTAAAAACTAGTGTTTTGTAGCTGAGAATTTGCTCTAGCAAGTAGTGTTACTGTGCTCTTCCTATCTGTTGTCATTTCCACAGAAATAAATAGGAGGCATTACTTCCAAAAGCGACCAACATATTTGATATCTTATTGCCTGCAGTCTGTGGAGTAATCTCACTTCTAGAAGTATTTTCATATAAATCATAAAACCAACCCAGTTACGTCCTGATTAGCTCCGTGTTTGCTCAGAGCTTCAGCGAGCCCTAGACTTCTTTTCTGCAGTTCATTGCACGCAGAAACATCGCAGGGTCCTCGCAGAGCCCCGCTTGCATAAGCACACAGCAAATGGCAAGAAGGTCAAACCCTGATAATGGGAATAGCATTGTGTTGTTTGAAGTATTTTTGTACCTGGGGAAAAATGGCTAACGTGCCTGTGTTCTGGTTCATTTCTATATTGCACGCTGCACCAGTTTTTGTGTTAGTTTACAGTTTTTAGCCTCGTGTTTCTCAGGTAGAAGGCATGCAAGTAATAAACGTGGATGGAAGGTATACGATTGAAGCAGCCGTTGTATTCCAGTCCGTTCTACTGAGTAAAAATGTTTGGGTGTGCTCCACAGTAGAGGCAGCTACATGAATTCTTTTGCTGCTTTTGGTACCGTTTCAGGCTACGTGCAGTACAGAAAAGTGGTTTATCTGATAAGTATTGCGGTGCTGATAGAACGGGATGTTAGCTAATGCGGGGCACTGCAGAACCAGTAGAAATATAAGGTTACTTCAAAGTGTCTCTTGCTGTTTGAGCAAAAAAGAAAGTGATGGCTTTTTTCTCGTAATGGATCCAGTGTAATTGCCCTAAATAGCAACATGAGCCACAGTGAGACTGCGCAAAGAGATTAGCAACCCTCTCTGCAATATGTGCTTCCAGTATCTTATAGATGTATTCTCTGAGTCAGATGTTACTGTATTCTAGAAGTTAATTCTCAATAAAAAGCAGGGCAGTTAGTTACCCATTTTAGCCTTACATGAGACCTGTAATAGACTGTCACTACACCATTCAACAACTGTGGTGAAAGTTAAAGCTAAATTCTGCCTTGCTTTTGATGAAATACCTGTGCAGCCTGGTCTAGGGAGCTGCTTTGGCGGGGAGGTTGGACTCGATGATCTCTAGAGGTCTCTTCCACCCGCTGCAATTCTGTGATTCTGTGAAATGTCATCTTTTACCTTCTTAATCTCTAATCTTCAGATTTCAGCCCTTAGCCAAGGGATATGTGCAGCTGGCTCCTTCCCAGTCCATATTGGTTTTGAAAACATTCTTTTTTTATTTAGCGTTTTGAAATTTACATTTGTAAGTGGCACATCTGAAGAGAACGTACTGTGTAAGTGTGCTTAGATGTGAGGACTGTGTGTCTCCGTAGCCTTCCTCTGGCGGTGTGCAGGGAAGGCTGCTGTTGCTGGTAGATGTGTGTAGATGTATCATGCTGTTTGTACTGCAGAAATGTAGGATCCTCAGGTTTAATGTTCCACTTCTACCTCAGAAAACCTCTTCTTACTGAAGTCTTTCAGATATATAGTTACATTTACTATGTTTTTATATGTTAGCATAACACTACTATTAGGAATAGGGCAGAACTGACATGCATTTCCAAACAAAACCCAGTAATGTCATTACTACAGTAGTCATCAGTGCCATTTTCTTTTACGTTCTGCTGACTTATGTACCATGTACATTAAATATCCCATGTTTGTCTCACCTGAATAAAACTTCCAACCTTAAAAGCGAAGTCACGTCTTGTCTACTTGGAAAGCTTTGAAGAATAGCATACCTTGTTTAATCCTGAAATACATTAATGAAAATGTACTCACACAGCATAACATGGGGGGAAGTTACTATTACTCTGATTTTCTCATAGGAATAATGAGATCAATACAGAACAACATGAAGATTCCAGAATTAGATTTGGGTTGGGAAAATCACAATTGCTGACATTTTCCTGTTTGTTATATGTGTTCATTGTTTTTTTTATGAAATTATTAATTTACTCTAATCTAGATGTAACATTTTTCCATTTTAATTGATATCATCAACCTGATTCCTTCGCGTTAAATTTGTTCCATTTCATCAACAGTTTTTAAAGGGCATTAATAGAGCTTGTCATCTGTTGATAATTTTGAAGAGGAACATATGTGAAACTCCTCGGTTAAATGCTGTATCCCTTAATTTGCCCAAACTGTATCTATTTAATAGAAGTTGCATTGTCTTGGCTTTTAAGATGTAGTTCAGTTGCATCCATGTATCACTAGAGTATGCTATCCAGATTGTATTTCTGTCATAAACCACATTTTGATGGTTTCACTGACATTTGAAATTTTGGTTCTGAGCTCTTCAAATGGATGCAGCTGCACACTTATTTGTGAGTTGCTGAACTGGACTGACAGACTTCAGAAAAGGGCTGATGGATTTGCTGTGTCTGTGTTTTTCAGGCTGTTCCGTTGGTGCCAGGAAGTCATGAAAGAAACTCAAGAAGAGAACTTGGATAATGAACGGAAGATAAAAAGAAAACAAAAAGAATGTGGCATATAAAGGGTATAATACCTGGAGGTATTAGATCTGACTCATATTTATAAAAATGAGACGAGCTTTCACAAAATACAAGTTATCTTAGTCATCAAGCTTGGAACCATGCTGTTGAACTAGAAATTCTCCTTTTCCCCATTCTCCTTTCTGACAGGTAACAAAGGATTGGTGAATTATGATTTTCCCAAGTTGGAAGCACTAATTTTTATCTATATAGTTCGTCCTTATGAATATATAAGGAGTTAAACATTGCATATTTAATGCGGATTATAATGGGAAACTGACTCATTAACAAAAATGGCCACTTTTGAGGACTTGGTTTCAAACTGAGCTGGAGCCTCCCAATGCACTTTGTACAATTTGGGGAAAGATGTACTGAATGGCCTTCTCTGGGAGGCCATGATGACATGTAGTAAAAGGATATCATCTTACTG
Source organism: Callipepla californica brunnescens (assembly GCA_023055505.1). Lineage (NCBI taxonomy): Eukaryota > Metazoa > Chordata > Aves > Galliformes > Odontophoridae > Callipepla > Callipepla californica. The sequence continues at coordinate 18,798,150 of JALIRH010000010.1, forward strand.
TTGATATCTTTGAAGACTCATAAACAGAAACAGAAAAATGAATGGTGGAAAGGAGTGTGACGGAGGGGACACGGACGGAGGGCCACCAGCAGTACAAGTTCCCGTTGGTTGGCAGCGACGGGTGGACCAAAGTGGAGTGCTCTATATCAGGTATGGTTATCTAAAGTGGTTACTGTTTTTGTTTGCGTTGTAGTTTTGCCAGAGCATGTGGTAGATGAGTGACTTGGCCAGTTCTTACGCTCAGAGGGTTCGAGGGCTTGTTCTTTTGGAGGTGCTAGATGGTTCATTCTGTTGATATTAATGGAGTCCACTTGAGTTATGCCATTTGCATGCCTGTAGCACATACTCTGTCATTACAAATCTAATATTACTTGGTCTTGAAAATTTGATATCCTTACTATACATTTTGCTTTAGGCACGAATAGTTCTTTATTACTTATTATTGTCATGTGGATTTTAAAGCTGAGCAGTAGCAGATTTAACCTTACTTAATACCTCTAGTATTGAAGCCTTTTACAATGAAACTAGCCAGAGGATTTCTCAGGTCACACCTGAGATTGATGAGAAATTTCTCTCATTGCCTTTTCCTTGCTCATCTCCGGCTTTTTATAAGACCATTTGCTGGTCAGATTCAAAGGAATGATCAGGCATTCAAACAGTTCATGGCAGATAAGATAGAGTGGGACTTTTTCTGCCAGCAACAGGCCTTCAGCTCAGTTTGTGTGGTGCCGTGCAACTTTATCCTGACATTCAGTAGCTCTTCTGGGTTTATATTACTCTTGTAGTTTTCTTATTCTCTTTTGAAAGGAAATTACATGGTGGAACTGTACTCGGTAGCCATAGAAAACATCAGACCATTCCAAAACCCATGAAGGTTCTTTGTACACCAGCACTGACCTGCCTCGCCAGGACTGACTTCTACAGATTCCTCCTGTTTCTCATGTAGAAAATACAAAGCCAGGAATGCAGGCCTGCAACCAAAAGTTTTAGATATTTTATTTATTTTCCTAGCTTTGAGAATTTTTTGCTTCACCCTGGAGCAGTCTCAAAGAGATGTACTGAAATTACTATTAAACGTAGGGACATCAGGCATGCATCGCATTCGTCTCAATGATTGTCAATTTATTATTATCTTAAACTTATTCCACTCTTCTCTGATAAAAATAACCACTTGTACACAACATTTTATACATTAAGAAAATGAAATCTTTAATGAGTCTCAGCGTACTCCAATTCCACACTAAACCACCATGAAAGATCAAATACATTCCAGGATTTCTTGTTTATATTCTCAATCGTCAGAATCAAACAAAATCCATGTCAGTGATATGCATGTCAAAGATAAATAGCCTTCCCCTTGTATTTCTCATTATGACTCTAATTTACTGGGCCTCTGCCTCAGTTAAAAATCGATGAAAAAGAAAAGAGTTGTTTGGTTTCTGGTGGTTTTCATTGTTGGGGTTTTTTTTGCCTTTCATCGTTGTATCCAGACATCAGGACTTAAAATTGGTCGGTATTTTTCTACGCCTAATGAGCCCACCTGCTTTTGAATTTTATTTTCTACAGCTGTAAGGAGCAGGCCATAAAGCTGTTAAAGAAGTCTTACTTGCTTAGAAGCTAGTAAATTTGTTCATAATTCTGACAGTTATTTGCTCTTCTGTCTCCTTTTTTTTTAATATGTATTTTTGTTGTTGTTGTTCGTGAGGACTTTCTTAATATCCCTATCCTGAATTGCCTTATGAGAAACACTGTTTTTTTTCCCGTTGACCCTGCTGATCAAGTTTACCAGCTGTCTTTTTCCGGTTGGGAAAGCTGGCACTATTTCTGCTCTATTTCCAAGTTTTATCCATGCTCTTTCTTCCCCTTTAATACAGTAGTTTGTTCCTTGGTGTTCCTCTAAGCCATCCTGATTCGGGGAAGCCTAGGTTTTAGTCACCTGGTGAAAGGCATGGAAGTGATGCTTGGAAGGGGTGGCTGTCATGTCCTCCAGCCTCCTGCCCACCGTGCTGTGAGCAGCACTCCATCAGTCAGTTGCTGCTGCTGTTAGCTGCATCTGCAAGGGTGAGCTTTCCCTAAGCTCTAGAGAAGCTGCTACTCACAGCATTCACTGGAGGAAAGGCAGGTCAAGCAACAAAGACTCAAAAGCTATCCAGAGGAATATTAGTGTATGTATGTATTAAGAATAGATGGTCCCAGCTGAGTAAGGACTTGTTGTATTTGTGCTTCCTTATAAAGCTTACATGCTTTTCTGTCAGCTGTCAACAGTTGCTTTGAGTCAGATCTATTAATTAGTTTTTATTACCAGGTGAAAGCACGGAGAGTGTCAATGCTTTCATAGTAAAACTGTGCTGCTTGGAGATAATCTCTTCTTCAGGTTACCGTGTGCAAATAGGCATCAGTGGAATAAACTGGGAAAAGGTCCTTAATAGCAGGTAGACATTCCGTAACTGTCAGAAACTGATGCAAATATGTAATTTGTTCTCTCTCATTTCTTTGGAGTCTTAAAACCCCTGGATGAGTGGCAAAAAAAAAACCTTCATGTTTTCTTACAAAGGGAGCAGTAGATTATCCTTTGCAGTAGAGGAGCGTGAGGAAATTCGTTGGCACAAAAGATGCTTTGAAATTCCATAGGTCTGTGCAGCCCATAACTGCTGTGCAGCAGACATGATTTCTGACACGCTGCTCCAGCGTGCTTGCTCAGATCAGGCTGCTGAAGGTTTGGCTCTCAGGCCTATAAATCATTTTTCTTCACCCTTCTACTATTAATTTTAAGTTGCTTTTACTGTTTATCATCAGGTGTCAGTGTTACACATATCCGACCGAAGTGATTCTCTCTAAAATAACCATTTTAGGGCAGATCTGGCAAGTCAATGACTGAAACTGTTAGCATGACTGTAAACGCCATTTGCAGACGCTACGTTATAGATGACTGAGTTCTTGTGCATAATTAGTTGTTTATACATCAGGTTTTAAGTACGAAAGTTCATCATAGTTTGGAATTTTGACTCTTGGCTGTTTTCACCATCCAGACTCTTCCACTTAAGTTGTTTTTGTTAAAATGAGGGCTTCTCACAGCTCCATTCAGGACCAGTGTTTCAGGCAGTCCTCACAAACTGCTGTGTTCCTTTCCCGATGAGCAGTTGGGATGGCTACGTAACAAAGAGCAATGTGAAAGTTAGAGCTTTCTGGCATGAGAACCTTTTTCACCTTATGAATTAGTGATTTTGCCATAACAGAATTCCCAGTGTCCTCTTTTTGGTGGGAGCTAGAGAAATCCAAGTGCAGCTTACCAGAAACTCCCTGGCCCTGCTTCTTGGTGCAGTATTTCTCACTTTCACAGGGAAGGCTGAAATTACAGCTGAAGAAACGACTCAGTTTGTGCAACTAACACACCCAGCCACAGGAGCTGTGTTGCTGTTCTCCCTTTTCTGTATGAGTTCTGTTGTACTTCTTGAAACACGTTTGTGATGTTTTCTTTTTAACTTAGATTCCAGTCCTAGAAAGCAGAAGTGACTTATGCCTCGATGGAGGTGCTGGGAGGGACTGGGGTGGAGGCTGTCCTCTGCTTGTATTGCACTTCCTAGGAGAGAAGATGGAGAAATTCATCTTAGTGTTTTGAGGCAGTAGTTGAAGCTCTCAAGCACAATGTAATGTGAACAGTAAATATCAATGATCTCAATTGTTTTCTTTCTTTGTTTTTCTGTACTAAAATCTTTCTTTAAAATTGTACTTCTTTTTTCGCTGTTTTTGGTGCCTTCTCAGTTCTTGACTAAAAGCAAGAAGCGCTGTGAAACTAAATACGATAGCTTAGCTTTGTATCAAATTCTGTCTCTGTGAGCTGTTAGAGTGGTGGATAGAAGTCACAGCCTGTTAAATAGCTTGAGTTTATCATTTCTGTTTCTTTTCAGTCCCAGTGGGTCTTTATTATCCTGCTTGGAGCAGGTGAAGACTTACTTACTGACTGATGGAACCTGCAAATGTGGCCTAGAATGTCCTCTTGTTCTTCCCAAGGTAAAGGAATAACAGTTTTCCATTTCTGCAGTGTAATCCTTACCAGCTAACTGCATCAGGTGACATGCTGTGCCATGACTTAAATTCTGTTCTGATCGTATATAGAATGCAGACCAAGAAATGAATCTCCTCTCTGCCTTCTCCCTGCCTGGAGGCTCCATTTTTGTGGTGGCTGAATGTTTTCCTGTTGAGGTGGCACCTTACCACCAACAGCAGCACGTCTCTGTGTGAGATTCGTACCCGGCAGCTTCAGCAGGAGTTGGGTTCTGCAAAGCTCCTGTCCAGCTGCTGGGGTGGGTTCACAGGATGTATTTTAGAGCAAACGTATGTAGGTATAGTGGGTATTCATTCCAGGAAGTGAAAACCCTTGAATATAGTAATAGTTGATAACAGTAATTCTTTTAAATGTTGTGATTTTTACGCTCAGGTCTTTAATTTTGATCCTGGAGCTGCCGTGAAGCAGAGAACTGCTGAAGATGTTAAAGCTGATGAAGATGTCACCAAACTATGCATACATAAAAGGAAAATTATTGCTGTGGCTACACTTCATAAAAGCATGGAAGCACCACATCCTTCACTAGTTCTCACTAGTCCTGGTGGTGGAACAAGTGAGTAATAGCATGCAGAATCATTTAGCTAACTAATTATATGTATATAATTACTGTACAAAAACACCCCCAAAAGCCTTATATATCTGTGATTGCAATAGTAAACAGATTCAAGTTAAAAATGGAAGTAGTGATTAGAGAGATGTAGGTAGATAGAGAATGAATCTAAAAAGCAGGTCACCCCAGACTAAGAGCATGATTTTCTTGGAAAAGATATCAGATTGTTCTACACAAAGAAAATACATTAGCTCTCATCTTTTGGAACCGTCGTAATATGTCTGATATTCTGTCACATGGGAAATTAGGGAAGCTGAATAAAGTGATTATAAAGGGATTAGAATGTGGCTAAGGACTTGGCTAAATGGGAAATTGTATTGCAAGGCAGAATATACAACTAAAAATCTCCACTCTAATTTCTCAAGGATTATTTTGGGAGACCAACCTGGATTAGCATTTTAATTATCCAGATCAACAAAAGTCAAGTAATTTTGTTGATGGATGAAGCTGATGAGTATTATTTGAAACAAAGGAAGATCAAAACATTTTGGAAAATTGGAGGATCATTGACACCTGAAGTGAAAGAAAAGTTACAGCAACAAATCCCGTTAATTGTAAGGTTATTCACCTGGGGACTGGAGGAAAAAAAAAGCTATTAGCCATAAATGATTGAGAATGAAGACCTAGATATACTAGCTGATCAAAGATGCCTGTGAGCAGGACCAGATGGCAGAATGGTGCAGATCAGTGTGACTCTAAGGCAGAGAGGTACAATCGTCTTTCTGTGCTTGCTTGCTGCCTTCCCGTGCTGCTGTTCTTGCTAGAGGCAATCAGTTTAAATAGAGCAGAGGCTCTTCTGTTTGGGAAGTGCAGATTCTGTTTTACCAAAGTCACCTGAAAGCGTTTAGCTTGCTTAGCCTGGCAAAACTGTGACTGAAAAGGGGCACAACTGCTGTCAATAAAGACATCAGGAGAATGGCTATGGGAAGACAAAGCTACTTAAGCTAAGGTACAAAGTTAGCACTGATGGAAATAGCTACAAAAACAGAGTTGCTTGGAAACTGAAACTGAAAATTAGGCGTTGTCTAAGGATTCCAGGTAGAAGAAAAAGTCTGAAGCAGTCTTAGAAATCCAAGTAGTTAGGACAAAGAAGTAAAGTTACTTTTAATTCAGAGCTCTGAAAGGTTACACTTGTATTGTGCAATGCCTACAGCTTTAGGGAAACAACCATTGAGAGTTACACTCCACAGCCTGAATTAAAGTGCACAACTTTATGGGTGTATAAATAATAAATCTCAAATACGTGGACAATATGAAGACATCAATGATATTCATATCAGTCAAGTACTGTAGCACTTTCAAATTATTTATGATTTTAAATCTTTGTTTAAATTATGTTTTTGTAACAGAGCCTTGTCTTTGCACATTACAGTTCCAAACAGTACAGTTTCCCAAGTTGCTATGCATTTTCCTTACTAATTTTTAATAATTAGTATTAGTGGTACTTAAAATACATTCGCATTTAAAAAATAAAAAAGAAGGAAGGGAAAACGTGAATACTTAAGACATGACTCTTACTTATTTTTACCTTCTCTGTTGATCAGAACTTTGTTCTCTAAAGGAAGAAGAAAGTTTCCCAATAAGCTGCCTCAGTAACAAAGTGCTGCTTCATTTTCACACGTTTGCCCATTTGTTCAGGTTCAGCATTACACGTGAGGGTTCTTGTATGTATTTCATGCTGCAGTTCAGCCCTGAGCTTTGTCCCTGGGATGGGACTGTGTTTATATTTTGAGAAGTAGCGTGTTTGTTCCTGTCATGATGTAGCTGGTTCTGCAAATAGGATGAAGGCAGGATTTTCAGTGCCATCTGTCTCCTGTGGCCGCAGAGGTGGAAAGAAGGGAATTGAGTTCTTGTGTGTAGGGGAATCTAAAGTGAGTTCATGCTGCAGACTAACATCCCCAGAGCAGTACAACTAGCAGAAAGTCCACCAGGTCTGGAGCTGCCTGGGAGGGTATTCTCAGAGTAAAACACTGAAGAAATATTTATTTATTAAACAAAACTGATGCAGGAGAGGGAAGTGGTCTTTTGTGTGGTGGAAGGACACAAGTCTCAACACTAAAGTTTACAGTAATTTTTTCTTTACTGGAGGGGTTCACATGTGTGCGTATCCCCTAAGAGATCGAGCCCGTTCTTAAATTTAGTATCTGGATCCCAAATAAATCTTTTTGCAAAAGCCTTAATTCAGTACGTCCTGCAAGGCACTGCATAATGCACTCACCTTTTTAGCAAAGCAGTTCCTAAGGACAGATTTCCTCAGAGGACTGGAACTTGGTGCCCGCAGTGCCAGTGCGTGACACGGAGCAGTGAGTATGCTGCACCCTGCCTTGGTCAGCCATGTTGTCTCACATCTGTGCAATTCAGTGCTTTGCTGAGTAGAAATCAATGTCAAAGCAGGAGGGCACGTTTCCTCGTTCCTCTTTATCAGGCACAACCTGTGGGGCAGGGTTTTCTTTCTCTGTAGAGCGAGAAATTAACCTAAACCCTTCTTGGGCCTTGTTCCTCATGTACTCAATAGGTGGTGCCAGAGGTTCCCTTTCCCCGTGGCAGCGACAGGCTGCTGCTCCTGCCAGCTCTTCTAGCTGAAGTGATGATGCTGGAGATTCAGGAGCAGAAAACTGGAGATGGTGTTTAGAGAAAAGGAGAGGAAAAAAATGTATATATATTGGAGTTATGAAAGAACACTGCTGAAATACATTTTAAGTGGGTCATTAAGCATGCTTAGAACCTGAGAAGCACAAGATCTAAGGTCTGACCATGTTTATGCGGATTTTATACGGGACGTGGAGTTGTGATCTATTCATCTGTGCTCTGTAGTAGGGTAGTCTGCACCATTCCAGCAACAGTTTGGTGATTTGGGTAGTACTTCTGTTTAAGCGAAAGTTTAGCCAGAAGGCTTTTATGGATGATTTCACACACAATATTTGTGCACTGAAATGTGTGATACCAGATTTCAAAATAGTAACTGTTGTGTTTTTAATATCAGGTGCAACTCCGGTAGTTCCTACTCGAGCAGCAACTCCAAGATCAATGAGGAATAAATCACATGAAGGAATTACAAATTCTGTGATGCCAGAATGTAAGACTCCTTTCAAGTTGATGATAGGGGCATCTAATGCCATGGGTAGGCTTTATGTGCAAGAAATGGCTGGAAGCCAGCAACAAGAACTTCATTCTGTCTATCCTAGGCAGAGATTGGGTAGTAATGAACTTGGACAGAAGTCTCCATATCGTGGCAGTCATGGTGGGATGCCCAGTCCAGCTTCATCGGGATCACAGATATATGGAGACGGCTCAGTCTCTCCTAGGACTGACCCACTTGGAAGCCCCGATGTTTTCACAAGGAACAATCCCAGTTTTCATGGAGCGCCCAACTCGAGTCCTATTCATATGAACAGGACACCTCTGTCTCCGCCATCGGTAATGCTACACGGTTCTCCCATACAGTCATCCTGTGCAATGGCTGGAAGGACTAATATACCTCTTTCCCCAACCTTGACCACAAAAAGCCCTGTAATGAAAAAACCCATGTGTAATTTTTCAACTGGTATGGAAATACCACGAGCAATGTTTCACCATAAACCACCCCAAGGTCCACCTCCACCTCCTCCACCGCCTTCTTGTGCTCTTCAGAAAAAGCCATTAACATCAGAAAAGGATCCACTTGGCATACTTGACCCTATTCCTAGCAAACCAGTCAATCAGAATCCTGTTATCATTAACCCAACTACTTTCCATTCAAATGTCCACTCTCAGGTACCCGTGATGAATGTAAGCATGCCTCCTGCTGTCGTCCCTTTGCCAAGTAATCTTCCTTTGCCAACTGTAAAACCTGGTCACATGAACCATGGAAGTCACGTTCAAAGAGTTCAGCATTCGGCTTCTACTTCCCTGTCTCCTTCACCAGTGACGTCCCCAGTTCATATGATGGGATCCGGGATTGGAAGGATAGAGGCTTCTCCCCAAAGATCACGTTCTTCTTCCACATCATCAGACCATGGAAATTTCCTGCTGCCTCCTGTAGGACCGCAGTCGTCTTGTACTGGTATTAAAGTTCCTCCCAGGTCCCCACGGTCAACAATAGGGTCGCCGAGACCGTCTATGCCATCTAGCCCCTCCACCAAGCACGATGGACATAATCAATACAAGGACATCCCTAACCCATTAATTGCTGGAATGAGTAATGTATTAAATCCTCCAAACAATGCAGTTTTTTCTACTGCATCGGCTGGAAGTGGTTCTTTGAAGAGTCAGCCTGGTTTGCTGGGAATGCCTTTAAATCAGATCTTGAACCAGCACAACGCTGCCTCTTTTCCAGCAAGCAGTTTACTCTCAGCAGCAGCCAAAGCACAGCTAGCAAATCAAAATAAACTTGCTGGTAACAACAATAACAGCAGTAGCAATTCTGGACCTGTTGCCAGCGGTGGCAACAACGAAGGACATAGCACTTTAAATACCATGTTCCCTCCTGCTGCCAATGTGCTTCTCCCAACGACTGAAGGGCAAAGTGGTCGAGCAGCACTGAGAGATAAATTGATGTCTCAGCAGAAAGATCCTCTGAGAAAAAGAAAGCAGCCAACCACCACAGTGTTGAGTTTGCTGAGACAGTCTCAGTTGGAGAGTTCTGGAGTTTCCAAAGCTGGATCTGATTTAATAAGAAAGCAAAGTCAAAGCTCATTTCCCATCAGCTCTATGTCCCAGTTGCTTCAGTCCATGAGTTGTCAAAGCTCTCACATGAGCAGCAATAGTACCACCAGTTGTGGGGGCTCAAATACTGTTTTACCTTGCTCTGGTAACCAGATGCATTTTGCAGACACCAGTATGAACTCTGGCGCTCTTCAGAACTCACTGGCACAGAGCTTACCGTTACGAGGGGAAGGTGTGCACTGCCAGAACACAAACACTAACTTTGTCCACGGTACTAGCCCCGCCACCACCAACCATCTCGCGGGTTTAATAAATCAGATGCAGGCTAGCGGGAACTGTGGGATGCTCAGTCAGTCAGGAATGGCTTTAGGAAATTCATTACATCCGAACCCACCTCAGTCAAGAATCCAGGCATCCTCCACTCCAGTGATACCAAACAGCATTGCTAGCAGCTGTAATCAAACAAGTCCTGAAGCAGGTATGTTTCCTTTTAAAAGGATACCCCTATGTTTGACTGTTTAGAAATATATGGTGACTGTTTTTAAACGGGTTCCTTTTGCTTATCTACTTTCTAAACTTGAGTTTACCAGTCTGAAAAGTATGCCTCTTTCACGCTAATATCCAGATACTCACAAATAAAGAAGAAACACCAGTGGTAGATTAAATTTTATCTCCCTTTTTCTAAACCAAGTCATCTCGACCTCCTTCCTGTTACAACTCCTCTGAACTTCCACACGCCCTTCACAAATAAAACCCACGCACGTTTGTACACACCTACCCCTCAGTTTTTGTCTCTTGCCCAAACACATCTTTCTGCATCGTGTTGTGCTACTTCAACCCTGGAAGGCCATAGCTGACGTGGCAGTTCGTGTCCAGGCTGTACGTGTGTTCCTTACTGCCTGCATTAAACAGTCAGGAGTTGTCAGAGATTGGAGCAGGTACTAGAAATATAAAAGTTCTCAAAATCACCTTTTTTTGGAGGCAGAAAGGGGGCTGCCAAGTCTGCGTTTGCCTTTGTCATGGTAATTTTGCTATGCTGGTAATTAAACGGTTGAATAAATTGTGTGTGCAGTTGGAAGAGTGTAGCGAGATTTCCTGATTTATTCATCAGTGAAGACTTTGAGAGGAAGCAAGTCTGCCACAGTTACTAACTTCATCCTCCTTAATGGTGAAAGGGAGACAGCTCAAAAATGTTGATTTCGTTTAACTATTATTGACTGAACAAAGCACGAATTTTTGAAGGATGGCTCTGTGTTAATTTCTTAAGCAGGAAAGAAAAACTATGTGATACTTGAGTATTTCAGCTTGGTTAACTGTCAGAGTGTGGGTTTGATGCAATCACAGCTAAACTACATCAGGTCGAATGAAAGTGACGGTAAGCATGCGAGCACCCAAGAAAGCCTGACGTGTATTCCTAGTCTTCCTCTGCGAGCTGCTTATTCTTTAAAATACAGAATATATAAACATTACTTTTAGAAATCGTGCTGATTACAGTTTCTGGTGACTTTGGAGGGTTTCTCTCCGTTTGTGGGGAAATGTGGCATTTTTTTACATAGCTGTACTGGTGGTTTGTGTCACAAGTAAGTAGCCATTAATCCTTGCGTGGCTGTTTTGCCTTGTCATGCTGACAAAGAAGGTTTCTTTGTCTGTTCCAAGACCTTGTACTCTTGGGAACAGAACAAAGATCTCATTTTGCCGTAGGAGCTTGGTTCTGTGTCCCACTCAGCACACCAGAAATTCCCCTTTCCAAGGACTCTTTGGGTTTCCGCCTCTTTGATGGTCAGTGGGAATTGGCAGTGTGGGTTTCCCTGCGTTGTCACTGTCCACGCAGCTGAAGAAAGCTACGGAGTTGTTACAACATTGGACTGCACTGCCTTACAGAGAACAGAAGAGACTGATGTGTGAGATGAGAGCCTGTGTGCCAGCAGTTGCCATCGAGAAGCTGAGCAGTAGTGATTTGTCTCCCGGGAAAGGATTGAAATGGAGATTCCTGAAGGAAATTCAGACTGGAACTGAGTAACGGAAGTTATGCACAGTATACCAATATAATATTGCACAAAGGCTGTTGAAGTGGGCTTTCAAGCACCTACATTCATCCCCATGTGGGATCCTGTTCCTGCTCCATGGCTGTGGTAGTGGCAGGCTCCACTCATGGCAGCTGTCTTCGGGCTGATGGTGCATCATCCTTGTCTTGTCAGTGCTGGTCCTCAGGCAAGCTGATTCCTCCCAAGAAGACACATGCTGTAGTCTCAGGAAGAAGCAGTAGTAATGGCAGCTCTCAGACTTTCATGGGACAGCGACAACAGAACGAACCTGTGCAAGTGCACTGAGCTGCACTGTGCGCTGCCTTTAGAGCGCTGTGGGCAAACCCCCATGAAGAAAGAAGCTCAACATAAGCAATCAGTTCAGTTCTCAGCAGTAATAGAACTGTAGAACCGTTAAGGTTGGAAGAGAGCTCTAGGATCATCTAGTCTGGCTGTGTACCTGCCACCTATATCGCCCACTAACCCGTGTTCCTGAGTACCACGTCTGCACGTTTCTTGATCACCTCCAGGGAGTGATAAGTAGGCAGCTCCACGTGTGAACATCTCATCTACCTGAAACCCTTCAAACAGCCAAGCTTAAAACAGGAAAGGATGGTATTTCTAATACCTGAGAGATCACTGCTAGATTTCTGGCAGTATAAGGCCTTAAATTGACGCTTTTTTTTCTTATCCAAACAGTAAATGGTAGCCGTGCTTAGGCAAACACTGCAGCTCTTTTCCTCGCTGCTGATTTTCTTCCTTCAGTTTTGATGCGTGCTCAATTCATACAGCCTGCAGTTGTTTACGTATTTTTATTGCTTCCTCTGATGGCTAGAAACCTCGAGAGCCATTTTCTTCTCAAGGATGAAATTTCAGGAGCTGGTGCCTTTGCTTTATTCCCAGAGGCAGTGCCCTGGAAACGGCACAGCCCTTGATCCAACCTCCTGCCTGACTCATCGCACGTGGCTCCGCGTTAGCTCTGAGTGCAGTCCATAGCCAGAGCAATCCAGATAAGGGCCTCTTGCTGTATGTGCAGTAGAATGGAAGTGTTCTTGCCTCGAAACGCGCATGAGACGTTGAGGCTTTTGCTCTAAGAGTAACCTTTAAAAATAAAAGTTTGTTTCCAGTCTGCGTTCAGTTACGCAGGATGTGATCTTATGAATTATGCTGTGTGAAGCTGTAGTGGGTTGGTAATTGTGGCGTACAGAGTTGAGCAGTGTCACACCTGCAGAAGGAGCCCTGCGGACCAGCTGAGTTTGGCTATGTACGGTGTCCTCAGGAAATCCGTACGTCCATCTTCGAGTTTGCAGCATTCCATTTTATTTTGTGCCTTGTTTCTACATATCGTAATTGCTGAATCTGCTTTCTGTGTCTGTGCCAGTATTCAGAATAGCTACTAATCACTTAATGGCTCCTGAGAGAAAATGCCGAGAGTCACCACAATGAAATCGCTGCTTATTGCCCAAGCTTTTAGTTACGCTTTAATCACATGGACCAGGTTTTATTATTCTGCCTATTCTCATCTCCTTCCAGTGGTAATACCCATAGTTTCCAGGTTCCGGGATGAGTGTGATTGCAATATCAGAAACACGAGAAACTCCTGAAAGTTTACCAATGACAAATAAAGGACAGGTTTGGCAAAAAGAAGTACTGAGACTGTATCCCTTCCTTAGGTGCAGAATAGTAACATTTTACTGGTGAAATTTACGGAACAGAGAATAGACAGAGATAATTAATTGACGGGGAGCATGCAAGACCAGTGCCAATCAGTTAGGAGCTTCTGTCCAACTCAAATAGAATTTATTTTAATGCAGTCAAGCCTGGTGTAATATAATTGGGAATGGAACATTGCCTTGGAAAACAGTGACTCAAAGGTTTAATAGACTTAATGCAAGCTGTCAGATCGGTGATGTTGCAAAACAAAATGAAGAAAAGAGAAGCTGGGTTGATCCCTGGATGCAGAAAAGAGAAATGCACTTGGGGTGCTCCTGGGTCTGTGCATAGCTTGAGGAAGCCCGAGCTTGGTTGTGGCATTCTGGTTAGCCGTCACTCCTCATGAAAGGTCCAGAAGTACCTGGAGTCAGGCTCGGCCACAAAATATGGGCATAGCCAAGGAATTGTATCACTCACTGTAGGCATTCACACTTGGGCAGTTTCTGGAAAGGTGGAGAGCTGAATTGTTCGGATCAGGTGATGGTTGGACTCAGTGGTGGTGATGGGTGTTTCCAGGCTGTGATTCTGTGGTTTTTATTGACAGATGTTCAGTGACAACATCCAGTGGCAGAATGCTGGGAAATTCAGCATCAAAGAAATAAATGGCTTCACTTTGGGGCTGTTAAACCCTGAAACATGCTTGCAGGGGCCGTGTTGAGCATGCCAACTCAACCGAAGTGCAGTTTCCCCACCTGGGTTCTTTGCGAGCAGTAGCGGTGAGCACGTCTGACCTTTGTTCAGCTCTGATCTCCTCTCTTCTGCACTTAGGAAATCTCAGAGAAGTGCACTGCTTTCATACTGACTGCTCAAAGTGTTTGTCTGCATTGTGTTACTCTGTTTCTCATCTGCCCTCCTGTATGGGATAGAACCAGAGCTTCCAGAAGAGCTTTTTCTGCCCTGCTTACAGTTGGCTAAAGCCATTCAGATGAAGCCGACAGAGTTTGTCTTCCCATTGGCAGAACAGAAATTATCTTGCTGACCGTCAGATCAACACTGAAAGAAAAAATGTCTTGAAATCAGACCAATGTTCATGTTTTTCTTCCTCTTCGACATGGGGTGTGATGCTCAGGACACGTCCCAGCTCTGTGCAGTTTGTTATGTGTTGCGTTCTCTTGCTTTTTGCTAAGCTAAGCCACCTGAGGGATGAATTGCATTAGTCTAATTAGAGAATTTGTCCTTAATCTGTGAAGAATACTGATTGTTGTAAAACAGGATAAGGTACATAGGTGTATGGCGTTTGTGTATCTTAAGGCATTGTTCTCTAAAACAGGCTAATGTGTGAGTGAGCCCCTGGGTTTGCTCCCCTTCCTTTTATGTATCACAGAAATACGAAAACAGAACTTTCCAACTTCAGATTCAGAAGAGTGGCTGGCTGGCGTCCTTTGTGGGACTTGTTATGTCTGAGAAAAGTTTCTTCTTAAGCTGAAATAACCCCTAGACAGGATGCCAGACAGCTACTCTTCTAATTATAAAGCCAATTGAATTGTCTTATTGATTTTGGGTTTCGGTGTTTATATAAGCATGTAGAGAGACTTTCCTTGGGGGCAGGGGTGAGCCAGGAAAGTATCATTACAAGGAATCGCTGTTGTTTGAAATCTGGCGTGGCTTTTCAACATTCTGCCCTATATTCTCGCGTTGTTATCTTGGGGAGAAAAAAGGGATTATTTTCCTTTTCAGATCAGAACTGTAAAGAAAAACTTGTGTACGAGGAATAAGATTTCCAGGTATGAAAATGCACGGTACATCAAGTGTGCTTCCGACCCTTGCCGTTGGAGTACTGTTCTAATTTATTCGCCTTTTGAACTCTGGAGAAAGGTCTTGCACACAAAACCACTCTCGTTCTCTGAGTGTAAGAGTTACTGGCTTAATAGACATCGGTGATGGTATCAGGTTAACTGTAATTGTTAACAAGGGATTTCTGTGGCATTGACAGAAACGTACGTTCTACCATGAGATTCACGGCAGAGAAAGAATAGAGGTGGAGTAGATTTTGCCTTTCAAATGTTTGAGTGTTTATCATTAGCAGCTACGAGCAAATGGGGAAAACGTAGGGAAAACTCAGTTCAGGCTCTGTGAAATTAACTCGCTTGTTTAGTAAAGGGAGCTGAAATCGACTAAACCTCCAACTCCAGTAGAAATGGAAAATGCAAATTCCACATATATACTGGTTGTGCTGGGCTGGTTTTGTTTTGGAGGGTGAAGACCAGAAGTGCTGGCTTCTGCATGGCCTGTTCCCATACCCGAGATGAGCACCTTCACATTAGCGCTACCTCCCTCAGCTTCCTCCTCACCCAGACTTGATACCTTTGGTGCACATCAGCTGTCCTCTGAGCGTGCCTGCGGTTTGGGCCCTTCTGGCTGCTGTGTGAGCCCCAGTCGTGCTACATGTGGGACCAACAGAAAGATAACAGCTGTGCTTTAATGCAGGAGGATGAGTGATCTCACGTGATTGTGGACAAACGTCATTTAATTATGTGAGATTCCCTGTAAGCAGTTAGTGCTCTGCGTCTTCTGAAAATGCTCTTTTACAGTGGGCAGCCACAGGACTTGGTGGAGGCTGGGGGAGTAGGGGTAGGGTTAGGGTTAGGGTTAGGGTTAGGGTTAGGGTTAGGGTTAGGGTTAGGGTTAGGGTTAGGGTTAGGGTTAGGGCTAGTGTAGCTTTCCCCAAGTCATTTTATAAGCAGAACTGATGATAAAGTGTAGAAGAAGTCAGAACACACAAGGACAATAAAAAGAACAGAGATTGCAATTCATTCGGGCACTTAGGATTCCTCATTTTAAGCATTTCTGTTGTCCTAGGAACTGCTCTGGGCGTTCTGCCCTGGGCTCGGCCGTGTTGTGTTCAGAGGATGCAGGGACCTCATGCTGTAGTCCTGAGTGATTTTCATCCTTAAAATATTACATTAAAGCAAGAGCTTGGAAAATCCACTTAAGAACAGGGCCGGCATTTCAGCTGTTTTGCTGTAGGACACGTGTGTGTGTTCATACAGCACTGTGGCACTGGAAGCTGCAGTAACACGTTCAGTCGCTGCAGTGATGGCACAGTCCTGCAGCTGGGGGCAGAAGAGCACAGTCCTGTCCCTCGTACACGAGGGGAGGCTCTGCCTGGTCCTGCTGCCCTGGGAAGAGCACTCCATTTATCAGCCCCACGTTCCTGGTTTCTGTTGTCTCCAGGGAGCGCGCGATCCTGATAAGGATCGCGGCCGTCGGTGGTTTGCAGCTAACTGCTGAGCTATGGCTTCTTTGGAATCGAAAGCACTAGGATGGATGCGATAGCAGATAAATATCTTAAATGTTTTCCATTGGAAAGGAATACAGAGGATATCATTACAAGAATGCATAGCTGTTGGTTCTGAGTGTATAGGTAAGTGATGGAATATGGAGTTAAAGCAAGAGGACGTAAATAAAATACTGTAGCCCACGAAGGAAAAACTGTAAAAATGTATATCCTATTCAATTTCAAATCAGTTTATTCCCAAAGCATTTGTTTGAACTCCTAGGAGGATAAAGGAGTTTTAGTTCTCGGTGCATTACAAAGACGGTCCCTTTCTCTCAGCCACAGGCAGAAGTTCTGTCTGTGTCTGCGAGAGTTGAAAGCCTGCTGTCGTCTTGGGCTTTAATGACTTGCAGTGCAGCTCTTCCATCTTTGTTTCACTCTGCATTTACTCTTAAGAGCTTCTGATTAGCAAGGACTCCTGTTTCTGAGCTAACAGTTACGATGCCCTGGGTATCCAGCGTTTAGAATACCACGTTTTTAGGAGCCTTGTGATTTCCCTTTGGCTCTGGACTCCCATTCACATTTCTCATCCAAACTGGGTTGTGGGTACAGCACTAAGGCAGCACTTCGTTCTCTCTGTTGGAGTTCTGTGCTGCGGTTGCCTTTTCTCCTGCCTGTCCTCAGGGCTGCAGAGCAAGGCAGCTTGTATGCACAGGGTTTTTTTTCAGCTGACATCTCTGCCTGGTCTTCACTGCCAGCCTTCCCTCTTTGAAACTCCCAGCAAATGCCGCATTTTTATAGCCCACGTATCACTGTGGATGAGAGTCAGACCTCAAAGGACAGCTGAGTCAGTTCTGTATTGCAGTTACTACTGCCCAGTTGAAAGGGCAGACTTATTAGGACTTTGCTTCTGTCGTGCTGGCAGCACTTCCCACAGGCACTTTGATGAGGTACGTGGCTTTTTTCCTCGCTGCTTCGCTGACCTGTTCACATCTTCACACTTGTGGTGTGGGCCGTCTCTTTTTTTCTCCTTGTGAGCCAAGCGGGGCTGCTGAGTCACAACTATGGCAGCTCTCTGTCTTTTGGAAGGGAAAAAAATAACTCGGATGCTCTTTTGGTTTGGGGCCAAACATGGAGAAGCTGTCCAGCAGCACTGGGCTTTGGTGAGGACGAGTGTGCACGTACCCCTTCATCTGAAATGCTGCTGCAGGGATCCAGAAACTCTTCTGGTGCTTCAGTCCATGTGTGTGGCTTCTTCACCAAGGCAGCAGTGCTCCCAGGACTCTGCATACACACAAAAGGAACGTCTCAGTAGCTCTTGTGCCTGAGAGAGCCTTCCTTTTCCTGTCATGTTCCGCACTGGAGACTGTCAGAGGCCTTGGCCCCACGATGAGCAGACTCACAGCCGTGGCTGTAGCTTAGACTATTTATACCAATAGCTTTGCAGGTACAGTGTTCATACTGGTGTTGTTTCAGAGCAGCTTACCTTGTTAGCAGCTTTTCATCGATGCAGAGCCATCCGTGGGACTGACTGCAGTGGGGTGTTCGTTTTCAGTGCGTGGATTGTTTTGTTATCCTCAAGCAGCCGCAGTGAGAAATGTGCTTGTCACAGAACTGGTTTTATTGCTTTGTTAACATGCTTCCCCTCCCAGCAGAGCAGGACATCCTGTGCTTTATGGTTGCAATTTGTTCATATTTCGTCTTTCATTAATTTATTATCTAATTCCTTGATAGAAGTGTCACACTGGTACCTGCAGGAGTGTGTGTGGTCTTTCTTCTCGCGGGTTCAGTGCAGTGCCTCGTGAACTGTGCTGACTGTGCACCTTTTTGAGCAGTCAGCGTGACGCAGCACTGGACAAAAATGGTATTTGAAGCTAAAAGTGACGTACAGTTTGGATTCTGTTTGTGCCAGTTGGAGGCGTAGTTGCAGATCCCTTTTCGGATAGTATTTGTTTAGAAAAATGACAGATGATGCCTTCTGATATCAGTGTGTTTTGATATCAGCTTTGTTTGTAGCACAACTGGGGATGGGAAACAGTTTTATTGCATCAAAACCACAGTTCAACAGGTATGCAATGTTACATTAAGGAGTACATGAAGTAGCTGATGGCAGATTCCGTTGTATTTTAAGTTTTGATGCCCAAAGCATTTTCTTCCCTGTGTGTGGGTATCCAACACTGCTCTTTTGGATGTCCCCAGTTACTGTATGACCTGGTTGTCCCAGCAGGCCGTGTACCATTAATACTTCTCTTCCTTTGCGTTGCAGGGGGTTCAGGACCGTCGTCATCAATAGCCATAGCTGGCACCAGCCAACCTGCCATCACAAAGACAACATCTGTTCTTCAGGACGGTGTTATAGTCACTACTGCAGCTGGAAACCCGCTTCAGAGCCAGCTGCCCATTGGGGGGGATTTCCCTTTCGCTGGCCACGAACACTCGCTTCATTTCCCGCAGAACAGCTCTTCAAACAACAATCTTCCACCTTCTTTGAATCAAAACCTCCTCAGTTCTCTGCCTATCTCTTTGCCAGTGAATCAGCAACATCTCCTAAGCCAGAATCTATTAAATATACTACAGCCTTCAGCAGGAGAAGGCAAGTCTGAGGTCAACCTCAACCCTTTAGGTTTTCTCAACCCGAATGTAAATGCTGCTTTAGCTTTTCTCTCCAGTGACGTGGATGGGCAGGTATTACAGCCTGTTCATTTTCAGCTTCTAGCAACCCTCCTCCAGAACCAAGCCCAAGCAGCTGCCATGCTCCCCCTACCATCTTTCAATCTGACCATCTCAGATTTGTTGCAACAGCAGAATAACCCTTTGCCCTCAGTAACACAGATGACAGCCCCACCTGACCATTTGCCAAGCAATCAGTCAGAAAGCAACAGGGTTGAGACCCTTTTAAGCAACCCCTTGGGGAACCCTTTACCAAGCTTTTCAGGCACTGACACTACTTCTAACCCCCTGCTCCTCCCAGCTGTCTCTGGGGCCTCAGCATTAATGGCCTTGAATCCCCAGCTGGTGGGAGGTGTCCTGAACTCTGCATCGGGCAACACCGCCAATCATCCAGAGGTTTCCATAGCCACCTCCTCCCAAGCAACCACTACCACAACCACTACATCATCAGCAGTGGCAGCACTGTCTGTCTCAACCCTGGGTGGTGGGACAGCAGTGGTGTCAATGGCAGAAACATTGCTGAACATATCTAATAATGCTGGGAATACATCTGGTCCAGCTAAACTCAACAGTAACTCTGTGGTGCCACAGCTACTTAACCCTCTACTGGGGACAGGTCTGCTTGGTAAGTTCAATTTCTTCACAGATATAAAAGGAAAAGAAAAGAGGGGTGGGGTGGGGGAATTTCTGATTCTAATTTCTATTTCTAAAGATTACACTTTATTTTGTGAGGCTTTTGTATGTTACAGCTTGTTTATAACTGCTACTGTAAGGCATTTGAACTACATTTTAATTTTATTCAGTAATATTTAGTACTGCTTTTGGAAATTAATTTCGTATTCTATTCTTAATCCTGATGCCACCTAGACCGACTGCATACACCTTACAATTCTCTAAGCAATTGGACTTGGCTCATTTTTCAAGTCCTAAAGCATAGGTGCATCTGTGGGATGCAGTGCTTCCTTTCAAGTGCGTGTGGCATCACAGGGTTAGTACGAGTAGCTGTGCAGTAGGTGAGAAACAGCCAAGGGCCGCTTTCCAAACGAATCAGAAGTGCCAAAACCACCAGAAAGCACACTGCCTGGAAGGTGAACACATCACGCGCTCCAACGAATGCTGTGCAAGTTTGGAGAGGAAGGCTGCCCTTAGAGCCCTTGGTTGTGCATTTCTGTTTTCTCATTTCTCTGGTGTTTTGTTCTTAACTTGGAGCTTCAGTAGCCAGGGTATTTCACTGACAGCACCAACATCACAAACCAGGTGGTAAAGTCCTTAAATATAAGGTTTTCACCTATGTCTTTTGATGGATTTTACCTTGAATATGTAGTGTAGATAGTACTCCTCTGTTGTTCGGTCGACATGAACTCATCAATCCAGTAGGAGGAGGAAAAAAGAGTGGCAGAGCTGATAAGTTTGGAACTGAACACCTCGTGCCTAGCTGCAAAATGGCTTCTGGGACCTTTGTCATATAACATTCAGCTAACCAATGATTGAGCAAGTGCACATTTTAAGAGGAACATGAACTTCATATTAAAAGAACCAACTAGTACATTGATACGTCTTCAAGCTGTATTCTTTCGTAGCCATGTATGCTTATTTTACTGAAACCAGAGCTGTTGTGTACAGTGAGATTTTCACGTTACACCGAATGCTAATGCAGTATGGAATTGTTTGGAGTATGGACTGACAGGTCTGTGAGCCAAAAGGCCTTTGCTCGTTTGCGATTAGATCACGTTGTTTTGTCATAGTTAATGAAACAAAGAGTTGTGATGGGTTTTTTTAAATCGTTTTCTCTTTTTCTCTCTCTCTCTCCTCCTCCTCCTCTCCCCCCCTCACCACCTCAGTACTGTTTGAAGCAGTCACTCTTTGGAGACTGATTGTAAGATTTCAAGACACCGAATACTGTAGAAGCTCACTCTGCCATACTTGGCTGTGTACCGTTCCAGAGGCAAAGATAGGCATGTCAGGAACCTTTAGAAAGAGCCCAGATAGATGTGACGTGCAAAAGAAGCGATACTGAAGAAAGAAAGGAATAAGGAGTAGGAGACACATGCCTTGAGGACCATTCCGTAGAAGATTGAAGGGGAAAAGTGTGGTTTTGCAGAGGCATTTGCTTAGCAGTCAGTTGAAATTTGAGTCAAGGAAGTTCCCCCTGACAGTTAAAACTGTACTGACTTACGTTTCCCTGTGTTTGAATTCCAGGTGACATGTCATCTATAAACACTACTTTGAATAACCATCAGCTGAGTCATCTCCAGTCACTATTAAACAACAATCAGATGTTTCCTTCAAATCAGCAGCAGCAGCACCTTCTCCAGGGGTATCAGAACATGCAGGGCTTTCAAGGCCAGCCCCCAGTTCCTGGCCCAGCTAACAACCCAAACCCCATGGCATGTCTGTTCCAAAATTTCCAGGTAGAAAGCAAAATGAAATCGGTATTCAAACAAACGTGCGAGTGTCAGTAGGCAGAGTCGTATCCTCCGTAGTTCGATACTTATTTTTTTTGCTGAGTGTTTAAGACAACGTGATGTACACAACTGCTTGCCTCTTCCAGTAGCTTTTGAGTTTCGGAAGTCAGTAACGCCTGTGCTGAAACTTGATGCCTTCCTCCTTAGAAATTGGGTATAGTTTCTTTGGAAACGGATATGCTCAATGTATTGGAAAAGGAATGGGAGATGCGTGTTCTGACAATTGCTGTGCCCTTCCAGCAGAACTGTCTTCCATTCTGAAGGAAAGGATCATAAATTCCCTTTTTAGAACACAATTAAGGGGTGAGGAGGGAATGTTGAGACCACTCTACAGTGATCAGAAACATAAATGATTCTTGGTGACTGTGCCCCAGTCCTCTCATCTATTCCCAGTAAAAGTAATGGGAGAGCTGGCTTGGATGCAGATCTTATGTACTGACAGAGGCAGGGATGGCAGCGAAGGTGCAGTGGCAAATTGTGCAAAAATGACGATACCTCTGTGCTGCCCTCCTGAATAGTTCTTCATCATGCAGCGTGAGCTGTTCAAGTAACAAACTGACAGGAGGCATAGCAACCAAAAGAGTTAATAACAACAGAGTTACCGTATGTTTGTTATTACTCAGTATTGCTGCGGTTGCTGCAGAACTGGAGACATGAAGATGGATGCATGCATACCTCCAGAAAGTGTTCTTTTCCCTTAAGAAGGAGAAAGAAGACGTGTCATTCTGTCAGTGTAGACAGTTCACTGCTACTGCAGGATCAGCCCTCTAGCCACCTTACCTCCCTTTGTTTTTGAATGAATTCTGATAGCTTCATCTCAGTATTTTTTTGCTTCAGGTTCTCAGTTATATAAATAGTAGTGGTGAGTACTTAAGGGAGCTTTTGGAAATACTTTGCCCTTGTTTGAAGCAGAGTCCTGTGGCAGCAGTGTTAGTGACATTGTCTTCACTGCCCTCACGTGTGAAAAATAGCACAACGCAGTTCCTTCCATCTGAAGGCTGCAGTTTGCAGTGGCCATGCCTGACGTTACAGATGCAGTACTAAGGGGTGAGGGCATGGTTTGCATGGGGATGAAGTGAAGACGTCCCATGATGGAAGCACGTGACTGAAAGGCAGGAAATAGAAGGGCTCACCAATCGGATGGCCTGCATCCCAGAAACTGAAAGAGGGATGTACAGGAAGCCCACGGGAACAGCTGGTAGGGAGGGCCGGGGAAAATGTGGGGGGTCTGAAAAGGGACAAAAGAGAGCAGTTGAGAACAGAAATATTGAAGTACTCTGTGGTGGTGTTGAAGATTTGGGAGAGAAAAGGTGGGAGCCTGTAAAGAGACTCTGAGAAAGGAGTTGAAAACGTAGGCTCAGCGGTAGGTTGTATCATTTCCATTTTTTGTCTAATTAAAGCGCGACAGTTTTCTGTTGAAGTGGCGTTTTAAGCACGGGAGCAATTTCCATCTTTCTCTGTACTCATTTCAGGTGAGAATGCAGGAAGACGCTGCTGCCCTAAACAAAAGAATGATGACTCAGTTGGGAATGGCACCCGTTGCTGAGAGCTCCAACGCTATGCTTCCTCCTTTCCAAGAAACATCTTGTGATTTGCAGCAAAGAACTGAACCATCTCTTGGTCAACAGGCGAAGGATAACCTCAGCGTCGCTGCTCAGGGCGATACATCAGTGGATGCGATCTACAAAGCAGTCGTTGATGCTGCGAGCAAGGGAATGCAAGTAGTGATCACCACCGCCGTTAGCAGTACAACACAAATGAGTCCCATTCCAGCTTTGAGTGCCATGAGTGCCTTCACAGCCTCAATTGGCGACCCACTGAATCTCTCCAGTGCTGTCAGTGCAGTAATCCACGGAAGAAACATTGCTGTTTCTGACCATGAAGGTAGGATAAGAAACACTAGAGGAACGCGAGTACTGAAGAATTCAGAGCATGGTAAAAATTCAAGTGAAGGGGACGGGTATGAATATTACAAGTCAGCGAGTTGTAACACACCCAAAAAACAGTGGGAAGGGGAGCAGAGTCCTGTTGGTGAGATAAGTAGGTGGAAATGTGAGGAGTTTCTAGACCACTCCACCCATATCCATAGTAGTCCTTGTCACGAAAGGCCCAACAACATCTCCACACTGCCATTACTGCAAGGCGAGCAGCATCAGATACTGTTATCACAGCGGAACTGTCAAAGTGATAAAGCGTTGGAGGAGAATTTCAGGTATAACAATTACAAAAGAACTATGATGAGTTTTAAGGAAAGACTGGAGAACACTGTGGAACGATGTGCACACATAAATGGAAATAGGCCTCAGCAGAACAGAGGGTACGGGGAGTTGCTGAACACTTCTAAACAAGACCTGATTCTGGAAGAGCAATCTCCAAGTTCCTCAAATAGTTTGGAAAGTTCGTTAGTTAAAGACTACATCCATTACAATGGAGATTTTAATGCCAAAAGCATTAATGGGTGTGTGCCTAGCCCTTCGGATGCTAAAAGCATCAGTAGTGAAGATGACCTAAGGAATCCAGATTCCCCTTCTTCAAACGAGCTGATACATTACAGGCCGAGGACGTTTAATGTTGGCGACTTGGTCTGGGGCCAAATCAAAGGACTGACTTCATGGCCTGGAAAACTAGTAAGAGAAGAAGACGTTCACAATTCATGTCAACAAAACGCAGAGGAGGGGAAGGTATATTTACATATATCTGCACATATCTATCTGTCTGTCTGATGCCTATACAAATGTGTATCAGACCTTTATCTCGGTTCTTTATTTTTTTCTCTGTCTGATTTTAATGGTACAGATTGCTTTTTCTTCATGCTGTAGCTTGCAGAACTCAGTTTATACCGTAGTTGTCTACTGAGAAATAGACCATATTTTGCCCTGGTTATGCTCCCCTAGCTGGTTTGTGCACCAAGGGCTTGCTACACAAAAGATACCTTCAAGAAAAAATGTTGGCCTAACGGTGTGTCTGTAGCTGAACTAGAGTTGTGTCCAGAGAAACAGATGGAACGTGTAAGGAATATGGGGGCATCCAAAAGTGGTGGAAACTGTAAAAAGGAAAACTGTGATCTAATCAGAGGGAAGAGTCTGTGATAAATCAAACCTCGCTGAGTGACACGTACGCCCCGGGGTGAAATGCATGGGCACTTCTGTGCTGAGAGGAGGTCTGCAGTATCTTACAGCAAGGGAAGCATTTTAATTTGCTCTTTTGTTGTAAGATCCAGGGTTTTGAGCACTAATTGCGTGCTTGTCAGAGAATGTATGATGAATATTTCAAATTCTAGTCTCCACAAGGTGTATAAAACTACATTTTTGTGGTTTTCCTAATCTGTTTCATATCTTCCGTATGTAAATGTTTTCTAAGTGCCAATTTGAAAGAAAAAAATGCAAATTTACGAAATAAGTGAGTCGAAAAGAAAGAGCCCACAAAATACTTCAGGCACAAAGAAAGGAAACCACTTGAAAATTACATCTTTTCACGTACTCCTGCCTGGTGGATAGTCACAGAAATGGTTGGACCAGAGTACTCCTTTACCCAAGAAGTGTCCAACAGGAGCTATCCAGCAGAGGGAGCAAGGACAGGATGTGGAGCTCTCCACCATCAGCCTCTGCATCCCACCAGCATGCAGCTCAGGAGCTTCTGAGCTCCACCTGCCATCTCTGTGTTGTAACCATAGCTGCTTTCCTTGCCCTGCCCCTAGAGTTGTATGAGGCTGATGCACAAATGTAGCTTCCTCCAACAGTCCCACATGTTGTAGAGGAATTGGTAGTATAAATAACTGGAGTGCTGCCTGGCCAGGATGGCTTCAGGCTTAGTTCAGCACAACTTGGCTTCTTCCTTCATCTCCTTAGGCAGAGTGCTTTCAGAGCTCCCGCTTAGGTACATGGAACAAAATTCAGTTCAGAGCCCTCAGCATGCTTACTAACAGGACTGGCGTGCTGAAGAGCTCGTTCCTCGTAAGGTTGGATCCCTCTTAAAAGTATTGGCAAACGAGATAGGTCACAAACTGGGAAAGACTGAGACTGCACAGGTGGGGAGCTGAGCGGTGTCGCAGTCCTGGAGGGACAGTGAATACCGTTCTTACACTGCACGTGTGTTCCAAGTGTGCATTTCTGTGAGCTTCACAAAACTAATGGCATATCCATATTTATCAGACTGTTTTGATGTATTTTAAAGGCTTATTTTTGATAACTTTTACAGAGAGCTGTTTTTTTTTTTCCACTCGCATTCCTCATTTCTAGCTTGACTCCTAATTTTGTGGTTACCAGGATGTATGATTGCCTTCTGTGCAGACACACTGCCTTTGTCTCGAATGTGCATTATGCGAACATACTGTGTGGTGTAATATTTAGTGGGGTAGATGTTGTTGCACACTGAAGCACAAACAACAGCAAAGCAGTGTATGGATCCCTCCTACGCCACGGAAGAGCCGCGTTGCTGCTGACGCAGCACTGTGTGGGGATGCAGCAGAGGGATGCTCACGTTCTTCACCAGGAAGGCCCATGGATCACCTCTCACATCAGAAGGCCTTTCATTTAGTAATAGCTAAACATTCCTTCAGAGGAGCTGTCTTAAATAATCTCTTAAAGTATTTGTGTAATCAGGTGTTAACTTCCCTCGCTGTCCTACGTGGAGCCTGTGGGCCTTATGGGTCCCTTCCAACTTGGGATGTTCTGTACTGCTGTACATTGCTATAGCTGCATTGCAGGGTATCTGTGGACGTTGTATGTTCTCTGTTCTCAAAATCATACCTTAATTTGGTTTTCGTTTTCATTTAAAACAGAAAAAAGTGGGTGATAAATGCAGTGGTACTGCTACGTGCAGAGCAGCTGGAGCTGCTAGTGCATGTCACACGTGTGACCCCATCACGGGGCCTCCGTCCGACTGGGGAGGAGCTGCTGCTTTCCTTCTGGGGCTTTTTGCTTTTTGCTGCAATAGATGCAGCACGGAAAGTGGCCTTAAAAGCAGCGTTTCAACAGAGGGCTTTGTAGTTGCATAATATCCACTATTTTGAGCCCAGGAGACACGCTGGCAGTCAGCCTCTTCTCTGTGATAGCGCAACTTTATTTGTCTCAGATCTTGGAGCTGATCAGTACCTGGTGCTAAAGAGTTTTCAGTGGGACAAACAGGTTTTGGTGCTCCGTGACAACTTGGCTTCTGAACGTTCTTGATACTCTGGCACGCAGCGTTGGGCTTTTATCAACCCGTATAGATATTCTCCTAAGGAAGCTGAGCTTTTCTAGTGCTAAAGACAATAACAGGTGTGGTTTATCAGAGAGAAGCGGCACAGCCTGAGCTCGGTTAGCCCTGACTCAGGAGAGCAGCAGCCTTGCCTCCCTGCGTGCAGACCTCAGCAGGCACCGCTGCTCCCCGCCGTTCCTGCAGCTGTGCTGGTTCCCAACTTTGTTACCAGCGCAGAACGTGAGACCCGCTCTACACGTGTCTTTTATTTGCCATTATTTGCAGACGTTTTGACAGCTCGCTCACTCATTAACATCGGATTGTCACATCTAAAACAAGTGTCATCGGGAGCGTATGAATTATTTAGTAATTGAAAGGTTGGGTTTCAAGTCGAGTTGTGTTCAAATTAACGTTCAGGGTTGCGTATAGACACGCTCAATAAATGTGTATGTACGGGTTTAATTTGCTTTGTGTTAAAAGACAGGGTGTGCTTCTTAATGAAACAAATGCTCTGTGAGGTTCTTGTTAAGTTATGCAAATAACCCAGCGAAATGTAACGGTGTGACAAAGGAGGAATTTGCCGGTTCATTTTCCTTTTGTATCTCAAACATCTTTTGTTTTGTTGTTTTTAAAAGCAGAAATGGCTGTGAACCAAATCTAAGCAACGCTGAGAGTGGAGTGGGATAATGTTTTGATGATCAGGGTTTCCTTTCCTGTCTGTGTTGCTTGCAGCAGCACTGCCTGGGAGCTGTGGTTTATTGCTCAGAAGATAACAGTTCTGATAGATTTCAGGAGAACTGAATTTGCAGCTTCAGTGCCTCGGACAGCAGCTCAGCAGCACTGTGCAGCACAGCCCAGCTTCGTTCCTGACTCAGCCCTGAAGTTTTAAGTACAGAAAGTTGGAACAACCTTCCCCAAGTTGGGTGAATGAGTTGGCCACTGCCAGCGCTGGGTAGAAGTCCTTCTCTCCGTGTGCACCACCAGCGCTCGTTGCTCCCTCCCCAGTGTCCCTGAGGCCAGCAGCCTTTAGCTGAAGCACGGGCGTGCCAGCAGTGCTGCTGGGCTGGGGCCTTAGTCTTGTTTCCCTGCGTGCTGTGTTTTCATAGCTGTATGGCAGTGTGGATACAGAGAAATGGTGATGCGTACAGACGTCGGAGGGGGTGTATGTAACTGTGCACTGATTTCTTCCTTGCTGGGACGGTTGTGTCTTACGGACGCGGTGAACTGTAGGCTCCGCAGTAATGCATGTCTAGCAGTAAAGTAAAAGCAGTGTTTGATAATTGCAGGTCTGGGTAATGTGGTTTGGTGTTCATACCTTCACTCAGGTGGAGCCAGAGAAGCTGAAGACACTAACAGAAGGTCTAGAAGCGTACAACCGAGCCAGGAAAAGGAACAGAAAGTAAGTGTGTGCTGCTTTGTTTACCAGTGAGATCAATAGCCACATTCCTTTACTTCCAGGGACTCTCTTTTTGGGGAGCCTTACAGATCTGACAAACTGAAAAGTTAATTTTCTGAATGCCTCGGTTGTGATAATCATCCGAGATCTTTGATATCTGCGTTTTTATTGCATCTTCTCATATTTGCTGTGGCCTTTGTAAAATGTCATCCTGCTTGTCTGAGCTTTCACGTGTGGGATTCTGATTTACAGCAAAAAAAAAGTTACAGCGTCCAACCTGCTCTGAGAGAAAACAGTTTTTCACGAGATCTGCCCTTCTTATGTCGTCCCTCTCTCTCTGCTGCTGCTGCTGGCAGAGCCCACGTGTTGTTGAGCCCGTTCTGTTGTTTCCCATTGCAGAGGAGCTCCTCTCACCGGGTGAGGTGTGGCTGAGGTTGGCAGCTCCGTGCACAGTCACACACCTCTGACCTGGTTGGTTTCAGCTCAGCTTTTGCCCTTCGTTTGCAAACGTGCAAGGATAGCAAGACTGGGAAACGTGAGGAGGTGAAGCACAAGCGTACACAGAAAAGGGAAAAGGAAGTTGGCTTTAGGAGAAAAAAAAGACTCGACGGCTGTCAAAGGACAGGAGTAGAGTTGGGGTTATTCTGGGATGGCGGTGCATTACTTTGTATCTGAGAGAGTTCAGTCAGTTCACACAGCGCCGTCTTCAGAACAATAAACATAGACTTTCAGGAATTAAATAATGATTTGCCCTCAACTCCTTTTAAGGTGCAAGCTTTTCCTCTATTTATATGTCATGCGGTGCTTAGGAGAAATATTTTTAACGCCAGCGAGACAGTGTTGGGTTTTTTTTCAACGCCATCCTCAGAATATGTGAGTGCAGTGTGGGGCTGAGCACTGCACAGCCACGAGGGATGCTGGCACCAACTGCTGCTGCTCCCTGCAGCACAATACGCGACGTGAGGAAGGTGGCAGCGGCAGCACGTGGGAAGAGGAGCTGAAGCTGGAATAAGCTGTGCCATTCAGGAAGAGCTACATTTGCAGTTTAGCACACTGCAGGGGCTGTCCAGAGCTGCACCGAACCCAGTTGCTGTTTTGTGGTGTTATGGATTCTGTGGCATTGCTTGCACATTGGGCACAGCTGCCCAGGGATTGGGGGTCACCATCCCTGGGGGTGTCCCAGGGCCATGGGGATGTGGCACTGAGGGACGTGGTGTGTTGGGTTCGGGGATCCCAGAGGTCTTTTCCAACCTTAAGGATTCTATGAAGCCTTGAAGCTCTTCACCTCAAACGCCGTGGTGGATGCACAGACCACCAGCAACCTGATGTCACCTGCTCATCTGTCAGGTTCTCCACTTGTCGGTGTTTGCCTGTTGTAAATGATGTCTCAGTGATGGGCCCTTCTGAAACACTGGTTTGCTTTAAGGCAATTCATCATCTTCATGGTGAAGTGCAGCGTCTTAAGACTGCATATCATCGTTTGTATATCAAATACTTTCAAATGCTGTTTGGACTCCTGGCAGTAATTACACAGCGGGGGTGGAAGAGACCTCAAGCAGTCGTCTAGCCAAGCTCCTACCCAGAGACAGCACATGAAGGAGAAAAGCAGGGAAGAAACCAACCTCCTGTGTAATGTTGCTGTTGATTACTTTAATTGCTAGTGCTAGTGACAGTGAACATCAGCCTAGATGAAGTTGCATCAGTCGTTCTTGGCTTTGCCATTCTTTTGCTGCACCAACCTGGGACGCGCTGCGGATGCCAGAGTGTGTCTGATGAGTTAATGTCTTTATTATTAATTTCAAGTGTTTTTCTGCTACTGAGACTTACTGATGCCGTTCATCTTTTCTTCCTAGAAGTGGAAAGCTAAATAACCATTTAGAAGCTGCTATACACGAGGCCATGAGTGAACTAGACAAAATGTCTGGGAATGTAAGTTTCTTTTCTCATCAAATAGTCGCATCCCTTTTCCCTGTGTGTGTGTGTGTGTGTGTGTGTGTCTGCTGCGGGCTGGGATTGCTGGTCGGGGTTCCTTTCTGAGAGCAGAAAAGTTACGTGGAATTGCCAGTAGTTTTCTTGCCTCGCAAACTCTTTGCCAACGTGTGGTCGTTGTGAAAGAGGGGGAAAAGATGCATCCCTTGGGCGGCATTGCATTGCTTTTCAAAGCTGGGTGCAGTGCTGTGGGGCCATCTCTGGCTGCTGCCACAAATCAGCCTCCTTCTTGGGAGCCACACTTAAAAACATCGCTCTTTTGCACATCCAACTCTTTGAGTCACGTTTTCCTTACGTTGATGTGGAAGTTGTCCTCGCAGGTAAGTTGGAGTCTTCCTGGCACTCTGTTCTTGTGTAAGACCAACAGATACCATACAGTTTTGCTCGTGTAATGCTGGAATCGTGTATATAATCACAGAGTGCTCATCTTCGTATTTGAAACGTGTCTGCAACATCTCTAAAACACGCGTGGAAGTGCAGAGGAGCGTTTCACCCCCGATCTTAGCACTGGTAGTTTCTTATCATTATTGACACGTTCCTTGAATGCAGAACAATGTGTTTGTCCGACCCCCGGCGCTCCGTGCTGGAGATGCGTGTGCACATGCATAGCTGGGAGAGTGAGTAAGGCTTCATGGGAGCCACTGCAGTACATAAAAGGAAATCTGCTCTGAACTGCAGACGTGGAGCTGACTTCAGAAGCGCCACGAATGATTAAATAAGTTATTCAGCAGCTCTTAGTGGTCGCCACAAGTAATAACGAAACCAAAGCTTTCGGTGAAACCTGGGAATTTGATGAGACGAGGTGGAGTTCTGATGTCAGAGCCGGATCTGAGCGGGCCTGCTGCGAGCAGGTGTGGCTGCGTATGGCACATGGCATCTGTGGTGTCAGCCACAGCAGGAGCCAGGAGGTGGCTGGGGGATGCGCAGCCGCTGCCAGCAGATGGTGGTGGCACTCCGCAGCCCTTCAGGCAGCGCTGAGCACTCAGCAGTGCTTCATCCAGCAGCGAGCTCACACCGGAGTACTGCACAGCGCTGAGCAGGAGGCAGCGTGCTGATCAGAGCTCATTCCTAGTTGGATAGATTTTTTCATGCTAACAGTGTTTTGGCAACGTAACGTTTTTGATTCGTTGCTGCTGACAAAGTGATGGATAAAGATTTGTCTCGCAGAATTCGGTGTAAGTGCAGTTCTGGTTCAGTTGGCCCTTGAGGGCACAGAGGCTGTGGCAGCTGGGAGCTGCCTTCTTCTCCCCGGGGTCGTGAAGTTGTGGAACTCAGTGTCCCAGTGCTGAGAACCACTGCGATGGCCTCGGGTTGCAGCAGGAGGGGGTCAGCGTGGGTATGAGGAATGATTCCTTCTGCAAAGAGCTGCTGGGCACCGGCACAGCTGCACAGGGAGTGGGGGTCACCGTCCCTGGGGGTGTCCCAGAGCCGGGGATGTGGCACTGAGGGACGTGGGCAGTGGGGATGGGGTTGTGAGGATCCGTGAGGGCTCTTCTAGCCTTAATGACTCCATGAGGGCATCTCAGCAGCCTGTAGCTCGTTCACTTTGGGCTGGTTACTCTGACCAGTGTTCCTCACTAACGTGTGGCTGTCCTTATTTCTAGGTCCACCAAATCCCACAGGGAGACAGACAAGTGAAGCCTCCAAAACCCAAGAGGAGGAAGATCTCTAGATAACATTGAATGTCTTTGTTGCTGGTCCAGTACTTATCAAAACGAACGTGCACACGAGTCTGTATGTAGGTATTGATATAGACGTGGTTATATCAATATTTATATGAAGACGGCCGCCGCCGCGGGGTGCTACGTGGAGTGTGGTACAGAGTGTGGATGATCAGGAGGGAGAACGGTTGCTGGAAAAGCCAATCAGAAATCTGGGAAGGTTACAGTAACCATGGCAGATGATTACCAAGTTGTTCGTTTTGTTTTTGGGTTTTTTTTTTTGTTTGTTTGTTTTTTTTATTATTATTATAATACTAAAATTGTGATTATAAGAAATAGTCCAAATGTTTCTGAGAAATTTTCATTGTGT
Source organism: Callipepla californica brunnescens (assembly GCA_023055505.1). Taxonomy (NCBI): domain Eukaryota; kingdom Metazoa; phylum Chordata; class Aves; order Galliformes; family Odontophoridae; genus Callipepla; species Callipepla californica. The sequence continues at coordinate 18,830,153 of JALIRH010000010.1, forward strand.
ATATAGATAATACAGAATTTCATGGTGATATCTGAAATGTAAATATTGTACAATATTGTCATGTACAAGCGTACCTAATGCACACTTTATCTTTTATTGTACAAAAAAAAAAAAATAGTGTACAAAATTCTTTGGTTTCTATTGAGTACACATACAAGAGACTACCAGTGTAAAGTGATAAATAAAAATACAGCCTAAATGCTTTTATATGATAATGTAAAAGATGCTGTTTTTGTATTTAACAGCAGAGAGAAGGCATGATTATGTAATACCTTAATTATGACATACACTTCACGCCACTGAGTGTCCATTTATCCTGTCTGTTTGGAATGAACCTTGCCTGGAAGTACTGTACTCCATTTCAGGTCTCTGTAGGAGAGTGCAACCTTGCAGATTCCTAACGGGACGTGGGATCACAGCTCTAAGTAACGATTCAAAGGCTGCAACTGTTGGTTGCGTTTTTATTTACTTAACTTTTAAAGTAGAACGGTGTAGATTTTATTAAAAAAAAAAAGAAAAAAAAAAGAAAACATCCAAAAAAAAAAAAGTAGATGGGCTATTTTAGTCAGCTATTTCTTGTAGTTAAGGTTTCATAGCCACCTGCTAAACGAAAGAGTTTCTATCCCCAGTAACCCCGACCCCAAGCACCTAGGTTGATTAGCGTGAGTTACCTGGGATCGTTACGCACGGCGTTGGCTGTTAACGGGGCTCCAACGTCGCGTTGGGTGCCGGCTGCAGGTTGGGTTTGCAGGATGCACGGGCACGCTCCCAGCGCTCGGAGAGGTAATCCCAGACCCATCTCACAGTACTGGAACAGAAAATCAGGGGTGGCTTACAGAACTATTAGCAGCGGTAATTTTTATCAGTATTATGTAACATATCAGATTTATTTTATTTAAAAAGAATTATTTATACCATTAACAGATTTCTTATATATATTAATGTGGCTGAAATGTGCAGGTTAAATCTATTAACCAAATTATTTATGTTATATTAAGTGAGAAATGTGAAACAAATGTAGAAAAAAAAAAAAAAAAGAATTAATACACTACAGATTTAAAAGTCTAAAGCTATGAGCCATTATAAATTAACGAACGGAAGTGTAGCACAACGTTGTTTCCATTCTAGCTCATACATTTTTCACGTGGATGGCGGTGATGGCGATGGAAGCAGTGACACCCTCTGTCCTCAGGGCTTCCCGAAATAGCTCCCAGCTCAACACTGCGGCCCCGGGGCGCAGCCAGGGCCCCCCCAAGCTGTGTTCCCCCGGCCCAGCACTGGCAGCAGTCGGCATCCCGTTGGCTCTGGGAGCAGCAGCCCTGAGCCCGGCTGGCCCTGAGTACTCCCTCCGGGCTCACCGCTTCCTCGTGTCTCACCAAGCAGCTCTTTCTCCTCCTTCCCCAGCCCGAGGGATCGCAATAGCTACACTGGCTACAGGGGCCTGGAGCAGGAGCCCTTCCTTCCGCGGGGTAGGTTCATTTGTCATGTGTGTAACGCCACGGTCCGACATGCAAACTCACGTGGAGTGATTTTTTTTGTGTAGCTTAGCTGGCATTTTTATGTTCCGAGTTGACGTGTTCGTTATGTCCCAAGAGTTGATGTTGTCCACGCCCAGCACAGCCCGCTTTGTGTCCCGCCTGTGTCGGACGGCCACGCCGCGGGTGCGCGCCCGCTCCCGTTCGGTTGGGTTCTGCCTTTGCTTTCTGTCCTAGAGCGGAGTTTGTATCGAGCAACCTTCTTTTGGCATCTAACTCCTTAGGTTTGTACTTCCTCACCGATGTATACTTTACATCAGTAGACTTATGTAAAGTATTTTTGTGCACTTGGTTTCATTGGTTAATAATGGCATTGATGTGGGTGCTAGGAGTAGTTTGTTTCAGTCCATACCATTTTTTTTTTTTCCTCTTTTAGAGTTTTTACGGTTTCGTGTAAGCAGTTAATGTAAATATTGTGAGCATTACAGGTCATGCGGTGTTGTAACATTTTAAAAAATGTTGCACCTACTTTACGATTAAAAAACTGGTCACTCATACTTGAATTTTGCCCATAGAGCCATTTCTTTCTCTTTGCATTAAAGCATAATATACTTTTTTTGATGGAGGCCCAACCCTTCTTTCTACCTTATTATTTTTTGTTTAATAAATCTCTATTTTTTCTAACAGAAGACTTAAAAAATGAAACTTTAAAAAGAAAAAAAAAATACTTTTTGCCTACTTTCTAATTTAAGAGAGAATTCCTATATTTAAAAGGTGAAAAAAAAAAAGAAAGAAAGAAAAGAAAAATAACTCCATTGTGGAAAGTGGAACGAGGCTTTTGTCCTTCCGAGGCACAGTGGCACAGAGGCGCCCGCCGAGCGCGCAGCGACGAGCTCCCGTTATTTATTTATTGATTGCTGCCCCGCTCCGCGGTGCCGGCGCGGTCGGGGCGTTCCGGTGAAAGGAAATATTCCTCTTTCTGTTATGGTGCATTTTGTGGACACCATGAAAAAAAAAAAAAAAAGAAAGAAATTTTTCATTCGTTTCAATGGATTTTCTTCGTATTTTCACTTCTTGCAGAGAACGTTTTGCTGGTGTCAGCTGCAAAAGTAATATTCACAGAGGGAAAAAAGTAACTCCCACCTCTGCCGTCCCAGGTCTCATAGTCACAGTCTTAAGGATTTAGGGGTTAGAGGGAACGTAACGTTACCAGGTATTTCCTAACTGAGTTTTGCAGAAGGTTTCTGAGTACTGTGATACCCTTTCGGAGTCCCTGAGTTTGATGGTATAGAGTTGTTAGAGGGCTCGTGGTGGACTGAAGTACCTTAGGCCTGCTACCTTTCTTAGCTACATTTGTATTTTGCTATGTAGGGTTGTAATGTGAGAATTCCAGAAGAGCAGTAGCATAAAAGTGCTTTTCTATTTTTAAAAAAAAAAAAAAAGAAACCCATTCTAGTCTTACTAAGAATTAGAAATTTTTTTAATATCAGTTTTGTAATTTTTGATAAAGTTGTCAATATTATGATTAAATCACCAGAAAAAAAAGTTCCTGTGATGTTCTCTTCGGGGCAGGGACTGTGTCCTCTCACTGCAGAACGCCAAGCACCGTGGGATGCCCAGGCTTAAACGGGGCCGTGGGCACCGCTCTCAAATTAAATAGCGACCAAAACGTTGAATTCAAGGCACCAAAGCCGAGAGAATTCGCAGCCCAGCCCGCAAGCCTGGGGCACGCCCTTAGCTTGTCCCCACCAACGCGGGCTGTGTCTGCAGGTAAGCTGGGAGACCCGGGCACGGGGCCGCGCCGGGACACGGCCTCCAGGGCCCTCAGCACGCGGGATGCCCTGAGAACCCTGCCTTCGGTTCAGAGCTGATTTACAAGAGCCAGACCACGTGAACAGGTAACTTAGCCCCAAGTTTGCTGCAAGCTCAGTTCAAACCAGTGTCCAGAAAGCTCTGGAAGAACCCTGGAGGCTTCCAAACAGCCAGCAGCGGGGCGGCCACAGTGCTCTGCGGGCTGGGCTGGTGGGGAAAGCAGAGAGCCCTCACTCACGTACCTGCTCCAGACTCAGATGCAGAGCTCAGACCTGGAGCTGATTGCTGCCACGCGTTGCCCACGTGCTGCTGCCTGGAAAGTCCCACCAGCCTCCGCTGCCCGGTGCTGCAGGGTTGGACATCACCTGCAGGTGAATAAACCACGGTGAGCTGGAACGGCAGCGCCTGCTATTGACTTTGCAGTTGAGAGCTGAGCAGGGTAAGTCAGGCCTCCCCTTCTCTCTCTCTCTCTGCTCTTTACGTATGTATTCAATATTTATTATGAACACTGGAAGAAGTTTCCGTTGTTGCTTTAAAAAAAAAATCAGAGATTCTCTTTGGCCGCACACAGCCCCCACATAACACAGGCTGGGGAGATTTCATCTCTCACACTTCTACCTGCTGTGAGATAAGAATTTGGCTGCAATGGGATGCTGTTGCAACAGGAGATAAGGGCTTAGGATTTAGAACAGAGACATATATATATATACCATTAAAAAAAAAAAGAACGGTTCTTTCTGGAAATTTCTATTCCAGAAAAGATACACAATCAGAGAATGCCTTAGGTTGGAAGAGACCTTAAAGATCATCCAGTTCCATCCCACAGAGAACAGGAAGGGTTTCCCTCTCCAAACTGTGGGCACAGCTCAACACAGTGGCACTGCAGAGTGGGAACCCCCACTCCTTCCTGCAGACACACGTGGGGAAGCAGTAGTGCAGGTCAGCAGGAGCCAAGGCAGGCAGCTGTGCAGCCCAAGAACGTGGACGAACAAATGCTCCTCCTTCAAAAACAGTTTCTACACGTGTGATTCCACTTCACGTTTACCTGACAGTAAGTGAACGCTCACAAGGGTGTGTGTAACTGGGTACAGAACGAAGCAGCAGAACCTGACACAGCTGAGAGCCACCCCAGCAACTGAAGCCAAGGGAAGAGGTCTGGAGGAGAGGCATCTCCTGTAATATTGATTCAGGAGTTCTCAGCTCCTCCACTGACACATCTTCTTGGCTTTTTTTTTTATTATTTTAAATAAAGGTATTTTAAAGAAAGCCATTATTTTTCAGTTCTAGGAAAATAATTTGTCGCTTCTCTGATTTTTTTCCTGGGGTGAGAAATCATCATAAAAATAACAAGAAGTACTGGAGTTTGCCATTACCTGTGATCAGTCCTGGAAGTTCCTCTCTGCTTCAGATGGAAAAAAGTGAACATTTACCCCCTGAAAAACAAATAAAACCACTATCCTGTTGTTACCTTTGTGGCTAAAAGGAGACTATTTCCATGCTTTGCTTTAACACATCCGTAGAGTTTCAGGCAAACAGAAGTTATTCTTTGTGACAGCATTGCTACAAAAAGACGTAAAAGAACATCCCCACAAGATGAAATTACTTCACTTGGGCACAGGGACATCCTCACAGTGCTCACAAATAGCTGCCCCGGTGCTCAGCTGCCCACTTAATTACTGATATGGAACGTGGGAGAGGCTGGAATGAAATCCTCATCCCGGTCAGAAGGAGGCACAATGGCCCCAAAGTGACAGAACAAATCCAGCCCAAGCAGGCTGATAATGCTCAGCATATGACAGAGACCATCCAGCTGTCAGCAGCTGCTCCCCAGAAATAACCATGGAGCTATATTAACCCACGTGGAAAAGAGAAGAGGCACTGCAAGTACCCAGAAATGCTGACTGGTTTCACAGGGACTTCTTTTGCGTTCTAGCCCAGAGAAAAGCACTTACTTGTCTGGGAACTGTTGAATCAGGGCCTGAAGCACTGATGGATCACCTGAGGTGAGCACTGAGTCGGCCACAGGAGCACAGGTGAAGGCAGTGCACCTGTGTGATTGGAAGGGGTGCAGTCTGGCTGCACCTCTCCCAGACCCCATTGAAGGGCTGACCACCACTGGGGAAGGATCTCCTGTTGGAGATCTCTTCTCTGTGGAGTTATCAGTGATCCTCAACCATCTGCAAAAGGTGAGCCTCTCTTTATTCACTGGTTGTCTATTTACCATCCGGGTAAGCCTAGCAAAATATACCACCTTCCTCATTATTTTATCTGAATACCACTCTTGGGTTATTCACCCTACATTACTGCAGAACACAGCAGAGCTACAGCACAGGTGACAAGCGCTAGGTGTGCGGGGGGACTGCAAGCAGGAAAACTGGTGTGAAAGAAAACAACATAATGAGCTATAGTTAAAAATATCCAGCCACGAATCTTTTTCAGTATCTTGCTTCCACTGTTACTGTTGATCCCACCCCGGGCCAGCTGTTCTTAGTTTCAGTTGCTGACAGCACCCGCTTGTCTCACAGTTGCTGTTCCTTTAACGGATATTCAATAGTTTATGCTCTAACAAATGACATTAATACAGATTCATATCAGATATTAGGAATAAGTTCCTCTCCAAAAGAGTGGTGATGCCCTGGCACGGTAACACGTGCCACAGAAACCATGGGGAAAGACTTGTGATTAGATACCCATGCTCCGAGTCTGTGGCTATGGGCTCATCAGGGGAAGTCTTTGGGGCAGGGTGCAGGACAGGGCTCTGTCTCCAGGCGTGCAGCCCCAGGCTGCTCTGCACGCTTTAGGAAGGAACTTACTCCTAGGAACTCCCATCTAGAGAGAAGCAGGAAAGATTTATGTACTACATCACATGCTATGGTAGCAGAAAAAAAATGATGCTGCACCATTGGTCTGAATTAAATAAGAGACTTTTCCTTGATAAATAGGAAGGAAGACAAGTGGCCTGGGAGGGCAGCAGCAGGTCAGCCAAAGAGCCCTTCTGCTTCTCTCTGTTGCAGATGAAGCATCAGGAAAAAAGACAGCATTCCCTCAACCTTTATGGTTGATAAATGATGATAGATTAGCTGAAATAGACAGTAATGTCTTAGAATTAAAATCAGCTTTTAAGAAGTACAAGCTTCAGGGGGTAAAAGTAGAACTGGTATTTGCAACTGCGATATCTGCAAAGCTGATGCTAGAAGCAACAGGATGGTGAAGTAACAAAAACAGTACATTGGTTTCTACTTAGACACTCACTTTGCTGAGGTTCTGTGTAGATCCCGAATCCAAGGATGTCTTCAAATGCTTCAGATCCTTTCCAGGCTGAGGTCTGAACAGAGTGGGAGGTGAGAAGCTGCAAAAGGTGGAAGGGTGTAAGAGCCCTGGGAGCAATCTCATCTGCAGTTGTGCTAAGAGTAATTAGATTGTCTTCAAATGAGGCACAGGTAGGCATGGGAACACGTGTCCAAGCTACGTGTGATTGTTGCCAAAATACTTAGGAGTGAGCATGAGGAGTCCAATGAATGTGACTGGTGTATTTCCCAGTGTCACCTCCCGACACGTGTTATCATACAGGATGGTTTTTGAGTCACTCTGTAAAGATGTCCTTCCCATGTGCAGGGAAAATGCATCTGGATATGAATCTCTTCAGTTCTCCCCTTGAATCTGACATTACTGATGTCTCCAGATCTTTATTTTGAACCGCTTTGGTCTTGCTCATAATAGAGAGTGGCAATTCAGTCCCACTTGTCCTATCCCATATATACCCATTTGTGTTATCGTCTTTGTCCCCCAATAGCTGCACTCAGACAAAGCTGGTTTAACTTCTTGCAGCATGAGGGAACAGTGGTGTTCACTGGAAGGGCTGGGAGGTGCCTGTTACTCCAAAAACATATGAGAAGACCGTGCCAGGGGATTCCTATCTGCTCCATGCAATCAATCTGCCCAAGTATTTCTATAGCTCTCATTATCCTTCATGCCTGCAGGATAAGAAACTTAGAACAATTGCCCATTGTCAGTTTATGAAGCAACTTTTTCATACTCCTTCCCCAAAGACTAAATACTTAATTAAAGAAATTAAAATTAATTACTGAATCCGCACAGCGAGATGCTATCGTGTCAGTCCCTGGTCTGAGCTCTGGGCTGTGTGGGGCTGGGATATGCAGCAGTCCTCAGGAGCAGAATCCTCTGTGCTTTTACTTCAGAGATCATTTCCTGTTAAGCAATACATAAATATGAAATAGGCAGAGTGAGTTTCTAACGAACCTCAAAGCATCTCTCTGTGTGTTTTAGTGATTGCTCGTACTGTGTAAGCGAGAGGTGGAAAGCAAGCCAAATTCCAAAGGACGTGTATGTCATATTTCTATTAATTGGTTTTAATATGAAGATGTTGCCACCAATAATTTACAGTGATCCTCTCATTAGCTGTCTTATACGGATGTCTTAAGTATCTCATAAAATAATGGATTAAGCAGCAAGAGTGAATGAAGTGTGTCACAAAGATAACTGCACCTGCAGCAAAATCAACACAGATATTTAGCAAATGGTAATGTAATCAGACTTCTGGCTTTTGACCCTAAAACTTTTAGGAGGTGAACATCTCGGAAATGAGGAATATCTTCAGAAGAGCCAGAGCACCCACTCCACAGGATCAGCAACGCGTGGTGTTGGGGACAGGGAGCAGTGGGGCCAGCAGGTGCCTGCTCTGCCTGTACCTGGATCTGGTTGTTTTGGAAATTGGTTGGTGAATATAAATTAAAAGAGCTGTAAGCAGAACCACGTGATTAAAACACTGACGCTTCTGGGATGTGTTTGGTGGGAGCAGTCACGGGTAAAGGTAAATAACGTTGTAGCCGTGTAAATGTGAACCTCTGGTTCTGTGGGTTTGGAGTGAAGCTCTCCTGGGGCTGGAACTGTAGAACAGATAACAAATGGCATCTGTTCCCCTGAGCTCCCTGACAAGCAGCCTGCAGGGAGCAGGCAGGGCAGGCAGCACGTCATACGTGCAGGCAATGCCTCCGAGCCACTCTCCTTCTCTGTGGCGGTGGCCCAGCAGTCTGATCAGTCTCACTTGTTGAAAAATGATCACCAGTGGAAGGAAAGATGCTTTGCGTGCTCCCTTCCTTCAGCCCTGCACTGTCCCAGTTACAGCTGAATAGGATTTTGGCGTTACATTTTAGCCATCAGTATGAGTTGAGTCCAACTTTTAGGTCCCATTTTCGGTAATCTGAGCAGAGAGTGCTCAGGTTCTTCCTGAAACATGAGCAATAAATGTGTTACAGAGCTGTCTTTTCCAGCCTCAGTGATTCCAGGATCGAGAAGTTAGCATTCTTTTCTGCTTGTTTCTGGATCATGCACAGTCCATTTTGTCCCTGAATAATGTGATATGTGTGCTTCCCTCGTTGTGATTTACATCTTTGGAGGGCTTCAGCTCTCCTCTCCTCTGAGCAGTGCTGGTCCACAGCTAGGTGAGCTACAGACCAAAGGCAGCTGGTAAGAGTATTTCCCTACAAAAGCCACAGTGAGCATCACTTATTTTCTTTTTTTTGCCCATTAGTTCAGTTGTGTGATCTTGCTCAAATAAGAGACAAAGGATGAGAACATTTGGTTTTCAGTATTACTTCTGTTGTTGGAAGTATTTGCTTTGCCACATCACAATCTCTCCTTGCTCTGCTGTCCAGTACTGGACAAGTAGTTTCTTTTCTACATCACCGTGCAATAATTCATCAAAGCTTCATCTTCTGCTAGGACACAATTTAGTGGAGAGATCCTGGAACAGCTTGAGTTGTGTCTTCCCCTGCCACGGTAGTTGGCTTTGTGTTTCAAAATACAGACCACTGCAAATAATGATTCTCTCACCAATCCAGAGGTTCCTTGTATTCATACCACAGGAGCTTTATAATACTGAAGGGATGCGTTGGGTTTCAGTGTTTCAGCTGTAGCTCATTCAATCATTGTTATTAAAGAATATCTATACAAGTTACTATTTCTGTCTTTTTAGAACCTTCCTATTTTGCAAAACAAGCACTTGCCACCTTCGATCTCTGCATGTGTTACAGACTCTTCGTATTGATGTCAGCAAATGTCATTTGGTGATGGCATTTCTTCTCAGTTCAACTATTAGTCTTTGTTTTAAGGCAGTTAATTGTTGCTACAGTCCTGATCTGTTATACGCTTGCACTTCAGACAAACATATGTTAACTGGGTTTGTTGGAATTGACGAGTGAGGTATATATTGGGAAGTGGTGTGGGTTTGAAGTGGGATTTGCTTTGATATTTCTGTGCAAATCCATGTGATAGCTCACTGACTCACATAGCTGAAAATAGGTAATGATATCAACTACAGAATTCTTTATAGTTGTTTTTTTTTTTTCTTTTCCCTTCCTTGCTTAGCTTGCTGCTCCGCAAAAAAATCCAGGTCATTATCCAAATCTGCTCTTAGATTAAAATGCCAGATAGCATCGTTCTTACTCACTGATGAATCACAGTGGAACAAATTTTGGTCCCACTGAACAAACGATGTGTTGGCTTAGTCATAGGTCTGTTTGGCAAAATCACGTGTCGTGCTTCGATGAAGCACTTGCTTAAAAACATTACTTCTAAATACGTTCTGTAAGATTTGCTTGGAAGAAGATTTAAGCCAGTTTATATATTTAAGATTATATCAAAAATTTCTCAAAGCACAACTAGAGAACTGAAAATTCTACACAAAATTTGGGGCCAGTTGTTGTCCCCAAAATACACCAGTTTAACTTGTGTTAATCTGAGAGAAATGAGATGAGTTACAACCACTGAGCATAAGAATATTAACCTATCCTTTTCGAATAGCATTGATTGCTGTAAAACGTGAGTTGCTAGTGAAACCACGTGCTCTGTGTTGTTAAAGCATACTCAAAACCTTCTTCTTACTATTCTTTGCTGGTTCTGTTATTCTACATACGGGCACGTTATTTACCAGCTACGGGCTGTCCCGCTGAGCCACAGCAGGAATGAAGTCGTCAGAGCCTCCACGAGACTGCAGAGCCCAGTGCTGGAGGAGGCTGGGAACGACTCTCAGGCAACTTCTTGCATCCGCAATAAAAGCAACTTCAGGAGCAAAACAGAGAGAGGTAATTTAGTGGATTAAACTATGAACAGATGTTAACAGCATACCCGAGCGGGCTGCTGGACATACCTGAAATTAAACACGTTTGCTCAAGTCTGTTCCTAAATTAGTTTTAAGTATTGTTTTTTGGAAGTGTCTGGTAACAAACAGCTGTTCTGGGTGTGGTGATGCCAGCCTGGCTGCCTGCCACTAACCACACCTACAGGAGAGGAGCACTCAGTATCCCCACATCCTGTGCTCTGGTGCTGCTGACACCAAACTGACCTTTCTTGAAGATTTTGTTACGTAGCAAGAGCAGAAACTGAGCTTTCAGGAACTGCTAGGTGCTACAACAACCATGGGTCTGCTGTTCTGGCTGAGCATTAGGAAGCTGCAAAGAACAGGTTCTGTGATGGGCGGATGATGTTTAAAGTGGTGCCTTAAAATCCAAATGGACTGCAATGCCTCAAGACACAGCGTGAGCCTTAGGGAAATGTGGCTTCACATCTGATGCTGTAGCAGGCAACTGCTCTTACGTGAGCTGCAGGAACACAAAGCAGCAACAGAGCAGTGTTTCCCTGCCATGGAATGAATACTCGAGGTGTCGTTCAACAGAAAATTAATAACCCCAGCAATGGGCAAAGACCTACGGTTTCTTTTTTCTGGTTGTCTTGCCATAAGCTGGATCTGTTCCCTTTCAAATTGGTGATCAGAGAAGAACAAAGCATTTTATTAAGTGGGTGCCAGCAGGAAAAGAAAGCTGCCTGCAGTAGAACCATAACTTCCCAATTCAGTATATTTTAATATGCCCTGGGTGACGTGAGGGCACTGTTTTATCAACAATCCTTTGAGCTGATCATCTAGACACCTGAAGTTAGAGTGAAGCTCATGAACCTGAAACTCACCAGCACGCAAAAAAATCGAGGTTAAGCAAGTGAAGTCATGGCAACGTTGCTGCAGGACACCAAAAGCCCCTTTCTCTGCAGGGAAAATTGTGTCCACAGAAACTCCTGGTGGCCAGGAGCTCGGGGAGCTGAGCGTGTAGTGCTGCTTATTTCAGCACAGCTTCAGTGTGAGTTCTTATCACACATTAACCACAGATATCACTGAAGCAGAGTAAGATGGAAAATAAATAGGAAAATCACCTTAAAACAGTGTTAAGAGCTCCCTCCATGGCTCTTTCCTTGGGGGGAAGGTTTGGTTTGGTTTGGGCTTATCACAGTAAGTGTATGCAACTAATGTGTAAGCAGAGCATGAGACGTTTTGGATAGGCAAAGCAAACCTGCATTTGTGGATAGCAGAGGGTTTCCTCATCACTGGTGCACACTGTTCACTGATGGGCAGATCCGAGCTCCACGTCCAGCTTCAACTTGTGTGTAGGATTCTGTTCAAAGGCAACAGGTAATTCTGAGTGAAGTGAAACATCTTCTGATGGCACAGCACACCTGCATCTGGGGTACAGAATGGCAAGGACATCTATTTCAGTGACTGCAAATACTTGAGCTACGCTTGACAATGTGAAATTGCTGAGTGTTCGTAAGAAAGGGGATTAGCTACAAATTAGGGGAAGGTTTGGAATCCTTCAGAACCAAAACAATACTGAATCTTTCTCTCTTTCAGCCTCAGATTTGTCATATAGGACAAATTCCTTTTTTTTAACTTGCTGATTTCTTATGTGTATTTTCTGTCTCACAAATTGCTCTCACGCATATCCTTTCTAAAACTACTGTCTGTTTAAAATCTAATGAGGCCTAGGGGAGCGTTTTGTTAAAAATAGATTATAAAACTCTTTTCAAGCTTAGGTAAGTTTTACATTACCAGCACTTCGGGGAGGAAAACAGCACTTTGGGGAGGAAAACTAAGATTCTGTGCGTCAGGAGGATCAGAGAGTTTGATACCAAATCTAAGAAAAGCTCTCAATTCATGAGCAGAGGCTGAATGCTTGGGGAAAGCTGGAATGGGTTACTTTGGGCTTCTTAAGGATAGAACTATTGTAAAAGCATTTTTTCTTTTCAGTTGGACACTTCTACTAAAGCTCCAGCTGTTTATTTCGCACAGTGGCAGTAATTTCCATTTCTGTGTTTCTCTTTTGTTTCTATGAATGATTAACTGGTGACACTATTCATACACGTACTGAGACATTAACAGGACCATACATCATTTTCTCTTACCAGGTTTTTCCTACGCTTGGGTTAGCCTGAAACTCTCAGTGTCCTGATATTTAATCTCATGGGCATTTTGCACAATGTCAGAGTGAGAAATTCCCATCACATCTGCACCATGCCTGGATTTTCCTGCCATCAGGTGTTGCATACTGCACTATTACGAGAGCCTCCATGGTAAGGCTCAGCAGTGCAGAGCAAACCTTGCCAGAAGCTTTCTTGTGTTACATCACCGTGCCTCATCATTGGGTAACAGAAAGTGAAATGCCTGCAACTGGTTTTCTAGTACTGTTGAACAATGCCTGTCTCTTTCTATATTGTTCCACGTGATATGACTTATCTTTTCTGTTCTTTTCTTGTTTTCAGCTGCTCCCATTCTTCTGTATACCAGCTCTTCTGACCCGCTGGTTGCCATGTGGACACCCTTTAAAACAAAAGAAATTATTGATGAAAAGAGACACCACCTCTTCCTACCAATCATTTTTCTACATACACTGAAGAGTTGACAATAGGAACAGCTTACTTAAAAGTAGAATAGCCAGCAGGCAGAGAGAATTACTCCTTAAAATCCTCCCTCTGCTCCACCAACCTGTGCTGGAAGCGAGGTCCTTGCAGTGCCCTCATCCCACTAGCGGAGGTGTTTAGGTGCAGGCACTCTCCTCATCCACCTGAAATCAGGTAGCACCGAGGTACCCAAAGTTTCACCACCTCAGCCTGCAGTTATCTAACAGGAATAAAGGTACAGCAGCACGCACATCCTTCCACAAGTCCACACTTGTGGCCTCTGCGTAACCACTGCTGCAACTCATCAGTGAGTGCACGCACAGAGAAGCACTCTGCCCACGAGCTGTCTTAGCAGAGGACAGCTGGGTAACTCTGGGTGACTCTGAGCCCCCCCCAGTGATTCCATTCACCCACGGTGCGACGGTCTCACTGCGCTGCTCCAGCAGAGAGATAAAGATATAAATATTTGATTTTAAATACTTATGACTGAGCAATTTTTCTGCAGGATTTGCCATTCCTATTTGACTATGTATTTTTATGGTGGTTGCACATATATTGCCTTGAGTTATCTATAAATTGCTTTCACAGGTTTCCTATGGAAGTCAGACACGAAGGCATCACCTTACCCTACTGACTTTCATGCCCTCCTACCCTATTACTCTATCCCACGCCAACAATTCAGTCCCTCATTTAACCTTTTAAATCCTTTCCATCTTAATGAGGCTTAATTTTGCAGACAGGTGCTGTTTTGTCCATACATCAAACCCTAGCTCAGGACACAAGCAGAAGGCTCTATACCTCCAGCATCAGGAATATGTCATCAGATTCAGCTGTATGAAAATACCCTCTAAAGCTCAAGTCAGCGTGAAACAAAAGCTTCCAGGGGTGTGACTGGCATTACTCACACAGTGAGAGTGCTTGTCGATCTGCAACATGCACCGAAGTTCCCCATTGCTAATAACTCAGCTTTCTCCCAGCACTGAGTTTGTGAGCAGCCCAGCCTGGCTTTCCTCAGCTCTGCATTAGAGCCAAGATATGGTGTCCCTACATGTGCACATTCCCACATAGTCAATCCATCCTCATGCTCAAGGACTGCTGCTTGTGCTAACCATGGGCTGCCCTGAGCTCTTCATGCAAGCCCTGGACATCCAGAAATGTCTTTTTTGATGGAACTCCTTCCTGTCTTTAACCCTGCCTGCTCCTGGCTCTCCATCATTCAAGTTCACATCCTTAAAATGATGTCAAATGATGACAAATCTCTGAGTGCAACTCACAACATTGCTCCCAAGGATGCAATAGCTGGTGTAGATCTGTGGCTTCCCTGGAAGCAAGTTGTGTGTGAACAGTGAGCAGGAGGGGGAAATACTGCATCAGATGTATGTTTGCGTAGTAAGAGTCTTCTGCATGTTCAGAAAAGCCTCTTGAAGGAACTACATAAACTTGAAGCTTGGATACACTTTTACGCCTGCATGTTCAGTGCGTAAATGACAAGAGAAGGCTAAAAACTTTTGTTATTGTGAATTTATGCACAGAGAGCACAGTACAAACAGCACTGCCTCTGCACTATTCACTGTCAACGTGACGCTTTCATTTTCCTTTTCACTTGTCTTGGAACCAAGCTAGTATTTCTGTCTCTGGGATCACAGCAACGGTGTTGAGAGACACTTGTTTTCCTCTTCTTCTTTTCGGTGCCACCTTCCAGAGAAGTGATATGCAACTTGCCTCTGATGGGCACTACGCATGAAACTGGTGAGGGCTGTGGCTTCAGATCAGGCTGAACCAAATCCTATCAGCCCCAGGACTGGCTGGGCAGGAAAAATGCTGCTGTTGTTATCAGCATGAAAAATGACTTTATTTGGACCACTGTTCCAGAAAGCAGCGCTTACTGTGATGTTTCAGGGAAGCACACAGCTTTTAGGGGATTTCTGTGCCATGTATTTCCTGGATTCTTACTTTTACTGGTGCATGCAAATGCATTTTTAGAAAGCGGACCTGCTTCTTCCCTTAAGGTAAAACTCATCACCCCGTGCTGCCGGGGCAGTTTGTCAGATTCCACTTCAGCAAAATTCCTGCACTGTTTTGGGCTCTGAATACAAATCCCATGATTTTAATGATCTGTGGTTCTTGGCTTTTCCTTTGTCAAGCTGAGCAATGCCACGGGTGCAGCCGGGAAATGGCAGAATGCACGGGGCTGGAAAATGTTGTTAACACAAGCTGAGGATCTCCTCAAAACACAACGATTTTGAGAAAGATACCACTGAGATCCTGCATTTGCCTAGCAAGCTGTGAGACATTGGGATAGGTTTGGGTATGTCCGCAGACTGGGTTTCTCAAGTTTTAATCTGCTAGGTTTTTCTGGGTGACACAGTCCCACTTTTTAAGGCCTACTGTTACTTTCAAAACCTTAGCGGCGTGAATACAATGCTCATTATGTACCAATTACAGCAGCGATTTCCTCGTTCCAGGCATAACCACTGGTTTCCTCTTTACCAGTCGCTGCCCTGCAAGGCTGCCTTGTTCCTGGTGGTAAAACAAGTCGCAGTGAGTCACACAGCACGTGCCTTGCAGCAGCGAAAGCGACCAGGAAGGGAGCAGCTCCTCCACTCCTGTTCCTCATCTGGTTCTGCTTAGTGCAAAAGGCTTTTTGTTCTGTTTTCTTTTGTTTTGTTGAGGGGAAGGGAGCAACAACAAGAGACAGCATTTGTGCCTTAAGAGAAATAAGGATCTATGCTGAGATTTCCTCATATAGCAGGAGGGCTTTGGTATTTTGTACTGTTTATCTCCTGCTCACTTTCACGTTTTGTGCTGAAGGGATACAAAGCTGTTCCCTTCTGCCACGAGGCAGCCTGCCCACCTGGGTGTGAGCACCTGAAGGGAGCACACATCACACCTCCGCTGCGATATCCGCAGAGGACACCGTGCGATGCCGGTGCTGCTGCTCAGGAATCTCCTCTCCAGTTTGCTGCATCAGACAGCAAAGCGGACACCAGTTTGATCATTGTTCATCTTTCTCAGTGATAAACGATGTCAAATATGTTCAAAACGTTCACTGATAGCATTTTTAATGCTTACCATTTTCAGCACGCTTTTAGCCTCTGCAGTGGAAGACAGACCTGCTGAAAATGGTAAGCACTGAAGCAGTGGTGATCTCTGTAATTTCAGTGTGTGTGTCCTATCTGAGCTATGAAGATCCTTATTCCACACACTTTGGTTTGAGAGCCCCACTATGTATTTAAGGCAGTGTTGCTGTATGTTCGGTCTTAGATTGCAGTGTTAAAGGTGGCTAATGGTTCTACTCGATGCCCTGCACATCCTACGTGCTGTGTGACAGAGATGGATAGAGACACGTAAGCACAAAGAGCAAATTTCAGCTGATGAGGTAAACGTTAACATCTTTACAAGCACCTACGAATGACCTCTCTTAAAATGAAAGTTTTCACAACCCTAGAGCTTGATAGCTGTTGGGCAAACTTATTCTCCTGCGTAGGCTATGTCATCTAAGAAAGAAGTGTGCCATATAACTGTGTAGTTCTACAGAGGATAATTCTAAGACAAATATGTTTGGTTTCACAATTGTACTGCTGTTGACTCACTTGTTGAATTGGGTCATAAAGGACAACAGTCTCAGTAGAGCAAATTTCTCTTTTGACTAAGAATCCAGAATAGGATTACAATAGGAAACAGCTCTCATGGATTCTTTAACAAATCGGTGACCTCCCCCAAAACCTTTGCAAATATATTTTCTTTTGCATCTATTTCTCGGCAAAGATACTTCTAGTGTAAGACTCCTGACTGCAGAGCTTCCTGCTGCTTTCTAGCTGAAGAATCTTTCACTGTTTTACCTTCCTGCTGTAATTTTGGGAATCAGCTATTTTCATATCTCGCCTTTTATTTTGTTTTATATGGTGTCTGTTGTAGGGATGGGGATTTAAACTTGATTTTCTAATTTTTGTTCAGCTCTTTAGATCTCCCGAGAAGCTATTCCATACCAGATTGCACATTTTTGGCTGATAAGATTTGGTGATCTTAAAGAGGAAAATGTGCAGGGAGCCAGTTCCTTAAAGCCTCTGAATAATTTGAAATAGAAATGGTTTGGAACAGCTGATACATTTAACTCCGAACATTAGCCACTAAGAATGCTTAGTAGCTACTTTGATCAAGCCCTTTTTCCTGACAAAACTCCCTTTGAAATGAATAGGACAGAGGTTTCTTTCACTTCAATAGGAGTTCTCAGACCTAGGGAGAAAGAAGGACTTCATAACCTTTAAAAAGACTCCCCTAGTCCATTCATATATCTCCTGGAAAGCTCAGCACTTTTCCTTGTGCTGAAGTTACTAAGCCAGCCTCCTGGCTACTTTTAGGTTCCCTTCCAGTGAAGCTTTGCTCAAACATGAGCTCGAAATACTCTATAATGAGGCTGCTGCTCCTGCGACCAAGACAGGAATCCTGAATGTACAATAGCTTCGGAAAGATTTGTGAACGGAATCGTCGGCATCACTTTCACAGTCGCTCCTTCGCATCCTCACGCAGTGAATATCTGGAATGTTGCAGAACACAGAGATAATTTTCTGTACACTTGGGGATTATTGCCGTGTATTTACAGTCAAATCTTCAGCATCCTAATACTCTCGTTACGTTTTAACACTTCAGCTGTTTCTACAGGATGAACTACCCCACGCCTTTGCAGAGGCCATTCATCCCTGCTGAAATCTGTGTTTCTATCCAGTCCACACATTTCTTTCAAAACTTCTGTTACTTAGAAGGAAGCAACATGTAAAACAAATAGCCACGACATGCTCGTGACATCCTATTTCCATAATGTGCACTGAGCATTCCTGACGTCATCATCATCTCCACATCAAAAAATGATGCTTTTGCATGTGAGACTAACGCTGTGAGATGTCTATTCCAGCAATGAAAAGCAGCAGAAAACACTTGCCAAAAAAAAATAACCCCCAGATAGTACAGTTCTTCAGGCAGTGAGCAAGCATTCCTGGGGCTAAATGTTGTGCAAGTGTCTATATTCGATTGTCACAACTCAACTCCTGAATTTCGAAACATTTTGTTGTCGTTGTTGTTGTTTTCACCATCAAAAGCAGCTTACCTGGGGGTCAGGTACAGCTCACAATACTTTCTGTAGCTTAAATTATTCAGAAAACCTGAACTGTTTCACGGGATGAGGAGATCTAAGGATGAATGGAAAAGATACCTGGTTCTGGCTTAAAGCTAAGCCACACCAAGTACTAATGTAAGCTGAAACTTCAGTTCTGTGCATGTTCAGATATATGCAATGGCTTTTTGCACTGCATAAAAAAAGAAAAACAACAACAACAAAAAAAAAACTCCAGCATACTACAGGGCAAATTACTAAAATTGTTTGTGGATACAAAATAGTGGGATGAGTTTAAAACTAAGAGCCACCTTAAGGGTAAATGTGTTGCATTTCTGTTCTTTTCTTGTTGTTGTTGTTCTTTTTTAAGCAATAGAAAAGAACAAAACATGCAGAAAAAGGAAAGCCCTTGTCTTTTGACTTCTTGAAGAAGTACTTCAGGAGGAACTGCCTGTTCCACGCAGCTAATCTAACCTTTTAAAACATGTTATCTGTGCAGCAGGGCTGTAAGAGGACTCATACAATGGCATCTACACAGAGAATTCATGAACCGTGAGCTGAAAACGCATTTCATTTACTTGAAGTGGAATTCATCCCTTTTACAGTTTGGCAGCTCTGTACGGGAAGTTCACATCTGAGCGCAGTTTTAAATACCTGCGCTAACTTGTGAAGCTGGGCCCTGGCAGGTGAGGTCGATTTCAGTTCATCCTTTACTTTAAACACCCAGCTTAGCAGCTGATAATTAAGACAACTTCAGACAGTTGCCTGGTGTGGGAGCAGTTGCAGAATTCTCATCCTTTAATTAGATCATCACCAAAATGCTAACCCAGCTTCCAAGAGTCACGGAGCTCTCTTTGCTTCCACCTTTGTCTAGATGGATCAGTTAACACCGCTGTCCTTATTGCAGCTTTCAGTTTCTCACACACAGTTGTTGGGCTCCGACTGTTCTAGAGAAGATGCACAACAAGTGCTGTCTCCAGCTCAGGGCTAATTTCACATTCAACCTCCCGATTGTTGCTGCACAGTAAGACTGAGAGCTAAAGCCGCTGCAGAAGTGCATCACAATCACTCTTTGGAAAATGGCAACCATCTGCTTCTACCGACCACGTGTGAATCACTTTGGCGATCGCAAACCAACGTGGAGTGTTGGAAGTTTGGCCACTTCCTATAACCACTCAGCTAAAAACTACACAGATTTTAAGCATTTGTGGAAAGCATCTCACACACAGTTCGGGCTGCTACAAGCAAGGCTGGTATTTAGCTCCGAACTTCTGCGTGGAAGTTTCTGGGTGGAAATTCCAATGCAAGTCAAGAATCTTCTATGAATACAACAACATTTAAGGGAATTATAGGTCAGACCTACTAGACTGGCATGCACTATCACACTTCTCTGGTCCTACATAACCGAGCATTAACCTGATGCTTCCGTAGGAGTATCTAACCTAATATTCAGATTTCTTTCCCGAGATAATTCTGATCTATGTGACATGAGCACAAAGTTATTACTGGGTTTTTTTTCCTCCTCTTGTGTGTTAGTACATTTGTTTCATCTTCCTTATCTCTCCCTAGCTGTCAGAATTCATCGTTCTTCGTTTTGTAAATCATGTGTTTATCAAGAACAACATATTTTTACTGTATACAAAACTACACAGATAAGAAATGCAAAAGATAAGTAAAAATCAACTGCAATTCAGAGACTAAACTTGTTTGGACAATCTGTTGTGTTTCTTTTTTCTCTCTAAAAAGGAAAAATGGAATATAGAATGTTCGACACTGTACTCCAAAGAGTGACATGGTCAAAGCTTATCGGCCTAACAGTTCCAGTTTATTCCAGGGGCAGCAGACTGCACTGACAGCTCCTGTAAGATCTCTAAGGTGGAAACAAGGAAAAGCAGCCAGTCTGATCTCAAGAAGTCAGTGTAACAGGGAAGTGATACATACTGGAAATGAGATGGGCTTTACAGATAAACTGGGGGGATGTGAGAAGCTCGGGGACACTGGAGGACGGTGGTTTTGTCTGTAAGGGGACTCAGGCTTATTCTTTCCATGCTGAGGACACTCCTGAAAATCGGATGCCTTTTTCCTGTTTAGCTTTGTGTACTTCAAAAGTGGGTGAAACCAAATGGGAGCAAGGCATTTTTGCAGCAGAAGAGCATGAGTGAACACACTACTACAGACAACACAAACCAAGAAACTCCTTACTTTGCAGCACGCAGAACTTCTGCCCCTCTTCAAGACTAAACCCAAGCAGACAGCAATACAGGAAATCCTCGAAGAAATAATTCTGAACGGGTGTGAGTTTGTTTCTGAAGCATTTGTCTGTAATATTAATTGGAGTGTATGGCTTCTACCCCTTCTCCTTCTGCACAGCACGTGCCTCTAATTGAAACCACGTGTAAATAAACCAGTGTGCAGCGGCACCTTACAGATCTCTTGGCGTTCAGAAGTGATGAAGGGAGCTGTGAACAGGATCAGTGCAGTGCAGTGCAGTATCACAGCACAGACACAGCCACTCACCCAAAGGAGTCCTGAAGGGCAGGGATCTGCAGCCAGGTTAATGTCATCGCAGAACATCCTGACCTGGAGGGGACCCATGAGGAGCAGCAAGTCCAATCCCGGTCCCACACAGCAGCACTCTATGGCTCAGAGCTCTGGCACTCGGGGCTGTGCCCACTGCCCTCTGGGACACAGCCTTTCCCTGATGTCCATCCTGAATCACAGAACTGTAGGGGTTGGAAGGGGCCTCTAGAGATCATTGAGTCCGACCCCCTGCCAAAGCAGGCTCCCTGCACCATGTCACACAGGTAGGTGTCCAGGTGGGTCTTGAATATCTTCAGAGAAGGAGATTCCACCACCCCCCTGGGCAGCCTGTGCCAGTGCTCCGTCACCCTCACAGTAAAGAAGTTATTGTGCACATTCCTGCAGAACCTCCTGTGCTGCAGTTTCTGTCCGTTTCCCCTTGTCCTGTCTCCACACACTGCTAAAATGAGTCTGGCCTCGACACTTTGCCCCACACACCTCAGATATTTATAAACCTGGATCAGGTCCCCTCTCAGCCTTCTTTTCTCAAGGCCAAACAGACCCAGTTCACTTCACCTTTCTTCATAGGGGAGATCCTCCAGGCCCTTCCCCATCTTTGCGGCCCTGCGCTGCACTCTTTCCATGAGATCCCTGTCTTTTTTATACTGGGGAGCCCAGAACTGGACACAGTACTCCAGATGAGGCCTCACCAGGGCAGAGTAGAGGGGGAGGATCACCTCCCTTGACCTGCTGGCCACGCTCTGTTTAATGCACCCCAGGATGCCATTGGCCCTCTTGGCCATGAAGGCACACTGCTCATGGTCAACCTGTTGTCCACCAGGACACCCAGGTCCCTCTCTACAGAGCTTCTGTCCAGCAGCTCATCCCCCAGCCTGTACTGGGGCACGCAATTATTCCTGCCTAGGTGGGAGGCCTTGCTGAATGGCAGCACAGCCTTCAGGCGTATCAGCCAATCCTCCCAACTTCGTATCATCAGCAAACTGATGAGGGCGGACTCCATCCCCTCATCAAGGTCGTTGATGAAGATGCTGAACAAGACTGGACCCAGCACGGACCCCTGGGGGACACTGCTGGTTACAGGTCTCCAACTGGACTCTACGCTGCCAACGACGACCCTCTGAGCTCTAAACCTCCTCTGTACCTCCACTGGTAACTGAATTCTCCAGAAACGTGCTTTAATCCCAAAGCCCAAGGAGGGTACACGCTCGGGTTCACCACCAGCAGCGTTTGCTAAGGCAAACCCCGACAAGCCACCCTGAAGAACTACAGCCCGGGCAGCACGTGATCGTCGCCGTTTCCTCGTGGGTTAAGTTAAAAATTAAGTTTAAAATGCATAAAGCATCACACACACACACCTAACCCCTCCAAATCCCGCCATCCCTCCTCAGACCATCTCCCCTCAGCGCCGCCCCCGGCTGCGCGCGCAGCTCCGCCTCCTCCCGCCTCCCTCCTCCCTCCCTCCATCCCGTCCCCCCCCCCCCCCCCCCCCCTCGGCTCTCGCGGTGGCTGCCGGGATCGCTGTCCGCTTTGGTTAATGTCCGCCATGTTTGCCATGGCGCAGGGAGCGGATCGAGCGAGCCCGGCGCGGATCTAGGGCTGCGGGGCGTGCGCTGTGAGCTACGGGCGGCCCCGCGGAGAGCTGTTCCGGGGCGGCGGGACCCTCCATGGTGGTGCGGGCCGGGTGCGGGAGCGGCTGGGAGGCGGCGGCGCGGCCGCACTGAGGGCCCCCCCCGCCCGCCCGGCCCCGGGGTGTTATTGTGAGGGGGAGACAATGAGCAAACTCTCCTTCCGAGCCCGGGCGCTAGACGCCGCCAAACCGCTGCCCATCTACCGCGGCAAGGACATGCCCGACCTCAACGACTGCGTCTCCATCAACCGGGCTGTGCCGCAGATGCCCACGGGGATGGAGAAAGAGGAGGAATCGGTAAGGGAGCCGCGCAGGGGGGGCACCATTGTTTATCAGACACCCCCCTCCCCTCACGGGAAATAGGCCATCGGCATTCACCAAGCGCACTACGCACGCTCCCCGCCGCGGCGCTGCACGGGTTTGACGGGGCCCTGCGCAAAGAGCGCAGCGTAAACTGCCGTCCGACGCCGTAAGCGGGCCCTGCTCCGCCATCTTCTTTGCGTCCCGACTCGCGAGTGTTTTGATTAGCGGGGGGGAGGCCTTTACGCTAGCGTAAGAAGGAGGAAGGCGCAAGGCGCGTCTCTGAATGAGCGAGCGGGCGCAGCCGGCGTAGCGTGCTTCAGCCGCTTCCCTCGGGAGCGGGTCGCGGGTCGGGCGCCGTGTGACAGGCGGCGGCGAAGTTTGGCTTGGCGTGGATTCATCCTTCAGCCTTCCGCGAGGAGAAAGTTGTGGTGGATTCCGTGCAGCGAGGGTTCGCTTTCTGGCCCCGAGCGCGGCTGTGCGGGATGCGTTCTGCAGCGGGCTGGTCGGAGCAGCGGGCAGCGTTAGCCGGGCGAGGTGGCCCTGTGGACGGTTTGGGTCGCTGCTGGGCGCTGACAGCTCCGTCCAAGCCGCGGGTCTCGGCCCGGCGTCACACCGCCAGTTGTCAGTGTACATCTGTGGTTATAACAGGGGCTTTCATGGGGAGGGAGCTGCTCGGGGGTTGGTTTCTGACATCGCCGTTACTCAGAGGTCTCTGCCAGGGCTGCTCTGAGAGGAGCTGGGGCAGCTGCCGTGTGCACGCAGCTCCGTGAGCCCAGATCCGAGGGCTGGCTTCCAGTGCTGATTTAACTGACTGTAACTACGTATTTACAAACTGTCAGAACATAATACCGCTCCATGTGTCTGCCTCATCCCTTACAGCCTTGCTTCTCTGTCAGAAGTGTCTCGTTCGCTTTATCCACCGCTGAGATTTTGCATCGGCAGTGCGCTCTTACTCTTTTCCCTCTGTTTTCATTCATGACATCTTTAAAGTCGTACTGCTGTTTGGTGCATCAGCTTGAAGTTGGGGTTAATCGTGGTTACCACTCGTTTCTAATCCCCTTTCTGAAGTTGTTTGGGTACTGAATTAAAACGGTGCGGAGTTGCTGTGGTCACAGGCTGGGTGTTGGTTGGCGCATCTGGAGTGTGGGTGTGAGCATCTTTATTGGACTTTTATTTTTAATCTGATCCCAATGAAAATTCTGGAATTATTTCCGTGGAAATATCTTTAAAGATTTACGTGCCCTCAAAGTTTTTTTTACACATCATCAGCTCTTCTCGCTCACGCGGACGTTCCAGCTGTGATGGAATTAGGCTTCTGGTATGTAGTGTGTTTATGTTAGCAAGCGTTTATCATTTATCCTGAGTTAAACCTGAGTAGGAAAGCATGTGGGTCTTCTAACCTCGTGTCAGAGGGAGCTTATAATGAAGCAAAAGCAGGGAGCTGTCCCTTCGTGGGTTTCAGAAACGGAGTGTGAGCATTTTGTGTTGTTTTTCTGCTGCTGACTAAGAATTGTATCTCACGAGTCCCCTCGGAAGGGGAAAAGTTGCAGAATAGAGGAGTCCTTGTGTTGTTTCTTATTGTGTAGCTGTCTGTTTTGTGATTGAATACATATTAATGAAGAGCACTCTAACATCTTCTGGGGGAAGAATCATTCATGAGGCACGTCCAAGTCTTTCAGAAGTGAATTTAACTTTACTTGCAGGTGTTTGGAAGTGGTGGCAGTTGATGAAGGGTAATAATGGTGCTAGTTTATAGGAAGTGGAGCCTGGCCGCACGCTCACCTCAAAAGCTGCTTTGAATATTGTTCTCCTATAGCCGTGTTTGACACTGCATGACAAAGCTGAGGTTGTCTAGGGGAAGAAGTGCATGAAAGGCAAAGTAAGGACGTGTCAGCATTTTAATAACCTGAAGACAGAGTGGATGAGATGCAGATGTCATGCTCAGTCCCTGTGTGATCTCCTTCTACTGATCCTATGCTTAGTGTTAAATTTTGAGTATTTTTCAAGGCTGAGAATAGTTAATTTGGGTAAATTTTTGTTCTTGCTTTCTCCTCTATCTTCTCTCCATCCCTTCATTAACTCAATTGTTGTGTCAGGAGGAACTTGGGTTCATCATCATAGTGCTCGTTAGTGGTGCTGGTGCAGTGCTCCTTCACTGAAGGCAGGAAGCATTAGTTTCACTCAAGCCACGCTCACTTGTTTGGGTAGTTCTGCTGATACAGAGTAACACTGGGAACATTTTTTGCTGATACAATGAATGGAAAGAGTTCAATCAGAAGCACTTGAAAATACTGCATGTGTGCCGGAAGGGCTCATTCATTTTATGGCAGTGCACGCTTTTTAGAAGGAGAAAGTTGCACGCCTATCCTGCATTTGTGTTTCAGTTTGTGTATCCTCGTGCCTAAGGAGTTCTCCTCCTGGTTTCTGTTTAATAGATGAATTTATAGTCCCTCCATAGCATTTCCATACAGGGGCTTCGTGCTGTGTATGTGAACACGAGCACATTGGTGTTAGTTGCAGGCTTCAGGAACGCTCTGCTTTTGCCCTTCCTATCTGTTGTCAAAATCTCTGTAGGGTTTTACCGGTCGTGCCCTTCTTTGTGCATTGTGTTTGTGAGGAGGTGAGTGGGGTTATTGATGTGTTACAAGTAACCATCAGCATACAAGCAGGTGGTTTTGTTTGGTAGCTGTTCTGTTCCTTGAAATCGTGCTGATGGACCTTGCTGCCGCATGCTTTCTGCAATGAAATCGAGAGGTTGGAGGTGTGTGCAGCAGTTCCTCTGCTCCTGCTTGTGTTTTCTGGTGGTGCTGCAGGTACGCTCTGACGTGGTTACTGGGGAGCATGCCTTTCTTACAGCTGAGTTGGTGTGTGGAAGTGCTGCAGGAGGTTGCTTTCAGAGCATAAATAAATAGCTTTAGCTGTCACTTAGCATATTTATACTGAATTATGTGTATTAACCTGTGGGTGTCTTAAACAGCTTCAGTTCCTCAGAAGGAGGTCAGGTTCTGTTGCGAGCTGTGCTGCCAACCTGCTTGGCTTCTAGGAAGATGCTTCAAGAGAAGCAGCCAAGTAATGAGATGTTGATCAGAAGTCTCAGATAGCACCAGGTAGTGACACTCTGGCTTAAAGAGTCCTAGAAAACCAGGTGAATAAGTACATTCATGAACAATACGTGAGAAGAGTAATCTACTTAGATTGAAATAAGCATTTTTTTTTCTCCACAGTTTAACTTGTGAAACTGTGATATCCTCACTGCCTATCGTCTCTGTCTTCCTGTCCCGTCTAGAGGAGAGCTTTGCAGTCTGTTCTTCCATCTGAGTGTTCAGTCTTTCATTATAGATCTTCTTACTCGTATTTGAGTGGAGATGCCAACTGTTCTGTTTTCAAGCCACTGCAGCTGTACTTTTTCCCAGATGAAGTGATGGGCAGCTTTTTATTCATTCCTTAGCTAGTGTGCATGTGTGCTGTGGAGCTGATACGCTGTGTAGCTGCATTGTGCTGCTTGAAGATCAGAGTGGTCTGCTAGGAATTGTGCCCTCACCCCCATGAAGGATCTGCATGAACAGAAATGGGACCTTTGGCTTTCTCAAGCACCTCTGTTGTTTAGTTAATTAGCTCAGTTAGGTTAGAAGATGAATTCTGCTTTTTCTAATGCTGAATTTATACCAGCTGATTTTAATAGGTTATCAAGCAGATGTCATGAGATAATGGGAACTTTGCAGATACCATCATTCTGTGCCACTGCTGCATGCCATCTTGCAATATTAGAGCACTGAGACCTGTGCAGAAGTGACTCTGTGTGTGCACAGAACCTATTCCACCTTGAGATTTGTAGGTGGGATGCATGCTCATAACCCACATCCAAACCGTTAGTGTTGCTTATGAGGGCTATGTAAAATAAAGAAGGTGCCAGGACACCTCTAGCTGAAGTCGGAGGTAAACGAAAGAGAGCTGAAGTTCAAACCACACAAATAACTCTGCAAAACAAACAAAAAATCCTCAGGAGGAGGATTTTCCAAAAGCGTAGGCACAGAAAACCCAGAAGACTGCAATTCCCCACAAAGCAAAGAGAGCAGACGCCCTTGGGGAAGGCAGAAATGGGCTCTGTGTGGTTCACATCAAAGGCCGATGTGCACGTGGGGCAGTGTTAACTCCCAGTGGAAGCTGACTTCTCAGCTTGAGTTCAGCACCTTTGTGTTTGCTTGTTTCCCTGCTTACTTGTGTGCGTGTGGGGCTGACGGGCTTAGCGGGGTGTTTGGTGGTAGGCAGCATGATGCTGTGTTCTAATCCTTACAGATTTTTCTTGTTTCAAGCTTTCCTGTCTTACATTTTTCTCCCTGCACTGAAGCCTGTTGAATCAAGCAGTGCTGTTCCTTGCAAGTGCGCTTTCCAGCTCGGTTTCCCAGCTGTCATCTTCTGTCCCTGCCTCCTGTGCTTTTTACCTGCAGAATACTTCTGTGGCGAGCAGAAGCTTCCTTTCAGTCTACAGCTTCTACTTTTTAATGACCTATTTGGTAACGGTGTTACAGCCGTAGTGTAGGTTGGATTTTGTTAGCTGTGGTTGGGAAGGAAAATCCCTGCTGATGGGCTGGGATCCCATCTGAGCAGTTAGCTCCCCGGTGACCTGTTGAACTCAGCTTTTCATTTGCTCTGGGTGTAATTATGCGGCTGAAGGTAAACAGCACGGAGATTTACCCTTAAAACTCATGATCAGTTTATTAGGGCTTATCACATTAACACCTATCAGCTAACCTGCGACAACTGCTTCGAAGTATAAGCTTAGTCTGTGACAAATGTCAAGTCATTCATCTTGCCGCGTGCTTTCAGGATACAGCTGAGCCTTCCTAACTGCAGCCTGCAGCAGGGACGCTGCATCTCCCTGCTTCCTTGGGCTTCTCTGAGAGCTGAGCCTCATTGTGCAGCCCAGCTGCCAAAAACAAGTGTAGTGTGCTCTTAGGGGAAGTGGTGGGAGCAGGTGGGGTGGCAGGCTTGGGAGCGGAGCAGCACGCGACTGTTTCCAGTGTCATCCTGAGGTTAAATGGGTTCAGCCCTATCGTAACACCGCGCTCTTCATTTAGATAAAGTTGCTTTTTGGCTGCAGGCTACAGCCCTCTGCACGGGGTCAGTTAATGCTGCGCTGTGAAATGTGCCTGGACTCGTTTGGGTGTCGGGCTGGGAGCAGTGGGATCCCAGGAGCTGGCAGTTCACACCGCAGGGTTACCCAGGGCTTTCCCTCACGGGGAGGGTTCCGTAGGAGGCTTTGTGGTCTGAGGTTGTGCTCTGTAACTTCTCTAATGTCGGTAGGAGTAGGTTGTTTTTTCCCCCTGAAGAAAAAGAAATACTTGGAGCACCTTCAGACGTGCTGTGATTTCGTGTTGCTCCTGCTTGGCAGAATTCAGCAGTAGTCAGCTCCGTGCAATTTCCGTGTCAATTGGCATTAGTTGAGATGTCCTGTTCGAATAACTTAAATCAACAAGCATTAAATCTGCTTGTATTAATCTTGTCCTTAATTATTTTTTTTTTCGCAGGAGATCATTTTGATGGCAGCTAAACATTGAGGAGGTTATTTGGAAGTAAACTAACACACCATGCCTCGTTTTTACTTTGAGCAGTTCTGTGCCTTGGTGCATTTATTCCATGCTAACTGTTAAGTGATAAGAAACACGTTCAGTGTCTACATAAACAGAATTACAGTTAAACCTGAGGCGTCCTGAAAGCTATTGGCCTTTCACTGCTCTAAGTGCAGAGAGCTGGGCAGCTGATGCCAGCGTGGTATCCTCGAGACAAGTGGCGTGGCACAGGAAAACATCCCCAGCACCCCCATAAATGTGAGGATGGCCCTGGGCTCCTTCATCCGAATCACTTCTCCCTCTGGTGTGCTCCACACCTCACCCACCCACCTACTTCAGTACCATTTTTCATTGTAAGGTGTTTTCAGGTGACACAGATAGGAGAAATCCCAAGAAGTGAGGGCCTACGTGGTTTGCCCTGGGAGGCCATCCTCCCCTTGGTTAGATGTCAGTTCCCTGACCCTTCTCCTTATCGGTGAAGGATTGTTCTCTGCCTTTTATCTCACCCCCTGTGACACTGAGTCACAGTATTTGTAAACATTTCCTTCCCCCTTTCCCTGGTTGTTTTCCGTTGTTACGTTTTGATTTGTAATTTGGTTATCTCGTAGTTCTGCCACTTCTGCTGCTGAGGCTCACACTTGCCTGCTGAACCAGCCTGAATTGCATAACAAAGGCTTCTTCTGCTTGGAAGCCTTCTGGTGGTGGTTCATGTGTAGTAGGATCTCATTCCTGGGACAAAAGCAATACAGGTTAGAAAACTAAACACAGCTTGCTAAGAGAGAGGGCAGGTAAGC
The DNA here is from genome assembly GCA_023055505.1 of Callipepla californica brunnescens. Lineage (NCBI taxonomy): Eukaryota > Metazoa > Chordata > Aves > Galliformes > Odontophoridae > Callipepla > Callipepla californica. Next base: position 18,859,129 of record JALIRH010000010.1, read on the forward strand.
AACAATTAGACCTGAAACCTTCCAGGCATCTCTGGAGAAGATAAAATTGCTATGCTCCTTTGGTACCCAAGCTCTTGGTGGCTTCATTGCTACTGCTGTAAGTTCTCTTTGGACACAAGGAGCTATTTCATTTTTGTAATGCATGTCTGTCTTGTAAGCAGCAATAACATTCCTCCCTCTTGATCTCTGCCTGTTGTAATTGAGGAGTAGAGGGGAAGGCTGGTTGGGAAATGTCAGTCTTTGAAAATACTCTTGCAGGGTAATCCAGTGTAAAAATGAAGGATAACGTGTGTGTAGGTGCACATCTTGGTTTGTCTGAATGATACAACTGTATCTCAAGCTGGACGTGAATGCATTTCCTGGATGTTAAACTGCTGGTAGCAGTTTTCTTTTCAAGGGTCCTAAAGGCACCTGGAAACACAATGCTCCTTCCTGCTCTTTGCTTCTTTTCCCTTAAAACAGCAGTTTCTTGCAAAGTACTGTGTTCAGTCTCTCTAAAAAGAGTTGTAATTTGATTGCAGTACTACAGCAACAGCTCTATTTTTAGCATTTCACGTTTTGGCAGACAGGAACTTCACAGAATTAAATCTGATTTTTAAAACAGTTCTCTAGGAAGGCTTTATTTTTTGACATTTTATAAATGGTGATGGCCTTGTGTCGGTGAGGTGTTCGTGAGTACTGAGCAGTCATATTGTTTGCGTGAGAGGTTGTGTACGTTCTTGTATGCCACTGCAGTCCCATTCAGTGGGGAGATGGTTGGGATCTCTCACAGTCATTTCATGTCCTTAATTATATGGGGTGCTTGAAATTGCATTGCTTTTAAACTTCAGTGTAAGCTGACTTTTTTTTGTGCTCTGAGGTGGACTAAAGAGCTGTGAAGATGACCGTGCTGTTCTCCATCATATCCCCTGTACCTCCACCAGTCTTGTGGGCTGATTTCCCCTCCTCCATGTGTGTAACCATTTTTAGTGCTTAAATTAGGTTTAGTCAGACTGACAGAGAAAATAAAGGAGGTGGGGGGATTTTCTTTTCAGTCCTCATCGAGTTTTCTTAGTTCAAGACCACAGCTCCTGTGCAGACCGATGTATCTAGATGCCAAGCATCATCCAAGGAAGTTAGGCTCACTTTTTCACAACCCTTCTGTTGTATCATTTCAACCTCCATCAGCATTTTTGAGGTGGTATTCAGGTGATCTGTCTCTGATCAGGTGTTTTGTTCACGGGGTGCACATGAAATCAGAGCAGCTCATCTTTGACTTCAGGTGGCACTGGTATTGCTTCGTGAGACTGTGGGTGCTTGGGAGCTGGAGATGGGAAGGCAGTGACAGACAAGTGTTATTGTTGATTCATTTTATTAGTTCTTTCATTAACGTTGGAGAAGAAATGCCTTCTGAGTAGTTAAATAATAAAGACCTTAGCAAATCTTCCCCAGTGTGGGGGTTTCTGTGGATCTGTAGGGTGAAGCAGTGCAGTGTGGTTCACGTTGCCTCCTCCTCCATTGAGCTGTGTGTAGCAGCAGCCTCCTAGTAGTACTTTTTTTTCTGTAGACGTCTGGCTTTCTGGAGCTGCTTTCCACCGCCAGCCAGAAACCGTGCATGGAAACCAGGGGAGGAGTTCTCATCCTGTAAAGCACCCTGCTTTGAGTACGGGGTTTGGATGCACGATGCAAGCTGTGGTCTGCCCAGCTTTCCACGCTGCCCTGCAACAGAGAGAACCGTAACCTGAGGAAACAGCACAGATGACTGAGCAGGTTCTGTTGGATCGGGACCAAAACCAATCCAAACAACTTTATGTGCTAATGCGCTGGAATACTTGCTTTTCAAAATAAATTGGAAATGAAGCTGTGAGTTTCTCTAAGATGTTGCTGTCTCAAGGGTGGATATCGCTGTGCTGGTTTCCTTCTTTGTATGTGACTGTTTTGAGTAACTGCTTTCATTCCCAGGGCAGAGGAAGGGGAAGGAAAGGAGAATAGGTAAGCAAGCACCCTGACTTCTTTGGGTCTCCACTGGCTCCTCAGTGCACGCAGTTTGAGCCTGCTGGCTGCTTGGGTCCACTGCCTGTTATCACAGCGTTAGGGCAAGGTGTCAAGACTTCAGATCATCAGTTGTCACTTTGCTTACGCTAAATTGATGCATCCTGGAAGTCTTCTGTTTGTGTTTCAAATCATAAGCCAAAATGCAGAAGCTGGTTAGCTCCTGTCAGCTCCTCCACTGCTTTTATGGAGGTAAAACAGCAAGCTGTCCTGTGCTGGGGAGTGAAGGAGCTGCTGCCTGTGGTCTGGTTTCTGAGGCAAGTAGGGCTGTTGCTTAAAGCAGGGCAGCACGTTGGTTAGCAGAGCCTTTGAGCTTCAGAACACTCTTCTTTAGGCGCTGCTTACAGATGTCACTGAAACCTTTTGTTGGATCTGTGGTTGAGACTTTGCAAGGCGAATCTGCTCTCTCATACCAGAACTTCTGTTACTGAATCCATGCATTAAATATAAAATGCTAACTAATAGTAATTCAGGTTTGAATCTAGTGTTGGGCAAATCTACTGGCTTTGCTTCTGTAAGGTTTTCTCATGCTGCTTTTGTTTGTTCTAATTCCTTTTTTGCTTGGAGGTGGAAGGGAAGGTGGCCTTAGGTCAGCAGAGGAGCAGCCCCTTCAGAATAGCATAGAGCTGTTAACAAATTCACTTTCTCTTGCCACAGTGCTTACAGACTGCTATAGAGTCAAAGCCATTTATCTTAAAAGAATCAATGTTAACAGCTCTGCTGTGGTATGTTTTGTTCCTCTTATGTCTCACTAATGTTGCTACCAATATTTCTGTCTTCACAGTATCCAAAGTGAGTAGTGTGACCTGAAGCTCTGTAGTACTGCAGCAAGCTGTCCCAAGTTTTCTTTCTGCCTCATGGGGTAGACAGAAATGTAAGCAGATGTGGATGTCAAATTAAGAAGAAAGAAATAGATCTACAAACTCAAAAATAACAATAATAAATTGGGAGAAGTGATCTAAAGGCGGTGCTTTTGAGGAACTTGGTTGTTGCCCGTGCTGTCATTTGAAGGGAGGAAGGGGCCAGATGTATTCAGTACATCCCGAAGTTGTTTCTCTGAGGATGCTGTGTCCAGTGAGGGTTTGCTCTTTGCAGTTTCATAATGAAGACAGAGATCAGCTTTTCAGTGTGAGGATGGTGCTGAACCACAGGGATATCCAGGCATCCTCACGCAGAAAATGAGAGCGTTTACTTAAAGCACAGTGAAACTATTTTAGGCAGAGTGCTGTGCGAGACGGTCATGTGAACTTCAAGGGTAAAGGAGAAAGCAAACTGCTGCTTGGGACCCAACGTTTCTGTTGGTAAATACTTTTCTCAAGGGGAGTGTCTGGTATTGATTGTTTCACTTAAAGCATCACAAAAATAACCATAAAGTTACAGCATGCTGTTGTCAGTGTGGCTGATGGGCAGTAAAGTTACACGTGTGGCTAATGTGAATGGAGACAGAGGGGTCCTGTGCTTGGACAGCAGTTTTGCTTTAACCATATATTAAACACTGAGGTGTTTCTAGCTCTGATACCTTGGTGGTCCAAGAAAGAGCTCAAAGTACACAGAGCTTCTGGTTGTGTGAGCTAGAAAGGTTTGGATTTTTTTTTTCCAATAAATTAATGTTTAATGACTCTTTGATGGATGTTCCTTTTAATCCCCATGGCACAATGTTCTGTTTCCTCCTGTGTTTGTTCAGTTTGAGAGCCTCGCATCTCCCCTGCTGCAGAACCAAGTGCAGTTGAAGATATGTGGCAAAAGAGTGTGCTTGGCATTGAACGCGTGATGAACCTTGATGGCTGTCTTCAGGTTGAGTCAAGCCATTTAATTAGCCTAATTTATTTATAGCTCTTCAGAGTATGTTTGAACAGAGCAGTTTCAGGAGCTGGAATCTGTATTTTCCTCAACTTCACGTACAGTAGGAAGAGCTATTTCTTTTCTAATTGCAGAAGCGATGTATTCTGCCATTTCTTTTGAGTGACAGTAGTGCTTCCAGAGCTCTTTGTTTGAAGGCTGTGTCATGCTTCAAGACATTGCATAGTGAAGTGAGGGCTGCCACCTATTTCCAGCCTTTCCTTGGGAACTCCCCGCACACCTACCAGCAGTGCTACGGAAACTGAGAATGGAATTACTCATCTGTGCTGTTCAGTGGGCCATGGAGCAACGCGCAGAGCCTCAGTTTTGTTGCTGTGTGCCCTCCTCCACTGCTTTCCGTGGAAGTTAATCCTTATTTACTCATCTACTCGCTCATTACCGGAGGCAGCAGTTGCACAGACAACCTCAGCTCGCCCTTCCTGCCGGCGCTGAGCCATGCGGTTCCAGGTGACTCCAGGGATGCCCATGGAAAACAGCTCAGTGATGAAACAGATTGTATTTCAGCTGAATTACCTGCTCAGCACTGTGAAGCTTTCCGAGACGGTTTCATGGTGGGATGACAGATTTATTCAGCGTGTTTCCACTGCAGCGCGTCACACCAGATACGTGATCGTGCTCTGGTCTTAGTTCCAGTAGCATTCGCTTGGGAGCCTGATGGTTTCATTTAACATTGCTTCATCTGCTCCGGGAGATTCCCAGAGCTGCTCTTCCAGTCACTGATTTGTTATATTCTAATTGCACAGAAATTGCATTATTTTCATTTCTGCTGCGTCTTAAATATTGAGTGCATAATTCATTCATTCAAAAAAAAAAAAAAGTCTTTTTAAGGATAGGCTTTGGTTCACTGCTCTTTTCGTAAATAATGTTGTGCTGAATTAAGGAGGAAGAAGTCCTGTTCTCAGATTTCCCAGATGTGATGCAGAGCCTGCACTCTTGTTGCTGAGGCATAGGTTGCCCTCCTGGGAGGTGCCCGTATGTTGGGCAGGGTGGTCCCTGGAGCTGCTAGTGAGGAGGGTACCCCCCAGGGAACCACAAAGAGAGCACTAAGGGCTCCTAGCAGCTGGCTACATGGGAATGGCTGGAGGATAACCTGAAACCCCTGCGGGAGGCACAGCAGGATTGTGTAGGTCGGGGAGAGCTGAGCTTTAGAGCAGATCTCCAAGTTATTTGCTGCTGTGTCGTCCTTCCTCCTCTTGAACTTTGGGAGCTGGAGGTGAGAGCACTGCTGTGCAGGATGACTGAAGGAGTGGAGGAGGAAACTTAGGGGCTCCTTGCTCCCTGAGAGAACAGTAACGAAGCGATGAGGCTGCAGCTTGTTCAGTGTTCTACCTGCATGGGAGGAGGACTCAGAACTTTGCTTTCCCTGAGCGAGGGGTTGCAGGGATTGAAGAGCTCATCCTGCTGAAGGCTGCTGCTCTATCTCTTTATGAGATACATAGGAAGCAGTATGTGCCAGCTTAGCCATTCAGGTTTTCATAGTGGTTTATGTGAGCTCTGTCCTGCTGTCAGCTTCTGGGCCATGAGGCAAAGGTTAGCCTGGCTTCCAAGGGTTGGTGGGTTTCACTGAGCTAACTAATAACATCACAGGTGTGGAAGACTTGCAGATAAACATGTTTACTGTGGTCTGCACTTCACTTGAAAGGATTCTGTGGCCATTCTGTCTCCTGTCCTGTGGGAGTGGAATGAAGTGGTACCTCTTTAGGGACTCCATGCTTTTAAGTGTTACACTGTGAGAAACTTTGTCACTTAACTGTCTGAACTTCTAAGGAAGCAGGCTGGTGGGGGCTGCTGGGGAAGCACGAATGAGGAAATTTGCCATTCTTTTGATTTGAAACTGTTTATAATAATGCTTTAAAGGACTTAATATATGTGTTAACTGGCCTAACATGATTTTTCTCGTCAGTAGATTTAATGTGTTTGGTTTATACCAGCTCTCACTCCCTACCACAGTCATTCTGTGTAGCTGGAGTGACCCTTTGCAGTCTGGCAGAAGGTATGTGCTGTTGTCTGAGCAGTTTTCTGCTCATAGTTAGGTTCACTGGAGCTCTTAAGTTCTGGTAGCAACCCCACATCTGTCACTAACCTGGAAGCAAACATCGTGCTATCCTATCTTCTAAATTACAGTGAAGCCTACCTCTTTTATCTGGGATTTGTGTACAAACCTGAGGAAACAGTAGGAGAATAGGATGACTGTCTTTTAAGTACTTCTATAAATAAACTCTTAACTTTCTGTCTTGCAGGAACATCACTTGCAACGGGCTATCTCAGCACAACAAGTTTTCAGAGAAAAGAAAGAGAGCATGGTTATCCCAGTTCCTGAAGCAGAGAGCAATGTGAACTATTACAATCGTTTGTATAAAGGAGAATTTAAGCAACCAAAGCAGTTCATTCACATTCAACGTAAGTTAATGAGTGTTGGGTTTGTTTTTCCTTTGATCCAACTAAAGTAATCTTCAAACAGGGGCAGTGTTGTACCATATTCAGAAACTGAGAGAGCTCAGAAATCCGGGGGGGGATCTGTGCATGTGAATTCCAGTTTATCTTGTAAATTTCAGGGAGAATTTAAGGATAAAGGTGAGGTTTTTTCCTACTGTATTCGTTTATGGGCTCCATACTGATTTGTATGTTCATGTGTGGGAACTGGCAAGCCCCATCTTCTGTCAGTGCAAACATGGATTCAGAACCCTTTAATTCAGGAGTTCAGTATAAATGGAGACGAAATAGGGGAGGTTCTGTAAGGAAATGAGCCCTAAAGTTGAGTTTCATTTAGGCTATTTGCTGTACTGTATGTGACTTTTCCACTGCCAGGTGTGGTTTTTTGGTTTTTTTTCCTCTTATTTTGCTAAAGCTCTTTCCTTTCCATCGGGAACTGGGTCTCAAAAGATCTCAAGTCCTAATTAATTAATCATAGTTGTCTCTGGATGCTCAGTCGACGAGTATTTATGTTTCAGTAGCTTAGTTGTTCCTTGGCAGGCAGTCGTGTTTGTCCTTTGCAGTGTGTCATTCCAGGGGGTTGTTTTGTGGCTTTTACTTCCCTTGGAGTTGATCTCTGTAGCAAACCCTCAGATTCAGTTACCGTGGTGGTTTGTTGCTCTGTACACTGAAGCACCAGTTCAGTGCTGAGTTTCTGCAGGGAGAACTTCTTATCACCAATTCATTCTTTTGTTTCTTAGTTACATTGGAAAGACTGTTGACAGAGGTGTGCTAGAACATCTTGAAAAGGAAGTATATTTGTCTTGCTTGTTTTGGGTTTTGGGCAGACATGGTGCTGGAAAGTGTTGGTAAACTGTTATCACATTCTTAGTTGCCTCCAAGGAGAGGCTGTTGGTCTGTAAGGAGACTTGAGCAGGAAGAGTGTTGTGTTATGCTTGTCTGCCTTCTGCTGTTCTTGTAAATGCAGCTGAGCTTGAAGTCAGGCAAAGATGCTTACACTAAAACATAGATGACTACTGAAGATCCTTAGGTGACTTCTTACTAGTGTGGTACAGTCCCCTATTTTTCCCCAAGTGTTTACAAAGTGAAAAGCTTTTGGAAATATAGAGAATCTTAAATGTATTGCATTATAGGTAATGTAAGTTAAAGGAAATGAAGTATTTCTTTTTCTTTTTTTTAATAGAAGAAACAAACTTGCAAGCAAGACAGGTTGGTTAAACTGAAATAAAGTTGCTTTTCTTTGGACATTGCCAGAAACACTTAATATTGTTGACAAACAGGATTAGAAGTGTTAGAGTACACTCTGACATGATATATTTGTCTTGTTGAGGCTTGGTGTTTCTGTCTACCTAATGGCAGGCGTTAGAGCTGAAAATAATTATCAGATAATTTTCCCACCTAGTCTGACTGCAGGAGGTGTACAAAGCTGCTTTATGCTTACAGTCACTGCTTAGCAATTGTAACAAAACTGAAAGCAGGGAGAGCATCCATACTTGCTTTGGCCATGGAAGTTGCATAAACCATCAGGTGACAAGAGGCTGTGTATTATATTCCATATTTGCAGTTATCACGAAGAAATTATGAACAACCTTAAATAGTTTTGCAGCTCATCTTACAGATGAGGATGTTAATCTTTACTAGAACAATTCTTTTATTTGCACCACTAGCTCAAACTAGAGGAAAGCTTGTTTTGTAGTGAGACACACAGAAATACACAACAAATATTCACCACCAACAACAGAAAAAAAACAAAACAGGAGGTCCCACAGCTGATAGTATTGCATGTGAGTTATGTTTTAAAATAATTTTGTAAGAAGAGTAACAATAACTATCTAATGCTTTATTATAGGTAATGGAGCCAGATGCTTTCAAATGCAGTTTTGGATACTCTTCATGATGTTGTGTGAGATGAAGTCTAGTTATTCTGTTTAAATAAAAATAATAATAAAAAAAAAGGTAGTGAAGTGTGTATTTCTCATAGTTTAGAGTTGCTTTTTTTTTTTTTCTTTAATTGCACCTTCCACATTTCAGGGGCTGCAGCCTGGCATGTAAAGTGGGTATTTGCATGGTACCCTCCTGCAGAGGTGTGCTGGTGCAGGTGGAGAGTGCTGGAAGCTCTGTTTCATTCCAGTGTTGCAGACCTGCCATTGAGGCAGTAGTTTGCTGCTTTGTTAACTACTTTGGTTCTTCATTTGCATTTGGTGAGCACAGACATAATCGCTGCCAACGGTGTCAATGCTGCTCCTCTGCTTTGAACGCAGCACCCTATATGAGAACATAGTGGCTGTGCTCTGGGGGAAGCTAACCCAGGAGCAGATCTGGCAGGAAGCTTATCTTTGGTCTGCTTTGGTTAGGTGGACTTGTGGATTTCTCATTTCTCTGGCTCGGCTCAGCGTGTGGTTGCTGGGGTTGGCACAAGAAACGTGAAGGAACTCATGGCTGCTGGGGAGGGAAAGCTGGTGGAAGCGTTTGGTTTAGTTGTAACTCACACCTAGGTCAGCGTAATGACTGCGGAACCACAGCCTTAATTCTGTTAAGTAAACTAAATTAGATAATTTAGCTACACCAAACCCTATTTCATGTAATTTAACTTTAAACAAATTGCATTTCCATAGTTTAATATGAACTTAATACGTAGAGGAGCTCGAGTAAACAAAAGCCAATCCCTGTCATCAGGAGTGGTTGCAGTGGCAAAGGGTGTAAACTAGGATGGTGGTTTTGCAACAGCAATTAGCAAGCCAACAGTTCTGGATGTTTATTTGAGGTGAGGCTTAGTGATAGGATCGTGGAGGCCCTTTTCTTCAGTGCACGGTAGAAACATGCATCGTGGGGAAGTATAGATGCTATGGAGGAGGAAATAGACATCCATTTTTCAGCCACAGGAATCTCCCAAGAACTGCTAGGAAAAATGGATGTAGAGAGCTGGCTTGCAACTGTGAACTGTCACATTGGTTGGCTTTAAAATGCTGGCCACTAGCAGGGCATCTGAAACACTGTGCTTGCTGGGGCTGAGGCTAGTTCTCCACTAATTTCTGTAGGCATGAATGAGCAGCTACATCTGTTGCTATGGCAGGGGCAGAAATGCAGAGTGATTAATGGTCACGTTGGGTAATTCAGACCACCTGTGTATTGAGGCCAGCCAGCTGCCTTACTGGAGGGCGGCTCCAGAATGGAAACTGGCTTTTCCTGGAACCAATGCAGCGTGCTCTGGGTTGGAAAAAGCAAAAATAAGGTGTAAGTATGTCACTGAGGTGGTTGAAAGAGCAGTGATGGACAGACTTCAGGGAGAGAGGGTGCTTCTGTGAGTGTCCCAGAGCTGTGCTGAGCCAGCTTGGGGTTGATTAACTCTTTGTGGTTGCGTGTAGCAGCTGAAGAGTGATAATGTGTTTCCATTGGAATGCAGTTGTTATTACCACTGCCTCAGCGTCGTTAACCTGCGGCCTCCACGTAACCTTCCTTTCATTTCAAGTGAGCTGTGTTGGTAAGCACAGGTCGTGACAAACAGTGTGCAAAGCACTGCCAGATGAAGGAGAGCATTGCTGGAATGTATGAAAGGCAGAGTGTGTGGCACAGGCTGCTGCTGCTCTGATGATACCCATATGCTTTTGTGGAGCAAAATGTGACTAGATCTATTCAGTGTTCCTGACAAGTACATATTGGATACCTTTTATCTTCTGTGTCTTGTCATTTTGATTGTCAAAATATTTTTGTGGAGATTATGGTGTAAAGCTCTTCATTTTTGTTTTTAATAATGATTATTTCCCGTTTTTCAGCGTTTTTTTTTTTATTGAGTCTCAAAAACAAGTGCTGAGATTTTATCAGCAAATTATTTCTGGAGTTAGGTGGATTCGACTTGTTATTTTGCCAGTGGTTGTATAGCTGATGAGCCAATGTAACAGCAAAAGGAGGAGGTTCTGATTTCCCTCCTTTTCCACTGCTTGCCCCATGTGCCTCCAGCTGTTCCTTGTGCTTGCTGGATACATCTGCAAATGGGTTCAGCTTACTCCCTTAGCAGAAAGCTATTCCATCTCCCCAGGGCCCCTTTGGACTGAGCTGAATGTGCCTACCAAATAACTGGGACATGCATGGCTCCTGTGGGACAGGTCACCCTGTTTAGACGTGTATTTTAAATAATACTCTGGCTTAGTTTTTATCTCAGAACTTCAACTTTCTGCAGGCATCACCGAAGCAGCAGGGTCCAAGCAGCACAAACTGTGTGTCAGTCTGATGTTTACAGGAGGTGCTGTGGGTCCCAATAAGAGTGGAATGTGTCTTCATGCAATCTGCATTGAATTAATACTACTAATAATTCAATTAAAACATAGCTGTACTGCAGTAGTGGAATTTTATTTTTCTTGGGATATATTTTTAGAGTGTGTTTACAGTATGTGTTGAATCAGAGAAAGAAACCTTCTGATTAAGTGCTGTTCTCAGAATTAGTGCAGTTGGTAGTTCGTTCCTTGTGGAAACGGGAAGGGATTGCTGCCTGGTGCTTCCTGCTTGTTGTATCTGAGTGTGAGTGCCTCTCTTCAGCTCTCGTGCACGGCCAGATAGATTGTTTTGCTTGCTGGTGGTGGTTAAAGCTGCATGGGAATACAGAAGGAGCACTCTTGGGCTGCTCTGATATGTGGAAGGAATGCATTACTTAATGCATAGTAGTCAACTGTCCATACTGTGTGAAACAGAATGCTCTAAAAGCTATGATTAGCATTATTCTCATGGTTCTGCTGTTTCCTGCATCACCTCAAAATGCTCTAGGAAGCTTGGGTGCAGAGCTCCTTAAAGCTGCTGCTCAGATACAGCCATGACTTAAGAAGAAAGAGATAAGATGGGGCTTTGATTTATTGCACATGGAATATATGTCCATAAGCCTTCACTGCTGTTAATGCAGTAATTTGTTGGTTGAATTGTTTAGATTTTTGTAGTTAGTATTTCACCCGTCAGAGTTTTGATAGGAAACTTTAACTGCACCTAAGAAGAATTATTGTGCAGGATTTTCTCATACTCTCTGTGAAATTTTCTGCTGTGGTATCGAAATGATAATTCCCTTCTGCTTTTCATAGGACCAGAAACGTTGCTTAATGAATAGAGAGAATGAATAGGGTGATCTGTAATAAAGATAGGAGCCTTGATGTAAGGTCAGGAACATACTGTTTGGAGAGCATGAAGATTCACATTCTGTATCTAGGAGATGGTTTTGGAGAAAAAGTAATGCCTGACCTCCCACTTGGATTGGTCTAGCATTCACCAAGGGCTGTTCATGCCCAAGCAATCTGGTGACCTTCTGTGCTGGAGTGACTGCATCAGTGGACCAAGGAAGGGCAACTCATGTCATCTGCGTGGACTTGTGGAAAGTCTTTGACACGGTCCCATACCATATTCTTATCTCTAAATTAAAGAGAGATGCATTTGAAGTGTGGGCTGTTCAGTGGGTAAGCAATGGGCTGGATACTGTAGCCAGAGGCTTGTTGTCAGTGGCTCTTCATCCTGATGAAGATGGGTAATTAGCAGTGTCCCACAGGGGTCCATCTTGAGTGCTGTGCTCTTCAACACCTTTATCAGTGGTTTGGACTGTGCTGTTGAGTGTACCCTCAGGTGTTTGCTGATGACACCATGTTGAGTGGTGTGGTCAGTACAATGGAAGGGGAGGAATGCCATCCAGAGAGACTTGGATGGGTTTGAAACGTGGGCCCATGGGAACCTGATGAGGTTCAGCAGGGCCAAGTGCAGAGTGTTGCACTTGTGCTGGGGCAGTCCTAGATATGAATACAGACTGGGAGATGAGCTCCTAGAGAGAAGGACTTTGGGGTTCTGCTGAACAAAAAGTGGGACATGAGCTGGCAATGTGTGCTTGCAGCACATGGCCAACAGTACCCAGGGCTGTATCAACAGGGTGGTTGCAGTAGAGTGGGAGCAGGGATTGTCCCCCTCTACTTTGCCCTTGCGAGGCTCCATCTGGTGTGCTGTAGCCAGGCCTGGGGCCCCCAGCACAGGAAGGGTATGGAGCTGTTGCAGTGGGTCCAGAGGAGGGCCACGAAGATGATCAGAGAGCTGGAACACCTCTCCTGTGTTGCAAAGTGGAGGGAGCTGGACTTGTTTAGAAGAGAAGGCTGTGGGAAGACCTCATTGTGACCTTCCAGTACTTGAAAGGAGCTTGCAGACAGGAGGAGGACCGACACAAAGGTAGATAGCAATAGGACGAGGGAGAATGGATTTAAACTGAAAGAGGGGAGGTTTAAGTTAGATGTTAGAAAAAATAATCTTCACTCAGAGGGTGGTGAGGCACTGGCACAGGGTGCCCAGAGAAACTGTGGGTGCCCCATCCACGGAGGCACTCAGTGCCAGGATAGATGGGCTCCTGAGCAGTCAGATCTAGTGGTTGGCAACCCTTAACACCAGGTGACCTTTGAGGTTCCTTTCAACCCGAGCCACTCTATGATTTTACACAGTTGTGTATTTTAAACAAGTTTACCTTATTAAATATTTTAGGAATTTAATTTAGTTAAATTAGTTAAAAACGGGCAACAAATTGGAACTTTGGTACTTTTGAGAGTTGACTAGAAATTATCTTAATTGTTAAACATCTCACTGTAGAGGAGCTGTATTGTAGCAGCACTAAGAAGCATTTTTTTCTTTTATTATTCTAAGAGATGTTAAATTTTGTATGCTCCTATGGTAGTTTTTGTAAGTAAAGCTTTATTTTTTGCCTCCCCTTCAAGCCACATTAAAAGAAAGGAAGTCTTTGTTGATTTATAGAGAGACTAAATACCATTTTAGTACTTTCGTGTGGGCACACTTTTAGCAGAAAGAGAAAAGTGTCACGGTGGAGATCTGCTCATTCTATTGATGATTTTTTTTTTCATTTCTGACTGTCGGATGCATGCTTCTGTATTCACTTGTTTTATGCCTGTGTGTTTTTGTTTCAGCCTTTAATCTGGACAATGAACAGCCGGATTATGATATGGACTCTGAGGATGAAACCCTATTGAACAGACTAAATCGGAAGATGGAAATCAAGCCGCTGCAGTTTGAAATAATGATTGACAGACTTGAAAAAGCCAGTTCTAGTCAGGTATTTTGCTATGTTAAGAAATGGCTAAAGTATTCTCACCTGTGAGTTTTCTGGCTGAGTAGTTCTCACTCATTTTTCAGTTTTGTTTATTTGCTGCTAAACTGGAGAAGTATGCTCGTGTGACTGTGGGCACGCAGAAATTGCACTGCTGTCACTTGTTGGTATTGGTAGCAGGAAAAGAGGTGGAGGGAGGGAATGTGGGAGGGTGTGTGCTTGTGTGGTGCCAGTAGGAGCAGTTGGTTTTAAATTCTAATTCCTGTCCATGGTGTATTTGAATGGGACAACTGAAAGCATCCACCTTCACTTGTTTTGGCATGGAAGAAGCTGCCAGTGGTTGGTAGGTGTACAGATCTGAATGTAAGAGAGTTCAGGTCTTTGTTTTCCTTGGCACAGTGGGCACTGACTTCAGTTTGAAGGTTAGAAGCATGGACAGTGAAACAAAGCTTTGTTAAGATTGGACCCTTGTGATATAAACTGCAGTGTTGTAAGGAAGGAAGCTGTGCTCTAGGAGCATGCATGTACTGCCAATTGTTTTATCACATGAGTGCTAGTGCTCTAGTAGTTAAGTTCTTGAGGTGTTCCAGGAGACAACTGCCTGGAGAATGGTCTTTAAAGCCAAAACATGGCTCAAAAACTACATCAGAAGGATCAGGTTCAGACAGGTAAGCTTGAAACAAGTTATTTCTCAGCAAGATGAGCATTATGTGGGAGTGAAATATCCGATGCAGGATCTGTAGCTCTGCCACAGTTGCTTAACCTTGTGTAGTTGTTTTTGGGATGAAAAATATGGTAGTAATTTGCTTCTGAATGTATTTTGACTTCCGTGAAAAAACACAACATCAAACTGCAAGCAGTGAGACGTTAACCATGTCTCACCAGTAAGAATTTTCTCCCTTTATTTAGGGGAAAGAATGAAAGTCAGTGATTATCAAATCCTGATCTGCAGGCTAGTAAGTCATTTAAGCCCTGTGCTTGTAACTGTATCAACAGTGTTGTAGTATTTTGTGAGCAGATAAGTTGTAGACTTGTGCAGAGAGCTGATCAGGCTGATCCAGAAAAATCAGGAACTGTTTGTTTAAGTTAAAACAATCAACTGGTGGCTTAAATGTTTGGATTTAGATGAATGCTCTTTTCTCCCTTGTGCTAGAAAAGGATCAGGTTTATTTAGAAAGTGTGCAGAGTGCTTGAACGTGCAGTGACTTTCTTCTTGCTTTACCCCATCTCATCTGTGCCTTTCACATTTTGTCTTTCAGCTCGTTACACTTCAGGAAGCTAAGTTGCTGCTAAATGAGGATGACTACCTTATTAAAGCTGTGTATGACTACTGGGTAAGAAAGCGTAAGAATTGCAGAGGGCCATCTCTCATCCCCCAAATCAAACAGGAGAAGAGGGATGGCTCCACCAACAACGACCCTTATGTTGCCTTTCGGAGGAGGACTGAGAAGATGCAGACAAGAAAGGTAACATGCCAGTTTCAATCCTACATGGCTAGGAACCGTTGTGACTCCTTTCTGACAGGTGGCAGAATCAGTCCAGTGCTATCTGCAGTTCCTGATACAATTGGTTGTGTGTATCAGTGGTTGCAACATGGGAGAGCCCACCTCCATTTCAAAGTTTTTTCTGATCTCTTTGGCTCTCACTTTGAGCAGCATAACATAACTTATTTTTCTGTTGCTGAACTGGTGCTAGTTGTGTCCAGTGGGTTTTGGTTTTGATGTAAAGTTTGCTTAATCTTTCAATAGAATCGAAAGAATGATGAAGCTTCTTACGAGAAGATGTTGAAATTAAGAAGAGAGTTTAGTAGAGCCATAACGATTCTGGAGATGATTAAGAGAAGAGAGAAGACAAAACGGGAGTTATTGCATTTAACATTGGAAGTTGTAGAGAAAAGGTAAGCTTGAAAATTATGTCACTTAGAGCTCTAAGGTTTTACTCCTCATTAAACAGATTTGGAAACAGCTCCTGTGATTTATTCATGTACGGGTGCTCATCTTCTGCACGCACGTGTGGCTGAAGGCATATATTGCTTATGTAGACATCAGAATCTAAGACAGAAAGGGTTTTATGCAACTTCTTTCTGTTCCTCATTGTTCTGATGTTTCCCAGTGGAAACGCACTGTGATATTTTAATTGTTTTTTTTGAGGTACCATTTGGGTGATTATGGAGGTGAAATTCTCAACGAAGTGAAGCTTAACAGACCTGAAAAAGAGATGAGCACAACTCCATCCACTCTTCATAATGGAAATCATCACAAAGTTCAAGAATGTAAAATTAAGGTAAAACTTCTACTTCAAGTTTCCTGTTACCTGTACCCTGTAGGTGCAGATTGATGGGTTTGCTTTGTTTAATCTTAACCTGTTTAGCTTCTTTCTCATCTGAGTTCTAAAACACTTGGCCATCATCCACCAAACAACAGCTTTGTGGTAGCCTTCGCTTTTCTTCCCCCAGTTCTATCCCTTTCATTGCAAGGTGATGTGAACACGAATGCCGCAGGCATGCCAGAGGACAGCGCTGAGATGGCAAAGCAGTGAATTACTTTTTTTTTTTCTCTTTGACAAGAGATTAGAACACTGTATTTTCGTGGTAGCGTTGTCCATGAGTACTGGTTAGCCCTCAGTATGAAGGTAGTTAGATATACAGCAAGAATGCTGGCAGATTCTAGGAGCTATTCTGAATTGTTAGTGTCTTTGACCAGTAACCCTTCCAGACAGAAGAATGTAACTGCTGCATCTTCTCCACAGCCGAAAAAAGTTGGAATGTACTCATGCTTTAAGAGCACTGCCTGGAATTTGTAATGGTGGTAGTAGTTTGTCATTACTGAGGTGTGCAGGCTTCTCATTTAGGTAGCTATCTGTGCCATACACTTTCTGGATGTAGCAGAAGAAGAGCTGTACTGCAGAGGTTTGACTGTGTTATTTATTTTTGGAACAGCTCTCTTATTATCATTATAAAACACTTATTTTGTAGGAAAAAGGCAACCGCTGTTGTAATCTTGCTTACACAAATGTAGGAGATTATTTGGGGGTATGTATTGTTTAATGATTGTAGGTGCTTGGGTTTTTTTAAGCTTTCTTTGTTCGCAGTAAGGAGAGAGCTTAGTTGTGTAATAGGCAGGGAATACAAATCATAAGCACACAGAATGAAGGGATGTACAGGAAATACCCCAACAAAGGTGTACACTGTGAGATATCTGTAGGAAACCACTAGTTGCTGAGTGGTTTCTTAATTGCTTTTGTGAGACCGTATGATCTGTGAGCTTCTTTGTTTTTGCTTATCTTTATGACTTGATGGCTGTTAACTTTAGGTGATTATACAGCGCTGAATTAAGATGAGGGTTTTTTTTGTTGTTGGCTTTTTTTCTTTTTTTTGAGAATTTATCTGGTGTAAGATGTGCTATAAAATGCTCATCTTGAAAGCTGGGGAATTGTAGCCCTTTTGAAGTTTGTATTTAGCACCTGCGACACCCAGTGGTCGGTGGATGTGATACAAATCCCTTCCCTCACTTCTCTGCTGGGAGTTGCTGTGCCTGCTGTTTCTCATCTCCAGTTTATGAAGCTGAACTACATTATTGGAGTTAGTTTGAGTCAGACAGCTACTGACAAGTGGTAATTTGGGGAAAAATTAAAACAGTTTTTCAAAAAAAAATGCTTCTCTGGCTTATACTCATTAATTGAAATTTTTGGAAGGGAAAGTAATCTTTAATTGGGGAGTTTTGAAGCTGTAAAACATGTGTTCAGATGACAGTTTAATATTGCTGCAGTTGCTTACTTGCTTGCTGGAGATTTATGCTAGCAAAATCTTAAAAACTAAATAAAAACATTGCAAGAACTAGTAGCATTAAATCTTAGAAGAACCACAAGCCATGTGAGAAATGGAAAACATGGAATGTTTCTTGTGAACAGATTTGAGCAATTAAGAAAACCGTAACTTCTTGGCATAGAAAACAGAACTCTCAGAAAGTAATTGGAATTGACTTTCCAATTACAGTATCCTGAGGGTGATGAAAAGAAAGGAACCTCTTAATGTAGTCGCGTAGAACGGAAAGCTTTCAGTTTACTAATAAGCTTCTGTAAAGACAATGGGGGGTCAAGTTTTGAGGTTTTCAGCTGTTCTGAATAGACGTTGCATTGTATCTGAAATTGTCCACAGGTGCAGCGTGCTGAGAGAGGCTCCGGAAGATGAGCAGTCACAATTTTCTGAGGCATGAGGTGAAGAAGCAAGATTAATGACATTTTATTTGCTGAAAGTTTCTGTTTTTCACCAACAGCATCCTCATCATTCATCTCTAAAGGAGGAGATATCAGACGTTGTACGTCAGAAGAAGAAATATCTCAAGAAACCCAAAATGGAGTGTGTGGTGACTCCTCAGCAGCCCTCTGCTGAGCCCTTGCCTGTTATCAACAAGAGTGATATCAAGCAGTACGACTTCCACAGCTCAGATGAAGATGAGTTCCCGCAGGTAATAGTCTGTTATGACTTCTTTTTGCCTACTGAATGTGGAGAACTCAGCTTTTGGGCATATGGACAGTACAGCCTGCAGTGGACAGTGACTGTGTTGAACAGTTGATCTGCATGCAAGAAGCTGTTGGAGTTTGTTTCCTTTGCCTTCCAAACTGTGTTTTGGAGAACTTTGTATTATATAAACCGATACTTATAAAATATATTAAATGGAAACTTGTATAAAAATACATTTTTACTGTATTAGTCATTTAGTTACTACATATTAATTGTATATTTTTAAGGTCTGTATTATATATGTATGGCAGTTGGAAGAATGATTTTACTTTCTGGCTTAGGTACCCTCACCGGTATCAGAAGCAGAGGAGGAAAATGATCCTGATGGACCTTGTGCTTTCAGGAGAAGAGCAGGATGCCAGTATTATGCTGTAAGGCTCTCTGCTGTTGCATTCAGTGTGTTGGGTGTTTTTGTTTCTGTTGGCGTAGTGTTAATGAAATAGTTCTTTTATTCTCACTTTCAATCTGAAAGCCATGATGATTGGTGACTCCAGAGAAAATCAGAATTTTTTATGGGAATATTTCTCCTTGTACTCTCCCTCTGTCTTCCTGAGATAATGCAGAGCACTGCTAGCAGGCCAGTTTCAAAGGGAGAACTCCACTCCCTGCATGCACTCTGCTCAGTTTTCCTAATGGTGCATTTGTTCCTCTCGTAGAGCTACTTGTCTTAGCACTCAGACCTGGGCACTGAGTGGAGTTGGTTGGAAAAGCAAAGGGGTTCAACCTGTACAGAATTTTTTGTGCGGTTAAATCTTTCTTTTGAGTTATTGCAAGCTGTAGGTATGTCTGAAGAATGTTACATTGCAATTACAGCAGTGAGCAGAGGATAAAGCATGATTAAATGCTCTGTCGTCTTCTCAGAACCACTGATAGTGAAACTTCATACTGATTATGAGTTTGTAGGTGGGGAGCTGTTGTCTGTGGAGGACCAACAGAGGCAATGCAATATGTGGGGTCTGGTTTTACCTTGCTTGCTCCTGGTGTGAGGAGTGAAGTTGCAGGGCAAGATAAACTTTGTAGCTGCATAGTCTTTAAGGTTGCCTACAACTCAGTGGGGGAGTAACTTAGTTGCAAGGTTGTCTGCTTCAGAAGCCAGAATGGTCTTCCTAAGTACTCTGGTGAGAGCGTGGACATCTCCTACAAGTTGTGCTGGGAGTTCTTTGCATAACGCAGATGTGTGCTGGCATCTGCTTCCGTTCCTGCCATGCAGGTGTCTTGCAGTTGTGGTCACTTAAAGAACACCACAGACAAGTCTGTTTTTTTTTTTTTTTTCAGGAATGTGTTAAATTGGCTTTCCTTTGTTTTTTACAGCCTCGTTTGGACCAAACTAATTCTTCATATGAAAACTCAGAATTGGCAGAATTGGACAAACTGAGGTTCAGGCATTGCCTTACAACCCTTACAATTCCAAGGAGGTGTATAGGATTTGCAAGAAGACGAGTTGGCAGGGGTGGAAGGTACATTGCATTATTTTTACTCTTTATTTCCCTTCAAAGTATAAAAGTAGAAAGATAATTAACTTCCTTTTTTTTCCCCATCTTTTAAATCAGGGTTATAATGGACCGAATATCCACAGAACATGATCCTGTCTTGAGACAGATTGACCCGGAAATGCTGAACAGTTTTCCAAGCTCTTCCCAGACTTTAGACTTTTCTTCTAATTTTTCACGGACCAATGCTTCCAATAAACATTGTGAAAACAGACTGTCCCTTTCTGAAATACTAAGCAATATCAGATCGTGTCGACTGCAGTGTTTTCAGCCAAGGCTACTAAATCTACAGGACAGCGATAGTGAAGAATGTACCTCAAGGAAACCAGGGCAGACTGTGAATAATAAAAGAGTTTCTGCAGCATCTGTAGCTTTATTGAACACCAGCAAGAATGGCATATCAGGTAGGCAAGGATTTGAATTCCTATGTAACTTAAAATAAGTTCTGGTGCTTTTTTTCTTGGGACTGGACTGACACCACTGTAACTTAACTGTAAATGCTGCACATAACAGCATTTCGAGTTGACACCTGGAGGCTTCCAGCATCAGGATTTTTATAATGATGATTTTCTGATAATGAGCAGACAAGGTGTATCAGCAGCCGTAGAGGAAGAGTGATAGGGAATTTCCTTCTCCCTTAAGTGTGAGAGTTAGACATCAACTTTAATGCAGCTATCTCTTACCATTCAGTTTTGTGACCTTACAGCTCCAGGTGAGCAAGATGGCAATTCATGTTTTACATTTATAGTAAATGAATCTTCAGGAGAATCTTCACGGGCATATACAACATATGCAACACTATTCTGATCTTTGTACACCCCTTGTTGCTGATTTGGATATAGAAGCGCTTAACCTGAAATAAAAATTACCAGAAGCAAAAAAATTGCTTGAAGTTTACATTAGCAGTATCAAATACAACTAATTTGTGAAGCAAGCGATTAACTTAAAACAAGTGGCAGTATTAAATTTGATACCAGCACAAGAATGTGTGCTTCTCTGAAATGCTGGAGGTGTGCCAGAAGAGATCTATTACCAAGCATCAACAAGCAGTTGAGTATTTTCCCCACTGCGTTGTGTACGTACAGAACGTGGTATTGTAAAACAAGATAATGAGGTGACACAATAGACTGATTCTAAATCCTGTAATTAGCATCGTGTGGATGTGGAAGGGGCCCTTCTCTTTTAATGTCAGTTGCTGCGTAGTCATTGCAACCTTTAGATTGTGCTCTCTCATCAAGGGATTTGCACAGGAATATTTTTCTGCTGTATGAACAGAGTAGACATAATGTGCCGTGGTTATATGCTGTATAATTTATTTTTGTAAAGGGCTGGAGGGTTGCACCTGTAGTAGAAAGGGACAGTTCTGTTATTGATAAGAGTCAAGAGAAGTGCTGTTAAAGCAAACGCAGACAACAGAAATGAGTACTATTTGTCAAAGTTAAGGATGTGAAACATGGACAGTATGCTGTTGTGGAGCAATGAAGAACTTGCTGACAGCTCTTTGCATAAGGAGAGCAAGTAGTACTGCAGGATTTCTGTTTGAATGAAGAAAGTATGGTGACACCAAAGAAAGGAAAGTTGCTTGTGAAGATACATGCAGAGTTGACGTTTCTGTAGAATTTCTCATGATTATGTTAAGTATCAATAGATTGTTTCAAGATTAGTTAGCTGCAAACATTTTGAGGCTTTAAATGCTGCTTGGGAGAGATCTCTTTCTTCCTGAGGATGGGGTCCACATGAAAACTAGGGGATTATTTTGGGGTGGGAGTTGATGCATCTGAGAGAAAGAAAGAGGTTAAGGAGATTTGTGAAGTATCCGTATATGTACACGCAAAGGGAAACTGGAGCAGTGAAGGGCTTGGTGGGGAGGATCTCTGTTTGGGAAGGGAGCTGTGTTATGCATGAAGGGAAAAGGGTTAGCTCTTGCTGAGTGTTACCCAGTTCAGCAAGACTGAAGAAATAAAATGTTGATGTTACGTGGTGAATCGATGACAGCTCATGAGCATGGACTAGCATTCATGTGCTTTGGGATTTGAGTTTCTTGGGGGTACAGATACCAAGCAAACACATTCTAGTGATGGTAGAGACTGTATCATACATAAAATCTGATGGCTCTAAGCCTCTCTGTAGAGGAATGGTAATTTATTGGCATAATCCTGATGATCTGTCTGAAGGCTGTGTTTAGATGTGAGTAGAGATGACTCAGTAGTTGAAGTACACTGTGCAGGCAGATGTTTGGTTTAGGAAGGCCTTTTTCTTTTTTCTTTCTGGATTCAGACTACAAAACAGATCCTGTTATTCTGGTGAAGCAAAATTCTTTACCCTGTAACTGAGCCAAGAGGAGGCACTGATGTTTTACATTTGCTACTCACTCAGTAGTGAGAGAATTTTAGAAGGATGGGTCAAAATGTGGTCGCACATTAAGTCAACATAGATACTGTTGCTGTTGGAAGTTGGTGGTTGAAAGTAATTTTGACAGATTTACCTTTGAGCATAAAGGAATCTCCAGAGGAGAGAATGACAGTAGTTAAACTGATGGATTGGTTTTGTTGTTTTGGGTTTTCTGTTTAGTTCAGAGGTGAGTTGGAGGTGCTTGCTTTGGTTGTTTGTATTTAAAGTTACCTCCACGTTATTGTTTTATTGATACAGAAGTAAAACCATTATTACACCTATGTTTCCCCAAATGCTAGGCATTGTGCAAACAGAAACAAAGACCTAAAAACTGCATGACTAGTTTTGTCTTGAGGATACCTAATCATTGTGGATGAAGAAGCTCTGTTCCAAGCTAAGTTTTTCTCTTGCTTGTGCTCTAATGACAGGAGACAAGGTCCCAGAAGCAGTCTTATCGCTTGCATCAGTTGTGTAAACTTTCAGCAGGCTTACGTGCCACTCCTGGGAAGTGAATGTGGTCTCTTTGCCAAAGCCAGCTCTAGAAGAATTCTGCTTAATAAATGAGATAAACTGATGATGAGGATAAGCAGTGAACAAAGGATGTTGCGAGGTGGTGCAGCTTACTTTGGCAAACTAGTGCTTGGCTGGCTGGCTGGATTCCTAGACTGCAACTTGTTCTGCTTGTGGAACTGAAGTGTGAATCAGGCTGTAGGCAAAATCTTCAGCACTTTGCCAGCATGCTCTGTGTCAGCTGCCAGTACCTGAGAGCCACTCAGACAGCTCTGCTTGGTTGCTAGATACAAAAGACAACTGGAGGTGATGGCATTCTGAGTTATTTTGCATATGGAGCAGGTGTTTACTTTTCAGAGGTATTCTGTCAAGGATTAAGTATTACATAAAAGTAATTGGATTAATGAGGTACTGTTCTGGTGGGGCAGCCTGAATGATGATCTTTGGTTAAAGCTCCTAAGAGCAGTGATGGCATAATCTAAGCCAAAGGTGTCCAGGTGAGGAAACTGAAAGACTCTCATGTTGACTTTTTGTAGTATTTTGTACTATTTCAATACTAGACAGACTGTGATTAAATAGAAATCCTCGTGTTTAGCAGTGCAAACTAAAATTCTGGCCAATAGAAGCTGCTATGGAAAGTATAGGATGCTGGCACTCAGCCATGCCTTGGGGTATTGTAGAAGTTGGGTTTGTCTTTAGGAGCCTTCAGTTGTTTGATTTGGCAAAATGAGATGATAGTAAGCGTGCTAATGAATGTGTGTGGTTTTTTCGTAAGGTTAGCAGCAGAGTTCAGTGTGACTGAATAAATCCCTGCTGATAGCTCCCAGCCAGGCCAGTACCTGAGACGTGTGAATGCTGAGTAAGCAATTAGGATGCTGCTACCCTGATCAGCTCTGTACCCTGCAGCTGTGTTCTGTGTCTTCCTGCTCTGTGTCAAGCTGGGAGGGGAGCTACAGGGCGTATAAGGTGTATGCCAGCTCTAAACTGGGTGCTGGTCAGTCTGACTCAACAACTTTGAGTCAAGATGAATGCCCCTGTACTGCAGACAGGTAATAGCTAATTAGGGCTAAATGCTCTTCAGGTATTTCTGTGTGTTGTTTTTGAACAGAAGAACAGAAGGCATTACGGAGTTTGGTGCCTCAAAACTTAAAAATAGAGTTGCCTGCATACGTAATGTTCCTTAATGCTGTTCTTGGCCCTGTTGCCTTTAGTAACAAAACACGTTTTGGAGGAGTGTTGTGAGGAAACTTAGCAGGTTTAGCTGACTGAACTTTAAGTGCTTGTAGTAATAGGGCAGAGTCTTCAAGGGGGACTAATCTCCCATGTAATTCCTGAACAGTCAGTCTGCATTTCAGCTCTCACTCAGAGCAGAATTTCAGCACAACGGTGAGTACTGCAGCTAGGAAACAGAAGAGCCAGGCCCTGAAAGACAGCTCTGTTACAAGTTCTTGTTGTCTCACTGTCTCTTGGTGAGATGAATGGTATTCCTGCAGAATCCAGGTGCTGGAGGTGGATGACAGCTTTGCTCTTGGAAATACGTTGTTCAAAATGCTGAAGTGTATTTGATGGGAGTCTTCAACAAGTGAATTCTCTTTTTACTTGCTCCTGGGAGAACTTAGTTCTGGAGTTGCCTTGACTGCGCAGAACTCAGGTTTAGCATTAAACACCTGATAGTATTTTGACTATATCGTATTTGCAGTTCTTGATGTGAGGATGAATACTGAAAACTGCTTTTCTTGGCTCTACCATTCCCATACTTGTTGGAAGTATGATACTGCTGGGTTGCAATAGCCAAATTCTCATGAATGAACGAAACAGCCACTCAGCTATTTTATTTTAAGGAAAAAGGGGTTGATAGATGAAGTTCTTTTTAGGTCATACCTGACCATTTCCTTCGGGGGGAAGAAGCCTGAAATTAGAAGGTCAGACTAGATTTGCTACATAAATACGAGGTGTAACGTTGTGTAGGACATGGAGATCAGCTTTGCTATTGTGTATAAGTTTCATATCCATTTAATAAGGTTTGGTGCAGAGCTGGATGCCTACTATGTATATGTGACCCACTTACACTAGCACCTGCAGAATGTTTTCTCTTTTCACTGTTGACACAGGTGTTGTCAAGTGTTAGGCATGGGCTTCCTTTAGGTAGTATGTTCTGGTGTCAGAAAAGAGGGCGTGGAAGCTGTGAATCCTTTTGTTATGAGTCGAATGATGTTAAAAGAACACAGTGAGCAAATTTAGCTTGGCCTTTCTGTTATGTAGTGACATGTGAAGATCTTTACAAGCATCGTGTAATCTGTCACAGTGTATGTTTTCACCCACTTGTTATCCAGCACTGGCCCAGTCTTGCATCTTAGGTGTAACTGTTCTGTGCAGACCTATTTAACGCTGGCTTCCCTTTCTTTTCTGTAGTAACAGGGGGTATCACAGAAGAACAATTTCAGACACATCAACAGCAGTTAGTTCAAATGCAGAGGCAACAACTTGCCCAGCTTCAACAGAAACAACAATCTCAGCATTCCTCGCAACAGACACATCCAAAAGCACAGGTACTGTACCTGACATTGTCATGTGCTCTTCTCTTCCTTTTACTTACTGTAATTTTTATGTTATAACCTAAATATGACACTTCCATAAACACATAAAGTTTTAGAATGAATGTAGAGCAGGTTTTGGTCAAGATGCTGCAGCTAGTGCAAATACCTTTCATATTTCTTTGGTTTTTTTTGAATCAGGTAGTGTTTTAAATTTCAACACCAGAACCTCTAGTGTGTTTGTTTGGTGTGTAGTTTGGTTTTGTTGTTTTAGCAGACTATCATGGCTGTGATACACTTCTGCATTCTAGGCATCTTTCATCTGTAATCCCTTGCAAGGGAAGAATGTTTTCTGTTGAGCTTAGTTGTCTGGTACTTTCTTGAAAAGAAAATCTAAAAGCTGCTGTCTAGGTGCTGTTTACCTCTCCCCTAGTGTTTTCTCCTTTGACTGATCAGGGGTTCTGTAATAGTGGCTCCTGATTTTTTGTGAAGCTCTGAGTTAGCATACTTACATAAAATGGGTGGACGTTATATTTTTGAAGGGCTCCAAGCATCTTTGGAAAGGACTTTCTTAGGTAACAGGGAGTGCAGAATGACAGAATGATACAGTCAGGCATTTCTTGGTGTCTTTCCAGTACTTACTATTCTCTCAGGGAAACTGGACTATGAGAATGTATGTATGTCCAGAATTCAGGAGTATGAATTACTCCTTGAGAATGAATGTGCTGGGAATGCTGGGAATTCTGTAGATTTAGGGTTACTGTGTATCTCCTATGCAGAGACAGAGGAGGAGACAAGTTACACTCTGGTAATTATCCTAGAGGAGGCTTCTCAAACACATTAACAAAATGATAGGTCACACTGAGAACTGCATTTGCCATTAGCTGACTGAACTGGACAGGACTTAGCACTCATTTGGACACTTCAAGACTTATCATGTGGAAATATTTAATATTGCAGTGCCTCAGGTTACATTTAGAAATGCAGTACACATAGAAGATGCACTTATTTGCTGGTAATTATGCACTGCAGCAATCCAAATGTCATACTTTGCTTTGTACTCAGCTAATTATAAAGAAATAAAAATACTTTAATTCCCACAGGGCTCCAGCACCTCGGACTGTATGTCAAAAACACTTGATTCAGCCAGTGCCCACTTTGCTGCATCCGCAGTGGTTAGTGCACCTGCCCCTGGTCGCAGTGAGGCAATGAAGGAACAAAATGCCAGCCACAACAATATTAATGGTGTTGTCCAGCCTTCAGGTGAGGATTTCTTAAAACTCGTGGCAGAGTGAAGAACATGTCAACTGATCTTGTTTTATTTCTCCAAAATCATATGTTTCAGTATATTTTAGTACTACTGATGGTTTTAAATCTTACTTTTACATGTTTCTGTTCAGTGGCACATGTGTCAGTTTGGTGGTGAAACTACCAATGCTCTTTGATCCTTGGAGGAAGGTTCTTTTCCTTTCGTAGGCTCTATCTTTTAACAATCTTTTGTGATCAAAGCAATACAAAGAACGTGAATGTGTCATTAAAGAAAGGCACCAAGCGCTTAAAAAATGCTTTAAGAAGAATGTAGAAAATTTGCTGTGTTGGTCAATCATTATCTCACTTGCTTATTCAAACAAAGCTGTACTTATCGACAGCTTCTACTAATTCTTCTGATGTAAGTTTCAGATTTCATGGCACTTCAGATTCCTCCTATATTCATGTGAAAGTTCAGATGTTGGCATTCACTGCCTTGCTCCCAGTGCCCTGTTTCTGAACCTCCCTGACAGGAGGCAGCAATGCCAGTCATGCTGGTGCAGTTGCTGTGTTACTGGGAGAAATGGTCTTTGAAATTTGACTGTCATAACAAATGAAAGGCTTTTATAGTAATTTGTTTTAGTAGCTAATGACGTGGTTAGTTTTATAGACCTTCTGCTAGGCTGGGTTAATGATGAAATAAATAGAAGGGGGGGGAAAAAAACCAACCCAGTGCAACACAGCTGAGTAAAATCAATACATTGGAACTGTTCCAGCATAGAAAAAGACAACTGTGTGTAACTTGCTGATGTGTCAGATGTGAGTGTAATGTTTTGAGGGATACAGGATCAGGCACGTGGTAGTGTGTGTACCATGTATCAGCGTGATAGCTTTATGGTTAATGAAAAATATTGCAGATATGCGTACAAAACTAGATTTGTGTTACTGTTCCAAAGCTGTAAATGTCAGTGGTGTAAAATAGCCATTCCAGCTCAGATGGGAAGGTTTAAATTGGGACGTATTAGCTAAAAACAGCTTTTTGCAGGGATAGGGAAAATGTTCTTAGCTCCAGCTTTCTTAAAATTAGATCAGTGAATAGCAAGAGGAAACCTGAGAACGACTGGTTTGAGTGTGTGCTGTGCCTGATTTTAGCCGGGACTTGAACCATTCAAGTGCAGGCAGCACTGCTCTGTAACCCAGGAGGGGTCCTGTGCCTCTGGTTGTGTTGCTTGGAGGGAGGTTGGCCCCCAGCACCCCTTGGCATTACCAGTCCTTTGCTTTTAAATCTAAATGGCATACTTATTAATTAATAACATTTGCTTTGCAACAGGAACCTCCAGAACGTTGTACTCCACCAACATGGCTTTATCATCCAGCCCAGGGATTTCAGCTGTACAGCTTGTAAGGACAGTTGGCCACACCACCACAAACCACTTAATTCCAGCATTGTGCACAAGCAGCCCTCAGACGCTTCCCATGAACAATTCTTGCCTGACTAACGCAGTGCACCTCAACAATGTCAGTGTTGTTTCTCCAGTCAATGTGCATATTAATACAAGGACTTCAGCACCATCGCCAACAGCCTTAAAACTTGCCACAGTTGCTGCCAGTATGGACAGAGTGCCAAAGGTAACTCCTAGCAGTGCCATCAGCAGTATAGCAAGGTAAGTGCCGAGCAAGTTAGAACACAGATTCCAGTTAAATTTGGGCTGCCTGTCTCCGTGGATGTGCCCAACTCTGCATAAGAGCTCAAAATAGAATAATTTCCCCCATCTAAGAGAGAACTCGGTGTAATGTCAGCCTCACAAAAACATCCAGCTGCTGGCATCGTCAGCGTGGCTGTGACAAATGAGCAGAGCTGATGCAGCATTATCTTTCTGCAGATTAACACCCAGATAACTGCTGCCAGTTGGGAGCGTGCTCTAGTTCTGGTGAATTTCCATTGTGTTCAAGTGGCCTCATTCTAACCATTCTCATTTGTCCCTTCTTGTGTGGCTCTAGTTTAAAATTCAGCCTGGCACATCTGTCGTATACATTCTCATGTGTATACACATTCTGTATTCAAAATAGAGAACATTTAGTAAGATGCAGTCTGGCTTCTATGTGTCTTATGATATCTAATAGTTCTCATTCACCAGTATTTAGTCAGTACTGAGGTGTTCCACAGGAGTGGCAGGAGCTTGTAGTTGCTTCTGTTTTCTGAACGTGGGAGAATTTGGGCTTTGTTTTAAAGCTCTCTGTTGGATTGTATGGTGCTTTAAAAGAGGGGGAAAAAAAAGGCATATGTGTTGATAGGCCAAGAAAGCAGAACAAGGACATTAACTTTGTCCAGTATGGATTATTTCCTGATGTTTCTGGAGATGTTAAAAAGGGAAGAAAAATAATTAACTAGTGGAATGATTGGTAGTTGATGCAAGCTCTGATGGCATACCTAGACTCTGTTCCTTCAGGAGACTTCTTATTATTAGCCATAATTTAGACTGGTAATGTACAGTCAAATGCATTGATGTTGGGACCATCTCTGTTAATAATCTTGTGGAAGGAACTGCAATGTGAATGGATTAAAAGCAACTCTTAAATGCCTGTATTTAGTTTTAAATGCTCTGTTTCTGTCTAGTGTGAATGTTAGGGTTTGTCCTCTGTCCAAGTAACAGCTGCGTAATAGCACAGAGCCTGTAAGAAATCACTGAAATTGCATAAGGAAATGTTTGTGTTCTACCTGTAATTATAGGATGCTTTCTTTTTGTTGCAGAGAGAACCATGAACCAGAGCGGCTGGGTTTAAATGGCATAGCAGAGACAACAGTAGCCATGGAAGTGACATAACCTCAAATCAGTGTCTCAACCTGTGCTAGTGGTGTAGTCGTTTATATTCCAACTGAATGCAAAATACAGCACTCTGTGGATCACAGAGAACTAAAATGGACCTAAATGGACTATCATTATATCGTGTATTAAGTCGATATATAATGTAAATTTTGTAAAATTGGGGAAATCACTACCTTGTAAAATAGTTTATTTGTATCATCAATATTATTTCTGTTACTTGAATAGTAGATATTCATCATCATGCTTTTGCACTTGAATTTGCAACTGAATGGATTAAAAAAATAATTCTTTAATGGGATCATGAGCATGAAATGGGATCCTGCATCACTTGTTTTAACTATTTATTTTGCCATGTTTACATTTTGTATCTTGTACAAATAAATCCAACTTTGTGTCTAAAAAAGAAAAAGTTAAAGATTCATAGCTAGGAGACAAAATTCTTGTAATTTTTTTCTAAAGGAAATGTAAAGTTTTCACTTGGTTCATTTTGTTTCACAATTTGACTAGATGGACTTTTTGGTAAATACTTTAGTGGCATTTCACTGTCAAATATGAAGTTCAAGGCAAAATAGTATTTTCTATTACTGTGCAGGGGAAAGGGATGGATCGATACATGCAAATTTAATGTAGTAACTCACTTTTCCATATATTTTGAATGTATATTTCTATTTATAATACCAGTTTATAAAAAATAATTACGCAGGAAAAAAGAAAAAAAGAAAATTATGCATCTAGCACATGGAAAACTGTGCGGATAAAGAGAAAATTTTCAACCAATCACATTTTATCCGAAGACTGCATATTTTAACCGGCTTTAAAACTGTAACACACCACGTAAAGGATATTTTACCAGGTATGTATTGCATTATATATCATTGCAATAATTATTGGATGTCTAGATATCGAGCCATCCCAGGTGGTGGGGGGGGGAGGGAGGGTTGTGGCAAGATCGTCTTTTCAATTTTGGAGAGTTTTCCTGTGGCTACAAGGCAAGTAACGGGTTGGAAAAAGTCTGACTGTAAGCGTTGGACACCTTCGTAGTGTAGTGTTTTAGTGACTTTTTTTATACGGTTCTTGTAAATTAGATACGTGTAGTGGTGTTTCAGAATGTTTGTTTATGCACTAGTTCAGACAACTTTCCCTGTTACTTGTTCTTGATAAGTGAAAACTGCAGGGAAATAAAAATACATATCAAAACATGGACACGTTGCCTATGTGGTTCTTTCACAACATACAAGCAGCGTGAGTGGGTTTGGGACACCGTTAATGGATGATGACTTTGGCTGCAGCACGTGTTATTTAATTCTGTTGGTCTGTGTGATTATCTCTTAATGTACAGCAGGGGAAGGATCGTCCAGAACCTGAGACTTGGAAATAATCAGGGTGAGGAACAGTTGCTTGTTCTGCCAAAGGAACCTCAGGTATTTTCTTGAGCGAGTCATTAGGATTTCCTGCTCTTTGGGTCAGAGAGGTTGGAGGGAACCTCAGGGTGTTGCCTGTTCAGCCCCCAAGGATTGGCTTTACATGAGGTTTGACCAGGTGCTGATTGCTGGGTGTCAGGGCTCACATGCCTGAACTTTGAGGGGAATGAATTTAGAAGCATTTAGATGAGGTGCTAAGGGATTTGATTTAGTAGCTTGGTGGGTAGGGACGGTGGTGGGAGGAAGGTTGGACTAGATGATCTTGGAGGTCCTTTCCAACCTAATGTATCTATGAATTGTAGCTACAGTCGGCTAGGTTTGCCTCCTGAAGGACAGGCTTTGGCAGAAGCAAGTATGTCATTCACCAGCTCAGTTGTAGGGGACCATGCAGCGTATGTGCTGGAGGCCTTACACCTCTGTTGCTGGTGTTTGGAATGGACTGTCAGCCTTGTCAGGGCTGAGACACGTGCTCTTTTCCAAGGGCTGCTCTCAGTTGGGCTGCAGCCGGTATTGCAGTGCAGCGTTTTGTTTTCCTGAGAGCGTCTAAAAGAATAATGTGTGCACCTCTATTTAAAAAAAAAAAGAAGTAGAGGTGTGATTTTTGCTATCTGTCACACAGTCAGTATTTTGATGTTAATTAAGTGCTTGCATGAAGAGCTTCTTTTAATCTAAGTTGCATTTAAGCATGTTTTAGCTTAGGTTCTGACAGTTAAAAATGCTCACGGTTGAACACACTTGCAGAGCTGTAAATATGGGGAGTCTGTCAGACATTTGGATGTCTAAAAGTACTTATTTCTTTGCTTGACTGATGCTTTATTTTCTCTTCACTATCGAGTCCTCAGAGAGAGAGAGAACATCAGAATGTATCCTTTGGGAACGCTTGGAGGAACTCCTGATGCTTCAGTGGTTCCTGCCTTGATCAGGCAAAGCATGACAGCAGGTTTGGGGTCTCCAGCACAAGGGGTGGGGGCACGTGCACATTCATTGCTCTTTCTGCATTGTGCCTTTATTGGAACTTCCACTTTCTGACACGTTGTTCGATGCGCGTACGTGAGCTTTTCACATCTGAGGTTTTCTCTCCGTTCACTTGTGGGAATGACTGCGTGATTATGTAGTCTGAAGTAGGAATTTTTTGTGGAAGCAGAAGCGTTGCAAATGGGAGCGATAGCTAAAAATAACTGTATTCTCTAACGCAGCCCCAAAGCCTTTTTTTGTGGTTAAATAAAAATGGGAAGTAATTTCTTCTGCAGATTGAAAGCTACGTTCTTCTTAGGAGCACTCCTTTGCCTTCTGTAGTATACATTCTTCCCACTACAAACGTAGATCGTTTTCATGGTAAATTGGACTAAAAATATCCTTACGATTGCCATATATCTGTGACTTCACGTAGTCTAACCCTCATCTAATTACTGGAAAAAGCCTTTAGCTGGCACTTCTAACTTTGCATTCTCCCAGAATCTATTAAAAGTGGAGAAAAGGATCTCAGGCTCAAAAGGTGAGTGTGCCATGTGTTGAACGACTTCCATTTGAAGCATTGGCATTGATGTAGCTTTACAGTGAAATAGAGCTCTAACGGTCTGTGAGAATTTCTGGTCATTAACTGTAGGCCTCAAGTGCCAGAAAATGGACAATACTTTACCTGAGCAACATTTCTACAGAATAAGGTCATTTTTTATAGTTTATCTGCAGCAATTTGTATTGGACTTCAAGTGTAACACGCTGGATCTTCCTTTAAATGTCAGATATTATAGAAAACAACCGTTCTTTTTTATTTAGGTTTCTTTAACGCTTTCAATCTGTAGATAGTCTACTGAATATTGATGCGTGCTTAACTGTAGGCATTGTGATTTTGAGTATTCAACTTTTGAAGCCAAGTAACGATTGTTCTACCCGAGGGTAGGAAAATGTGCTCAGGTGGAGGCTAACTAGATTTCAATCTGGTCGTATTTGGCTTCAGAGCTCGACATTTAAAGCTGAGAACCTCTGGAGGTCCTGTTTTGTCTCCCAGGCTGTGTTTGTGAGAGCCTTGCAGTCGCTGGCAAACCACGTGAAGCAAGAAAACTGTTCCAAACCGACTCCAGCACCACCTAGGAGTTTTCTGCTGTTCCTTCCATTCCGTTCCTTCCTGCTGTACTGCAAGAGCTCTCACAGCACGAGAGCACGAGTCTGCAAAATTACTACCCAATTTTGGTTCTCATTTTGCCGTAGTACTTTCCCTCCTCTCTCCACACATCGCTGAACCAGTATGCTGTTCTATTTACAGAACTACCTCTTACCTTTGATCCTGGACAGCAGGCTGTGTGTGCAGGTTGGCTTTTTTTCCCCCTAGCAAGCAAGGTACTGCATTGTGCTGCTGTTGTGCTGAGGCTCTGATTTCAAGGCCTCTTCCTTCTCTTCTAGTCCATTTTCTTCAAACCCCATCATAGGGAATGAAAAGGAAATAGAAAACGTTTCTATTGCAGTAATTCTGTGCTTCTTGTTTTTAAATCAGAATCCTCAGACAGTGCAGCCTTGTGGGGAGGATTGGTTCATCCTGCAGTGGACTCAGCACTGTGCTCACAGCCAGACAGCCTCTCCAGTACCTCTCAGGAAGAACTTCTCAGACCTTTAGGATGCAGTGTCCCCGTAGAAAGTCACATCTTCAAACAAGAATGCTCTCAAGGCTGCAGCAGGCCGATTTTGTACAGTACTAGTCAAGCCCACAGACTTCGTGTTTGACTTGAAAGGAACAATCTCAAATCTCAGTTCCCTCTTTTTTTTTTTTTCTTCTGTTTTTAGGTTTCACAATATTCAGACTTAGAGGGATGGAGAATTACCTTGATGAATTAAACAACGTTTTCATCTTCATAGTAAACTGCTACTTGAAAGAGAAGATGGGGGGAAAATAGCAAAGAGATCTCTGAAGTGTTAGAGGAAATGTTTCCTGTGTAGCTGCAGACCAGGCAGTAAGAGTTGGGTTGGCTCTTGAGATCCAAATGTTTACATTAGAACGAGGGCACATGGAGGGTAATGTTTTTCTTCTGATGCAACCCCTCAGAAACATTAAGTGTGGGCAGTTGCACTGTGTTACCAGGGCCCTCCACTGCGGGCAATCTGTTGCTTCTTAACAGAGTTCGTGTTGCAGACACCCAATAATATTGCTGCAGTCCAAACCTAGTGAACTTTGCCAAGCTAACAGCTATTTGTTCAATGCTATAAGTGCATTAATGGCAGCGTTTCTCTTGAAAGCCAGCGTAGCATGAGAACAACATATGTATGAAATGGGAATATATCTGGGTAAATATTCTACCAAGCTTTACTTACATGGCCAGAAGGTGAAAGTAAAGATGTACTTCTGAGAAAAATGAAATCAGTGCTATTTTCTATTTGGTAAAGTCCTTTGGCTGTGGTAAGCCTGAGAAAGGCTGCAATATTTGAGTGACTGTCGTTCTAAGCACACATCTTGAGAAGTACTTAGCTTGTTGCCTTATCCTTGGGAATACAGAGCCTTCTTAGAAGAGTGGATGTGAAACGTGGATGAAGAGGCATGACTGCCCAAAATATCCTGTGCAGAAAATGGAGGGATGTCTTGAGCCTTATCTGTGGCAAATAGCTTTTCCCCTGCACCCGGTGCGCTGCTCGGTTTCCTGAGATAGGATTGTTTCTGTGACTAAGAACAGGAAAATCTGTTTAGCCCAATCTTGTTTCAATCCATTACACACTGATTTAACTGTAATACAAACGTAATTACACAGGAGGCATAAAGTAGATAGATCAATTAGAGAGCAAGGAGTAAACGAAGGGGGGAGGCAATTAAGACTATGCTACAGCAGATAAGAGCAAAACTGGAGCAGAACAGATAGATCAGCCTGAATACTTTGACTGGAGTACACAGCCACCTGCTGCCACTCCCTTAGAGTTCTGGCAAATAAAACACTGATTAGACCTATTAGACCTCTCATTTTTGCAAGGCCTCTATTCAGGGTTGCATGGGATGGTGGAATATAGTAGTAATAAGCTAATATTGTTCCAACCAGTGGAACTTTGGGAACAAAAGCAAAAAAGTCAGTGAGGCAGCAGCCCGCTGAGCAAGGCTGGGCAAGGCTAATAGTCACACATTCAAAACCGTGGTACCAGTTCAGGCTTATTTTTGATGGAGATGCTGATGATAACTGTGGCAGCAAGGCCCTGCTTGGGCAACCCCATATGCCCTGCCTTCCCCCATGGGGACAGGCTGGTGGCAGCGAGCTGTGAACTGATGGCAGCCTAGTGCTTGCTTTCCCACCATCACTGTGCACGCTTCACTGCCTGTTCCCGAATTAATGTTATTTCATTGAACCTTGCCCTGGGGATAAAGTGATGCTAAAAGTAGCAGCATCCCCCCTTCCTCTCCTGATGATGATCTGACTAGACTAGTCACTGTGCTTTTAAATCAACAGCTTTGTAAACGACACCAGAAGATGGCATCATCTGCCTGCAGTGCTGTTTAACTCTTTCTGGGCTTTCGTGCGTCAGAGGGTTGGTTTTGTTCTCTGCTTTAATGATGTTTTGGGATAGTGGAAGTACTGTCACCCCTCGTGTTAAAAGCTGAAGGTGTGAAGGTTTAGCGGGTTTGGGGTTTCCTTTGTTTTTGTTTATTTTGTTCCTGGATTGCAGCACTTTCTTTGGTTTGTTTTTATGATGTAAAAGCATGATGTTACAGCAGGTTTTTGTGGTTGAGGAAGGTAAACCTTCTGAGTTACAAGCCTTTTATTTTGGGTGTTTCAACACAGAAAGATTATAACTAGGGGAAAATACTTGAGGAGCAAAATGCTTGGCTCTTTTCATGCAAAGTGATAAAAATCAATTCCTTTCTGAAGCAAAACTGCTTTTACAGATGGGCGAGCACAAAACTGCATCGTGTGAATAATTTATTTGAAGGTTGAGATTTATGTGTCTCCTTAACGTACAGAGATATAAATGCTTTAGAGTGGGCGTATCTTGAAGTGTTTGGCAGTTAGAAGACAGTGGCTGCTCTCTCACACCCTGCTAGCATAGTTCAGATGTTTCCAGGTGGAGTTTCCAGGTGGAGTATCTTTTGTCTGGCAGCACTGTTTCCAAACTCTTCTGCTGTAAGAGCTCTGTTCGAGTGCTCCAGGTGTCGTTGGAATGTGAAATAAGGAAGCATAAATGTAACTGAAGGAAAAGGACTGTGGCTTGTAGCAAGGGAACTGAAAGAAACCTCTGTGGCCCCTGATCAGCAAAGAACTTATTAAGCATCAGATCAAAGGAAATGTGGCTTAAGGAGAAGATCATGTTGAGTACTTAGTTACACAGATCCTGTTATTAGTTGAGCATGGTGCCTGGACAAACAGCCTGTAACTATTACCAGGCCTCCTTTGCTGATGCTTGGGCACGCAGATGAGATTCTGTTCCTAACTGCTTTCTCATCACTTTCCATTTTGCTGCTTGCTCTTTAGTCCTTGGCTTCCCTACGTACTTACTCATTCCTCGTTAAACATGTTCTGGGTTTGTAACTTTTCTCTGATGCCTTCCTTGCAGCGTCTTCTGAGGTCTGTGGGATGGTAACTGTCCTTTTCAATTAAATTTCCTTTTATCCTGGAGATCCCAGCCCTTTCAGTACCTCCCACAATAAATCCTTTACCACCTCTTTTCTTCCAGACGCATCTTGGCACTGATGACACAGGTATAACATCAAATTTCATCTTGATGGCCTTTGCTGATGCACCAGGATCAATGGAATCCACATTAAAGCTTCTCTCCCTGCTGATAAGTTGCTCCCCTGGCCAGTACTGATGTCAGTTCATTGTACTGAATTGTTAAAGGCAGCAGAAATTCAACCTTGTCATACCTTTTCTCCTGAAGCTCTTTCATCTCCCAGCTCCACATCTCCTTCCTGGAGCCCAGCAGCAGTGAGAGGAAGCAATGTTCTTTTGGCTGTGGGGATAGGAAATCGCTTTTTCACTTCTGAAATGCCCGAACATCTATTCCTTTATTCCCATGGGGCCATCTTTGTATTGGAATCCACATTTAGTGTTGTTCAGTACCTCTGCTCACAGCTCCCCTGTCTTGCTGCTGCCCAAACAGCTTGGTCAGGGTATCCAGAGCAAATAGGCTCTCAAGCTTAAGTTCTGATTGCTCGTGAACCTGACTGAAGAAAACTAACGTTCTGACTTGGCTGCTGAACTCTGTAATCTGGAATTAAGCAATACGAACAGCAGGTTAGTGACAATACACTATTGTGCGCAGTGCAGACAATGCAATATTGTCTCTGACAGTGTTGCTGAGGAAAGATGGCTCTTCAGAGCATTCTCACCGATGGCAGATTATACCTACTCTAGCAGGGAGATACAGATTTGCCTATCTTGCTCCACAATGAACTCTCAGTAATGGGGGAAAAATACGGATTAATTCTTTCATGACTAAGCCCCTACTTGTCATGACTTACGAGTCTGCTATTCACGGCAAGAGCTTGAAACATAAGAGAAATGAAAGGGCTGAATAATTGGTAATCCATAGGAATAAATCACATTATATAATAATGCCTTATCACATGCCGCACATTGCTAACTTTCCTTTATGTAATTACTTTTAAGAAGGGCACGGGAGCCTTGGTACCAACTCGCTTGCTCTTTCTGCATCAGGTAATGAGGACAACCACTGTGGCTGCAAGGAAGGGAGATCTCCATAGGAATGGAGCTGGGGTTGTTTAGCCTGGAGAAAAGGAGGCTCAGAGGAGACCTCATTGCACTCTACCACTTCCTGAAGGGAGGCTGTGGTAAGGAGGGGGTCGGCCTCTTCTCCCAGGTAACTAATGACAGGACGAGAGGGAATGGCCACAAGTTGTGCTGGGGAAGATTTAGATTAGATTTGAGTGGTGCGGCACTGGAATGGCCTGCCTAGGGAGGTGGCTGAGGCACCGTCCCTAGCGCTGTTCAAGAAGCGTTTAGATGAGGTGCTGAGGGATTTGATTTAGTAGCTTGGTGGGTAGGGATGGTGGTGTGAGGATGGTTGGACTAGATGATCTTGTAGGTCCTTTCCAACCTTATGAATCTATGAATATCAAAGGTCTGACTGCTGTCAATTGCACGACTGAGGCCAGCTGGGTGGGACTGGTACTGGAGGCATCTGGATGCAGCACTTGCTTGGAGCTGCTTAAGCCAGGCCACCATCCGCATCCTGTTGCTTTCCATGGAGCAGCAACAGCCATTGCACGGTTCTGTGATCCTAGGGAAGGGGCAGCGATGTGAGCACGGCAGGGACGGCTCCTCCAGCGCCACATCCACGGCTCCGGGGCACCCCCAGGGCCGGTGCTCCCCCACTCCCCGTATTCAGCCGTGCTCTTTGAAGACGGATCTGCTCGGACTCCATCCCCCATCAAACCTCGCGCGGCGGGCGGGGCCGGCGCTACTGCGGCGCGGCCACAAAGCCCCGGGGGCGCGGACGGGGCGAGGTGCCGCTCCTTGCAGCCCGGCAGCCGAGCCGGGGCGGGATGCGAGCGGGGATGCTCGGGCTCTGAGCGGCTCCGAGCTGCTCCCCGCCTCGCCCGGCCCCGCCCCGCTCCTCCCCGCCCGCCGGCAGTGCGGCACCGGAGCCGGCACCTGCCCCGCTCCCCGCCCGCTCGGAGGAGCGCCGAGATGGCGGACCCCGCCGAGTGCAGCATCAAAGTGATGTGCCGCTTCCGGCCCCTCAACGAAGCGGAGATCCTCCGAGGTGACAAATTCATCCCGAAATTCAAAGGAGAGGAGACGGTGGTCATCGGGGTGAGTCGCGGCGCTCCCTTCCCATTGTTGCTGCGGGGGGAGTGATGTCATGCGGGGCGGACAAAGGCGGTGGGAGCCGCGGTTGTTGGGGGGGGGGGGGGGGGGGGGATTTGAGGATTTTCCCTTCTCCGTTGGAAATAAGGCGGCGGTATCGCGCTTGGTCCAGCAGCCCACCCCACCGTGCCCCTCAGCGCCGCATCCCCGCGGCTCTGGGACGCCCCCATGGGCGGTGCCCCCTCCCCCAACCCCCCCCCCCCCCATCATTCCCCCCCGTTCTCCTCCGGGGATGGGGCCGTAGGCGATGCGTCGGTCGGGCGGCTTGCGAGGATGCTTTATTAAAAGTT
Organism: Callipepla californica brunnescens; assembly: GCA_023055505.1. Taxonomy (NCBI): domain Eukaryota; kingdom Metazoa; phylum Chordata; class Aves; order Galliformes; family Odontophoridae; genus Callipepla; species Callipepla californica. Next base: position 18,897,549 of record JALIRH010000010.1, read on the forward strand.
TGCGTCTGTCGCAACTTTCGCGCAGGAAAAAAATAATAAAAAAATAATAACCATCATCATAAAAAAATCCAAGCTCTAAAAGAGCGATGGCGGAAGGAGGAGGAGGAAAAATAAAATAAAATAAAATAAAATCGAGCCTTTTGTGGACAGCAATGGCGAAATGCGTCCTCAATCCGTTCCCCTCCCATCGGCGCTTCCCGTGCTCGCAAGGTATGGCTGCAGGCCTGCTCTGTGCGGGCATCCATCCCTTGATGCGGCCGTTCCCTTCTCCTCTCCTTAATATTTGCCGTAGGCAGCCCCTCAGGCGCCCTAAAAGCAGGTTAGGATGCTCGCACTTCGTGTGGTCGGGAGCAGGATTTGGGCTCCTTTCGTTCCGTTGAGGTGGATGTACGGGTGCTAGCCTTGTCGCGTGGGTGCTGCTTTGGAAACGCTGTTTGTCGTGGGGGCAGGAGGCGAATCCTTCAGGGAAGGCAATAGGGAGAAACAGCTGCGAGCTCCCTGCCCTGGAAGTTAAGGGGGGAAGCAACGATGCTTGTTTGCTCCTTTATTTGATTTATCCAGGCATAGGTAAGCTCGGTTTGGCAGGATGGGTGCTGGGGTGTGCTTTTCCTTTCCGTTTGCAGAGCAAAACCGGGATCTCTTTTGGGTGCTGCTATCGATGCGTGGTGTCAGGGGAGGGGGAGGAGACCTCGCTGTGTGGGCATCCTTCTGAGCAGCAGTGCTGTGGCCTCAGAGCCCTTAGAGCCATTGCACAGGACCAGGAGGAGCCGAAACCCAACGCTGTTCCCCTGGAGCGTCTGAGAAGCACTGCAATGCAGCTTTCTGTTACAGAAAGAAGGGTTCTGTTAAAATAAAACAGGGAAAATCAACACCAAGAGCTCGTAGGGCTTCCATCATCCCATCAGAAAAATCAGAGTCTGAACGCGCAAAGGAAATATCCATTTGCACTTAACGTGCAAGAAAAAGAATGAAGTTACTTCTCCTTCCCTAAAACGTGACCGCAGGAGATGCTTTGCTTCGGAACCCCTCACCACCGTCTCCTGTTTTCTTTGTGCCTTGAGCAACTTTTACAGCAAATAAAAGAAGATCAGAACAATTGCAACGGAGGAAGCGTCGCAGTGGGCGCGAGTTTCTCTTCCACATCAGGAGCAGAGCTGTCTGCAGTGCCTGGGTTGGTTTATTTCAGAGCTCCTCACCAGGATGGCCCTTGGGTGGTCCCCTGGCTCGGTCCCAAGCTGCTGCACGCCTCGGAGCCGGGATGTGACCTCTTCCATGGGTGCCTGTGTGCATTGCAAGGAGGTGTGAGCTGGCCCAGGGCGGGCAGAGCGGGAGGAACTGAAGTGCCTTGCCTTGTTACCTCTGTGATGAAGGAAGCAGTCGGGAGAAAAACACAAAACAAGAGCATAATTTTATATTTAAAATCCACAAAGGAAAATAAAAGCCTTTAATATACGTCCCGTCTTTAACCGTGGCAGCTGAAGGTGCCGGTGGGTAAATCCGTTGCTCTCTTTTTGCGGTTAGCTCCATCGTAGTCCCGACAGACCGCGGCTTCATTTTATGTTTCTGCTCCTCTGCAACCTCAAGGTGACTTTCTGATTGATTGTGTTGGCTGACGTTCCTAGAAACTCGTTTTCCTTTCTGGTTTGCCTTCACCCAGTCTGGCTGGAGAGCATTCGCCCCAGCGAGCATCTCCAGGTGGGCTCCTTCGTGCCCCCCATCCCTGCCCCAGTGTCCCTGTGTGGGGCGAGCCAGGCCTCGCTGCAGCAGCTTGCTTGCTCCTGCAGTGGGAAATGCTGCAGCTCATCCGTGAACCGTTCCACATAGCTCACCATTGTGCTCAACAAAATAAACGGTCACCTGATCCGCCGCCCCGTGGTCCTTGTGGTTTTGCAGCGTTGTGTTCTGCGAGGTAAAACAAACTGGTGGCTGGTTAGGGCTGGAATCTGAGCGGCGGATCTTATGCTTTTTGGATGTGGAGGGTGTTCCTGTTGACAGCGTTGTTCTGCGGGGAGGTTATCGCTCGTTTCGGTCGCTGAGCGCGTTTGGAGATGTCAGTAAGTCAGCAGAGTTGGTAGTAATGAAATAAAAGGCAGGTATGGAGATCCCTGTGGGCTGAGAGCAGCTGTCGTTAAGAGACCTTCAAAACCAACCAGCCACGGGGTAGCAAACAGATTACAACTCCAACCGGAGCCAGAAAATACAGTGAGAGCCCACCCTGTGCTGTACGCTGTGCTCCTGACAAAGGCAGGCATCCCTCCTTGCCTCATGGTGCACGGGCAGTCTGTTCACAGGGGTTTATTCGTGGCACAGCTATAAATACCTCCTGCACGGTGCTCCTGCCAGTCTGATGTTGGACGCGGGGTGAGATGGGGCTGCAGATAGCTCGTTGTTCCCCTAGGAGAACGTTTACCCATCAGGGTGCTTGAGCTCTGCCCCTCAGTGCCCTCGGTCTGCTCTGCTGAGCCCTGCTGCTGCAGTGAGGACTGGGCATGTTTTTAGGGCTCAGCTATGGGATGCCGATAGCTGGCGTAGCTAAGCACCGTGCTCATATGGAACTGATGGGATCCAAGGGCACCGAGAGCCGATGGATTCCTTTGCAGGAATCGTTTCGTTCCTCCCCACACACCATAAGCTTCTCCCACACCCAGATATAAGTTGCAGCAATCTCTATCCTGCTGCCTTTTCCTGTTTAATGGGCAGACGCACCGTGATGTGCTGTGCTCAGTCCCCGTGACTATGGACTGTGCTGCTTTCAGGTCAGGCTGTTTCCAGAGAAGCAGCAGCACAGACTGACAGATCTGGAACTTTGTCTGTGTGTGTTTGTTTTTTGGGGTTGATTTCCCTCAGAAGCTTAAGCTGCTCAGTATCTCAGGAAGAAGACAGACAACGGTACGTTAGTTTGTTTGGGGAGCACCAGTGCAAGCACAGCTCCTTCCACGTGGCGAGGATATCCCTTCTGTCCCTTGCCCTATAAAGGGTTTCATTTGCTGTTGTATTGGTGGTGATGGGAATAAGGTTATTTAATCAAAATACAAAGTTTATTGTTTCCGCCATAGCACTTCCCCATTGGCATTTTCTCAGAGCACCGAAGGCTTTTTAATGCATTTTTTCCCATCCCGTTTGGATATCTTTCTCTCAAAATATCCATCATCTTCTGCCTACCTGTCCTGGAAGAAATACAGATTCCAAACGAGGCCTTTGGAACTTAAAAATACAGATGCTGTATCTCAGTGAGGTAGGTTTTAAACATCTGGGAAACACGGACTTGTGTTTCTGTCCTTTTTGCTCCAATAGCCCCTCTGTGTTACACCAAGGCTGCTTTGCTGCGTTCAGCAATGTGCATCCCTTGCTCCAGCTCGCTTGCAGGCTTTGTTTTCCCCCAGCCAGAGATGCAGTGCTTAGTCACTGCTGTTTGGGCTCATTTCTGGAAGTGCCTGCTCCATCTGATGCCATCAGATTGCCTGGCATTCAGGAAGTCTTCTTTTTCTGCGTGGTTGGAGATGATTTCTGGTGAGGTTTCCTACCCAGGGGAGGGCAGTGGAGGAGCTGATGGGGAGTGATGTGCACTTCCATCTCCACCCATTGTTCCAGTGCTTCAAGCTGTGCCAGGAGAACAAAATCCACTGCATAACAGGGGATGAAAGGCCAATTAATGCCTCTGCTATTAACACGACACCCTCAGTGTTATCCTTGGAGTCCTTTCCATCATCATGAAAGTGACCCCAGCCCTTGGGATGTGTTTCATCCCAAACCAGTTCTGGAATACCCCACGTATCTCCCATCACTGACACATTCCCAGCGTGTGGGCTGCCAAGGCAGCAGCTGTGCCCGAACCTCCACACCTGCAGCTCCCACCGCTGCGCTTTCATCAGGGTGGGCTTTTCTTTCTGCTGAGGACGAGGTTAAGTGGCATTTAAATCTCTTGTGTCACTGGGGAATGCTTGTCAGTTCTCTGGTTTGAGAACCTCACTGTGCATATGCTGCGCTGCCTCGTTCCACAGGTGCTGCTGTCCCTGGTGGGAAGAGCGAGCTGCGGGCTCATGCTGAAGAGGAAACAGTGGCATGGAAAGGGCTGAGGAATGGAGTGATTTGTTCTCTGTTTCGTAAAGAAATAGACATAAGCCTCTTCCTGTCTCTTGGCTTCTGTGCCTTGGAACGTCCTGGTGCCTGATGCATTTCTCGGTGGGTTCCGTGAGTCATTTTTATCAGGAGATCTGCTCTCACAAGGATTATTTGTTTGATTAAAGAACCCCAACCGAACAGAAGGTCGTCATGTGCACAGGACATGTTGTGCCTGTTCCTGTTGGATCCCTTGAGCTCCGTGCCTGGGTGTGCAAGGTGGGGTGGCTGCTTGGGCTCACCATGCGCATATGGGAGCAGCAAAGGGATCCAGAGCTGCTCAGTGGTTGCTTGGTGCCTTTGGCTTCACTGCAGCAGTGCTGATGTCTGCTTGTCTAGCTCCATGGGAAGGTAGCAGCTGTGGAGCAGTGCTTGCCCAGGTGGTGGCTTTGTGAGCCGGGGAAACACCTTGGTCAGGTTGCTTTTTGGAGAGTGAAAATACTGCGTACTTAAAATCACATTCGAAACAAAACCCCCAAACCATCCTTAATGGCACTGAATCATAGAGTGTGGGGCATGGCATTGCTGATGGAGTCCTCTCCGTAGCCGTCTGTGGGAAAGAGCCGAGCCATTTCTAGGTATCTATGGCCTCTTTGGATCCTGGCTTTTGATGGGGCATTCTGGAAATCATTCTGGAAATGCGTGTGATTGTTATCGAATTTGCATTATGACGTTGATAATCGGTCCCATGACAAAATGTACATTTTCAAATTATGCCATATAGACCCTAATTGAAAACAAGAGCCTTGGGTTTTCTTTCTTCCTCTGAGCAATGAGCACTCTGAGATAAGAACCTAAATATTTAATAGTGGTCCTCTTGGATGTATTGGCAAGGAGTGATCCATCCTTTCAGTGCCTCGCTGCCTGCTGAGAAGCCTCACCTGCTGCTGCTGCATCACAGAGCAGAAACACAGTGAAAAACTGCTTCTTTGGGGGCTGCTGTTAGGCTGGTGTGTGAGAAGGATGCCCTACGGAAAAAAACCCATGTATTAAACCATCCAAATACCTGAATTGGGGTATTTGGGTTAGTGAATATTTTTAGCAGGGCTGTTAGCCCAACTCGGGCTTTTCAGCAGTTGTAATCTCTTCTCCCAACTGCGCAGCCCTGAATTGCTTGAACGTCTGTTTTTAGGCCAGCTGTGGGATGTGGATGGCACTGCAACTTTCTTGAAGAGCTCTGCAGTTTGCTGTTCTACGTTTGGATTTTTTGGAGCAGATTATTAGTGCTCGGGAAGGTTTGGGGCTGCTTTTGAATGCGTTGCTCTGAAGTACGAATAGCAGAGCAGCTGTGTTTGCTGGCGTGTTGAGGGAGGCACGGGGTGCAGCTGGAGGATGTATTTCTCCGTGCCTTTGTCTCTCTGTTGGACTAGCTCACAGCACACAGTCCTGTTCCCACCAGAGCAGCTTCTGTCGTTCAGCTGGAGCACACAGAGACACGTTGCTGTAGGCTTCCTGGGGTTTGCTGGTGGCTGGATCGATGCTGTGTGCCCTTTATAAACGCAGTGACCCCTGCAGCCCTGGCAAGCCGCACTGCTCCTAGTTTTGCTGCTGATGTCTTTGTCTCTGCCCTGTTCTTGTCGTGCTGCCTGTATCCCCATCCTCCCGTCCTCTGCTGTGGGTTTTATCACCGCAGCAGCCATACAAAGTGCCTCTGCTGAACACTGACCTGTTGGTCACAGTCTGCTAATCCGCGTCGGATCCATCCTCTGCTCCTCTCCCCTTTTTAGCTGTGCTTTGTTTTCTTCCTAAAACTTCTCTGTATGCTTTCATATTTTCTCACTGCCATAAACACCCCATGGAAAACGCCGCTGTCACTTGATAAACAGATTTGCTCAATTGCTTTTCACTTTGTGATATCTTTTACAATTCAACTTCAAAGGGAAATAGTTCAGTGATGCAAACATGCCTTAAAGCAAAGTTAATCTTGCTATACCGAAGCGTATGTATATACTTGAGAAAAATGTTTGCTTCTGTTGGTGATAAAGGATTTATTCTGTCCATTGCTTCCTTTATGTGCAGCCCAGGTTCCAATAGTCACCCATTCATGTACAACCGAGATACTTCTTCCATTTCTCCTCTCTGGGTTTGGAGGTTTACATTTCGGGGTTGCGTGGTGCTGATGGGTGGATCAGTGTGCTGGGCCGTTCCCACACCTGATGGAGCAGGGATGGAGGTTGAGTTCTGTCAGCAGAATGGCTTGTCTCTACACAGGGGCAACTAGATGCAAAGAAAGGCCGTTGTGATTATTTTCCCACTCCTGTTCTGCCAGCTGACCATCCTATGTCTCTGCTGCGGGTTGTTTCTGCTGGAGAGAAATGTAAATACGAGTCGTGATTTACATAAGAAGTATTGGTGCTGGCTTTGTGTGAATTGACCTACAGGCCATGACCCATTCTTTGCCTCGCTTGCTGCACTGGGCCAAGAAAGGGCACACGTGCTTTTGCTCACGTGTGAGGGCATTTACTTGTGATCCCTTTTGTGCCTCATGAACGTAATAAGTGAATGCTGTGTGACAGACCCGACTGTCCCCTGCTTTGAAGATTTGGGAATTGCAGAAGGAATATTTCAGCGTTACTAAATCTGGTAACAGAATTGCTGTCAGATATCGATAGCCAGCACTGCTTGTTTCTTGGATAATTTGCAGAAAGCGGGGCTGCTGCTGATCTCCTTGGTGTGCTTTATGAAGGGAAGTGCTGTCTGTGAAAGCTGTAATACATTTTTAGCTACAGTAAAGTCACAGGACGGGGTTGTGAGCCAAAATACGCATTTCTGCACTTAAAACTGCAAAAATTGCATGATTTTTATTCATGTTTTTTTTGTGTAACTGAGCTATATTGTAAGCAGTAACACAAGCAGAACCCAACAACTTCCAGTCTGTGAGGGGTTTCAGCATCCTTGCAAGGTTGATTCCTTGTCTCTACCTGTCTAACTGGCTATTGTGACCTCTTAATGATCTACAGGTACAAATAAAGATCCCTTTGCTGGAATAGGACTGCTGAGTATTAGCAAACCAGGACAGCTGTATTGTGACCCTGCTCCCTTGAAAGTGCATGTGGTACACATGGCACTGGGGTCTCTGTTTAATGGTTTCCTACTGAAGCTTGCCCGGGCTCCACTACACTGGAGACAGAGTCCTTAGTTTAAAACTCATTTTCACATCAGCTGATCCCAAATTATGGAGCTCGACTTTGTGACTAGTGCTAGAATTGTAAGATCTGAACATACCACTTAACACTGTGGGTTCTGGTTTTTCTCCAAATCATGAGATGAGCTGTATAAAGATATCAATGTAATTAGCCAAAAAGGAGAAGCTTGTTGGTTTCGGGTTGAGTTGATCCCTCTTTCTGCAAAGGGAGCAGGAATGGAAGCCCTGGGTGAGCTGGCTGTGTCGGGTGGGTGCTGGGTGGCTTTGTGCCTCCCTGGGGCATCCTTCATCTTCTGCTTGACTTTGTGAGAACCTTAAATTGGGTGAAATGGCAGGAGGAGAGGAAGCTGGGCAAATCCAGATAAGAAAGGATGAAATACATTGATAGAAGTATTAGCAGAGTGAAGGGAGGTCAGAGAGAGTGCAATGGGAATCAAAGCACCTGAAGAATCGCTGCAGTTCTGGCGTGTTCCTTCCTGGAAGATGCTAATCTCACTCCATGTTCCTCTGTAGTAAGCTTTTAGATGTTCATTTCCCTCGTGAAGCGAGGGGCTTGCAAGAAGAAGCCATTATCTGCCCCAGGTGCTGCAGTCAGTAACACCAGCACGGAGAGAAATGGCGCCAGGCAACTGCTCCTCAAAATGGCTGCACGAGTGCATGGCATCGCCTTGGTGAGGGCTGCTCTCCGTCCACCTCTGAAGAGGTTTGTTGCCAGGAGCAACTTGTCTGCACTACTTGGCGACAGGGTAATTGCTCTGCCTGCCGCTCCACTGGAGCTTCTGCAAAGCTCTCCCACTGTAGCTATTAGGGTGGATGTTGATGCTGCAAAATAGGAGGTAGTGCTAGCACAGCTGTGCATCACATACCTCTACTGTTTGCTGCCCTTTCAGTTCTTCTGTCAGTGTCACTTCGCAATGCAGGAGGTGGTACAGAATGGTTGCTGTACCTCTCCTTCGTTAATTCTCTGATGCTTTGAGTGTATGCCTTTGTAGATGCACTTCAGGAAAGGAGGCTGATGCAGACTGGGGGGAATGTTTTTGTTGTACATTTTTAGTAAACTTCCAGGCTCCCGGCACTACTGAAATTTGGTTTCTGTGTGTGAGATAAGGAAGCAAACAGTGTTGGTGTTGGTTCCTGTGTGCAGCCAGCCAGCAAGGTACCAAAGGGATAAGATTTGTTTCCTGATCTCTGCAAGCAGAGCTTCTCCGTTGAGGGATGGGCACTACAGGGCTGAACTGCTCTCATTTTCGTAGGGGAACGTGCTGAGCCCCTACCTTCATCACTGTGCCTTTGGGCAGACTCTGGTAGCCCCAGAGAAACTCAGTGGATATGCAGCCCAGCTGTAACCGTGACACTTCTACACTTGTGAAATGCTTGCTCTGCAGAACAAAGGCTGTGCAATGCAGGCAGTGGGAGTGCTAGCATCTCATTTGTTTCTCTTTGCCACTATATATATCCAGCCTGGTGGGACACTCCAGCACCAATGGTGTGGTTTGTTTGCTGATTCCCTTCAATCCTTGCTTTTGCAGAGCACGCTGAAAATAAAGCTGTTATACAGATCAGTGATGCCCTCTCATTTAATTTTGACCTCTCCTGACCCGAGCTGGATTTGAATCTACAACTGACAGCGCTCAGTATCCCATTACTAATCTCCTGAGCCATCCAGCTCCCCATAAATCTGTAAGTGATATGTTTAACGGAGTGAAGATTAACACAACACTGCCACGGCAGAATGAAGATGCAGCTAGGTCTGGGCCTGGGGCTGTTTCATGTGGCATTGCCCTTCTGTGGGTGGAGCTGGGGACAGCATCTTCCCTGGGACCGCTCTGTTTCATGTTCTGAATTGTGTGCCCGCCTTCTGGGGGCTTTGTTGGCACGGTACGGCAGCTCCTGGTATGCAGAGATGCTGTGTTCTCATGATTTATTCCTGTAGCTCCTCACCCATGGGATGTCACCACCCGAATGCTCTCCCACTGCTGCTATGGGGAGCTGCCTCAGGGTATCTTTGCTCTCGTTATGAGCTTCAAACGGGAGTGCTTTTTTTTCCTGCAAAGTTTGGACAATGCCTGTGGCAGCGAGGGAGAGTGTGCTTGGTCAGGACCCCGTTGTACCTCGGACATTTGGTGTGTGCCAGATGCCCTTGTGAGATTCCTGCTTCGTTAAGAGCCTCTGACGCGGGGAGGAGCTGCAGCTAAAATGCAAATGACAGCATTTCAAAGCTAATTTAATTAAGCTTGTCTGTGCTCTGCAGAAGTAAAATGAGTAGGCTGTGACGGTAGCTTTGAAAAGGCATGTAAAGGTCTATTAAATTAGTTAGAGCACATTAATTTGAACTAGTAGCTTTCTGTTACAGTGCAAGATACCTGAAGGCCAAGAGGGATCACGCTGAGAGAAGGAGGTGTCCTGCTCTTCCCAGCAGGAGTGTTGCAGGAGCATACATCTCATGTTGTATGGCAGAGCTGATTGGCCTGCTGAGGCGGGAGCTAAAATAGCCTAGCTAAAGGAGCAGGGAATTATTCTCCTTAAAGCTTAGCTTTGTGAGAAAAGATGGGAGGAACAGTTTTGTGCTAGCAGTGGAAGTGACACCTTGATTTCTTGGGCACGATGCCTGTCTTGAGCCGGTGACCTCCTTTTCCCACAGTCATTCCCCACCGTAAACACAGCGATGCATGGAACGGAGCTGCAGAGTGTAACACCTCTATTCCCACATCATTTGCGTGCCGTTACGTAAGCAGATGAGTAAATGCAGCCCAGATCCACCAACTGCCACGCAGGCTGCAGAGTGCTGGTGGCACGCCGAGAGTTCCCAAAGCGTTTGGCTCCGCTGTACGACACAGCCAGGCCGTGCAGAGCTTGAGCTCTGTGTGCCACACTGCTGGAGCCGTGAGGAGCTGGATCCTGGAGCCTTCCTTCACGTAAGAGATCCCTTTTTCTGTGGTGTGTGGCAATGGGTGGCTGTGCCTGGTGCATCCTACACGGCTCCACTGACAGCCAGCAGGATCCGGGCTGCAGGGTGCCTGCACTGCTTCCCCGTGTTAGCTGGCAGCATCCCATCCCAGCAGGGGAAGGAGAAGCTGTCAGATCATTTTCAAAAGCCTCTTTTCCTAAATGGCAGGAATCCATGCCAAACGGGAGCGGTGCTTTTGTTGCAAAGAGTTAAAGGCTCTTCTCTACTGCGAGTGGGAGCTGAAAAACGGGTCTTGGGCCGCATGCCAGATCCCATCAGCTCTGCAGAGATGTGCGTGAGGCAGATCAATAATTTAAGGCTACCGTGCAAAAGTAACCTCGTTTTAACTCAGGTCGCTCTGCAGCGCCTGCTCAGACCGGAGTGTTTGTTTTCAGTTATCTTCCAACCCGTTTTTAGCAGCGTAACAAAAATATAGGAGCTTCTCCAGGAGAATTTTGTTAGCTGTGTAGTGTACTGAGGTCGCTCTGTGTAATTTCCCATCTGTCTTAAGTGCTCTGAATTCTCATCCGTCCACGAGGTGAACTGTCACTGTGCTGGTGTTTCTGAAGGGCAGGTCAAGTTGGCAAATGGACGTGGTGGCAGAGGTAACAACGCAATAGCTGCAGAGTCTGCATAACTTCTGGGGAAGGGGAAGTCCTCTGGATTCCCTAATCCCAGGGCAGGTTTGCTGCTTGTCCTGCTGGGACTGCAGTGCTCAGTGAGCATGGCCGACTGATGGGCTTCCAAAGGGACTGAAGAGTTGGGTTCCCTCTCGGATGGGGAAAGCTCCTTATGCCACTGCATCCCAGTGCTGGGCCTTGATGGAAAATGTGAATTGCCTCTGGTAATAGTTTGCTTTCTGAGCCTTGAGAACTTCTGTCTTCCAGGCCTGCAATTAGGAATCCTTTGTTTATAAAACCTCTCCTACACAAGAACTTACGGTGCTGGTGAAAATAATTTCCCTTTAATTAAGCTCCTACATGTCAGACGATGCTATTACCTGTATACTCCTCTGTAGTGGAGTTTAGTGTGGTACACTGAAACCCAGTTCATTCGTCTCCACTGTGCCAGTTGGAACTGGGTTGAATGGAGAACTGGGGAGTGTTGCAGCACAGCTGTTGTATGCCAAGCAATTCATCCGAGAGGTTTGTTTCTGTGCTGTGTTGGGTGCTCGCCTGCCTGTGGCATGGTTTGTGTGAGCAGGGTGTGTGTGTGAGCTCTGTAGGGTCTCACTTTGCTCCCTTGGTGCGTGGGGATGGGCTGCACGGCATGCATCCAGATGTGAGGTGTGCTGATGTGATACAAGGAGCCTTGAGGTCAGGCTGGTGAAAACCATCCAGTTTTCTGAAGAAACGTCCTTATTGTCCTCATGCATGTCTTCAGGTTTCCTGTGCAAGCAGAGCAAACCTGTGTTTGCCTTGGAATAAATGTGGAGTGCTATTTGATTCTAGGCATGTTTTTAGGCTGTAACTCCTGCAAACAGCCCAAAAAAGCAAATGAATTTGGGGTTTTGTGTTCCTTCCTTCCTTTCTACTTCATCAATTCTGTACCTGAGCTGCATGCTGGCTGTCAGCTGCTCAGCTCTAGGCCATCTCACCCTGCTCACACTTTCCATAAGGCACTCTGGGGCTCCATGTGGGGTTGTGGATCCTGCCACTGAAGCTCACGTGCCTCCCACAGGTCCACTTGTGGATCCAAGCCTGCCTGAAGATCACAGGGAATTAATCATGAACTGCATTCAGGCCCTAATTGTTAGCATGCTGCTCGAAGCGCTGACCCGTTTCCCATTTCCTCTGCAAACTCAGTAAGAAGCAAAGCGTGGAGCTGGTGGATTAACTGGCAGCGTATCCAGGTGGCATACTCCCTGCAGTCTCTGCCAGCACGTTGCCTTTGGAGGATGGATGGGGCTTCTGTTACCTTCGAGGAAAGTCAGCCAGAGCTTAGAAGCACAGACCCCATAAACACTATAAAATACAATGAAAAACCTTCCAAACCTTAGAGCATACCCTCTGGAGTGCAGAAAGCTGCGCTGGGGGTTGGGGAACTGAACCAGGGGACTGGTGGGATGCAGCGAAAGGTATTTCTCCTCCATCAGAAACCTGAGCAGGGATTTCTGAGCGATGGAAGTGGGGAGGACTGGAAGCTGAGGACAGGGAGCAGGGTTGGGGGTGCAGGGCAGGGGGGAGGTGGCAGCAGAAGAGATGTGATGGAAACCTTGACCAGAGGGGAGGGCAGAAGGACCTCCTTTATCTTCACTCTCCTTTGTCGGAGCCGACTTGAGTTGCCTTTGTCCAAAATCAATAGGGAGATGAGCCATAAAAACCCTCTCCAAAAACATACGTGCTGCTTGGGTAGTGGAGCTCGGGAGCAATGTTTGCCTGAAGTGCCATGTTTGCCGTGCTGCAGTGATGTACTGGCATCTCCCCGCTGCCCTCTCACGTTGCGTAGCTAATGTGGCTCAACTCAGGCATGAAGGGAATAAATTGCTAAGTGGATAGCTGCACTTGTGCTTTGGCCTCTTTGATTATCACCTATTGTTTGGCTGCCACTCCTCACACCTCAGACTTTTCTTCTTTGTACTCCTCCTTTTGGAGCTCTCTGGTAGTTTTATGTCCTTCTGATATTTTGGCACACGGTGAGCAGACTGGGGACAATCCATTTCCAGGGGATAAATAGTTGAAAAGTCTGGTTGGGAAATGATTCCAGAATAGGCTGGGCAGCCCCACAGCCCTGGGCACTGCAAGGGGAAGACTGCACGTTGCAGAATGCTGTGATGAGATGGAGTGCTGGGGCTGGGGGCTGGCTGAGCATTGTCCTGTTGTCCCACTGTTCCCAGGGCTGTGCTGGGCTGGCAGCCATGGTCACCTCTTCTGGCTCTTATTTGACCAAGTGGAATGCAGCATGAGACTGAATAGCTGTTGCCCCGACTTTTTCTTTTACAACATTTATAAATTACTTTCCTAACCTTCAGATAGGGGTCCGGAGGAGGCCATGAAGATGCTCAGAGGGCTGGAGCACCTCTTGTATGGAGACAGGCTCTGAGAGCTGGGCTGGTTCAGCCTGGAGAAGAGAAAACTGCAGGGAGACCTTACTGCAGCCTGACAATTCTTAAAGGGAACAGTTGAGAGCAACTGAGAGCAACTGTGGACTTGGTCAGATAATGATAGGACAAGGAGGAACGGCTTTAAACTAAAGGAAGGGAGATTTAGGTCAGGTGTTAAGGAGAAAATCTTTACTCAGAGGTGGAGAGGCCTTGGCAGTGCTGCCCAGAGCTGTGGGTGCCCAAGGCCATGGATGGGCCCTCTGCAGCCTGAGCTGGTGGGCAGCCAACCCATGGCAGGGGGGTTGGAACCGAATGGTCTTAAAGATCTCTTCCAATCAACCATCCCGTGTTCCTCCGACATCAGAAATTCTCAGATGAAACACAAAGAAAATACACTGCTGCAAAATACTTGCCTGTTTCTTTTCCCTTATGGCTGTTAAGTGCCCGAATTTAAGGAGCACACACGTGTAAGCTTGTGATCTGCCTGAAGTCAAACCAGAGCGTGGCAGAGCTGGCTAATTGGGCATGGTGCTGGAGGAATGCAGCAAGGTGCTGCGACGGGCACGCATCCACCTGCCAGTAGCTTTGAAGCCCTCGTTGTGCTCATCTCAGAGCAAGTGTCACATCTTCGAAGGGAAATACTATGGGCTTTGATGGAAGATGAGCTGCGACAGATCCGCTTAGTGTAATTTTGAATAAAGGAATCTTATTTTAAATGCAAATGTCTCGCTTGCTTTTACTGAACTGCCGTCTTTAAAAATGATTTGTCTTTTTAAGTATCAAACCAACCTGCTGGCAGGATTGCTAATACGTGTTCTCTTGTAACCAGCTGCACTTACTACAAGGGGGAATCAACATCTTCTCCAAGTGGTTGTGCTAGTTGTTCTGTTGTGCATTTAGGCACCAGTAAGCGTAGCATGGAGTCGGGGTGACTGTGTGTCTCTGGCAGGGCTCTGGTGGCTCACAGCTTGGAGGTGTGGCTCTGATTAAATCAGAAATGCTGGTTTGGACCTCTTTGCACAAAGCATTTTGTCACCTGCTGGTGGTAAGGATAGAAACCATGATGATTTCTGAACAAACAGCCTCTGTCGTGTCTGTCCTGTGGTTTTATCAATACGTATCTGTGTTTTAAGCATAGACATGAGGCTGGGCAACTTCTGCCCAAGTTCTGAGTGCTGGGTCTGGGCTGTGCCACCAGAAGGGAACTCTCAGCACCAGCAAATTCCTCTGGTCCCATTTCTGTTTTTCATAACCCAGCTCTCACCATTTTACACTGATGGACAGCAAGTCTTTGGCAAATATGAATATGGACATTTTTCCTTAAAGGAAAAATGTAGAGGAAGGTAGAGGGAGAGGAAAGAATCAGCTCTCAGTTGACCATCCTTCAGCTTACTGTTTCCTGCAGCAGTAGCTGCTGGCCCAAATGGGAACATGCAGAAAGCATATGCTGCTTCTTGTTTGCCAGCTATAGAAAAGATGCTTTTGGAGAACATGAGATGTCACATCTCTTTAGTCAAAGAAGTACTGTGGTCCCCTTTGCACCAAATGTCCTCATTTGTGGCAAAGCGAAAGCTGTGTTTCAGGTTGCCTGCTAAAGGGGGTCTGTGTGTGATGCTCCTTCTCTTACAAAAGTCTCTGTTTCGTTTTCAGCAAGGGAAGCCCTATGTCTTTGACAGAGTCTTACCTCCCAATACAACCCAGGAACAAGTTTATAATGCCTGTGCCAAGCAGATTGTCAAAGGTAAGTGTTGTCCTTGTTTGTTGCTGTCTTGGGGGGGAGGAAAATGGTGTCTCCCTGTCCACTCAAGCTATTTAAAGACAGGATGCTAAATGTTTAGCTGTCTATATTGGAGCATAGTCTGTTTTTTATTGTTTTTTTTAATGCATTTGTCTTCACCTCAGAGGTTCTGTGTGGTGGCTTGTTCCCAGCGTTCGGTCCTCAGTTTTTCTTTAAAACACACGGTGTTCAAGCAGTGTTCTATGGCAGCACAAAGCTGTATGATGGGTACAGGAGATCTGGGGTCACTCAGAGGTGCGGGAGCAGTGCTGAAGAGCACTACAGCTTTTATTGCAGCAAGCAGTGCTGTGAGCTGAACACTGCCTGTAGGGAGAAAGCCCTGGGCTGAGCTCTCCTGGTACCAGCCCTGGGTTTTGTTCAGGAGGAGGTGGGCTGGCTTCCTGGGAGCCAGCACACATGTAGTCTGGGTGATCAGGGATCAGGACCAGGAGCTAATTATTTGATGTTGTAGAGAGGAAATGAGTCATAAGACTCTCTGAGGGGAGCCTAATTACAGCAGCTCAGACTTCACGTGGGTAAGCCTTTAATGAAAACTGGTGGGACTGGAGTTTGTAGGGTTTGGAAATGTTTCATTCAGATTGCTTACACATAGCTCCACTTCTAGAAGCATTCCAAAGAGTTTCAGTATTCCAGTGCATGCTAATGTTGGACAGTTGGTGTCCAATAATTGTTCTGCCTTTTTTGTGTGCATGATGTCTCACGTGGCTTTTAGAGGCAGCAATCCTGAGTTCCTGTTTCTGGGAAAGTGAGTATAGCAAGAGAAAGAAAACATTGAATTTTCACTTTGAAGCCTAATAAAGTGAAGAATGTGAAAGAGGCTGTGCTGTGGGTACAACATGATTTATTTTGTGGAGATATCAGCTGAGGATGTTACAATGTGAAGCACTATTTAAACCTTGGAGGCTTTATGGGTTGCTTTTCAAGGTTACCATTTGTTATCAGACTTCCATCTCTCTCCTGTGAAGTGGCTGATGGTTTCCTAGTCATTAATGTTATCACCAAAAACGCCAGCTGGCCTAACAGTGTCTAAAACAATGGCTGTCATAACGATGTTGACAGGAAGAACGATCCAAATGAGTTTTCTTAGCTGAAAAAGAAATGGGATTAGGCTTAAAGTAAATAGTAAAGTAAAGTAAATAGCTCACTAATTGAGCCAAAGTATGTCACGTTCTGTACATGAGAAATATTATGAACAAGAAGGTTTTGAGAAGCAGACTGCACGGTGTGGTGCTGGGTGGGCACTAGATGTGCTCCCAAGGGCCACATTTGGCCTTTAAGATTCCAGTTCTGCTCCGTTTCCAGGTCACCAGTGCTCCACAGCTGCTGTGGGCAGTGCTTTACGGTGCCTTACTGGGCAGCACAGTCCTGCTGCTGCCATCAGAGCGATTTTGTGGGTGCCCAGTGCCAGCGTGTCTGTGTTGCCACAATTGAAGCAGTGCTGCTTGCAAGGAAGCACCATCTGGCAGCAGTGCTGGGGCTGAGCTGCACTGCTGGCCAGGGCAGTGAGCGAGGCTGAAAATCCCTGCAGAGAGGGTTCAGCAAGAGATGGAGAAGAGCACTTGGGCTCTCATGTTTGTTATGGGTTACATAAAAACCACAGCTGATTTTTGTGGGATCGCTCCTATTCATCTGTTGTTTTTTTCCACTTGAAGTTCTGGGCAGGCTGGTTGTCTCGGAGCCCGTCTTCTCTTTTTAGTCAGCTGACAGATGGTGAATTAACCATCTTCAGTGGAAAGCCTTTCACCAAAGATCCTCCCTTCTGACAGGCCGACCGCCGAGCATCTGCGAGTGGGTGACTCTCTGGTTTGTATGCTGGGAGATCACAGTCTGTCCCATTGCAGGTCTGGGCCATCTACATACGTGCATGGGGAGATGCAAACAAGATTACGTTTGTCTGTGTAATAATACATAATCTGGGCATGTGCATTTATATACAGGCAATGGGGTGGTCTTCTGAGGAGGCTGATGGGAGCAGTGTGGAGTGAATAGTACTGATCTTTAGGCTGAAGGCTTTTTCTCCTTCAGTAGCTACTACAATAAGTATTACACTTCTATGCAATATGAAAAACATTCTGCCCTGATGGAGGTCTGTTTTCAACAAAGCCTATTCCCATTCGTCTCTCTTCTTTATTTGCTCTCCTGCTTTGCTGACAAGCTCAAAAATTAATGAGGCTCTGAACTGTCGAGCGATACAGTAATAGAAAAAGTATGAGTGTGTTTAACTTCCTCTTTGGTCCAGCATGGTTTAAAATGCAGATAGTTTCATTTTTCTCTTGTCCACATTTCACAGGATAATATTTTGTGTCCTGATTTTTTCTTTTTATTTTACTTTTTCAGGAAAGTGAGAGAGGTGTCAGTAGTTCTGCAGTTCTTCAGTTTAAATTTTGTTATGTTTTCTTTTGGCTTCAACTTACAGTGTGTGTTTCTGACTGACCTTCAACATTTTAGATTTATGAAACACCAATAAGTGCAGATTTAAGATGCTCGTGTCAGGTTTAATTGTTTTCTTCCTCCTTTGCAGATGTTCTTGAAGGCTACAATGGCACAATCTTCGCTTATGGCCAGACGTCATCAGGAAAAACACATACTATGGAGGTACAGTGGCAAAGTTAAATCAGTTGGGTATCAGCATGTGTAGGAACTGTTGAATCATGGCCTGAACCACTGATGAATCACCTGAGGTGAGCACTGAGTCAGCCACAGGAGCACAGGTGAAGGCAATGCACCTGTGTGACTGGAAGTGATGGAGTCTGGCTGCACCTCTCCCAGACCCTATTTAAGGGCTGACCACCACTGAGGAAGGTTCTCCTGTTGGAGATGTCTCCTGTGTGTAGTTTCAGGCAAGCTTTGACTTTCAGTGACAGATGAGCCCTTTCTAATTTATTGGGTGTCTTTATACCATCTGGATAATCCATCCAAAAATATACTGTCCATCCTTGTTATATTGTGTGGGTACTATTCATTCAGGGTATTCACCCTATACAGCAGTAGAGTTTTATGTGCTGTGTGCTTGAACAAAGCAACTAGCTGAAACACCAAGCTGTGAGGGGCTTATAAAGCCAGGCATAGGTGCATTTAGCTTCTAGTGCTTTTTATGCTATCGTATTGTTTTCAATGTGAAGTTTTTTTCCACAGCCCTTGACAGTATCTTGCTAAATTAATGAATAGTGAGTGAAAAGCACCAACTGTAGCCTTTCCATGTTTCTCATGACAGTTTAGTCATGTGTATCTTCATAAAGAAGTGGAGTGAGATTCATTAATCCACAGAGAATACAGTAATAAGGATAGAGTTCCCCTGTGTGTGGGATTGTGAACATTCGTGCCTTGGTTATTGGTCTTCTCATTTGTACTCATCTTCTGGGAGTACCACGCTCACGAGCTGTGGCACAGATGGATGAATTTGATGCGTTTGGAAATTGTTACTTTAGAGGAGGAGAATACCAGCTCCTGGTGACTGAAGTCCTAAGTCTGTTCCTATTTCTGCTACAGGAAATGCCCCAGTGTCTTCCTTCTCTTTTTGTGTGAGTTTTTGTTTTGGTTTGGTTTGCTTTTCCCCTGCTGTTCTGGCAGAGACATTCATACGTTCTATTCCCTTCCTATAGCAGAAGGATTATTCAAGCATTTAATCCTAGCATGGGATTGTTCTGTCAGTACTACACGAGCCGTGTGTGCTTGTCTTAAAGCATTTTGGTTCAACTATGAACTTTCAACAGGAGACCTACAGCAAAGCATTGCTAAATGAAATGAAGGGAAACAAAAAGCTGCCGTTGGTTTAATGGCGTCAGATGGTTTTACTGTGTGATTAACACAGCTGACCTACCTGACCTGAAGGTTAAAGGAGAAGGAAAGCAATATTCTCTTGAGCCAGTGGGCCCTGATGAAATTGCTGTTTAATTGCCACAGTTGCTCCTTTCCTGGAGGATGCAATAACTGATGCCTCGTGTCTTATTAAGTCTGTCCTTGCCTCCTTTGGAGACTAGGGATGGGTAAAATCACTAGCTCAGGCCTCACAGATGGCACAGTGACTGAGTAATCCACCCGCTCTGAATGTAATTACATCAGAATGTCTGCAGGGCTTGAGCGGGTCCTTCCACATGGCATGGGGAAAGATCTCTTAAAGCCAATTTATATTTGGAATTACAAGCTGCGGTGAAGAAAATGACTGTAGAAAACCGTCCATTTTACTTCTGTAATAAAAAAGAAGCTGTCATTTCTAAAGTGGAATCAAGTTTAAATTCAGTTTTAATCCCTCTTTCACTCTGACATCCCCTTGCAATGTTGCTAGAGCATGTCGTAGAGGAAAAAATAGTCTAAAGTTGAAGAAATACTAAATCCTCCGGGGAAAGGTGTGGTGGAGGATTTTCTATGAAATGCAGAATGCTGTCTGGTGTCAGTGTTAGGCTTAGCTGGGGCACGGTGGTGTAATGTAGCCAAGAAGGGCTTTCTGACATCCACTTTTCTCCTGGGCAAATAAACCATTTGTCAAGCTGCAAAGCAGAATAGATATCTCCTTTAAAAATACGTAGATTTTCCAGCAGGTGAAACCAATGAGCTTTGATGTTACAGTGCAGTTTTCAATAGTAAGTCCCTCCAGATTGTAGTTTTGTCAACATCTTAAAGTAAAGCAGCTCTGTCTCAAGTGTTGCTCTTCGCTGTCCTTTGTCCGCTTGCTATGTAGCGTCACAGAATTGTAGGGCTCAGAAGGGATCTCTGGTGTTCATCTAATCCAACCCACAAAAATTAATGTTGTTATTAAAATGAGGCTTTAATGAGCAGAGAACTCTGTCCTGGTGCTCTGGGGGAGCTTACTAACTGCAGTGTCAGTCTGACAGCAGCAGCAGCACTTCTCTCCAAACTCTTTCTGAGGTCACAGACAAATCCATGTTAGTTTTGTCCCTGTGGATTTCTGGTGCATAGCCCACTGTCTCCTTTGTTTTCCCTTCTGATTTGTGCTCTCCATGGAATTCCTGTTTTAATAAAAATAATGAAGTTAAACCAATTATTTTTCAATGGCTTGCTGGCGTTACGGTTTTTAAAGCAGTGAGTGTCATCTTGCTTCACTGCTTCATTGCTATTCTGACAGCACTGACTCAAATAATGAGAAAGCCAAAGCTCACGAAGTTGTAGATGCAGTGATTGAGTTACATGTATGCTTCATCATAGCAATCCACGTAACAATTGAAGGCACTCCTATGGAAATGGAGGTGCTGCTTAGCTCCTTTGTTTCTGATTCTGAGCTGCCGTGCTAGCTGGATCGTGTATCTTACATTGTTTTACAGTGTGGATGTACTGTTGGTTGCATATGGCAGTGGTGAAGAAATGCCAATGAATTTATCCTGGTTTAGGAAAAGCTCCTTTATCCTCTTTGGGAGGACTGTCTGTGTGCAGTAATGCAGGGTGGGTATTCAGCTGGCTTCAATGGGACCCAAGCACTTCTTCAGTGAGGAGGAATGAATGAATAGTGTGAAAATTGTATTCCAGTGTCTGCCCCAAACCAGTGTTGTGTAATGGAGCTAAGCATTGTGCAGTGAAGCCTTTGCTGGCAAGGCAAAACACAGTGCTGGGTTTTGTTCTGAGTGCACACGCATACAGATTTCTCTCCCTTCCATCAGGAATTTATTTAATCACCCTCTTTTCATTTTCTGAAGTAAAACAGCATATTGTACAGCAAGGACTTCCTAGCTTTTGCAAAGCTTCGTAGGTTGTTGTGTATGGTATGGCATTTAACTGCTTCCACTGCAGAAGTTAGTATTACTTATATAACGTGAATAAAATGCTCCTGGTTTAGATGCAGCTGAGTGCTGTTTTACAGGGAAGGCAGTCAGCAAAGCAACTGTTTACTCTCTTTCAGCCTCTTTCTTCTATTCCCCCCACCCCCCAGCATACGTAGTTGAAAAGGAGATACCTCGTATCTGCTTTAAATGTAAGCTGGGAGAGACAGTGTTGGTTCTTCGTGTTAAATCTCTTTCATCCTAGGTTAATGCTTAGAACTGGACTGTCATTTCACCAGCTTTAGCATGAAATGATGTCTAGGAAAACTATTTAAGCTCACTAATAAAGGCCAAGGAATTTGGGAAATGGGTCAGTCAGCCACTAGCATGCATAACTGAAAAACATGTATGTTTATGACTTTCTGCCTGTGTTGCTTAAAATTTCTCGTTGCTTGATAACCTGTAGCAGCTACAGATCAGATCTGAGTTCCCACAATTGAGAACTGCACGGCTACCCTTTATGATTCTTAAAAATTCCCAACCAGTGTTTGGAGTACAGTGCTGATATTGACTGGAGTGCTTGTTACTGAATATTTATGTAGGCCCATTGAAATGTGGGAACAACAATTCAGTATGCTGCAGTCATAAAAGGTTTTTGTTTCAAGTTTATGTTTGTATTCAGGTTTCAATCAGTGCTATCTTTCCTATCTGTGTCTGATTTATTCAAAATGAGAGGAGCAACTGAAATTGCAGTGCAGACAGGGCAGTTGTTTTTATCTCATATTCAGTTCTGCCCGGAATAGAGGAAGGTAGTTGTGCAAATTAACACTGAGAACAGTGGTGTTTGTAAGGCTCTGTTCTCTGGCAGCAGGCCGAGCGAGCTTGAATCAGAATATATCACTCTAATCCCCAAGTTGCCCTTATTGGCAAAAGAGAATTGGGGTGCTTTAAGGTTTCTTGTTCCTGATGTGTTTCCAAATAGCTGATTTTTAACTGGGAGTACCAGGCTGTCATTGGTAAGTTTGTTTTGTTCATGTTTGTTTATCTGTCTCAAATCAGAGAGTGGCAGTGTACGTAGCGGCAGGACAGCATGCATGGCGAGGTGGTGGGAGCTGACAAAACAGATAGGTGCTCTGTGGGGTGAAGAGTGCTAACATGTTGAGTCATCCTGCCATCTTCTATGTGTGTTTGTATCGAGCAAATCCCCACAGAGCAGCAGGCTTGTTTGCAGAGCCCCACTGGATGAAGGTGTGTTTGAACAAGGCTTTCCCTTCTCCCGTGCCTGAGCAACACTTTCCAAGTTACTGTTTGCTTTTGTGACCATAGGGGAAGCTGCACGACCCTCAGCTAATGGGAATCATTCCAAGAATTGCACATGACATCTTTGATCACATCTATTCCATGGATGAGAACCTGGAGTTCCATATAAAGGTAAATGCAGGATGACATGTTATGTAATGGGTCAGCTGAAAGAAGGCAGAGCTGGAGCTCAGAGCTGGATTCTGGTTAGGGCTGCAGGATTTTTCCTTTCCTCTTACCTGTGATTCAAACTGCTTTACTGAGGACATTTATTAGAAATAATCCAGTGCAATTACCAGCCTTTCAGAATGGTTTTTGAGTGTGTTTTCTGCTCAGGCTTCCTAGGCTACGCTTCACTTTGTCTCTTTTACCACAGTTGGTAGGCTAGCCAGGAAATCATGGTAAGAACATGATTATTTCACTGCAGGTTTTTCAATGACTTTTGCCTCAGCCCCTCTAGTTACAGCCATAGATATAACTGATCATCATGGGACTTGAGAGAGTCCTGTTATGTTGTTCCTCTCTCAAGGATAAATTGTGTCCTCTATGATATGAGGGTTGGAAACACAGGAGAGCTGGCATTAGGCAACTTTATGGAAAGATATTTAGAGGTCATTTTTGTCTCAAGAGCTTATGTTTGAGCTCCTTAAGACGGTGGACTCAATTTGAGCAGCTAATATGATTTCTCCCGTCCCTGCTGTGACCCCAAACATATGGTCCCTCAAATTCTGTGAGGGAGCCTTTAATTCCTCTTGTCCATCCCATCTCCTGGGGAGCTCTCAGCCGTGGGGCAGAATCTGCCACTTAGTCCAGCTGGGGCCAGGGCACAGCTTTCTTCTCACTGGATATCAGAAAAATTACCTGTTAAATGGAAGGAAAAATGAGTACTCCTCTGTGACATCCCTCCCCCAAAGCACATTCAATATACCTGGGTGGTATCAGGAAAGCTAAGTAGCTGTCTGTGGGATTTTCCCTTCTCCTGCTGTGACCGGGTGATGCTCTCACACAGTGGGCTCTTCTCCTCTGTCCCTCTCTTGCCTAAAGATTAGAAGATAGTGCTTCTGGGCACGTCCATTTTAATAATCCAGCAGAATACCTCAGAAGCAGTTATGATTTTCTGGAAGGAATAGGTCAGTTCATACTGGGGGCATTTGAGCATACACATGAACAGGCACTGCTACTTGAAGTGCAAACAGAACCAACTTCACTAAGTACAAATAAACCATGTAAATATTTGAGAAGACTGTAGAATTTAAAATGCTGAGATCTTAAGAAGAGGCACCTTTGAATTTTCATGGAAATGTTTTTTGTAGCAGTGACACTGATTTCTTTTCATCATCTGTAAAGCTCCCCTGTCTCTTGCTATTCTGCATGATAGCATTTTGATACTAGCAGATGGGGACCCCCTTGTACAAGACACCAGACGTATTAAATTCCTGTCCCAGCAGAATTTTATCACTCTATAAATCACACTCTGCCACCACTGAGCTGTTTTTGTGGTTTCCTATCCTAGCTGACATCTATGAATATTGTAACAGAAAAGCTGCCTAAGTAGCAGTGAATGAGTGAGTGATTATACAGGGAGCTGTCATTTAGAGAAATGCACGTGCTGTCATTTGGAGCAAGAATATAACCAAACTGTCACACTCTTTTAATAACTAAGCCAGCTGAGAAAACTATTATCAATTTTTTTTTCTCCCTGTCTAATTGAAACCCAATTAGAACTGTGAGGGGAACTTGATATCTCCTGCCTGTGTGGGTCCTCAGGAGTGTGTTAAAAGGATGATACCCAGACTCAGTTCGTGTGCTTTGTTGTGTCAGACTATTGAAATGCCTGGTCCAAAAGGTGGCTTTAAATGCGACACAGGTGAAGAAAATGCCCCAAATTGAAATGCTTCTGTATTTAATAGCAGTTGTCAAAAGTTAAAAAGAAGTAATATGTTGTAAAGTTTGATTTAGGTAAGTCAGGCTTGCGTTACTGGTGTGCTAAACCACGGGCTGTGCTGTCTGATGCCTTTGTGCTGGTGAATATCACTGTGCCTCTCATCAAACTATGCCCTGCAAGTGGTGTAACAGCAGTGGAATGACACTGACCGGGTTACACTGGTTCTGTGTTTTTGTATCCGAAAGCGTGAAGGAGCTGAGATTTGTCTGAAGCTTTTTGTCATACGTTCCTGATGAACCACTGATAAATAGAGGTTGTTGGCATGTAAATAGTTCAAAAGAGAAAGGTGTAATTGAAGCATGTGGTAGATGAGTTTTACTTTCAGTTTGGTGCTTTTCATAAATACAGGTAGAAGCATTTTTAAACTGCCAGACTTTAAATCTGTCTTGCTCATGATTCTTTAATTAGGTTTCCTACTTTGAGATTTATTTGGACAAAATAAGGGACCTACTTGATGGTAAGTTTCACATCTCTTCTACAACTAAGTGATAGTTGGTTTGGTTTGGGACTTTCTTCTCCCTTCAGTATACAAAGGGTTTATTTTTGGGGGTGTTAGTTTTTTTGTTTTGTTTTTGTTTTTTAAGTTATTATTTTTTCCTTCACTTTGCTTCTCTGAGGTGGGATGTTATGAGAGATAACAATTTGTGTGTCTGTATGTGAATGAAAGTAACTCATGCTTTTTGGAATCAGCCTGAAGGCAGAGAAATGTGAATAACAGTAACATCTATTTGAGTTTGGTTTATTTTGGAATTCCCATGAGATCTTCTGATTCTTTTAAAATTTTTGGTGCTTTGAGAAATCCATGTTGTTCTGTCTTGGTCATGCTAAGACAAGAAGTAAAGAAAAACTCATTTCCATAAAGGTAACTATAAAGGAACGGGTACAAGGCCTACAGAAAAATAAATAAAATTTATCTAAAGAAATAGCATTAGTTAATAAGGAGCAGGAAATTACTACGCTCTACATTGACAGATTGACTGCACTCAGAATATTTGCATTTTTCTGTCCTGTCTGTAGTTGACTCATCCTTGCGTGTGGAGTGTTCCTCATGATCTCCATCTTTCTTTCTAGTGTCAAAGACAAACCTTGCTGTACACGAAGATAAAAACAGAGTTCCGTATGTGAAGGTACATGGCAAAGTTGAAGCTCAGCCTTTCATTTCTCTTAGATAACTGACATATACATTCATCTCCTCTTGCATGCCTGTGTGTTTACTGAGATGATTCAACTGAAGTTCAGTGTTGAATGTTCAAGCAGCATTAGATCCTGGATTTAAACGGTTTCCTGAAATATTAATGGGCTTGAATCATTTGTTTGCTTTGTTTTGCTGACTTCAAACATTTACAATGTGTTCTAGTGGTGTTAAATTTTCAGTATTTGTATGTCTGTTTCATGTTGAATATGAAAGAGAACATCTTGAGGAATTTCTTAATACTTTGTCACTGTAGTCTTGCAGTGTTTTAGAACAGATTTGTTGGGCTAGGATTTTGTGTAAACTGCTTGATGACTTCCTGTGCCCTCAATTAGATGCCATATATTTCTTGTGAACATATGTGAGCCCTAATAACATACATATAATATCATTCTGTTTATTCTGACCCTGTACAGGGTAAAAATAATAAAATAGTTCCCTTAGTTATATTGCAGAGGAAGAGGGCTCTGTCTTCTATAAATTGAGTGGGAAAAACTAATTTGGATGTGTAATCTAACCCAAATTATCAGTAGACAAATAAGCTTTGCAGTTCATTATACGCTGAGTGTGAAACTCACTTGTACTTGGAAAATCCTCTCAACCTTTCCCATCAACAGCTGCTGAAAGTTGTACCAAGGCAGGTGTGGGTCACTGTCTTGCTGGTGATCGGGTCAGATATTGGTGATTCTTTTCCTTGTTTGGTCATCCATGCCACAGATTCTTGATGGCATTTGGAGTACTCATTGCTTTTCCAAACTTTCCTCGTGTTTTGTTTCCAGGGTTGTACAGAAAGATTTGTGTCTAGTCCTGAAGAGGTGTTGGATGTCATTGATGAAGGGAAAGCGAACCGCCACGTGGCTGTTACAAGTAGGTGTTCTGTGGGTGCTTCCCTGAGTGTTTGTTGCTTTCTGGTGGCATACACAAAGTAATTTGAGTTATTTATGTGGATGATCTCATCGTGTGCAGATTTCAGTAATTTAAAATTGATAGAGCTGTACTTTTTTTTGTTTTACAGCTTCACTGCATACAACATTTATTGCTTCAATGAGGACTCCTGAATTTAGCACACACAGTTATATAATACCTGTATGTAAAGTTAAAAATACCAATTATTACATATAGCAGAGGTACTTCTAAACTGCATTTAAATGACTCGAAGACCATGTGCAGATATGCTCAAGTCTCAGAGGGATTAATTGACCAAAATCAAAGGCAAAGACTGCAAAGCAATTACTTTTGTTCCACAACAAGTGGCCATCCTTATTGGTTCTTAATGTTTTCTTTTCACTGACTTATTAAGCCTAACATTCTAATCTAGAAAAAGTGGAAGCTGCAATTGTAGCAGCCTGCGTTCTGTTTGCTGCCTGAGTGAAGGAGGATGTTTAATTACATAAGCAATTTCTTTCTGAAACTCTAATCTAAATTGTGCGTTTTTTGCTGAAAACGTTTGCTAAAAAAGTGGGAAACGTTCTCACAGAAGTGCACTGAGACCTGTCCAACTTATTTTTATTGCTTTTTAATTCTCTTTAATTTGTTCACCTTAGAATTCTTTCATTATCCATGATGCTGAACATACATTCTTATTGCAGTTCTATATCAACATGATCAATACATCAATGCATCTAAACAGTGTTTCATGTATCACATGAGATTTTTGCGTGAGTGATGAAGCACAAAAGGAGAGAGCCTTTCTTTCTTTCTGTATCTCCAAAATGCTTCTTATTATATGTTCCATGTTAATCCTTTTAATACTGTTTCTGGTTAAATTTCATTGGTTTGGGGAATAAAACGAACTTTCCTTTAAGAAAAAAGGGAGGAGGGAGAAGACATTTTCCAAGGCTGTCATTTATTAGGATTCTGATTAGTTTAGGTCTTGGTAGGAGACAGTAAGAGCTTGTTCCATAGTCCATGGGTGTGAGATGCTGCTGTCCAGAATAATGAATGAACTCTTATTTTTGAATTTGTTAGCCATTGGGTAGCACTGAACTGTAATTTTTTGTTACTTACACCATGCTTTTAAAATGTGATTCCCGTGCAGATATGAATGAACACAGCTCTAGAAGTCACAGTATCTTTCTTATTAACATTAAACAAGAGAACGTGGAAACTGAGAAGAAACTCAGTGGGAAACTTTACCTGGTAGATTTGGCTGGAAGCGAGAAGGTAATCTTTCTTTGTAAAATGTTCATAGATACTAGTGAGATTACCAAACCAACCACGTGCATGTAAAAATCTCCCTTGGTTGAGGGTAAGCTAGCTTTGTTGTTCTTGAAGAGCATCTTTCTTTGTTGCACTGACTTGCCAGTAGCCGAGCCTGACTGTTGCCTGCTCTCTTTGGTAGGTCAGCAAAACTGGAGCGGAGGGTGCTGTTCTCGATGAAGCTAAAAATATCAATAAGTCTTTGTCTGCTTTAGGCAATGTGATATCTGCCTTGGCAGAAGGAACTGTAAGTAATCCTGTTTTGTGCTGGTTTAGAATAACTTCTTATTTATCTTTCTTTATCGTGCTCCTAAGCAATAAGCTACAGTTTTAAATCAGAAAGAAGGAAGTATTGGCTTTCCAACCACGATCCAATAATGTTTTTAGTATTCTACTGAAGACAGAAATTGTTAGTGATTTCACTTGAGCGGTTATCCGGCGCAATTCATCTTGGCACTGCACTTGAGGACCGTGTGCTTCAAAGTCCATTAATCCTGTCATCGTTGACTCATATTTTCTCTCAATTATGATATTGCTATTTAAAAAAAAAAATTGTTTGTGTATCTTATTTGTATTTTGATTAGAAAACTCACGTTCCGTACCGAGACAGCAAAATGACCCGGATACTTCAGGATTCCCTCGGTGGAAACTGCAGAACCACCATTGTTATATGCTGTTCTCCTTCTATTTTCAATGAAGCAGAAACAAAGTCGACCCTAATGTTTGGACAGCGGTGAGTCCTACTCAGTGTTAAGATAAATAACTCTCATTCGAGCTCTTCCGTGTGTTCTGAACCAGCTGTGCTGAGGGCAGTGACACAGTGAGGCATTTTTAAATGTGGAGGTCATGATTCCTGAAGCTGTTCAAGAAATAGAACTAGAGAACTTGAGAAAACTGTCTCTTTGTTACTGTCTGCATACAGAAAAGAAATGTTAATGTTGGTCAACAGGTGCTCTGCCTCAGAAAGTATGAAGTATTCTCATAGTTCTTGGAAGTTTTGCGGAGAAGATAATGATGTTGGGCTAACTCGGTGGAAAACATTTGATACTCCTCTGTCTATTACTGCTGTTGTTGCTTTTAAGGTCTACCTTCTCCCTGAGTGGCATCTCAATGATTATTATTACGCCCACAAAAAAATATTTCTTTAAACTGTTAATTTAGACAACTGAAGAATGTGGAGGCAGAGTAATGCCGACAGCCTTGATAGATTACCACGATAGCTCTGCACATTTAGAACATCATTAATAATTGAGGAATAAGCATGGATTAAAGAAATGTGGAAGTGGTTGGAAGGGAGATTTTTCTTGTGTATATCATTGGCTGTAGTCACATGAAATGCATTTGTAAAGGTTGCCAAAACAGGTCAGACTCATTATGTAATTACTTTTATTGTAATCAGTGAGACTTGTTGATACTTTGGAGAACTGTTCACTTTTTCTGTAAATTTATTTGCAAAATGGGCAAAGAAAAAACCCAACTAATAATTGTTGGGGAGATTATTTCTTTAACAATTTGACCAATAATTTATCTTTGTCAGGAAATAGGTTGTGTCTTCCTCTTGGTATAAGTTTTGCATTAAAATTGACCCTGCTACGGTGCATTTTATATGAAAAATAAAAATCTTGTATAGCAAAAAAATCTGTCAATCTTATGTTAGTTCATCTCCCCGCTGTGTTTATTGTGAGCTCATCCTTAGCTTTTGATGAAGGGAGATGAGCTCTGCAGTGCATTCACATAAGAGCATGTAAAAATACAGGATGGGCACTGAAGGGCATAGAGATGCAGTTGGTGTAGCCCCTCTTAATGGACAGCTGTGGGGATTAAGGGTGATGCTGTAGGTTAAGGCTGGCAGACAGCTCCACAGTGCTTTCCCCATCTGGCACCGCCAGAAACAGGATTAACTTGTCTGCTGCTGGGATTTGTGAAGGTGAGGAAGGATCTGTGTGCAGTCAGGTAGCTGTACGTAGCCTTGATTCCTCTGAACTCTGCTTCCTGTGGCATGGGAGTAAATAGAAATTGCTAACAACTCTCAGACATAAAGATCTGCAGTTTTTTGTAGATAGCAAAAGCTTAAATGTTTGTGTGGTCCTCAGCTGAGACCTCCACGTGTACAGTTTTCTGACTTCAGATGGTTTCAGACAAGTGTGGATCTTTCACCTCTGTAAAACTGGAGAGCAGTCCCAAAGTTGCTGCTGGCTCCTCCTGTGTAAGGCTGTGGTGAGGTTAGGAAGTGAAGCAGCATTTCATTTGAAGTTGCAGGTAGGTACTGTGATGGGTTTCAGTCTGCAGGCTGTTACACTGAGCTCTGTGTCTGCAGGCAGAGTCTGAAGTAAAAGGAAAGGTGAGCAGTGAAACGTAACAGTTCAAAATTAAGGGATTACAGGGCAGTGGAGTGTGGGTTTGTGTGTGTGGCTGTGGTTTAAATCTCATGAAGGGACTTGCTTTTGGTCTGCAGTGCCTGACCATGCTCCAGGATCTCTGGCAAGGTCTTTGCATGCGTGCTCAGGGAAGTGTGTGTAGAGGCACTCCAGTTTCTGTATTATTATGTTTCTTGGTTTCATTTCTCTTTCCAGTAATTGGTAAAACTTGCCTTTCTGTTTGGAAGGCAAAACAATTTTGAGATCTCCGTTGCATATCCTGGCTGTCAGTGTTCTTTACAAGAGAACTTAGTTTATGGGTAATGTGTTGGTTTGTTTCTGGTTTGGTTTTTTTTGCTTATAAGCTGAAATAGGAGGTCCTGGGAGGCATTTAATTGTGAGGAAGGACATGCAAAGAAGAGGACTGCTGATGTTCCAAACCCGCAGAGAAGCACGCTTGCTGTACACACAGAGTGGTGTTTGTCAGCACTCTGAACAGGAATATTGCTGTCTGTGGGGAATGGTTTCATTTACAGGCCCTTTGGCTATGATATTCCTTTTTTTTATTTGATGTGGCAGTATGAAGGGGTGAATAACATCAAAGGAAAGGTGTGTGGCTCATGGTTGATTATCGGATCCTCCATTATCCCAAGCAATAGAGAAATATCACCTTTAAAGTGTCAGGAGTAAAATTCATCTTCACAGGCCCAGCTGCATACACGTAGGCTCCTCTGTTAGAAGCAAGTTGGTTTATTCTTTCATTTTTTGTGTTTTTATGTTGTCTTTAACTGAAGTACGTGCTTCATCCATCAGCAGTGTAATGCAGTCAATACGTTTTATGGTGTGGCATTTTTTCCCCAGTGCACTTAAGTGAGTAGAAATGCGAGCTGTGCTTTTAGCAGAATATGAGACAATACATAAAAGCCAACCATTAGGCATCTGCACCTTTCAGAAGTACGAGGCTATTTTTAAGTTCTTCTAAGGTAATTAAACTTCTGGCATGTCACAGAGTGCAAGTCACCGGGGCATGGTTTGGAATACGAGGTGCAGGTTTGGAAGCGTTTCCCTGCTGACAAAAGAGAACTGCAGGATTTTGGGTGACTGGGCCATATTTGGGAACTGATTCAGAATCATTAGGTGGAAAGTAGAGCCACGAAGAAAGTAATAAAGATCACGTGCCCTCCCCAGGGGAACATTACCCAGTGTATCTATAGCTGATAGCTGAGGGCAGTTCCTTGCATTGGCATTTCTTTCAGCCCATGCTTTACAAACTGGTGCTCTGTTGTTCCATGAGTTAAAGAGAGGCCAAATTTCTGCTGTGTTTGCTAACACTGGGTTTGTTTGGAGAGGCTCAGGGTGTGAGCAGCGAGGGGCAAAGATCCACAGCTTTCCTCATGCGTTCTGATTTGTTTGCTTCTCCTTTTTAGAAGTGGTTTTGCTAGGGGTGATGCTGTGTGGTGTTTTTCTGCTCATTTTGCATTTTCTGTTGCAGTTGTTTAGGTTCGTCTGGAACTAAGCAGTTTCACAACAGTGAAGTAGCAGTGATTGTTAGCTGGGTTTGAGTTTGGATTCGAGCAGAGCCCTGGTAGCCAGCGGTGACCTGTGGCTCCCCTCCTTCCCACCCCCAGAATGCATTTGAAAATTTGAAGAAGGATAAGTGTCTGTATCTGTGCCTCACTGTGTCCACACCCTTCACATTTGAAATACAGCTAAGCTGTACTGATAGAGTTTAAGCAACAGCCAGGGCAAGCCTGTGGTCAGGTGCTTGTGTGGGATACTGAGCTCTTCATCTCAGGCTACAAAAAACTAAATAGTAAAGTGGTGGCTTTCTTAGCAGAGGAGTAATAACAGGGACTTGTTTTTGTCAGTAATCTAAAGACAGTTTCCAGAGCTTTTCCTTTTAGAAGTAATCTGCAGAGACAGATCCACGCCTGACTGGAGACAGAAAAACGCTATTGAGGCTTTGAGGTAGTAGCACTGCTGAGGTTTTGAGAGGAAATGGAATTGTGGCATTGCATTTCATGAAATAAACTGCAAATGTTTGGTAGTCTCCTTTTGTGTCATAGAAAAAATTCCAGATCCCTATTGTTGCACTGAGACAGGAGTTGCAGAGGAGCTGACACCTATTCTTGTTACGCAGAGCTAAGACCATTAAGAACACAGTCTCTGTGAACCTGGAGCTGACTGCAGAGGAGTGGAAGAAAAAGTACGAGAAGGAAAAAGACAAAAACAAGAGCCTAAAGAATGTTATCCAGCATCTGGAGCTGGAACTGAACAGGTGGAGAAATGGTATGTATGGGAAAGTGGGAATGGGTGGGGTTTCTGTAAGTTATATGTGTTAAACTTGTGCCTAAAATCACTATAGTCATAGCCATGCTAAGCTGTAGTTCACTCTTCTGTGCTTGAGAGCTGTGTGAAGTGGAAGATGTTCCCCTGCCTGTGAGAGGTAAGCCAGACAAATTCCTTGGTGTTTGAAAACTGTACCACAACCACATCCAACTGTGTGGGTGCTGAGTTCATGCTGGGGAGCTCTGGTGCTGCATAGAGCAACAGGGGCTGTGCCATTTGACAGTATTCCAGTGGCTCTTACAAAGCCTCCGTAAGCTTAAAGCAGGGAAATCTAAACTGGAAAAATCTACATGCCTAATCATCACTGCCTGTGTTTATGTAATGTGTGGGAAGTGCCTAGCTGGGAGCATTGTCACAGCACCCAAAGCACACATAGCTCCTTTGGCCACACTGCTGCCTGTTGCTGGCCTCAGACTTGAGAAGCCTGGTCCAGCTCCTCCACGGAGCTCCCAGTGCCCTGCACAGAATGGATAATGCCAAATAGTACAGAAGTCAAGATATTTTACAGATGGTATAGTTAGAAAGATGATGGTGATGGAAAGAGACAATCAAGATAAAGGAGAATGCTTGTCGTCCAGGTCCTATGCTTTGGTGCTTGTAGCAGTTCAGCAGCACGTTACATGCCTCTTGCTTGCCAGCATTCAGTGAAGACCAATATGTGATTTAATTATTAGTCACAAATTGTCTTGCACTTGTCAACTCTGCTGTTGGATAGCACAGATAAAATCTCTATTGTCCATACCTAAAAAAAGATAATGCCTGCACCTTATGGGTGCAAAACTGTCTTACTTTCTTTCACCTCCCTGTGCTGTTTCCTTGCCTTTCCCGTCAGGTAGTTCCCTAATGGATGCTTTCTGCATTTTCTCTGGAGGGTTGGACCACTTTAGCACAGGGGATATTTCCTTTATCCACGCAGTAAAATTGCTATGGAGACAGTGGGTCTGTTGTGCGTGCTGAGGAGCACTGGGAATTGTTGGTACTTTCATGTTCTGTGTTTCATTCTGTGTTAGCTAAATGTGATAATAATTTCCTTCCCATCCTAGGGAGAATTTTTAAGAAAGACCTGTACAAATCCATCCTTTATTCTGTTTAAACATAAAATGCTGCCTCTATTGCTTTGTCTAAATATACACAATGCCTCTTTCCCCTGCATCTGCCTTGCCTTTCTCATCGGTGTCACCAAGCCGTACATTAAATGCATTCAAAATATTATTGACTTCCTGTCTGACCTTCTGGAACAGCATCATTTGGAAGGATATTCTGTCAAAGGGAGGCTCTTTCCAAATGAAATTGTAGCAAAAGATGCATCTTGAGTATAAAATACGAGATAAATGCATAAGTACTTCACCTCTATAGCTCGCTCTGTACATTCAGAAAACAAAGATAAAATTACAGCAGAAGGTGGCTGTGCCCTGTTCTCTCTGAAGGAGGACTTCTGTGCACAATTAGGTTTGTGTCTTACAGTTAGAAGGATGGTTGTCCTCCCAGCATTTGTATTAAATTTATGCTCCCCCTCCTCCTTTCACTTGTAGTCTGAAATACAAAGCTGCTGTGTTCAACACAGCAGCAAAAGGAAAATCTCAAGGTCCTGATTGAGAGGCACCCAACCAATGCTCTGCAGTCCAAGCGTGTTGCTGCCCTGCCTGCCCGCTCCCCTGCTCTGGATGAGCCCATTTTTCTTGCCCTGTTCTACTAAAATGCTAATGAAAAAAAATCATTTCATATTTTCCTCTATGTTAACACTGAATCATTCGCAAGAGGGCAGAAAGTATTTTCACAGTAGCACTTCTGCAGAGTTCTTTGTGCTTGATCCCGTTTCTTCCTTCCAGCTTTAAACTTGCAAAACTAATCTCTGTTTGTTGGACGTGGTTTTTCATGGCCTGTTTCCTTTCTGCTCTGACCTAACCTGCCTCTTTGGTTTTTAATTCATTTGTCCTATTTGCTTGCTTCTGCCATTGCCTACACTTTGTGGGCAGGAGGAACACCCTGTAAAGCTTTTTTGCATCTTTCCATAGAGATGGGAAAATCTGTGCAGAAGGGTTTGAATGTAGCCTTCCCACACCTTCAGCAGTGCACGCAGCATTCAGCAGCTAAGTCTCTCACCAGATTAATGAATGTAGATTCAATTTCTGGCATGAGCAGCCTGCCTGTCCCTCTTCACTGAACTGCAGCAGCCTTGTAATTGGAATGCTCTTAGGTTATCGAGGAGAATACTCCTCAGAGGAAATAATTTTGGAAGAAAATGTGCAGGGATAGCATCGTATCTGGTATGCATAGGCAACATCTGAAAATCGGTCTGTGCTATTTCATTTTAGATGTGACAAGGCAGAATGTGAAGATTGTTTTAAATGCAGCTGTCTTGCCTGTTGTCCTGGTGCTTTAGCAGTTCATTGTGGGGGAGGGGAAGCTAATAAGGCAGTTGGAAATCTGGAGAGGAAGGGACATTTGATTACCTTTAGCTTTAGGCTGGAAGTCTGAATTTTTTTTTTCCTCCTTATTTCCCCTTCTGTTAATCCATGGAGCTAATCCCATGCATAAAGGACCCAAGTGAAAGGGAAGTCAGGAGTTTGGTGCTTTCAGCGTCAGCTATTCAGACTGCTGCAGCATTTGCTCTGCTTGCTTTTCTAACCCTGGAGGTTGCATGGCCAGCTCTCAGCACATAACTTTGCCTGTTACCTTTACTTATGGCAGTTATCCTCTGGCAGACCTGTTCCTATGTCACCCTTCTTTACTTTGCTGCCTGCCCCTCAGCCAGAACTGCCCTGGGATGCCTGTGTTTTTGGGCTCCACTGTCCCCCTGGGGTTGTAGTGACCACAGCTTGTGTACCTGCAGGAGAAGCTGTGCCTGAAGATGAACAGATCAGTGCCAAAGACCAGAAGAACCTGGAGCCATGTGATAACACACCGATCATTGACAACTTCACACCTGTGGTCGCCAGCATCTCAACAGAGGAGAAGCAGAAATATGATGAAGAGATTGCCAGTCTCTACAGGCAGCTGGATGATAAGGTGTGAACACTTTTGTTTTGACTCCATTCTCTGTGTGTAAATGGAAGCCAAAGCCAGGATGGGTGGGTTTTATTTCTGTTACTGATTTTGCATCTTAGTTGTGTAGTTTGAGCTGCTCTTCCTCCTCCTGGCAGAAGGCTCAGCAAATGAACATCATTTTGGTCACAAGAGAAAGAAAATTAATATCTATATATACATACATATAGGTATAATAAAGGGAAACTATATCTTCGTGTTTACTGTATATCAGAATTCTGAAGAAAAAAGCAAAAACAAAACCATCCCTTGGGCCTTTTTTGTTCATCTTGTTCTAGCTGTGAGCACTCTCTGGAGTGCAGGTGGCTTTTTTTGATTTGCACAGCTTGAAGCACATTATTGGCACTTAAAGCTATCAGCAATACATTTACTGAGCACTTGCCATTAATGGCTTTGGCTTGTGCAAAGATAAAGGGTGGAAAAAAAGGCATCCTAATAAACATCGACCGTGATGAATGAGAGCAGCCTAAATGGCTACTTAGCAAAAGTTTTCAGGGCAGCTTTAATGTTGAATCAAAACTTATTTTAATTTTCAAGTGTAATTAGCTGAAAAATACAAATGAAGTACACAAAAAGCCCACTGTTTCTTTTATTGAGCTTGTTTCTTTTATTTGAGCCTTAGTTCTGCCGTGCTGTGGCATGAGGTCTCAGCACAGTCTGTTTGGAAATGGCAAAGCAAGATATTGCTGGCTTCCTTCAAGTAACAGTTAAGGTCTTTAAGAATTCACTGCTTTTCTGGGATGGAGAATACCTACCCTGCAGTACTGTTATAGGTTTTACATCTTGGTCATCAGATGTAGCAGGGCCTGAATTATTCTTGAAGGAAGCAAGAACAGGTCTGCATTTTACCCTACAATATATGTGAAGCATAACTTGGTGAATTACTGCAGCACTGTAGGAAATGAGAAGGTATCTAATCCCCAAAACAAAACCGAAATATCCCCTTTTATAATATTTTGTTACAGTGGAGGCCATTCCTCTATTCTATCAGGAGCTGTTTTAGTATTAGCAAGTGGTTCAATATATTCTACTTGTTAGCCAGACCTGCGATCAGAAATCAATCTGTTAGCAGGGTTGTCAGTGGAACACAAAATATCAGTTGGCTCCACCAGGATAAGAGTCAATTGTTTGCCTTGGTGAGTTCCTTCAGAAGGGTATTAGGACTTGGTGGGCTGCTGTGCTTGGAGTGCCCAAGTTCAGCAGCATCTGTCGCAAATTCTCATTTGGATTTAAGGTTGGCTCTTAGCTGTGAGGTCGCTGTCTCAACAAAGCAGTTGAAATGCTGGTGAAAGTGGATGCCTGATTTGCATTACCTGAGAGTAATTTCTTTATTTTAAACCTGCTCACGTTTTGCTGTGGCATTATTCTTACTAGAAAGGGGGAAATAAGAGCAATCAAATGAGACCTGTGAAGAAAAGCTAAAAGTCTCCAACCCTATTTCATTGCAGGATGACGAAATCAATCAGCAGAGCCAGTTGGCTGAGAAGCTAAAACAACAAATGTTGGATCAAGAGGAGGTAAGGAGGAAAACAACAAAACCAACCAAAACCAACATGCCTTTTGCTTTCGTGACCCTTGTGTAGTGATTCTGTCACAGTTGCTGGCTAAATGTGCTTGTAGTAACTGACTAAAATTCAGCAGGTAGGAGGAACTCATGCTAAAGTTAGGTTTAACTTAGGAATTGCCTAATATCTGCTCAGGAATTTTTTTTTAAGCCTTGCTAACTCCTTGTAAAGCCTACCATCCTAATGGGAAGTGTCACTGGAGATACCAGGAGAGGAGCGTGGCCAATATATTTCACTTCAGAAATGTTTTTTTCAGTATTCCTGTATCCTTTCAGGGCAGTAAGTAGCGAGCAGATCTCCTAGTTTGACAGTATACAAATTGCTGCTGATAATAAATTACTGATGTTCATTATTTTGGCATGAGCAATTAGAGAGAGTACCAGGAGAAATCTGTGAGGCTGAAAAAATCTCTTGTTGTTGCTGGCACAGGTTTGCTCTGGAATCTTGGATTAATCATTTTAGACTTTTTTTTTTCACTCTTTCTATCCGTAAAGGAACGTTAATGCTGTTTTAGATGAGGAAAACAATCACTTAACTTACATTCAGAGTCATTTCCTTATCTGTCATTTGCTTATGGAGATTTGAAGACATGAAGTGGTACTGACGCCAAATTACTGCATTCTCCAAATGTGCTGTGATATTGGGCGAGAAATAATTGGATGCTGTTTATCAAACCGGGAGAAACTGGAGGAAGAGGATTCAGACCATGAATGTTAACCCTGGTGTGGGAGCTCACTTGTCACTTGTGTTCCAAGATACTGATCCATTTTGGTGTGATTTCTGGGATTCTATCCCAGTCTTAGTCGTTATCCAAGCTAGCAGAAAGGACCTCCAAGGTTAGGTATCTTAACAGGGAGAGAACAACATGAAAATGTTGGTTACTTATTGTTCATGACCGATGGGCTTTGGGTTTTTATCCTCACTGATGGATTTACCATTTTTATTTGATCCCATAATGAAGCTCTGTTCACTTCCCACACCTTTCTCGTGATTACTCAGTGCTGCATCCTAGCCATGCCTGTGGCTGTTCACATGTAACACAGTTTGATGTGTTCTCAGCAATGTTATTTTCTGATGTGTGTTATTTAGGCCATCTCTCTTCACCCATCTGTTTTACATTACTCCTCTCATCTAAACCTTATTTTCCCCTCACGGCTTTTCTTGTGAATTGTGTTCTGGGTGATCTGCATTCTTTTCTGTTTCACGTATGTGGGAGCATACTGTAAGCTGGATTATTCCCCAGCTTGTTCTGTTTTCTGTCCTCAGTGTTACTTGTGAGTACACACACATTTTCAATGGCCCAGTCCCTGCCTTACCACTTTTCCCCCATTTTTGCACGTGCTCCTGTCTGGCTTTGCTGTCTTACTGAAATCTCTGCAGGTGGTGTTGTGCCACTTGTTTGGAAGGTTAAACTGGCTGTCTGATTAGCTTGTTTGCCTTGTAGCTTTGGAAGCTAGTAAGGCAGGAATTTTTGTTTTCCCCTTCACAGGAATTGAATAAAATTTGTCAAGGTTCTGTCTTCCACGTGTAAGGTTCACCTGCACTGCAGGGGTGATGTACCCGTTATCTTACATCTCCTGGTTAGCTCCTTGAGATATGTGCTGAGAGCAGCTGCCTCGCTCTGCTTCTCCCTAATGAACCAGAGTACTTTTTTATGGTTGATTAAGCTAGCAGGTTAATTATAAATACAAGGGCTGCCCAGCTGGCATTGTGCTGATATTGATGTCTGCTGGTACCTTTTTGCCACTGGCTCATGCATCACTCTGAGCATTTGGCTTCCAGTGCCTCCACTTGGAGGCTGGGTCTGCAAACTGGTGGTTTCAAATAAAGTCAGGCTCTGTTCTGTTCTCACAAGGACGTGCTGATAACACATCTCTGAAGTGAGGAGCAGGGAGTCTGCGGCGTGAGAAATGAAGCTCAGAAATAGATCTGTAGATCTGTAGCACTCAGGATGGGGGTGCTCCTCACTCCAGAGCAGCTGTCAGCATTAGGCAGGATTCCTTTGTTAGGACTGATCACTGCAGTGTTATGAGGACCTTTTCTAAATCTTGGTCTATTTTGCCACGTTATATCAACAGGAATGTTCTGGGGAGATGTTTATGCTCAAGGTGATATATAACACTTCCCTTTGCTCGGAGTCACAGCGATATTCACATAGAAATTTTCTTAAGTAAATGTAAATAATAGTTCCATCTGTGTTTAGTAGAAAGATTATTTTAAGCTATTTTGTTGTTTAAATATTTACATGCCATCTGGCTTTGGCAATTCAGTGGTTTTTTTCATAACTTGAGTGCACTTCTGAGGCTGCGGCATTACCACGAGATAAATTTCCCTTACATCTGAATCCTCACTTCACCACTTTGGGCCCGTGCCAGAGCCTGAAGCCAGCTTGCTGGTTTCCTATTTTCCATTAGTGCTCTGAGCCAAAAAAAGAAGCGTCTTCTCTGACATTCTCCTTTCAGGTGGTCAGTTTGAGAGCAGTGTTGCTGTCTGCAGGGCTGGGCAGTGATGAGCCATGGGCACTGGGATTGGCTGCACTCATCCTGCTCCTGCCCACAGCCAAGCTTGGTTTGAAAAGGACCTCCAAGATCATCTAGTTTCAACTCCCCTGTGGTGGGCAGGGTCACCAACCACTGGAGGAGGCTGCCCAGAGCCACATCCAGCCTTGCCTTGAGTGCCTCCACAACTGTCATGGTTTTATGATTTTTGGTTCTGGTATTCCACATCATAACATCATGTATTGCATTAAGAGTTAAGGAGCTAATACTCCAGCTCCATAGATCATTGATAATTCCAGGTATACCTGCCTCAGAAGAGAAGAAGAACTACGTTCCCCAGAGGACTTTGCGATGCTTTGTATTTTTACGTGTTTTCCGCTCAGAGGGAACAGATAAAAACCCTCAGCGGTCACGGGACACGCTCTTTCTTTCCTTCGGGATCGACTCAGCAGTGGGTGCTCGCTGCCGTATCGCCTTCAGCGTTAGCGTAAGGCCTTCGGTTTATCGGACACTCTCTCTTGCTCCTTTTATTTGATTCATTAGCCTCAATTCCAATTATATTGTATTATATTCTGTTATTTTGCTTTCTGATATCTTATTTAGTAAATTAGCTTTCCTCCTCAGATCGTTGCCGCTGTTTTGTTTCTAGGCCCATCTCCTTTTTCCCTTTTCCTTTTTCCCTTCCCTTTTCCTGGGGCGTGGGTCCGTGGGTCCCCCGCACCAATCGTCACGGAACCGGGCCGACCCAGCCCGGTAAACCGTTGACAACAACCTCTCCAGGCAACCTGTTCCAGTGCATTACCACCCTCTGAGTGAAAATCATCCTCCTAACATCCAGCTTAAGCCTCCCCTCTTAGATTAAAACCATTCTCCCTTGTTCTATCTCTGTCAACCCAGGTATATTCCCATTTAATACAAGTTGCAAGCATCCACTAGTGTTTCTGAAGTCTGCATTTTCCTTAATTAATACTTTGCCTCAGAAAATATGAGCAACTAATCTGCCATCAGCATCACGCTTCAAATGTTTTCTAAAAATAACCATCATAAGTTTATCAAAATATTCCCCTACCGTCTCAGAGAGCCCTTTCAAAGTTGTGATTCTGTGGTTGTGTTTTACTTTATTGTGTTTTTATTTTTATTTTTTGTCCTTGCTGCAGTCTTGTGTTGTAATAGGATTTGATGAAGATTTTTTCTTGAAGTTTGGAGCCTTCTTTTCTTCAGTTTTGTGGAAACTGCTGATTTTTCTGGTAGAGGAGCAGGATTTCTTCTCTTGCATTGTCTTCTGTACACACATGGCCTGCTCACATTTTGTCTTTCTCTGTCTGTTTTTACCTTTTCAGTGTTATCTTTTAAATGACTTTGTGGGTGATTTATGCTCCTGTCCCATCTGCTTTGCAGCTTTTGGCCTCCACTAGAAGAGATTATGAGAAGATTCAGGAGGAACTCACCCGTCTTCAGATTGAGAACGAAGCAGCAAAGGACGAAGTGAAAGAGGTCCTTCAAGCCCTGGAAGAACTAGCTGTCAATTATGACCAGAAATCCCAAGAAGTGGAGGACAAAACAAGAGCCAACGAGCAGCTGGCTGATGAGCTGGCACAGAAGAGTGTAAGAGCAGTTGGTTTATAGTGCTGCTTCCCTCCTTCCTCCTGACTCTGCATCTCTCCTAAAGATTTCCATAGAGTTTCTCAGATAATTGCTGGCCTGCCCTGTTTTTGGGGAGCTTTCAAATGCTGCTGCCAAGTATGTTTAGTAACTATGTAGTTCGAAGGTTGGAGCAACAGAGTTAGAAGATCTGTACTTGCTGGTGCTACATTCTGTCTTCTGTATTAATAAAAGGATAAGGTAAAGCTAATTCAGAAGCTGCTGTATGAAAGCTGATGGCAGATTGTGGCTCTGTTGCAGCCTCTGTGTTTTGCATACCATGTCAGCTCCTGAACGTGAGAACTGACCATTCTGTGTTTTGCACCAAGAAAGATGTGAAAAGCTGCTGTATTCAAATTGCATCACTTTGTGTTTCTCTGAGCCGTGTGCTCTGGAACAGAGATCTCAGACAGAGTAAGGGAATCTCAGGAAAAAAATGAGCTTTCTTCAGATGTTGTATTGATTGTAAGGCAAAAAATACAATCCGAGAGAAATCAAAACCAGCTTAACTAGGTTGGTCCATCCCTCGCACGTACTGAGGGGGATGTTGTTAAGATGTCTGATTTCATGCATATCTAGCATTATAAGACTTTTTTATCCACTTTAATAAAACAGATTACTATGAAATCCATTTGAAAAAATTGAATTTTATATCCTTCTGTACCTGTTCCTCCGTGATTAACCTTCTTTGACATGTATTATGCAAATAAGATTCTTACAGGATTTACTATGTTTAATAGATCTAAAGTAGCCTTGTTAGCAAGTGAGTTGTGAAAGTGGATTATGGCAAGGTGGAATTGTGTGCTGCTGGAGTAGGCATCAGTGCATGGAGCCAGCAGACACGTCCCAGGAAAATATAAGACAGTATTGTGTAACCTACATATCAGAGAAGAACTGGTGCCCTAACGTGGCACTATTGAAATGCACTGAAGCAGGGAGAAATGAATAGAAGCACAGTTAACTCCCAGCTTCATCTTTGCTGCTTTCTTCAAGCAAAGAGATTTTGGGATGGTGACTTGTTTAGTGGATTTATCACGTACAGAGAAGTTTGGTTTTATTTCGTTCTATGATGTTTCTGTATGGATAGAGAGAATCTGAGGAATGAAAGCTAACTTTTGCTTTTTGATCTTTCCAGACGGTTCTGTCATCAACCCAGAGGGAGCTGGGCCAGTTGCAGGAGCTCAGTAACCACCAGAAGAAGAGAGCTACAGAAATCTTAAACTTGCTGCTTAAAGACCTGGGAGAGATTGGGGGGATCATTGGTACTAACGATGTTAAAACAGTAAGTTGTCTGTCTTTATAGCTTCCCCCAACACATACCTCCTGCCATAAGAAAACAAGGAACACGGAGCGTGTGTGACACAGCAGCCCTTCTCCCAGGGCACTGCTGTTTAAATCCCAGTTAGAGCACAGTGTGAAATGCTGAAGAGATCTTTGTCTGGGTCAGAGATGCACATAATTGTCACACTGATTCTCAGCTCAGTGTTTGGGACCAAACTAATGCAGCCCATCTGTGTGTTGATGCATCTATTAAAGTCTGCTGTCTGAGGCCTGGGCTGGGTTCTCTGCCCAAACAATGCATGTGTAGACCTACACCATAGTTAGCTGTCAGAAGTGAGTATTCC
This sequence comes from Callipepla californica brunnescens, assembly GCA_023055505.1. Taxonomy (NCBI): domain Eukaryota; kingdom Metazoa; phylum Chordata; class Aves; order Galliformes; family Odontophoridae; genus Callipepla; species Callipepla californica. The sequence continues at coordinate 18,940,027 of JALIRH010000010.1, forward strand.
CTGATTCTAAATAATCATTATTGGAGAGATTTGCTTCTAGGTTGCTTCCTTTTTGTTTGAAATTTATCCTAAGACTGCCACATAGGTGAACAATAACAGCTCTTAAATCTAAACTTCTGTAGTGACAGCTGTGCAGGACACCTGAGTGAAGGATGTGGTCTGCATAGAAATTATTTGTTGTTTCTTACCTTTGAACAGTGGCTGCCTTCATCAAAGAGTCCACACTTCTGTGTGTGTTTCTGAGCACAAGATGCTTTAAAAGCATTGATTTCAGCATTAGTAGATCTGTGCTATATGCGCATAAATATTGCTGACAATAGGACAAGATTAACTTTTTTGTATTGGCAAATATCCATCCTAGAGGATTCTTTTCCTCTGAAGTTGGAAGGTAAGAAGGAGGAGTGAAGGTTGTTGAAGTGGTAGAATCCTTGCAATCTGGGTGTAGCTGTAGAAGGTGCAAATTTTGGCCAGCTTTGCTTTGAAATTTGTCTTCTGTCAGGCTCGTGGCTGTATGGATCTGATGGAGAAGGTACATGCTTGCATTGTTATGCTTATAGATGAACACAGTTCTAAACCTCAGAGATTGTGTGGTCATTGCTAAATGGCACTTCTTTGATGGAAATTTTTATGGCCTGTAGCATGTTTCTGGTGATACTAATGTCATCTTATCTAACCATTGAAAAAGCATGTTGGAAGAAAGCAATAAGTAAAACTGGTTTAAAAAAAAAATTCTGTTCTCAAGATGCACGTAACTTACTCTCAGCGCACTCCATTTTTTTTGTGTGTGCATTCAGTCTTCAGTTTTTGAGTGATGGTATTTCTGAACTCTTTACAGTTCAAAGGTAAAGTGAGCATATGCAGCTGGAATGCTTCGGGCTGACTGAGCTCTGTGGATATTCTGCTGGAGCCCCCAGAGGTCAGCAGATGATGAGGAATGCTCTTTCTGCAGAGCACACAGTCCCTGCTGCCTCGTGTTTATGCAGATTCCTGGAGCGCAGGACCAAATGTTGCTAGATGTCACAGCAACCTCTGGTGGCCGTTTTAATAAGAGCTCTAAGAGGAAATCTCTGCAAATGGAGGCTGTTTGATGCACATTTTTATCGCAACTAAGATGTCAGCATTTTACATGGCAGCTGTCAGCGTAAGCGAGGCAAGATTGAAAAGGTTTTAGATGAATAGTTTGAAATCTGTTGGCAATTAGCAGCTTCTCGAAGTATATCTAATTTCAGACCAGACTGAGGGTTTTGGAGGCAGTAACATTTTGTAGGCTATTCGAAGAAGACAGAGCACATGTCGTTGTCTTCCCTTTGCTGCTAGAGAAAAGGGCAACACCTGATGAAATTACTGTCCATACACTCAAAAGGAATCTTTACAGCTCGTCAGTGTGTTATGTGAATTAAGGAGCTGAAGAAAAATCTTGAAGAGAAACACATCTAAATCAGAGGCACAGTGTTAAACAAGGAAGGAAGCGATGTATAAATAGGATGGTATTAATGATTAGAGATGAGGGGGATGAATTTGCTCTTGCCAGGTAAGACTTTCAGGCCAACACCTATCTTGTCTGCTATTGAAGGAGCACAGCTATTCAAGAGCAGGCTTCTTTAAGAAGTACTTTGAGAATGCTCTCCAGCTTTCAGTTGCTTGAAAGAAGGAACGTCTCCTCATCTGGTGACATGAGAAAATTTACGTTCTTGCCATTATGGTGGATTTGATTGCTTTAGATGATGGAGCACATTGTGACAAGTCTTAATTTCTTACTCAAGGCTTATCAATGAAACTTCAGGCCAACAGAGTGGTAGAGCATGTTTAAAGGTGATGTGAAGGTCTGTGGGTGTTCCCCGAGTGTGACTGTGCTCTCACAGAGGTTATCTAGCTCCACGCAACTGTTTCTCTGCAGGGAAGCTGCTTTACATTGATTTCCATAAGAACCACACCTTTTAGATTGCAATCTTCTGTGTGTTTAGTTAGCAGATGTGAACGGGGTGATTGAAGAGGAGTTCACCATGGCACGGCTTTACATCAGCAAGATGAAGTCTGAAGTGAAATCTCTGGTGAACCGCAGCAAGCAGCTGGAGAGTGCCCAGATAGACTCCAACAGGAAGATGAATGCCAGCGAGAGGGAGCTTGCAGCCTGCCAGCTCCTCATTTCACAGGTATGTTTGCTCCTTCCTTGTTCCTTTGAAGCCAGGTTTGATGATTTTCTCAGCCTCCTTCCTCGTGAGATGTGCATGTTAGGAGTGAGAAACAGAATCCAGGGAGAAGCGTTTCTCTTGTCTCCTCTGTTGTTTGTTCCTCTTGTTTTGCATTCCTCCCCCTCAGTGTTTTTCAGCACTTTCTGTGGTAAGATTCTGTCCTCCTGTTGTAGATCTCAAAACGTTTTCAACAGCACAGTAGTGAAAATGCTCTCAGAGAGTTTTCCTCAGCACGTATTTGCCTCTTGTACCTCCACTTAAAAAGCAAACTGACAAAAGAAGCACTGATTGTATGGGTCTCTAACAATACATTTGGAGATCCCCAACATCTGGACTGTCAGTATGTTAACAGATAGCTGCAAATAGTTACCGTGTAAGTTAGAAATCCAGATGGTAGGGAGGCATGGGTGGCATGTTGCAGGCAGTGATGCATGCTGCAGCATTCTGCAGAGAGGGGGCTAACTGCCTCACCGTGCTTCTTTTATTACTGCACACATGAGGTGGAGGAGACAGATGAAGTTTACTCTTGCTAGCAGTTACTCACAGAAAACCTGGAGCATGGATAGCCTCTTGCCCTACAGCAGAATTTCTTTATTCAGGTCTGCAGCTGTGAGCATGCTTCTTAGTATTCAAGGGAGGCTTGAGTCCTGAGGGTATCAGCTGTCCAGAAATGTTAAGTAAAATTATACTTTTCGTGCTGTCTTGAAGTGGACACGGCTACTAAAAGAAGTCATCCCGCCAGTCTGCAGGAGCTTGTGTTAGTAAAGCAGATGGAGTTTTGCCTCGAAAGCAGCTATATGCATGCTTCTGCTGACACAAAGAGGATCAGCAACACAGAGCTGGGAATGCGGGTATCAGCAGTGGGCTGTGGTGTTGGCTTATGCTGCCCCAGTGAAGGAGTGAGTTAAGTGGAAGCCAGCTTGTCTGTCTACATTTGGGGTTGGTGTTTTTCTTCTTAGACCTCCTTCTTAGTTTAGTATTTGATTCACTTATCCATGGCTGTGAAAAGATGCAGGGAAAGAAGTGAGTCTGGAAGGCCACATCCTTCCCCCCATCCTCCCCCTTTGTTAAAATATAACATGGTAATAAAACCAAGCAGAGATACTCTCAAGCAGGTCATCCCCTTGCCTTGCCATTTTGGAAGCATTGCCACTAAGCAGGTGTTGAGGCCCGTCTGATTTTAAGCCTAGGAAGAAGCTAGGTGTTATGCTCAAGGTGTTGCTAGTGGGCATGTACACCTTACCTATGAAGCTAAAATGTGTTGTTGGCTTAATTGAAATCTTAACAACCCATTTATTAGTCTAGGCCTAATTATTGCAGAGAGAAAAGAAATAATTTGATGCAGAAAGATATTCAGTGACAATAGTGATGCTGTTAAAATTGTCACACACATTTCTTTAGCTTCTATCCTTTTTCCTTACATTATACCCAACCTTCTCCTGCTCCTCTGAGTCCTAAGTTTGGTGGTTTCATGCTGATATTGCTGATGTGGATGTGACAGCAAGTATTGTCAGTACCTGGAGCACTTTGCTGAAAGAAATGTTTATGATGCTGATACTTCTTCCTTCTAGGATTCAACTGGAGTAATTTTGTATGGTTGCTAGCATTCTTTTACACCTTGCTGCTCCTTGACTGATCTGCAGCTCCATATTACAACTGAACTATGTATGGGGCCTTTTACGTTGTTAGGTGTCTCAATATGCTTCCCAATTATGATAGTCACGTAACCACAATGGTACTGTGTGAAAAGAGAAGACTTAGAGCTACAGAGTTGCTGGGTTAATGTGATCCTTGAGGTGGTGGGTGACTCGTGTGTGCACTACTGCGTGTACTCAACATCTTTCCTATTCCCTTCGTCTTTAAAGCATGAAGCAAAGATCAAGTCCCTGACAGACTACATGCAAAACATGGAGCAGAAGAGAAGGCAGCTGGAAGAGTCACAGGATTCTCTCAATGAAGAGCTTGCCAAGCTGCGAGCTCAAGGTGCAGTGTTGGTTCTTGTGGTCATCATTTCTTTTAACAACTGTATTTTAGAAGATGCAGTATTGAACAATGTATTCTACGTACGGCTCACCTGACAATGCTGCAGCATTTGATTTTTCAGTCCTACTCTGCTTTTTTTCATACTTGTATCCCCATTGTCACAGAAATACAACTATACAGGTGGGATTTTAGCTCATTTCCCTGGCCCTATGCTCTGCAGCATGAAGTAACAGAGGACCTGATCTCACAGGTCAAGCTCTGATATTACCTGTGGCCTTGGTAGTCCTACAGCACTTCTTATCTGCTTGTGATTCAGAACGCTTCATGTGTTGCACCTGTATGTTACACTTGAGATAAAAACAAGACTAACCCATTCACAGAGTCCAGAGAATCTTAATTTTTCAAAAGAATTGAAAGCTTTGCAAGAAGCTTCACCTTTTACTTTCATGGTGTGAGGGGGAAAACGTACATTAGCAAAACAGCAGCAATCAATCTTGGCAAATCTGTTCTGAAAATTCTTGGCTGTCCATCTCATTTCAGTTATCTCTTTGGAAAGTGCCTTTCCCCATTCCTAAGTTAGGTGTTTCTATTAGGATTGAGCAGAAACGTCTCACCTAGCTGCTCTGTAGGATCCAACTGACCACATTTTTAAGAATTGTTTTTTTTTCCCTTTGAATTCAGTGTGGAATATTTGTATCAAAAGCAGTTTTTCTTGCTTTGCCAAGCTCCTGTTTTACATATAATTACAAAGTAGCCCTAGATTTATTCTGGATCTCTGTACAAGGGATATTCTCTGACTCTGGGAGCAGCAGATGGTGACAGGATTTTTTTTTTTAACATCTGCATGATTTTTTTATTCAACCTTCTCGTCTTCCCACCCCACTCAAAAGAAATGATCTGTCTCTGGAGGCCACCCAGCAGAAAGGGGAAAGGGAGGATCTGTGCAGGCAGAGTCACAGGAGAAGAGGGGAGGTTGGGAAGGTGCTGTGTGGGCCATTAGTAATGGCAGCAGGGTTTGCACAGTGGTCACACGTAGAGTACTGCAAAACCATGGCTGTGTCTGCCCCTCCGGAACAGTCTCTCCCTCATCTTGCTTCCTGCCTTGCAAGCAGCAGTTGTTTTTTTTTAATGGCTTAACATAGAGAGGTTTTATGAGAGGTTGGTTAACTCTCAACTGTCTCTGTCTTCAAACAGAAAAAATGCACGAAGTCAGTTTCAAAGATAAGGAGAAGGAGCACCTGACCCGGCTTCAGGACGCGGAGGAAATGAAGGTACTGTCGTGTGCTGCGGTTTTAAAGCTGATTTCTTGGTGAGATCATTCATTAGCTGATAATTAGAGTGCAATCTTTTCTTCCTGTGCATGTTGTGTGCTTTTAAAAGAACTTTCAGCTTCTGTCAGAATTGCTGGCTTCTGTTAGAAAACTTGGTCTCAGAACTGAGTAACCTTCACAATTTGAAACTGGAGAACTTGCTAGTATTAAGGCTGGTGGCCAGATGAAGGAAAAGTGTAAATTATTGCCTGAATATTTGAGGTGGGTGTCTTCTGAGACCAGGTTGGTTCAGCAGACAAATTCAGAGAGTACAGAGGCTCAGTGCACTGCATTTGCTTGATTGGAGGTGCCTTGGTTCCTCAAATCTTGCAGACAGAGAACTGAAAAATAAGACCCAGCATCCATGGTTAGAAATGGTTTTGTTGTGTATGGCTGAAAAAGGATTCACCTCTGTGTAACTCGAATATTTGCCAGTGAAACTTTGCTGAAGCCAATTTGCTAAGCAGTGCATCAGGTTACTGGGGTTAATATCACTTAGGGGCTAAAATTTAATGAGGAAGAGGCCAGATCGTTTGGCAAGACTATCTCCTAGAAATAATAATGAAATATGGACCTGCTTTCTTATTCCTGTACAATGCAGAGAAGAAATACTAGGAATTGATGTGCTAGTAGTGTTTCTGATGAGATTACAAGTCGTGCAAGAGGAAGAACACAGTTTTACAGGGGTGGTGGTAGAAGCTTGTCAGCTGGAGAATTTTTACCTCTGTTGCAAAAAGTTTAAGTTATTTCTTACATTTGGTGATCCGTAAAAAGCAACCTTAGGTGTGTTACTTGATTTCTGCTTCATGTATGGCTTTGTATTTTGTGCTCTGCAGAAGGCACTGGAGCAGCAGATGGAGAGTCACAGGGAAGCCCATCAGAAGCAGCTGTCCAGACTGAGAGATGAAATTGAAGAGAAGCAGAAAACAATCGATGAAATCAGAGAGTATGTTCACTTGCTGTCACTTTTTGTGTTCCTGTAGTGCTCTGTGACACTAGAGGACTGTTTTTTTAGTTGGTTTTATTATTTTTAATTGATATCTCTGTACTTCAGAGCCTTAAGTAGTATCCCTATGTGCAACAGCAGAACCCCAGTTATTTTGCACTGTGGATTAAAGGGCTGAGTTCTTAATTCTTTAAAACTAGAGAGAAGAAAAGGAAAGAATAATGTTGAAGGTAATGGAAGCTTAGAAGAGAACAGATTTAAAAAAATAAAGGTTTTGAGAGCCTCCTGTAGCTATGTCACAGACTCCAGTGTATCTCATTTTCACATTCATGGTATTTCTTTGTGACACAGGAATATAACTGTTAGATGCACCCCTGCTTGGGAAGGTTTTAAGGTTTGCTTTTTTTTTGACTGTTGTGCTCTTATTTTTGAAGTGTTGGTAAACTCTGAGCAATCCTGATGCAATACTCCTTCTGTCCATATTTACAGTGTGGCTAAATAATAGTAGGGAAGTGAGAAAGCAGAACAGTAAAAATGCAACAATGGAACATCCTTTAAAATAAGACAAACAAGACAGGGGAGTATATGGCTGACTGCTTAATATTCTGATATTTTAAAATAAAAGCTATTGGTTTTCAGGTTCTTTAGTCTTAATTTCTTCCAGAATTTTACTTCTGCTTTTATTTTTTTGCTTAGTTTTGTTTGTGGAGACTGAACTGCATATTTATGGTCTTCAGGACTGAGCTGTTCAGACCTTTTGTGTTTTTTTTTCTTGTCATCCTAGTATGAATCAGAAGCTGCAACTGGAACAAGAGAAGCTGAGTGCTGATTATGATAAATTAAAAATTGAGGACCAGGAGAGAGAAATGAAACTGGAAAAGCTCATGTAAGTCAACAGTTTTCTCACCTGGTGTCCTTGAATCTGGTGTCTGTCAGTGAGTGCACAGGAAGCATCCTAGTGGGAAGCATTCATGTTGAAACATTCACGCTGAAAATAGCACTGCAATAACAAAGCCAATGTGCAGTAGAAATGAGTGATTAACAATTACTCCTTTTTAAAAACTTTCATGTTTCAGGCTTCTTAGTAGTAGATTTGATGCTTGCTGATCACGTGTTTGAGAGCTCCAATTTTATGAAGTATCACAGTGAATCTTAAATCCCCCATTTCTTAACACACAGGAAAAAGAGAATGTTTTTAAAACATTTTTGATTTAACATTTAATGTTGTGATCTTTTTAGACTGCTTAATGATAAGAGGGAACAAGCAAGAGAAGATCTTAAGGGGCTGGAGGAAACAGTGGTATGTCCTGTTCACAAGCTACTGAGGTTTTTTTTTCCCCTATGTTTTTATCACTGATGTGTTACCAAAACACTTGTATTGGTGCTCATAATAATGACTGATTTATATCAGATAAGCTATGTCTGTGTATTGCCCAAATCATGAAGTTTAATTTCAAGTTCTGGGTAAAATGCCTCTGTTGTAGTCTCCTGTGAGTAAGCTATCACTATTGAGGCTGCTGGTACTGTGTTTTGTTGCCCTCCTTCCTTGAAAGCACCTGAAATGACCAGCATACTGAATACAGGGTAGCTACACCCTGCATAACTGCCTCTCACTTGGCCCATGGCGTGGCTTGTAATCTGATATTGTGTGTGCAACATTAGAAGTGCAGTCTAAGATAGACAACTTCAGTCCTGAAGCTGCTGCTTCACAGTTTTGTTGGGAGCTACCTTTTCACCTGTCTGTAAAACATGCCAGCTTTCTCTAGGATCTCACAGGTTGGTCAAAAACATAGCTATTTCAGTAGCATCACGTTTATTTTTGCCAGTAGTGGTAGTGTGGTTGTAAACTCAAACACAGTGCCTTTTCCACTCTGTGTAATGCTTCAGCATTAAGCTTGTGGTGGCCTCTGGATCAGCTGGGGCTCATCACATATGAGAACCAGAAGTCAAACTGTTTGGGTCCTTTCAGCTTTGGCTCCTGATAGCTCCCCAAGCTTTGTTTTTTTATTTTTTAAGCTTCTATAAGTGAGAGAATTGATCAGCCTTTCTGACATGACCTGTGCTCATCAGACTCCTACATTGCTTGCATGTTGTAAAGGCTGTTAACCCTGTACAGCAAATGGTCACAGCAGCTGGAAGTCAGAGTTAGGCAGTATGATGCACTCTGTGTGCAGAAATCCAAGTGTTCTTTTTTAAATTTGAGCAAATATCTTTAAGCTATCTTAATAATGTCAATAAAAATATAATCTAAGTTTTAATTGTGGCTGCTATGGGAAGAAAATAATCAAACAGCAAATAACATGAAAGCTGTTGCCATCGAGGCCAAATGGGATCTCATCCCTTCACTGTTGTACAAGGGGGCATCAGGCTCTGTAGGCACTGGTTGACATTTGGATGGTGATTTTGGGAAGGGATGGAGAACAGTTTCTGTGGGACCACATTTACAGAATAATTCCTAAAGGAGCTGTGTGTATGATGTATGCTTCCTAGGCTGTTCTGTAGTCCATAGAGGAAGCATTCTCTTTTCAGAGAAGAAGATAAGAAATGTGAGTTTAAAAGCTTGTAGTCATGGCTGTGCTCAGTGTGATTAATTTAAATTCCATATGTGAGAAGATAAGTGTGAAGTGGAAAAGCTGAGGTTGCACTTACCATCTTTGGAGTGACAGTTCTCTTCAACACAATTTTGATGAAAATGGCATTGAGGTGAACTTGCTTTCCTAGAAAGTTTCCTTTCCTGCAAGTGATTTAGCATTTTTGCTCTTCTTGGGATGGGCTCAGAGTTGTCCCATCTCTTTTTATGTATTTGGTCTGGAACAAGATCATTATTCTGCTGAGCCCAGGGAATTGATATATAGGAAAAGCTGTGAGAAACCTGGATTTTTGCCAGAGCTTAAAAGGCACTTTAAGATCTTAAGTACCTGTGATTAAGCACTCAGACCCAGTCAATGGAGTTGCTTACACAGTGAATCCAGACTCAGGTAGCCAGACATGTGTAACCATGACCAGTTTGTGAGGCTTGTGGCTTTGGTGTTGCAGACAGCATATGGCGATGCACTGGCAAGAGGAAAAGTGCATGCCCCATGATTCTGTGAGCAGCTTGTTTGTAGGCTGCTTCAACAGCCAACACGTGTACCAGGCAGGAACATCTCTATAAGTCAATCACACTGAAGTCATATTAGCTACATGAATTTGCAGAGGTATTCATGTCTTTATACTTTTTTTAACCCCAGAATATTTACTCTACTGATTTGTTTTCTCATGTAAATTGATTCCAGGCAAGAGAACTTCAGACTCTTCATAACCTACGCAAGCTGTTTGTTCAAGATCTCACCACTCGTGTTAAAAAAGTAAGAGTACACTCTTGTCATCCAAGAGTACCACTCTGCCAATACACTGCAATCCACGTGTGCATATTATTACAAAACAAGATATATTCTTTTTCAGTACCAATGAGTAGTAGCATTAAGACTGTCCTGATGGTTATCCATACTTCGGCTCTTGTTGGATCCTAAGGACAAGTGTTGGTACTTACGTGGACGGATCCAATTCAGTTACTGCATTCTGACAGATGGTATAATGGATACCAGAAATTGCTCAATGTAACTTGCACTAATGCACGCTCCACTGAATGCTGTGACTTTCTTTTTATGGTCCTGGTGGCTGCCCAACCTTTTCCCACCGGAATTATTCTTTGACCAGAGACAAATTTCTTAGCAGAAACTCAGGTGTTTTTAAGTGTTGAATCAGAGTAAAAAGTTACATAAATATTCAAAGGCTTCACAGCACTTCTCAGTTTTTCAGAGTGGCTTTGGGGAAGTGGGTATAACTATTATTTATTTTTTGGAGGTTGAAAAGCCATATTGGATAAAAACATTACCTAGAACTGGAGAAAAGGATATTCTTTTCCCCCTTAGCATCTGTGCTTCTCCTGTTCAGAATCCATACGTTGTTCAGTCAGAATATTTTGTGTGAAGGGCGGTATGGCCCCTAAATATCAAACTTGGACAAGTGAAATAACTCTTCTTAAATTTGAGGCTCTGGAAGGCAAACTTACATTCAAAAATGTCTGAGCTTCCTCTTGAGTTTCTGCATGGTTTTGCTGAACCCTGGAACTCTCTTTGCAGAGTGTTGAACTTGACAGTGACGATGGAGGTGGAAGTGCAGCGCAGAAGCAGAAAATTTCCTTTCTTGAGAACAACCTGGAACAGCTTACTAAGGTTCACAAACAGGTAGGGGCTTCACTTCCTTCCAGTGCCTGTTTTTCTGTTAAATCAAAAGCCATTGTGCCTTAATAGTAATTGCTTCTGAAAATTCACCCATGGGAAGAAACTACAGGTGTAACACTGTTCTCTAGTGTTACAAATCAAGTTTGTTTGTTTTTTTTCCCCGAATTTTATTTTGATATGCTTAAGAGAATAATTTTTGAAGGTAACGTGTAGGTACTGTTTAAGGAAATGGTACCTATAGTTCTCAACTGAAATTGTTGGCATTAGGACTACGCCTACTTACTGGAATGTTGTTGTGGTCTAGCCCTGGCAGGCAGCTCAGAACCTCACAGCCGCTCGCTCACTCAGTGGAATGGAGGAGAGAAGCAGAAAGGTAAAAGTGTGAGAACTTGTGGGTTGAGATAAGGACAGTTTTGTAGGTAAAGCAGAAGTTGCTTGCGCAAGCAAATCTAAGCAAGGAGTGCGCTCAGCTCTTGCCATCAGCAGGTGGATGTTCAGCCACTTCCAGGACAGCAGGGCTTATCACGTGTAAGAGTTCCTTGGGAAGGCATAGGCCATCACACTGAACATCTGTGCCCCCTTCTTCCTCCTTCACCCCAGATTTTATTGCTGGAGATAGAGGTTTTCTGTGCAGCTTAAGGGCTGGTAACTCCCCAGGATGCTGAGGCTGGCTGTTTCTGGGCATGTTGATTTCCATCTCCTCCCTGTTTTTTAAGAGTTTCTGTTTCCTTCGGATGTCTGCTGTTCAGATCAATGAGAGCCCTTCACTGTGGGTGCCAGCCCAACAAGTGGGAGGTGTAGGGGGTCTGCTGTAGGCAAGCACTGGGGTATAGATCAAGGAAAGAACCCTCTGCTTACTTAAAAGTCTAAATACTAATACTGTATGTATATATCTGGGTATATCTATCTCATGAGGTAAAACTGGATCGTTTCTGCCAATAAGTAAGTTTCCACCCTCCTCAAAGATGTCAGAGTCAGTTTTATTGAACTGTATCCCATGTCTCATGCAGAGTACATTGCAGTAGAAGAGGCCCTATCTGGTTTCATTGATGAATACTAACATAACATTCTCCATTGCAGTTTTCTGAAACACTTAGAGACACAGCCATCTCCAAGATTTGCTTTATTTATTCCTGTAGAAATGCCAAAAATGCAAGCAGTGCTGGACTGTGACAAAGAGTCCATTAAGGTTCTATCCATTAAGATGCCTCCTTAACAGATGGCTTAAAGACCTAGTTTCTAAATGTGGAAATCAGGACATGTTAGTAATGTTTTTTTTGTTTCCCTGTATTGCCTTTTCTGCATTCCGTTCATATGTCTGCTGATTTTTATAGCTCTCATTAATGTATATTTACCCATAAACAAGTAAGGAGCTCATGTCTCAGAAGGAACTTAAACAAAAAAATGATGTTGGGCTTGACCTGAATAGGAGATCATCCTGTGCTTGTTCCAAATTAGAACTCTTTGGTAGAACATGTGCTCGACACTTTCAGCAAAAGCACATTGTGACAATTTATTTTTATTTGTTTCAGCTTTGCTTGTGTTTTTCCTTTGGCACTCAGCCTGGACTAGCAGGTGTAAAACATTTTGATTGTGAAACAACGTGTGAATGTTACCGCATGCTGTTGCTCTTTACTGTATTATTTATATGGCAGTGAAACCATTTTCTTCCCTTTACTTCAGAAAGGGCAGTACCATTTGTTTGGGAAGGTTATCTGTTGGCTTTTAGTAACGGTATAATTGCTCTGTAGTAATTTTTTTTTTTTAACCAATAATATGTTTGCATCAGTTTTTTATTTATCTGAACATCAATCCACCTCCTGAGCATGGTTGAACTAGATATTATTCTGATAAGCAACAGAGCTTGTTCAGGTTCATATTTAATCAAGGAAGTCTAAAGTTGCTTAACGTCATCACCATGTTTATAGGCTTTAAAGTGAATTCTTTGCAATGGTTGAGGAACAGAAAGTTTCCATTTTCCCCTAATGCTTGAATAGAGAACAACTAGGTTGTCATGCCAAGGCCATTGGTTGGTGCTGCTAAATGTTGTCTGTAAGCTCTGCTTAAGCACTGTGGTTTTTAAGTAACGTGGTGATCAAGTATCAGTGAAATGCCACACGTGACTGCATCCTGAGAAATGCAGAGTTTCTGGCAGAGTTGCTCTGAGGGTTTGGAAAATGAGTTGTTGCAGTAGTGCCCTACAGTGGCAGGGTTCATCCAGAGCCTTCTCCCTTCAGGGTCATCTGTGAAATCGTGTTCTTTGATCTTCCTGTTGAATTTGGACCAGTAACCAGCACAATTAACGGGAAGATAAAATCATTCTTTGGCATAAGGTTTTTACAGGTGCTTCTGGGGGAGATCTGTTTCTTTCCTTCATGGTGTACAAGTTGTGAAGAGGAATAGTGGTGATTTGTCTCTCCTTGTAAGGTGACCTTTGCTATAATTTCTCATAGGGTATTTTTGAAACCTCTCTTCTTGCAGTTGGTACGTGATAATGCAGATCTTCGTTGTGAGCTTCCTAAGCTGGAAAAACGACTTAGAGCTACGGCAGAGAGAGTTAAGGCCCTGGAGAGTGCACTGAAGGAGGCCAAGGAGAATGCCATGAGAGACCGCAAACGGTACCAGCAGGAGGTGGATCGCATCAAGGAGGCTGTGAGAGCCAAAAACATGGCACGGAGAGCACACTCCGCTCAAATCGGTAAGGACATACTGCTGAGGGCTGAGCAATTGCTCACATCCTTCATAGTTGGTTTGTTTGCTCATTTTTTTAAAGAAAGAGAGCCTTGAAAGCAGGAGTCTGGGGCAAACCTCTGGGTCTGCTTCTCTTCTGTTGCACAAGGAGCTTCAAAGACTTCACTTTTTAATAGACTGTGCCCCACCTGAAGTTTGAAGTGCCTTTGCTATTTAGCTCGGTAAATAAATGGCATAATGGATCTTGTGTGCCATTCTAATGACCTGAAAATGTGTCTCTTTAAATCAGTCTCTCACTTTCTTCCTGCTCCCCTCCCTCTCCCCCTGCCCTGCATGCTCTTGTTCTGCCTTTCAGCCCCTTCCTCTCTTTTTCCCATTAGTACCCCTTTCATTTGTATAGAGTTAAATATTCCTGTATATCTGTGGTACAGTCAGAATCCATGCATACAATCGAGTAGTGTTTAATATAGGACTTTTCAAGAGGAAATTTTTGGAAATGATTTCTTGGAATTGATAAGATAGAAGGATAATGTAGTGCTTGATGATGGTAACGTTGGTGCTTTAACACCTGAGGAGAAAATTAGCATGCAACATTTCCTGCTTTACTCTGCCTCTCCTAAAAAGCCGTTAATAGTTTTGTCTCTGCTTCTTCTGGGTTTACATACCTAGCCATGGTAGGAAATTGGGCTTAGAGAATGCATCAGCAACCACCAAGTCAAGACCATGAGTCTTGAATTCTCTCTGCTATACAGACCTTTGTAGAGATGACGGGCATGGGTGAGATGGTCAGAGGGCTCTGTCACAAACAGAAAAGCGATGTGTTTGTTGTTGGCCAAGGTAAGGGAACACTGTGTTCCTGATCACAGACTAAGCTGACAAGCAGTTTCTCTCCTGCACATGATGGGCTTTGTACTAAAGGAGAAGATGAGGTGAAATCCTGTTGGAAAAGCTAACTGTGTTGTTTGGTTTCCTGCTTTCTCCACAGCCAAGCCCATCCGCCCTGGTCACTACCCAGCGTCTTCTCCAACAGCTGTCCATGCCATCCGAGGGGGAGGGATGTCAAACTCCAGCTACTATCACAGCACCAAATAGATGAGAAGTAAGACCAAAGAAACCTACCCAGCCGTTCTTTCACTGATCGCCACTTCTATTTTGCTTTTAGCAGTCCCACAGTATTATTTTTTTGTCTAGTTTCTGTGGGAGTCTTTTGCCTATGTTTTAACTGAGAAAGTTAGTAATTTAAGTGAGGGTTGCCTTGTTTAGATTACTTTGCAAGCTGCTGCTCAGAGTTTTTTATTTCAGTGACTTATCACTTGAAACTTTTTTTAATAAACTGAAACGCTATGCAAGTCTGAACTGAGATTAGCATGCAGAAGTGTGAAACTCGTGTATTAAAAGCAGAGTTCCAGAGGCTGTTCCATTTTCTACATCCTCTAACACAAATAAGTTTCCTTGTGATACTCTGTAAGGATAAAGACCTCTAGTAAATGACCCTGTGCTAGTAACTAGCACTGTGCCCATGCGGGATCTGCCTGTGGACAGACCACACCTGGGAACTAGGAAGGGTTTTTCCTGGGCGTAGTTCAAAATGGGAAATGTTAGAAGCTGAGAACTTTCATGCTTTAGGTGAGATGTTACCTGAGAGATGCATCCATAGAGTAAATATGCTTCTTCACAAGCATTTAACTTTTCCTTCTGCTCCTGAGCAGCTGTACCTGGAGAGCAGTCTAAGGCAAGGCCTTAAACTGGTAGTAGTACCACTGAGCTCTCTGAATTTGAGTGTCATCATTTGGCAAACTTTGCTTTTGCTGCTTTTGCTCTGTGCTCTTAAGTCAGCTCTCTTCAGCTGAAAATGTAAATATTTTCCTTTATTATGAGCACTTAAGGTTTCTGTGTCTACTCAGAAGCAAAAATCTTGCCTTGGAAAGAAGAGCAATGCAGTCCCATGAGACTGCTTCATTCACCCATCTCTCTAATTATTTCCTCAAATGCTCATTATTTCTGGGGTAGTTTAGATGATAATTTTGTTACAGGCATATTAGGAGTTGGATGGTAGTAAGTGGTTGTGAAAAGCAGCTAGTGGACTGCTAGATTGCCTTTCCAAGCCTGGCTTCTTTCTCCTCCAGAGGATTAATTCTGTTTTATGACTCTTTTTTGATAGTATCTGCTTTCCTTTAGGCATTTGGCATTCTTGGGTGTGTTTTTTCTTTTTCTTTTTCTTTTTTTTTTTTTTTTGAGAATGCTTCGTGTCATGCATGCATGCAAACCATCCATCACATCATTCAGCCTTTTATTGTGTTGTGGGGGGATTGTTTCTGTTCATTGTGTTTTCCGTGAGCCCTGTAGCTGCAAGCAGCATATTTTTGCTGTGGATGAATTAGGGCAAGTCTTTGCTCAGTGCTTTTGTGTGTTAGTTGATTCTGAACTGAAATTTGCTTTTCTACATCATGGGAAATATAGCCAGTATCTACTTCATTGCATTCCCGTGAAAGAGCAAAGGGAAAAGAGTGTGATAAAGAAGCCTATAAATTATTTCTGAACATATATACTAACAGCTGCTCTGTGGGGAAAAAAGCTGCTACCTGCCTAAACTGGGCAGGCCTTTAATGGACCATCTGCTGTGAAATTAATACTGTCAGACTTGAGCAGGCCACACACCAGCTACAGGCACATGTCAAGCAAAAAACTGTAGCCCAACAGAAGTTATTAGTAAAATAAATACGCTTAACACGAGCTGAGTGTGTAACAAAATACGACTCTGGAAGTCAATCAAGAGATGATTGTGGCTCTGGGCAGCCTGGTCTAGTGGTTGGTGACCCTGCCTATGGCAGTGGGCGTTGAAACTAGATGATCTTTGAGGCCCTTTTTCAACCCAGGCTGGTCTATGACTGTATTCAGTGATTGTATGAATAAGGAGCAATCTCATATGTTTTAGATGCTGAGTTTTCTATTTGAGGGAATAAGCAGATTCAGGCCACACCTGGAGCGTGTTGCTGAGTAGCACGTAGGTAATGGGAGTGGAGAAAAATAACTGGAAAGTTGTTAGAAGAAACTGGCTAGACATAGGGGTATAGGGTTTCTGAAAAAACAATAGGGGCAAAAAATATCTGAAAACCAAATGGAAGCCCTACAGGTTGGTATGAAGCCATTAAAAAAATGTCTGTGTGTTTCTTAATGTTGCTTTCCATTTTGTTTTGGTTTCAAACTAGATTTCCTTGCTACTTGAGATTCAGTTTTAGGCTCGGCTGTGTTTGTAGTATCAGACAGCAATCTGAAATGTCGTGCTGCCAGTGCTACTTCAGAGAACCATAATTTCAGGCTTTACATCTTTTTGGTTTCTTTATTCAAAACTCAACTCTAGATACTTTTTTTTTTTTTTTTTGCTCAAATCTAGAAGGATATCTTGAAGATATGGTAAATTAAGACTGGGCAATGCTTAAGGAAGGTCAGTTCTCATCAGCTTCAGTCCTTTGATTAAAAAATATTGTTGGCAGATTGCAGGTATGTGGCTGCCAAATGATGCTGGGAGTATCTTAGTCATCTGAATTCTCAGCTCGATGGGTGAAGGCCCAGGGACTTTAGTTAAGAGTATTAGGAAAGGTACTACTTCTGCAGGGAACATTTTGTACAGGTTATTTTCACAGTATAGTTGAGCAGTCTGACCCCCTGCGATGTTAAATGACGTCGTTCTTCACCTCTACAAGTAGAGCAGAACTTCATCAGTCATTTCACAGTGGTGAAATAAAAACGGTTTTTCTACATAAATGTTTGCTGTCAAATAACACTAACTTTAGAATGATAATTTTATGCCAGGATGAGGAGAAATTTGTCTTCTTTCACTCATCGTTCACAGTGAGGACAGTAGCCATTATTTTTGCTGCTAGACTGGTCAGGAATGGTGAATTATTAACCTGAGCAGAACACCCCATCAATAGCAGCCAATGGATGTTAATAAAACATTGCTGTAAATTGCAAATTGCCAGTAGCCAACTTAAACAAAAGACTCAGAAGGGCAAGGAATGAATCAGTAAGAGAGAATTCCTCAGTGTGTGTTGGTTTTGTTAAACAGGGCAGACCTCAAATACAGTGATGAACTTCAGAGAAAGGGACTTCACGTTGGTGTGGCTGAAAGGATAATTGTGGCAGCATGAGTCCTGATGAGGTAGAAATCCACGCTGAATTGTTTTTCATACTTGAAGTACGTAGGCAGATGTGTGTTGGTACCAATCAGTTCATTTTGAAGTTCTGTCTTTAAATTCCTAACATAGACCTGCTCAGAATCCTTCCTAACATGAACCCTGACTGGAGGCCATGCTCCTGTTCTTCACCTTACTGAGGGAGAGCTGACCTGTGGTGGTGCTGCACTTCTGCAGCTCATCATTTAATAACTGTCTTCAGATGGACCAGAGATCATCTTTACGTTTGCTTTAATTACACCTCACTCCTAACCTAGGGGGCAGAGCTCTGGGACAGGTAGGGCTGAGGTGCAGGGCCAAGGATGATAAGAAATACTCAAGATGCTGTTCAGGTGCTGTATACAAACTTCTAGGTTGGCTATCACTGTATTTGCAACGCTTTTCTCAAGGGTGGCAATTTGAAGAACACTCTCCTAATGTTGATACACCTGTGAGCAAAGTGGCATAGCTGGGTGTGCTCAGGTGCTGCATGGGAACCCAGCACAGGCAGGCACACCAATAGCAGATGCAGGGAGCTAAAGATATGTTGACAAAGCATGTGCTTTCATATTTCAAACCTTGAGTAAGCTGGTTATCTGCCTATCCTGCCCTTCTCGTGTTTGTTCAAACTTGTCTGGTACCTCATTTGAAAAGAGAAGAAGTGAAATGAAGATATGCTAACAATTGCATTAATGCTCCATCATGGCTTACTGAAATTATTAAACCAACTTGTATAGGGTCTCTGTTTGTGGAGCACACTGTGCAAATAAGCTCTTGACAATGTGACTTCCCTTATCCTAAAGTCTTTGGTATGTTCCCAGCACCTCCCCATCCTTGAGTAAGATGAATAACTGTATTTAATCTAGTTTAGATTAATCTAGGCAATAAAATGCATGAATTAATAATCAACTATCCTGGCTGCCTTGAAGATGTTAATGAGGATGATAACAAGGAGGGAGCTACAAGTTCCCATTGCTAAATCAGGGTAAATGAAAAAACACAGATGAGTCCATTCTTTCTAATAACTTGATCTTCAATACCTAAAAATTCTGTTTTAAACACTCATACAAGAAAACATATAATTAAGCAAAACATTGCTCTCTCTACAAGATTTTTGTACTAGCTGCTTAAAAAGACTCATGTGTTGCTTTCCATATGGCTCATAGGTAAAAATTTCAGATGCAATCCAAAATTTTTACTTCCAATTATTTATAATGAACTGCAAATCGACTTTGTACTTAACGACTTACTCTGAACTTCTGAAAGGAATTGTCCTTAGATTAGTGAAAAAGCGGCCTATAAAAGATTGATATTTTCATGTAAAATGGTATTGTCATTTTTTATAATACCTCATCAAGATATTATATAATTATATGTATATATGTATTTTTTATACACTTTATTTATATATATGTGTTTGTATGTGTATAGACATCAGGAATGAACCTTTCTTCCAGGAGACAGTTGCAAAAGAATGGTTTGCCTGGATTTTTAGGCTTCTGTTCCTTTCATGGAATCATAGAGTTGGAAAAGACCTACAAGATCATCCAATGCAACCATTCAGTAGTTTGTTTTATAACATGTTTGCAAACTCGGTTGTGTTTCGGTACTTGTTTATTAAGATACACAAACATCTGTTCTTTGTCTCCTAGGAGTAGAGAGAAAAATCCCATGAAGGGAACAGAAAGATAAAAGGGGGGAAAAAGGACCTTGCTGTTGTGCTTAAGGATGTATTTAGACAAGATGTAACACCGTGTTAGAGGTGGCAAAGAATGACTTTCATCAAGACTGCTGTTTTGTTATGATTGGGCCAATTTGTGGGCTGGAATCTGCCTAAATTCCTCCCTGAGACTTAGTAACTGAGACTCCAATTCCAGGAATTCCTAAAGTGGTGCTTTACACTGATGTTCTTGTGGCCATGTGGTTGCTGTGTATTGAGTTACTTGCCATATTGCATATCTTGCTTTCTGATCTGACACATCCACTAACTATCGTTACCTTTCTTACTCTCTTTCGACAGGTCAGTCCCACTTAGCATGTTACAGACTATCATTAAGCCACTAGTTTCTTTTACCCCCCTCTTCAACCTGATCCACATTCTATTCATCCTGCGCTTCCTACAGCCATCTGCGACGCACTGGCCCTAGGTATTTTGAGCTTCGTTGGATCTCCACGTGTACAGAAGTGTTCAGCTCAACTCTTCTACAGACACTTGTACAATGTATTTAACGTAACCCTCTAAGTACCCACAGGAAGTCTGCCGCCCAGAATGGCACTGACGGCGCTGACCCCTTGGCGCTGGTTGGGTTGAGGCTTCTCCGCTCAGAGCGATGCTTTCGGAGGTCCTCTGTCTCATCAGTAAATCCCGACTTCTGGCATCCAAGAATTAATTATTTGGTGACCAAGTGCCATCGAAGGCAGGTGATTGTGCTCTGTCATGACTGATTATTTCCTGTATAATATACATATTATTTTATATTTTTAAGGGACGAAAATGTGCTGCTACATGGTTTAATTTTACTGCTTACGTTTTTGGAAGTAAATTTCCCCCAAAGAACCGTTTGTAAAATCCTGATTAAAAAAAATCTTTGGACTGTATAAAATAACCTTTCTTGCAGTACCTGGTAAAGATCAGATGGGATGCAGAGAAATCTGTTAGTATAAATCTAGGTTTTCGGATTTTGGTAGTTACATGACTGTATGTGTGATTTGGTCTGCTTGTAGTTCTCCCTACGGTGGTGGGTTTTCCTGGATTGTGTTGCCGAGCATTGTTCCCCACGATGTTTTGAAAGCTTTCAGAATGCTGCAGAGGTCTTGGGAAAGCCAGCTCCACTTCCCACGTGCCTCTGGCAAGCCCTGATCTGCTCGCACCGGAATTCACACGTGGGAGAGGGAATAGTCCCCGACCGGAACAGGCACTCCTTTCCAAAACCAAAAAAAAAAATCCCCCAAAGCCCCAGGCCCTGCCTTGAAGTATACAGGGTCCAAAAGGAGGTGTGGGCTACAAGCTGTCCCTTGCAGACCGAACTGGGGAATGCATCTGTTAAGAGGCGGAGAGCCCACTGCAAGGGGAAAAAGAATGTATTTATTGCTCGTGTAACCATATGCAAGTCATGCTTCTGTGCTCAGAGCCAAGCGTGAGACCACTTGCCTTTCCCAGTGCCAGGCAGAATGTCGGCAGCAAGGGGGCACTGGAATCCTCCTGCAGGTGGAAGTGCTGCTCCTGCTGTGCCACATATCTGTGTCACCGTGTGGCTCCCAGGGCTGAGTCTCCTCCTGCGGGTGTTTGCTCTTAGGCTGAGACAAATAGATATATACTTTTTTCTTTAATTTCTGAATGCATTCAGGTTGACATGAAACTAGTTAGGTGATGGACAGCTTTTTGAAACATTGCGAATTTACTTCAGTTGTTTTGTTTTTTTTCTACTGAAATTACTTAGTTTCTTGCAAAGTAAGTTGGACTTTATTTAACTTTTTTTTTTTTATATATTGCACTATATCTGGGAGCTTTTTTTTTTTTTTTTTTTTTGCGACAGTATTTAATGAAGTTGCAAATTTTGCATGTATTTAATTTATTTTGTATTATCCAGAGTTTTATATTTTTCTTTACGTGCATGTGCACCGCCAGGAAAATGAACTGTGAACATATGCAATCTTTAATAGAGTTACAAATTCAGAACCACTCTGTGCTGTCTCCTCAGCTGCTCGGCACCGAGCTTTCTGCTGTGAACTAATTATCCTCTCCTTTTTGTTGTAAAACGGTCATCTTAAAAAGAAATACCAAACTGTTAATAGCTGCCCGATTTTGTATTGTGGCATCGCCGCTGTTCTGTATTCTGAATTCCAAATGTATCGGGGAGTTGCATTTCAAATGCTGTTTCCCAAGTTCCTTGTGCTGTTGTCATCAGGTGGGCTTTCTTCAGCTTGAGTAATAAGTTAGCTTTGACATCTCTTAATGGCGCTAGTGCTGATCAGCCAGTCAGTTCATCTAGCTAAAGTAATGTTGAGTTTCTCCAAGTTAACTTCTTGTCAAGGCTGTAAGAGGACTCTCTATAACCGAAGCGCTGACAAGATGCATGAGGCTACTCAAGAGGAAACACAGAAGATGCTCCATTGGGAATTATTCAGTCTGTCCGCTGAACTTACTCTGCTCATCGATTCTTGTTTTGTAGCCTATTTCAACGAGGCAATTTTAAGTTTGTACTGTATATTCAACTTTTGTACCATTTCTAAGTCTGATGTATTTTACAGATAGAAATGAAAGGCACGCATCTGCTCTGCAGGGATCAAACCCTGCCTTCTACCATTTCCAGTCCTCGATGCTGTCTTACTTTGCTCTTGGGATGTTGTGTTGTATTTATTCTAGGCTAATTTTCAAGTTGTGGTTTGTATAGCGCAAATGGAACTTCACATCTGAGGCGTCTTGCATGGGACACGCTCTGTTGTAAACACGGTTCACAAATGGAAAATGTACTTCAGATGGAACTCAAGTGCATAGTGTTCTTTTTCTAGGAATAAAAAACTGTTTCACAGGATCACAGAATTGTAGGTGTTGGAAGGGACCACTAGAGATTGAGTCCAACCCCCTGCCAAAGCAGCTCCCTAGACCTAGTTGCACAGGTAGGCATCCAGGTGGGCCTTGAATGTCTCCAGAGAAGGAGACTCCACAACCCCTCCCAGCTGAGCTCCTCTTAATGATATGTTCAAATATCTTGAGTTTGTCCTTGAGTTCATGCTTCGTTGGCTTCTTTTCTTCAAAGCGAGGGAAGTTAAACCTTGGAAGAGCTTGGCTGACACATCTGAGTTTGTGTTTTATTTGATGACTGTGAGGTTATCCTGAAAATACTGAAAAATCAAAGAAGTAAAAAACAACCAAAAAAAACCAAAAACGTCTTTACATCCATGGTTTATGCCAGGAGAACCTAACGAGTAGCTCTTCAACTGAATTTCACAAAGCCCAGTGTTCTGGTAAATGAAGCTTGGAGTCGTAATAAAGAATACAAGTCAAATTGGAATAAATGACCGTTTAAACCAATTGCTCGTGGGGGCTCAAAAAGAAAAGGCCCGATCCAATTTCCAGGAGGAGGAAGACCTGCCAACATGAGGGTGTCAACCAACAGGAGGAGTAAAGGAGTTCATGAGTTGGCAGGATGGTCTTCACCTCCTCTCGCTTTGACTTTCCTCTTTGCTGTGCCTGTATGAACTGAAGCGCAATGGGCAACGTCTGCCGCACGGGATGGGACACCGCTCCACGGCCTCGCTCACGATGATCTCGTGCACTGCAACACTTTGTGAGGTGGGAGAACCGCAGGGGTTGAGGCGCTCTGTAGAATTATACATGTCTAGTTTGTAAAGTGTGTCACGTGTACTGCAGATGTGTATTCTCTGGGCTCTATGTATCTTTACAGTAGTGTTCATTTTAGGAAAAAATAAAGTGTGGGCACCTTTTGCTGGTAACAAGGGGAAATTTTTTTTTTCTTTTGCCATTGCATCAAGCAATGCTGAAATGTATTAATCTCTTGATAGCAGATCTGAACCCTTCTTCCCCCATCCCATGGAGATAAGTATTTTATCTTCGTTCTGAGGTTCTATCGGAGATGGATGGGTGCGCTGGCAGACTGCATGATGTGGAAAATAAACATGACAGCGGAAAATAAAGCTGAACTAAACTTTCCAGTGTGCGTGTTGTGTGACACTGTGTGTTGGTCGTGGGGTATGCTGCTCAGTAGAGCTGCACTGGGGAATATGGTTTGGGAAGTAATACGTGGTGCAGATGGCTTGCTGGGTAGGGATGGTTTTGGGAGGATGGTTGGACTGGATGATCTTGTAGGTCCTTTCCAACCTAATGAATCTATGAAATGAACACAGGGTATTATTGCTTTTTAAAATTGCATTTTCTTCCCATCTATATGGGATCTGCTGAATCAGGGCCTGAGCCACTGATGGATCACCTGAGCTGAGCACTGAGTCAGCCACAGGAGCACAGGTGAAGGCAATGCACCTGTGTGATTGGAAGGGGTGCAGTCTGGGGGAGGTGGAGCCAGACCCCATTGAAGGGCTGACCACCACTGGGGGAAGGAGCTCTGTTTGGAGATTGTGCGCTTGGAGTTTTTTATTGCAAGCCTAGGACATGGGTGAGCATTTCTCTTTATTTTGATTTTCTCTTTTCCCATCACGATAATCTTTCTAATTACACCGTAAAGCATCTCGGCTAACAATACCATTTGGTATAATTCATTCTGTGAACTTCACACCTTACACTATCCTTTTGCAGCACCCTGGGTCGCTATTTCCCTCCGCATGCACTCCTATTAATTTTTACAGGGCAGGGACGTCGCTCTCGCTTCGTACGCAGCGCAGCGGAGTTCAGAAGCCCCCCCATCCCCACCTCCTCCTGTAACCGCGCTCGGGAGCTTCTTAAACCTCTCTGCTATCACCGTGCGACGCTCTCAACCCAAGCGCATCCCCAGGTCGGAACCAACCCCACTCCGGAGGCGGCTGAGCGGGGCCGCGCCCGCGGGGCGGGGCGGGGGCGGCCCCGACGTGGGAAGCGGTGGAGGGTGCGCGCTTTCCGCGCTCGGATCGGCCTCGCGTTGCTCCTCGCGGATGCACCGCGGAGCTGTGCGCGCTGCCCGGCTGCCGTCGGACTCCTATCCGCGCTGAGCTCAGCCGCAGGTGCGTCCGTCGTACCCCGCGTGCTCGGGCGGTCCCGACAGCTGGTAACGCTGCTTTAACCCCCCCTTTCTCCTCGCCGTGCATCGCTCGCTTTAAGCGCTTCCCAGCGTCGTCCTGAGGAGCCCCGTCCTCTGGCTGGCACCTGCTGCTGGGTGCTTGAACCGGCAGCGGGGAAAGGGGTGAGCTGCGTTAGTGAGGGTGGGAGCCTCGTCCTGCAGCCCTGGGAGCTCTGGGGTGGGGGGTCCGCATCACCCAGGCTGTTGTGCTCAGTGATGGAGAAGTTCAGCCTGAAATCCTAACGCGAGTTACGGAGGCTGGAAACTAACGCGCCAGGTAGGAGCAGAGCTTGGCGTGGATCTGTGTATTCGCTCTAAATCTGCCCCACGCGGACGCTGCCCGCGTTGAAAAGGAAATGTAGCAGCCCGTTGGTGTGGCAGTGATCTCATACTGCTCCGCTGGTGCACCTTTAGGCTCTCATCCGCAAAGGCGTGCTGCCCTTCAAGAAGGAAGCAATCATTTGTATCTGAAAAACAGCACAGCGTTCCGGCTTTGCACTGGGAGTACGTTTTGGAGCTGGAAGGGACAGGGCTGGTTCTTAATCTCAGATCTGCGGAGCTGCCTCTGGCAGTGATGAATAACCAGCGCTTCGGGGAAGAGTAATATCCCCTGTGATGCACCTCGCCAATTGGGCAATGTCAGAAACCCAGCGATGGGAAGGAGATTATCTCCCTGACCCCTGCGGATCGTGCCCTGCAGTGCGGTGATTACCCTCCTCGCGGTCTAAACACGCATAAGTGCAGGTGGTAGAAGTTACAGTCATCTAATCCCCTTTTGGGAAAAATGCTGCCCCAGCTTTGTCTCGATGTGAATAAACCTGTTGCGGCAAATTGCGCTCGTTCGGAGCTCAGCTTAATTTGCAGAAATGGAGCTGAAAGCTTCTGGGACAGATGGGGATGTGTGCACGTGGTGGGTGTATCGCTGGAGTCGCTCCCTTGTGCAGCATTCTGCACATCCCCTCTCTGCTTAAAATCTTGCTTGCTCATCTTGATTTTTGCCTTACGCTTCGACTTACTTGAGACCACTTGCAAGAAGTTTTGGTGTCTACGTAGAAGTGAGATGTTAAATGCAAGCTTAAGTGTCAGCGTTCCTTTTCTCAGCTGGTAACAAGCTCAGAAAGTCTGTTTGGGCTGTGATTTCCTATGAGCGGGTTTCTTTTAGCCCCTAGCTTTTGGTGGGTGCTCCATCTCAGTGCTGTTCTCTCACTGGGGCCATCTTTTTGCCCAGAAGTCCACTGTCTCCATCTGTTGTGTCTGGCTCAAGTAACACAACACCTTCCCCAGACTCATCGTTTCAGTGCTTTCTGTAGTGGCTGGCAGACTGCTTGGGGTTATCCTCTGATGGATGCTCTATCTGAGAGCAGAAGGATGGAGAATGTTATCAGATGTCTGATATCAGTTCTGCAGCAGTGCAGCTGCTCCAAGGTCTGATTGCTCGAAGGTGGGTCTATAAGGGCTATAAAGTTAAGCCTACAAGTCAAACATTAAACACAATGCAGATTATCTCAGTTCTTCCCAGACACCAGTGCACTGGGACTACAGTGTATGAGGAGTTTTATTTTAATCTGGGTACCTGGAGATGTGAACCCTTCCTATAGTTCTTTTCAGTATGTGTCTATTAAACTTGTGGAATGCAAGTGGAATCGTACCCCATGGACTGCCCATGGCACAGCTGCCCAGAGAGTGGGGGTCACTGTCCCTGGGGTGCCCCAGAACCGTGGGGATGTGGCACTGAGGGATGTGGGCAGTGGGCACGGTGGGGTGGACTAAGGTTGGACTTGGAGATCCCAGAGGTCTCCAACCGGAATGGTCCTGTGCAGAGATGATGAGCAGATTCACAAGACCACAGCTAGGAAGAACTTACACAAATTGTCTCATGTGGAAAAACTTAAAATAGGTGTTTAAAATGCCACCGAGCTAATCTGCGTGGACTTGAAAATGTCTCCTTGTCTGTGAAGTAGCAGCATGAAGTTAATAATTACAGTATAATTAGACAAGAAGAAAGATGTGTCAAGTGAGGTAGGATTTCTGCCTCATTAGCTGTAGGAAATGAGAGGTTCAGTGTGCAGAACTGATACTTGCCTTTTCCAAAGAGCTGTGTTGGCAGCTGGTTTTGTGCCCCTATACTGCCTTCAGCGTGAGATTTATCGCACTCGTGCTCTTCCAGTTTTTTCCCCCATTCTGGTGAGTGCTGCGTTGCAGCCTGGGGTCAGTCAGCCACAGAGCTGAGGGAAGACGGAATGAAGAGAGATGACAGGATCCAACCTTCCCCTGATTTCTGTTAAATATCACAGCAGCCCTCCTGGGGCCTTCATGCAGTAGCAAATGCTTGAAGAATGCAGTGAGTTTTGAAACAGAGGTCAGCTGCTGACATCAAATCTTTTGAGAAGTCATTACAGAAGTAAAACGGCTGCAGGTATGGAGAATCAACAAGTAACTACCTGCACCACTCTGAGTTGTTTTTAAGGGTTATTTGGTCTTGAAAAGATGTTTTGTGGTGTCCAGACACCTGAAAATATCATTAGACACATGAATATGTTTGTGAACCTCCTTTGTATCCAGCTGTCATGATAGGCTAAGTGAAAGCACAGGTAGGACCTGGGGCTTGGAAGGCTGAGTGA
This sequence comes from Callipepla californica brunnescens, assembly GCA_023055505.1. Lineage (NCBI taxonomy): Eukaryota > Metazoa > Chordata > Aves > Galliformes > Odontophoridae > Callipepla > Callipepla californica. The sequence goes on from JALIRH010000010.1 coordinate 18,966,902, forward strand.
ACTCACTGTGTGCAACTTTGACGCTTAGAGAAATGAGGTCATTTTAGGCAGCATGGAAGGAGAAGGAAGGGCTTCCTTTCTTCACCCTGGGCAGCCCTGCGTTGTTTCTTAGGACAACCCTGACTGAAGCATTCAGAAACGAGAAAACACAGCTAATTCTCATGTTGACTGCAGAGCCTGGGGGTCTTAGGAAGTATGCCCTCTGGGTCTGTTTCAGCTACTTACAAGGGAAACAGAAACATGGGCTATTAAAACCCACCAAGGCTCCTGTTGTTGGCCATCAGTTGGGTGTTCCAAACCAGGTGGGGTTTGGACATTGCAAAGACTTTGCTACAAGTAAGAGTTCGGGATGCTGATGCCTTCCACTGGTGATGATTGACTTCTTACACTGGCACAGTAATATTTCCTAACTTATTTATTTTTACATTATCCATGGTGTTCATATCCTGCCTGAATATGTTTTGCTATGGAATTCTGGGTGTGCCCAAAGACCTCTGCTTCTGTAAAGCTGCTAGCCCTCTAGTTAAGGCTATGTTTTTTGGTTTTTTTTTTAATTTGAAATGTATTGCCTACATTTTCCAGTGTATTTCCCTATTTTGTCAGTTCGCTTTGACCGCGGTGAAGTAAAGATATAGTAAATGGTTTTAAGAAGGGGACGTAATTGCAGGGGAAATGTTTGCTTGTACACTCAGATGCCAAAGCGAAGGGAACTGAGGTCTGCTTTGAGTTGTTGGAGTGTACCCTTAACTAGTTAAATCCATGTTTACAATCTTGCCTGTGGTTAACCATCCCTAGATAAGATCGTGGGCTGTCTTATGTGAGTGCTAGCGTGTAATGGAGTGATGATACGATTCACATTTAAATTACTTTTCCTTGTGCTTTATTCTTTCTATTGTCTTTGGCTTTAAGAGGAGCCGTCTGCATTGTGAGGAATGTTATCAGTTTATTAAGTGACTGCTGCTTACAATAATCTATTGTAGCTGGGAGGGCAATGATTGGCACTCAGTAATCTTACACGGTGCTGTTTTCCTGCAGTGCTTCCGTGTAAGAGACTTTCATGGTTCAGACTAATTCTGATAAAGTGTTAAATCATGTGCCTGGACATATGCAAGATGGGACTTGAAACTTGGCAGTATGTACGCTTCTAAGTCAACACAGCTTAAAAGCAGCCACGGCACATCTAATTGTTGTTCCTGTTCCTTAGATATTACAGAAATGCAAAGCTGTACCTCAATCTGAGCCTTAGTCCCAGTTGTCAGCATACATCTTCAATTTCCACTCATGTTTATCAGCTAAAAGTGGTGCTTCACTGTTTGGGCTATGTCACCTAGCTCATCGTGCTTTCATTCTGAGTATGTTACTGGAGAAATCAGTGTTTGTATGCACGTATATGTGTGTTTGTGTACATAAAGAATTGTTAAGAAGTGCATTGATAGTATTCAATTGGCCAGGCAGATGAGTAGGTTGTCTTCCCCTGGACCAGAGCTTGCTGCAGGATGGTTCTGCAGAACCAAGTTTTGAGAATGATCTTTGAGTTTCCAATATTTTGTGGAGCACAGTTCTTATGTATATCCATTTGAAACCGGATGTTTAGATAAAGGATTTTGTTATGAGCCCATCAAGCATTCAGTTATTCCCCTAAAACCATGGCAGGATCAGGAATTGTGTGAACTGTGGCAAGTATCTTTCATTTTCATCTGTTTATTTGGCCACAGATTGTTTGATCACTTCTTCATAGAACTGTGGAATGGTTGGGTTGGGGGAGACCTCACAGCCCCCAGCCCCACTCCTGCTGTGGGCTGGCTGCCCCCTCACCCACTCAGGGCCCAGAGCACCCACTGCTCAGGGCAGTACCAGGGTCTCGCTGCCTCTGTGTAAAACAATTCCTCCTTATATATAATGTAGATCTCATTTTTGTGGTTTTGTTTTGTTTGTTTGTTTTAGTTTAAAGCCCTTACATCTCTCTTTTGCCTGCAGTAAAAGATGTCTTTCCTATGGAGTGCTTCGTGGCCTTGTATCTTCTGTTAGTGGTGTTGCTGATAAGAAATTTTAATGTCAGCACGATGGGGTGGAGTGGGACATAGCATCAGTGAGAGATGAGCTTTCTGCTTGAGAGGAAATATTTTGCACATAGTGATTGTGGAACCACTTCCAGGCCAACAGTTCCTACTCAGTCTAGAAATAAAGTATTGCATGATGGCTGTAATAATACGATTGTTTGTTTTTGAAGAAGTTGACTGGAATCTGACACACTGGAAATTAGTGGCTTGTGCCTGCAGAGAATATATGTGTGTAGCAACTACTTTGCTAGGATGCTCTTGTGGCACTTGGGTACAGCCTGACTTAAGCTTATTGATTAGTATGAGATCAAGCAATTCAAACTTCATTTTAAGTTACTATAGAAATGGCCACTGGTGAGCCTGGATTTCTAGAGTTGCCTTGTAATCCTGCTGCTCCCTTGCTGCCTTCTCTCTGTATCTTATTCACATTGTGTTTTACTTCTCTCCTCAACTCACATTGTGCTGAAGAGCCTCTATAGCAGCATAACAGATGTGGGGCTGTGCAGGGAGGGCTGTGGATGGGAGATAACTGATTCCCAGTGCCGTGTTCCCACAGCCAACCTGGAAAGAGGTGTGGTTGCCACGAGCAGTAGCAACAAAGGCACGGAGCTGAGGCTGCCTTGTGTTGGTGGCAGCTCATCAAAGAGCCGGGAACATCCATAAAACGAGCAGTGAAATTACTTTGAAAGCTTCGGGTTTACTCATTTTACTACCGCAGGAAAATGCTGGTGATGTGTATGCAGATAAAACACGTTGGTGTCTATACTGAATGTGGTACGTATTCTTTGAAGGAGTAGACAAGGGGAAGTCCCTCCAGTTCTCTTACAATACCTGTGCTCCCCTAAATCAGCTGTTTTCTGCTGGGAGAGTGCTATGACCCTGCTTATCCAGGGTGCTTTAACTGAGCTGTTTCCATGTGAAGGATGCAGTCGTTAATCAACTTCTAAGTCTGCTTGGATGAGGGTTTAACTGTTAATTGCTGCCAAAAAATACCTATGAGTGCCTGAACTGACTTGGCGCAATGCATTTTTCCAGCAACAGCAAGCACTGCACGTTTTCAATGCTCTTCTATAACAGCCACAGAGTGTAAGGCTTCGTCCTGTGGCTAAACCCATGAAAACTCAGAAGTAGTATTAAAAAAATAGCCCCCACAACGATATGGGAATCATGAAGATGCTGCACGAAGCCGTAAACCCGTGTCGGAGAGGTGATGTGCTGCATGCCTAGTGAGTGTCCTCATACCTGGGAATTCACAGCAGCTGCTGCGGACTGTGCTCCACCTGTGGGAAGATGCCTGGAGGCATGCAGGAGAGGCAGGCTGGGGAAATACAGGTTTTCCAACCGTGGCTCTCCTGGAAGTATTTTTTGCACTTTATTCTGGTTTGCTGGTGATGTTTACCTCCACTGAAAATTCAGATGTTTTATATGCCAAAGCCATTGGAATAAAAGAGCTGATAACCAAGACAGAGAGTGGAATGCAGATCTTCTTCCTCGTGGGTGAATGTCTGCTCAGTGTGTGTGTGTGCAGACTCTCTGTCTGCAGGACGGACCTTTGAAGTTCCCTGCAAGCTATATCAGTTTCAGCAGGAGAGATCAGGATAGATCAGGAGAGCTGGCTGGCTGTTGGTCCAAGAAGTGGTGGGCTAAGTGCTGGAAACCATGGAGGGCATTGCCCCAGCTCTCCCCAGGTGAGACAAGGTACCTGCTTCAAACACTTCACCCCTCCCACCAGTATCCCTGCGGGAAGAATGGATCCAGCCTGAGTGCTGCTTGGACTGAACCCCTCAGATGAGTACACGTGCATCCACGTGAACCTGAGCTGGGAGATGGGTGGAGAGGTGCTTGTCCTGCCAGAACAGGCTGTGCCTGCGAGCCATGCCTCACGTGGTCTGGGGATGGGAAACAGAGGTACCTGTGGGGTCCTGGGAGCAGCGGGGAGGAGGGATGTGAGGAAGTGGGGCTTGCATATTTCAGCTGTGTGTGTCATGCGGTTGTTCTTGTGGTTTTTAGAAGCATAGGTGGGCTTTTTTCAGCTTAAACTTAGGGCTTGAGAAAGCTGCTGCTTGATCTGTGCATCAGCCCATCTCATCAAAATAAGCTCAGCTCTCTGGAATTTGGTCACAGACAAAGCTACTGGTCGTGAGTGTATGAGTACAAAAGCCTCACAGTTCGTATCTGATACCAGTTCTATCATGGGAATGGTCCAGGCAGAGTTTGGTTTGGCTTTTTTTCCAACTCCTTGTGATGGCGATGGAAGACTTCATGTGGAAAGACTGTCAGATTGTGCTTCAGTGGGTTGACCTGTCAGTGCAGTGGCCAGTGGTTCAGGGAGCTGAAATGTTTATGCCCTGTTTTGATAGGAAAACCTGAGGCTGCAAATGTGCATCCTGTGATGCAGTACCCAATGCATGAGTGAAGTTCATTGTGCCATTAAATACCAGCATTATTTATCTTTCCTCATCTCCAAAACTTACACTCCATGTATTAATGCACGTAACAGCTTAGAACTTGAAATCCTGTTTCCCTCTGTGACTCGAGTCTTGGGAAAGTAATTTTCTTTAGAAGCAGCAAATGATCGTTTGGCTTATATTAGATCTTCAGCAGCATGCAAGGTTCACCTGTCTTTGCTAAGACCATGGAACTCACTTCTTTTATCAGAGAATCATAGACTTGTGGAATCATTAGGGTTGGAAGAGACCTCTAGGCTCAAGTGCCTTATCTTTGTATTGGACTAATTAAGCCAAGCAGATGCTAATTGTATGTATGAATGTGTTAATGTCAATGGGAAAGCCTGTGGCAGAGAGCTCTGCTGAGCTGGGATTGGAACGAGGGTAGAACATACCTGGGAATTTAGATAAACTTTTGTTTTTATTAATCATCATTTGCTTGTATGTCATACATGGGCACCAGCCCTGAAGGTAAGGAGATGCTATATGGATGTGTTGAGCCTGAGCTTCAGATTCTGCAGTAACTTTCTAGCAGCAGGTAACAGCCAAGAGGGATGCTGCAAAGGGAACTCCGAGCTTCCTGCACCTGACTTGGATCATGCCAGCGCTGTATTCACTATCTTAAAGAAATTACCACAATAAAACACTTTAACGTTCGTCTTAACATAATAAAGGAATGCATTTCTTACAATAAAATATGACTAGACCTGCAGAGGAAATAATAGTCTCTAAATTATTGTCAGACAAAGGCAAACTGCACCTCCTCTTGCACAGTGTCAGCTTTCACATTGCTCAAGCTAAAAGTGCCAGTGAGCATTTTTAAGGGCTTTTTTTCCTTTTTAAATTAACAGGTAAGAAAAATTTTAAGATAGTTATGAGAATCAATCTGTCATCGTTTGTCTTCTCAAGAATGCATGCAATGTTTTGAATTAAAAAAAAAAAAAAAGAGAGAAAAGCATAAGGAGAGGGTTTTGTTGAATGACGTTGATCTTCTTTGGGGTTCTTGTTTGTTTTCCCGCTCGTTAAGCTCCTGACATGGAAAGGGGTTTGAAAAGGCTGACAACTACCACATCAGATGTAGGTTTAGTTATGCCATCAGGTCTAGTTTTATAGTATATACTGGAGTTGATTCTTACAGCAAAAACTCATGTCGGAAAGCATTGCTTTTCTTCTGGATTTCTCCTCACTTGAAGTGCAGCACTCAGTATAACTGCAGATGTATGAAGCAGGTAACACACGTAGTTTCATCTTAATTGTTGAAAACCACTTGATATTCTTGTAACATTCTTGAAAATTGCTTTCTGTTGTTTTAGCCTATAGCAACAATGCTGTTGTGGCTCACAGGAGTGGAATGTATGGACTAATGGAACTGAAATCCATTCTTGAGGACCCAACTGGTTGGTGTCCAACTAAGTGTTCTTAGTGAATGACAGCAACGATAGACCTCAGTGCAACTGGAGGCAGCTGGAGTTTAGTAGGACATTGATTCCTAGCAGCTTCCATTTAGAAGAATATATGAAGTACAGCTTCTTCTCAGGATGACTGTGGTTAATGAGCACTGAGCAAAGAATATGAATCTGTAGTGATAAAATTGTTGTTGGTGACGCTACCTTCCTTCAGTCCTTAAGGAAGCAGTATTGGTCACAGCAGCTGGGAGGGAAGGTTCATGGGACACCCAGGCTCCAGTGGGTGGTCAAATGTAAGAGATTCTGGTATGGTTCACCCACATCTAAATGCATCGTGTTTCAGTGCAGGCTGTCTTTTGCTTTTGTTCTGGCTTGTTCTCTCCAGCTGTGCTTTCACAGTCACCCACTGCCTTGGTTTCCTCATCATTTGTTTCCTTCTGATTCTTACAAGTTGTTGATGATTTATATCATCTGCCTTATATTAAGGGAGATTCATCTTCATTTAGTTTAAGTGGCTAAGAATATCTCTATTGTTTCTTCCACTTTCTTTGGACTCTGGTTTTATGGAAAAGAGCTGACGTCCTCAGAAAGGAATCTCAGCTGTAGTCCTGTGCCAATCTGGTCCATGGGAAATGGTTTCGTTTTGTTATTTGCTTGTATCCCACATCATTACTTTTATTATTACAATTGCTGGAATTGTTACGTTCTTGAGTTCTTGGATATTAACTTCTTTAATTGGGAAGGCCATATTTAGAACTTTCTCTCTGCTTATTTCAAGCACAAGGTTGTACTTTCAATCACTTTTAGATGGTGACTTCAGAGCCTTCCATCCTCTCGATAGATGTAAGGTAAAATGAAGTTTAAATAATATTTTTAATGTAAAAATAGAACTCACTGAGTGGGAGCTCACTGCATGCGTGTGCTTGCTCTTCTCCATGTTATCTTTGATGCCTGCATCCCAGAGAGCTAAATCAAATGTCACCAACTGCTTTCAAGTCATTGTGCCTTTCAGTGAGTGCCTCATTTCTTTTTTTGAATGGACTCTGTAGGCAAGTCCTGCTTTGAAAATGATTACCATAGATGTCTTGTGTACTAACACAGCAAACAACAGATGCAAACACCACTGGAGATTTTCATGCAGTCTTTGAGTTGGACATTCAGACCAAGAAATGCATTTTGCTTCTTTATACAGATTTATCACAAATCCAGCACCTAGCAATCGTTCATTAGATCTGCTGCAATTCCCTGGCAGCCAAAGCCCAATCTAACTAATGACGTTTGTGGAGCTGTCTCCTTTCCTCCATTTTATGCCTTTTCCTTCTGACTTTTGTTTAGGTCTGCTGTTCCACTGAAAATGGTGGCTAAGGAAGGGGGATAAAGTCTTTGGGTCACATTTATTTGGGTATGTTTTATTGTGGGTGAGGACTAGAAGGCATGACCATGCACACAGCTTCTGAGCGTACATCTCCTTTCTTTGTGACTCCTTCATCAAGAAATGGGCTAAATGAGCACAGTGAATGAAGGGAAACTCACAGCCTCCCCAGCTCAGCCTGCCCAGCATCCATCCATGGCCTTGGACACCTCCAGGGTTGGGCACCTACAGCTCTGGGCAGCAGTACCACAACCTAAATCTCCCCTCTTTTAGTTTAAAAGCCGTGTCTCCTTGTCCTTTTCTTGCTTGTGCTTTCTTGCCTTACCTGCCTGAATAGCTTCTGCACCATCTTGCACATGGACTGATGACAACAGCCATGCTCAGCAACGATGTCTCCGGTATAATCAGGTGAGAGTAAGGAGCCTGGGCCTCACAGAGCTGTTTGTTTGAGCCCAGTGACACGACCTGCCATAAATCTGCAGCCATAACCCCACAGGCTTTAGTACAGTGCAGTTTGCATTCATCTGTGTCTAGCATTTATATCACCGAGGTGTCTGAAGGCAGGCAGACCTGCTGAGTATTTATTGATCTATTACCAAAGCACGTGAGGAATGCGAACCAGCTAGCCAGGAACCAGCTCCAAACAGCAGGCAGAGCACCGAGTTTATTTTCAGACAGACTGCTTGGGGGGTGAGGTTCAGAGCTAGCGTTCTGACCACATAAGACACCACGTTGTCTGTCCCTGTGCGGTGTTTGCTTTGCAGCTGTGTAAATGCCTGTGCAAACAGCCACAAAACCTTAAGCTCACACCTTGCCTGGGTGTGCTGTGGCTGGGGGTGCTGCAGGGGCTCCTTATGGCTCAGTCTGCCAGTGGCACAAAACAAGGTGCACTTGGTGTTAGCACACAAAGAGACGCGAGCACTAGGGCTCTGGTTTTTTATATTGTCTTCCAGATCTGAATAAGCAGAGGCTGATGTCATATATCAGTTTTTATTCACGCTCTACAGGGAAGATTGTGTTTAAGGTGACTTTTGGAGTGGAAGATAGGTAGGGTATGTTTGTAAAGAGAAATCTTTAACAAGATGGAACATCCGGATTTCTGCAGGATCTGCTAAGCTTCTGGCCTTTGAAACTGGCGAGCTGGGGAAGGAATTAGACCCACCCTGTCTCAATAAAGTGAGACAGTAAATAAATACTATTTCTGTGTCTTGAATACTGTTTTGATGGTATAACGGAAAAAAAGAAAAGCTTTTGACCTTAAGATATGTCACTTTATGTGTTCTGCCAACCCAAAGCAGTGGGGTTCCCACCTCATTCCCTGGAAGTAAGGATGGATCAATAGGAAAAATGCAAATGCTGCCACCCACCATTACCCAAGGAACCCGTTCTGATTTGCAGCACTACGTGTCCTATTTGCCGTCTCTACAGAAATTACAAAGATGACAGCAAGAGATTATGTGAAAATTAATGCAGTTTCTTAGTTTGTACACGTTAATGCTCTGCCAGCAGTGAACTGTTCAGGAGCCTTGAGAGCTTCCCCACCCTTGTGGGTGGCACGGAGCTATGTCAGGCGTTTTTACTGTCCTTATCACCTCTGTAGTCATGCTGGTTGATGTTGGTAGCATGCCTCTATAATGACAGGTGTTGAAAGGAAAATGAAGAAGCAGAATAAATGCCTGGTGACCTTTTCCTTATCCAATTGGCGAGTTATGCAGATCTCCAGTTGTCACACCTTGTATTTGTGACTCAGAAGTGTGTGGATGAAAGTAACCTTCTCTTAGCTTGGGTAGCAGTTGCTTTCCAGTCAGGAAAAAATGCCTAACACTTTCCTTTGGGTTCATCCACACTTCCATCGCAGCAATCCATCTCTGTGCTGCCAAAACTGTCCTCAGCCTTATATATAACGCCAACAGTGGAGTGATAACAACAATTTTTTATCTCCTTATTGTGCTGGTATAGCACAATCTCCGTATCAATTGCATTGATTCTTCAAGATATAGAAATAATCATGTATGTCCAATATAAATATAAAATGTATCCAAATGGCTCAAAGCATTAAGTCTGGCCTGTGTCGTTATCCCTGTGTAATGAATGTATCTAGTAGTTGGGACTTGTATTTTACCTGAAGAATAAGCAGCTTTAACTAATCTTTGATATTTATTCTTTTTTGTTTTTTTCAGATTAATAGAATAATACATTAAAAAGAAAAAAAAAAGAAAAAAAGATGGTTTTATTTTCCCCAATTATGACAGTTAAGAAATAAATTTGAAATTCATCTCACCCAGAAAAGCCACTTCTCTGTCTATTCTGGCTTCAACACCTTGGAATGAGATAACAGTATCTCTACCAACCGTGGAAATAAAATACGTGTTCGGTGTATGAATCTCTAAGCCTTTTGTTGTCCAGCAAAATATCTTTGATTCCATATTACCAGTGTTCTGGATATGGAAAATGCATTGGTGTGAAGCATGAGACTCGTGGCTTTGTTTTGGGTGTACTGGAGGCCTTAATGCCATCATCTAGAAAAATCCCAAACCAAAACTTCTGCTTAATTTATCACCTGCATAACTTTGTGTCACAAAGCCCTGGCTTTTCTTAATCAAACTCTTAACTAGTTTTAACCTTCTTTGGCATGCAGTACTGTCACATTTATGAAACACAAAAGCAAATACAAATGCACGCAGAGGAAAATGCATCAATTAAATCTACACATTCAGATTTGCTGGCCTTATGATGTTCAGGAAAAGGTGAAGAGAGTTTTGCTGGAAGATTGTTTTGGGAACTGTTTGACCTTTGACTGTTTCCAGCAATATTTAACTTCAGAATGGAAAAATCAGTTTAGTATATATTAAAAGCAGGTATTTCATTAAAACCCTGCCATTTTGTCAGGAAACATGAACATGTGCCTTTCTATTTGTTTTAGATGGTGTGGATGGAGTTCGGTGAACAAGAACGACTGAAGTAGAAGATGCCTTTTGTAAGAGAAGCTTGGAAGAGCTAACCAAATAATAACTGAAGAGGGAGCACAGTGTGGGTTTTTCAAAGTCAAAAGTAAGTAATAGGAGTGAGTATTTCAGGAAGCAGAGGAGAGCCTGGTCCTGAAAGGCTCAAACAGTGAGAAAAGTAAGATTTCAAAGGAGAAGGGTTTTTAGACTGAATATTAGGATGTATTTCCAAGTACACCTGTGAACACAGACGGGAGTGCATTGCTGAAGGCAGTGATTTAGTGGTTGGCATTTCAAGGATGAGTTGCAGATGTTTTCTGGTAAGTAAAAGCTTTGTACGACTGCTCCTCTGCAGTTGTGCCTTTTGTTCCCTCGTCCTTTTCACTCGTACAGCCACTTAGGAGCCACGCAGGAGAGAATCATTCCAAGTGTTGTCTGTTCCAGGCAGCTTTCTGAGCCCTGGAGGTATCTGTGGTACAAAGCCGGAGAGCTTTCACGTAGATGGGATACTTAAGCTGTGTGTATAATTAAGATGGGATTATTTTTTTCATCACTCCACCCCTCTTTTCCCTAGCCCACTCTTCCAAGCCTTTGAAGAGAGGCCAGCCTTCTGGCGTATCTGCCATAGCTCTCCTGTTTCTGGAGCGCTTCCGGTGTTGGAGCTTTCTGACAAGTTATAGGATTGTATCAGATAGGGCCCACGAGGTGATCCTGTCGGCAGAATTGCTGCACCTCTGCTCTTCCCTGTGTCACCAGAATAAAGTGGAGATGCACCAGGTCTCCAAGCTGAAAGATGGAACCAAAAACTGCTGGGATGAACTGTTTCCCTCAGCCCATTATGTGTGAATCCCCTGTTGGAATGTGCATGGAAGTGTGCAGGAAGTGTTCCAGCTTTCTCTTCATGCTGTACTGAAGCTGTCAGACACTGTCAGTGTGTTATAACTGAGACGAGCTAAGAAAGATCCCACTTTTAAAGATAAGTTATTTGTAAAGAGCAGCCATGCAAGTAGAGGAAGAAACTGATACTGGCTTTGGCAGTTTTATGCCAGTGCTAAGCTCTGGGCAGCTAGAAATGCAAAGCACCCAGCCCTAACTGGAAATGTTGGTAGATATGGGTTCCTGTGTTCATCAGCTGGGCACTTTTCCTCCTGTTCTGAATGGTAAGTTAGATTTTCAGGTATTTCTGATTTATAGTTTGGCTGTGTTTCAGCAAACTTGCTTCCTTTGTGACTAAGTGTAAAATTGAATTCATATCTATAAGAACAAAGGATTGATGGCTGCCAACGGACACCTCCTGCAAAATTGGGTCTGGCTTTGCCAGCTCTTGAACTGGCATTATGCTCATTTTTCCTTGTTTGATACAGCACCAAATGCCTGGTTAAGTGTTTTCTCAAGTGTCCTTAGGTCATACTGTGAATAGTTTAAAAGATAAAATTCTCCTGATCTTTTGTCTTTGCAATAAATCCTGGAGAGGATAGTGCAACAATTAGTGCAACGACAAATTAACTTTCTTGCTTTTAGTTACTGATTATTCAGGTTGCTTTCAGTGAGCTGTTCTTAGGGACTGGTTAAGCTGAACCATGGCTTTATGCATAAGCCAGGCATGTTAACTTTTGCCCTCATTTTGGCTGACATTAGCAACCACGAGCAGCTGGAGAACTTTATCTTTCCGCAACAATTTATAGTGCCTACACACTGCCTGATAAGAGCTGGAGGAATTTGTCTCATGCTGCAGCATCACTTCACCGTGTTCGGTGTGAAATCGTTTTGCAGGGATAAAAAAACCACTGAGATTACCACTCGTGGCAAAGGTTACAGAGTGGTAGTTTTGCTCTGAAGTTCACTCTGTACCCTTTGTAGAAAGCATAGAATTCTTAAGTCTCTTCTTGACCTAAAAATACTCCCACTATGCTTCTAGTTATTTGTTGTTGTGATGCAGCCATGATTTTGGGTTCACTGGAACAGGATAACGAGTGTTAAACTGGGAGTTTTATTTGTTAAGGATTGTGTTCTAGATCTGCATTCGGTCAGACTTCACCGTGAAGAGGTTTCATCTCCGGCACTGACACATTCACAAAGGATGAATACGGACTTAGCACTTTGCTGGTTAGGAGAAACTCACTGCTGTCACCTCGCTTTTGAGTTTTGTGAATTGCTGTTGTGCTTCTGAGTAAGACATTGCACAGTATGAAGGTATTGCCACTTTCTTTTGCACGTGGCAAGCCCAGCAGCTGTCAGATCTTCAGAAGTAGACAGGTACCTGCCCAGTTGGAGGACTGTCCCCAGGTCTGGGGCTGCCATCCACCTGTGCATGCCTCATTAGGCCTATTGTCAGTGCTTTCCCAGCGACGTCCTTGAAGTCATCCGACTGTATCTCTAACCTGCAATCCACTCTTCAAGGAAACGGCACAAATTAAAGGTCAGGCACAGACACAAACATTTCTTACGGTGGAATTACAGGATGAAGTGAGCGGGGTGATGCACTGCCAGACGTGCAACTACAGAACATCAAAGAGGTAATTCACGCTGGTGTGGCAAGTGAGGAAGTGACATAGATAATAATTGCAAATCAGCATCATGCTCTCAGGAATTCGAGTTGGAGCCTCTGCTTGCACCCAGTTGTACATCAGCAGACCTGCCCGGATCAGCAGATTCTCCCTAGGACCGGGAGGGTGTGAGAGTCATTCATCATTTAAACAGCAATGCCTGTGGTTGCATTTAACCTGTAATCTTGTTTTGCATTAGAAGTCTCTCATACTGTATCTTCCTGATGTGTTTGATGGAAGGAGTTTTTGAAAACAACCAAACAAAGCCAGGGGGCACTGGAGACTTCTGGCAGCTGGTATCACCAGGGCTTATAGCAACATCTTGTTCTTCCTCACTTGGGAGGAGGGAGTTGCTCTCTCTTTTTCCATTCTGCATCTTTCTGCTGTGGGATTGAGAATTGCCTGGATTCTGCTGGATAGCTGCATTTGCCAGCAGGCTGGTAATGGTACGGTGTTACTGCTGGTTGGTGTCCTTGCAGTTTGCACTTACTGACTGAAGGAATGCATGTTGTACTACCAGTAGACAGCAGCAACTCTCCAAAAGAGGACCATGCTTGTTTCTTTAATTAGATGATCAGTACTTAGGTGACCAAGGGTTTTGAAGAGAGAATGGAGGCAGGGCAGAGGAAAGCAGCATCTGTTTTGCAGTGTGCTCTGACTTGGTCTGCATTCAGAAGATTCAGCTTTCTGCCTTTCTTTCTTCAGGTAACCTCTGCTGTCTTTTCTAGACTTTTTATTTATTTATTTATTTTTTGTCTTGCAGCAGCTTTGTGCTCAACAGTTTAACTCAGCTACTGATCTGTTTTGTTAAGCAAACACAACCACCTCTTATAGGCTCTAATGAGTTGGTGTGGTCAAATGGCCTGTTTAATTGTTATTAAGAGCACATTTCCTAAGGTCAGGATTTATACCTGTAATGCACGCAGTATTTATTATCAGTACTATTGAATATTCAGTTACCTTTGGATCCTTGAGGATGAGGACATACAGCTGCATGTGTGATTACAGCTATTGTTACTAATCCATCATGTATAGCAGCCGTGCATTATGAGGCTTCTGTTCACCAGGCAGTGCTGGGAGTTAGAGACATTTCCCTCTTGTTCTGAGCCGTGTTGTCTTCTGCTGCTGCATCTGCTTTGTGGACACTGCTGTGTGTCTCTGGTAAGGAACACAGATATTTCTTGAAAACACCATGTTTGAGACTCTTGATGGTGCAGCATCCCTTTCTGTGCTGATGGCACAAATGTTTAAGCACTGGCTCAGAGTGCTTCGGGAGATTTGTCTCTTTTTCCCATTCCCTCCTTGGAATGCCTGGTGCCCATTCAGAAATGGAGCAAGAGAGCTCTCATACTTCAAAAGGCTGTTGAACTTCTTTTTTCCTGTAGTAAAGTTTATTGCTTCCTATCTCTTTGCCTGCTGTTATGGAAGGGTAGCTTGCCACCTGCTGTGTAACTTAGTTCTGTCAAATTCTTCAGCTTATACTTCAGGCTCTAAAGCTTGCTGATTTCATCTCACTTCCTAGCTCCTCGGACAGTGAACTTGTCCTGGACCTCCTGTCTGTGTTTTAATTGTCCTAATCAGGTTTATTGATGCAGCCCTTTCTGCATTTCTTTTCCCTGTTTTCTCTTCTTCATTCTCCACGCCTAGACTCTATTTATTAAAGCAGGGATAATTAAGAGCCTAAAGGATGTTCTTTTTGATCCTTCCTGTTTTTGAGGGTTTTGATACTGTTCACATGTAGCTCAGGCACAAAACATTGCTCCAGGCTGACACTGGGAACAGAAGATCTGAGTCTGAAAATGTTTCATTTGTGTGCAGATTTAATTTCTGCTTGTGTCAACTTCTTCATAATCCGTGCAAGGATCACGTTAAAAGTGACCGAGTGGAAGTGATAAGCTACCATGTTCCTTCTGAAGCTCTTTATTCATCTGTTGGTGTTCACAGAATGCGTTCTGAGGAGTTGCTGGATGTAGGATTTGATCTACAATTTCTGGCAGACATGTCACCTCTAAAAAGAGGTATTTCTAATCTGTGGATAATTGATGTATTTCACGACCTGCAATGCGAGAAGGAATATAGTTAACAAAAGGGAATTTAGTGTACTATTAGCAATAATGGGCATTTAATTTTTCTTCAGTTTAGATTTAAAGTCACATTTGGCTGCAGGGTAGGGCTGAAGTCTGTCTGCCTCCATGCAGCCAGGCTTTGCTCACTGGGTGCTTTTCCCTTGACTGCAATGCTGTGAACAACAAATATGCAGAGGACAATAAACAGAGATCTTCAGCATCTATGAAAAGTTTATACTTTTTTAGCTTAGCTGAATTAGGGATGTGGCAGGCAAGCATTAAATCATGGAAAATATGGGGAAAGTTGGTAAAGAATAGTTACTCCTGGTTTGTCATAGCGTGAGGATTAGGTGCCATAAATGAAGCAGGTGGCTCATTTAAAACAAAGGGAGGGAAGTACTTCCAAAAGGTATGTAGCTGTGCTTTGGAATTTATTGCCATGGGATGCTGCGATTGCCAGAACTCTAGTCTGGTTCAGAAAGTGCTTCAGTTAGGCAGTCCATGGTCGGGCAGTTAAACACTGAGAGCCTCACACTGCCACTGACAGAAAGTCACTGAAGTGCTGGAGGGGGAATAAATAAGTATGGGGAGAATGATCCCTGTGAGCTGGGATCATGTGTTTCCTGAAACGTCTCATTTCTGGGCTCTTCTGGGGAAGAGCGTGCTTCCTAACTCCTGCTTCATCACCCAGCTCAGAACCATCTCCCAGCCAAAGGACATTTCATTGCTGAGTGAGACACCTGTCAGGGCAAAAAACGTGGTATATATCCTGCACT
The DNA here is from genome assembly GCA_023055505.1 of Callipepla californica brunnescens. Classification (NCBI taxonomy): domain Eukaryota; kingdom Metazoa; phylum Chordata; class Aves; order Galliformes; family Odontophoridae; genus Callipepla; species Callipepla californica. Next base: position 18,982,520 of record JALIRH010000010.1, read on the forward strand.
CATCCATGAAGGGAAAGTATTAAAAGACGTGTTCAAATAGAATAATAGAATCACCAAGGTTGGAAAAGACCTTCAAGGTCCTCGAGTCCAACCATCGCCAATAGTTCTCACTAAACCATGTCCCTCAACACAAATATTTCCATCCTGTCAATCCAAAGGGACAACAAATATCGCATCTAAAATCCTACAAACCCTGCAAATTGCTATGGGATAGCATATGTGTTTCCTTATCTTTCTCTGTACTTTTCATAGACTGTTTGCAAGTGCTGAGGGAAATCTGTACAGATGAGTGAGTGGCCGTTAAATGGAGGGGTCATCTGTTACTACTGCTGAAATATATGGGATAGTTTTTGATATTAGATACTGGTGTTTATTTTCTTACTAGTGTTTGCTAGTGGTTTCATTTTCCTTAGTAGTGTTTTCTTTTTCCTTCCTTCTTGTGCCCTCATTTCCAACTTACCCGAGTGCTAATTTGGTAATGACCTATCTGCCTAAAATTAGCTTGAGGTTGCACAAAGGATTTTCTGAGTAACCCTATGAAAAAGCACACGGGGCCTTTGATGGCAAAGAGCTAGAATGTGAGCTCCCACACACAAAAGGAGTACGATTTCTGCTTTCCCTGGTGAATTGCTTTCTGTTTAGAGTGGAACAGTAGCAAGGCAAGTTTTCATCTGCATTCATTTATATGGATAGCATACTGAAACAGCATCCAGCAGTTCTTGGAAGTAGGAGAAGCACAGTAAGGAGAAACACCTACAATAAACAACTTACGCAGCCTTTATGTTGAATTGTCAATCTGTTTTGAAGGGCAGCATGCAAACACCACGTGGTTTGCATGCAGTATTTGATGTTTTCTAGCTGGTAGGCCTTATCAGTATCCTAATGGTTTGCTGCAGTGGATGTAGGTCTGTGTGTCTGCTCTGTTCTGAAAGGGAGAGTTACCAGCCAAAAAAAGGGCATCCAGTTTGGCTCATCAGTTGTTGTTTAGCCCACCCATACCAGTTCATAAATCTCTGAAGAAACCACTGATGAGATTTCAGATATAGAAACTGGCACTTGCTCCTGGAACACAGTACTTACTTGTATGGTTATTACCCAAGGCTGCCTTGACTGCCAGGGATTTATTGCTGTCAGGAAAGTGAGATTTTTTTCTACTTATAGTGCTTTTCTGTTCAGCACTACTGTTGATTTGTGAGCAGGAAACAGAAGAATTGTCAACTTTAATTTGTTACATAAAGTCTCGTGCAGTACGCTACAGATGATGCATAGGGTAGATAAATCTCCCTGTCCTCTGGCATTCATATTGCTACTTGTGACTGTGCTTTGAGTTTATTTAAGAATGTCTTTTGGGCAGATAAATGCAGAGGCAGAGAGTGCATGTGGTCTCTATTGTTCTTCTAATTGGGTGAAAGCTGTCCATTAGGACAGATTAGAATTTGCTTCCCATGTTGTGTTTTATTCCTGCATTGAGTTGATGGGGTGAAGTGATGGGGGGAATGCAAGCTCTGCACCCAGAAGCTAAAGCTTATTTCTTCTTGGAGAGCAGGGCTTCGGAAGTGGGAAAGATATCTGAAGGGAAATAGGCTGCAGGAGGAGCAGGGGCAGCTTGGTGATGTCCTGACACAAATGGCTGATACTGGAAATGGATGGCTTCCTGTCCTGCATGCTGTGCATTGAAAAAATCTAGTGACTCTTTAGGGAAATACATTATGAAAAAGGCTATGAAATGCTATATGAGCATTCTTGGCAATAACAAGGAGACCAGAGGTGAAGGATGCTTGATTCCTTCTGAATCCTGGGAATGGTTCCTTTTCTAGGATGACACTCAAGGCTGAGGCAGTTCTAGAGCATGGATGTTTACAGCAAAACTGGACAAAATTAATGATTTTTAATTGATTTTAACTATACATTGCCACATTTTCACGGAATCACAGAATTGTAGGGGTTGAAAGGGATCTCTGGATATCACCTAGTCCAACCCCCCAGTATTTTGTTATTAATGCTTAGTATTAATGCTTAATGCCAAGTTGTGCTGAGATGTGGAAGCTCTGCACTCTTACTCAAGAAATTTGAGCCTCAGAGGAAGAGAACAGTGCAGCATTTGGATTTTGCAGTTGAAGGTATGGCATATATGTCAACATGACTTTTGTGAAGCTGTGAAAAGGAGCTCTTTCTGTTTGCACTGTCCCTCCCTTTGAAATGAGAGCAAATTACTCCTCTCTCACTACAGCAGGAAGCTGGCTGGGGCTGTTCAGGTAACAAATCATGCCAAATGCTGCCCGTGGGTAATAGTTCTCATCTACTAAAAACTGGGATTTGCTTCTTGCTGCTTTCAGCTGCCTGGATTAGAGGTGATGATTGGAAGCAAATGCCTTTTTTACACTAGGTCAGACCGGTGGGGTCAGCAATTTATTAAGCCTAGTTCGTTTAAAGCATTTCAAAACAAACAAATGACTCTTAATTCGTTTTGTGATTGAATCTGCCTAAGGAATTTAAAATGCTTTGTGAGTACCCTTAGAAAAATAAAGCCTTGTTCTCTTCACCCTGCTTCATCTTTTGCTTTTGCAGAGCTCACAAGCCCTGGGTGTGTCATCCAAGTTAACCTTTAAGACAGTGCTGTAAAATGTGTGTAGATATATTCTGTTGAGTGTATTAATGTTTTCCTATAAGGTACCAGTGCCAACCTCTCAGCTCCCTCTTTGGTAGGAGCACTGCAAACAGAAAACCTTGTCTTGGAAATGGGATTCTCTTCTTATCCACTCATGGCTGTATCTTTAGTAGAAAGAAAGAAATCTATCCAAATGGAAAATCCTTACTTTCTAACGAGCCATATTTCAACTATCCATTGCTTTAAAGTGAAGTGCTATGAGACTTGAGAGAAAAAGATGGGAGAATATGCACAGATTGAGCTCATCCGCTGAAAATGCCACCTGCAGAACTGTTTGCTTGAGATGTTATGTCAGAGTGTATAGGGCACAGCAGAATAATGGCAATTACTCAAATACTTCATTGGTTTTCAGCAACTGCAAGGGTCAGTGATGCGGAAGGGAGGGGATTCTGTGCACAAAGCATTTTTCTGAAGTGTAATCAGTGACACTATGATTAATTTTTTGTTCAGAACTAGTTATGTTACAATGCTAGCGATGTTATGCATGATGTATGACACTACTGAGCTGCAGTGCAGGTTTGTGGGCAATACAATTTCAGGCCTTAATTGGATAGCTGCTGCTATTGTATTCTGTGTAGACTTGACAGCAGTCAGAATTTCCCCCTTTCCCCACCTCCAGCATGTTTGCAATGAAAATTGGTCCTTTTAGGAAATGGGAAGATCATATAGGTCATGACAATAGAACTTGCACAAGATTTCTGCTTTTAAACTTACATTTCTTCAATAAAGAGTTTCTTAAAAATGGGATGTCTTAGCTCTTGAAATGAATCCAGGTGCTTTTGATGTGTTGTTTAAATGGGATGCAGTGCTGGCTGACAGCAGTGTACTGCAAGGGGAGCACAAATGTCACCTGGGGAGTGATGGTGAAGTTTGTTTTCTCAGCTGCTGTAATTTGTGTAGGGAGAGCCACCTCCTTGCTGCAAACACACAACAAAAGTTTCTTTGCAGCGAGTTCAATGTGAAGGCAGGCTGCTTGTTCTTCACAACTGACTTTTAAACTTGCCCCGTGCCCTGAAATGAAGAAGTGAAGGTTGGCAGCAGTGAACTTAACAGCACAGATCGGGGTTGGGTTAGAGGAGGCTTTAGCATCCTTTCCAGGTTTATGAGCTCAGCTGGTGTGCAGCTTAAATCTTGGCTCTAAAACACGCTGAGCATGAACTTATGAAGAATGACTTTGTGATGCAGAAGCTGCCATGTCTTCTAATTTGCCTGCTCCCACAGTGTCTTTTTAGATTCAGGTGAATGATGATGAATCTCAGATTTGAAATAGGTCTACACCCAAACTGTCTTTTCTCCTGGTGATTTCTTTCTTGCAAATCTCAGTTTGAAATTTTACTTTGGAAGGGAGCGTAGTGTTTGTTTCCCCAATGGAAGTCAAGTAGGTTCTCATTTCTATTGCCTAGAATGGCAGGTGTAAGTTTGGGGCTTGTGTTACTATGTGTATCATGCATAGTTTGTGATAGAATTACAGGAAGTTAGTTATTGGAAGAAAAAATGCAAAATTATGTTGTCATACACAGGAAGTTGGTACGTATGTAAGATGGAAGCAGTTTTAAAACAAATGCAGGTTAAAGCTTTCATCTGATTTTTCTTCAAGGCAAGTAAAAGCACTGCTTATTCCTCTTCTCTCTAGAGTAATATTGAGGTCGCATTTCCAGTCTTGCACAGGTGGGAGAGAGATTTAAAACCACTTCATGTGTGATATAAAGAAGCTGCTACAAGCTTAAGTGTAAAACTTATGGTTATCCCCAGCTTTAACGAAGTGCAGTTGTTGGAGGAAATTCTATACTCAAAGGAAATAGGAAATGTATGTCTTAATGGATTTTTAGACAGAACAAATTGCTTCTCAAGTATGATCAGGGGTTCTGAACTTTAAAATGAATGTCTGCTCAAAACTACTCTTTGCTGAGCAGGTTTGGTTATAGAAGGAGTGAGGCGTCAGACAAATTATAATGCAATTCTCATCCCGTGGACCTTCTCTTTTGTGAGAGCTTAGAACAAATGCATGCATTGTCCTTGGAAATAGTTCACTTGTGTGGTATCACTGAGGTTTATCACATTCATCATTTTCTGTTGCTGTTGCCCATGTTGTGTCAGTACTCAGACACCTACGTGTCTCTGTTTGCATCACTACCTGCAATGCCAGCATTATACCCTCAGCTAAATGGTGCTGTCATTACCAGATCTGTGTTTTGTTTTTATAAGACCTTAGGTAAAGAACTCCGTAATTTTTTGTAATTAAGACCAATTTTAATTCCAGGCATGGTTAAGTGTACTGTAGGTGAAGATAAAGAAATGAGTTTAAAAACGATCTTGATGGCATAAATCCTATTCTGTCAATGTTCTTAATTGTAGTTACGTGTTTAATACAAAAACTTTTCTTTTCCTTTGTTATTGCGTTCTAATGGTAACATGTTATAAGGAAAAATAGAAACATCTGTTTATTAAATAAGAAAAGGTACAACCTGTGTAATGAACAGTTTATTTTGCACATCTGTAGTAGTATTTGGGGGCCTCTTGGTCTTTCCTTTTTCCCCCTTTTAAAATGTACTTTGAATGTACTCATTTATTTCCCACAGAAAATTAAGCTTTTCTCTTATTCTCTCAGCCTATTTATTCACTCTCTGAGTTTTGAAGTGTGGTAAGTGCTGCTTTAGAAATCAAATTAAATGGACTATAGAGAAAAAAAATACATGAGAATGGCAGCACTCCTGTAGGAAACAAGGAAGCTGAGGAGCTATTTTTCTCTGTTTACATAAGTGAAAATGTCAGTTTTACCCTTTCTGACTTGATATAGGGAACACCTGATGATGTCAGGGGTTGGCTATAACTCTTTCAGCCCTTACCATACATACCTTTCTGTCTATGTATTTCCAGCTCTCATGTCCTGAAGAGGTATTTAATAAGCTTTATGTAAGCATTTGCAATTATCTAATAGCACCTGAAAATTGCTTACTAAATGACAGGAGGAAGTTTCATTTGCATTCCATATCTGACGTTAAATCTGCTAATCCTCCATAGACTCTGCCAGGAAAAACAATGTAGACAGACCTGAATTTTATTAAAATCAGAAATGGAGCACATCGCTTCCTACTCTTCCTTTACACTCTGTAAAATAAATCTCCTGAAATATCGATTCAGCCATTATCCTCGTGATTTTCTTGAGACGTGCCTTAGTTATCAGTTCCTTACAGAGCACACATTCACAGCCCTTCCCTCTTGGGTCACCTTCCCTTGCCCCATGAATGCTATCTCTAGCTTTTCTCCCGTTTATGTAAGTTAATCTTCCACAGAGTGACAGATTTTTTTTTTCTTTCATTAATGAGAGTTCCTAATTGTGCCTAATGAAGTGTTTGCTCATACTGCTAGATAATATATGAGAGCATAGTTGAGATAAGAGGCTCTGAAGAAAATAAGCATTTTAAAGATTTTGGATGAGATAACAAAGCCAGGTTGGTTTATTCTATATTTTTTTCCAATATTTTCCTATTTCATTTGAAAATGGCTTCTGGTGCAGCTGTGTAACTAGGACTATTTCAAACAACATCCATTATTTATTGGCCTGGTTAGCAAACAAGGACACCTTTGAGTACAGTGCATGGTGAGGTCAATTTACGGTGCTTTACACCAGCTGAAAACCAGTTTTTTTGCTAGTCATTTTCTCTAAAATTTTCCATTTGGTGTGAGCTGCTCTGGAGGAAAGCAATAGGAACTTGGGGAGGGGAGTAGGAGGGAGCTTGAGTTTGTAGAAAGCTGGCACAAGTGGAATTGTGCCTTTGATTTGCTCCCCAGGTGCATCAGATCAGGTTACAGACCAGGCTGCCCATAAAGGCAGAAGAAACTGTAGAAAATATAGTGGAAGAGAGAAATCGTTTAGCACCGTCTTTCTGCAGAGCAAAACTGAGAGAATTAAATGCTTTTGAGCAGCCTGAAATACGCTGAAACTTCCAACGTGATTAAAAGTGGCTTGCCAATTAATAAGTGACTTGATTGTAACATGCAAAAAAACACCAGCAGAGCTTGTACTGTGAGGGAATTTAGGGGGGGTGATGGTTTTAGAGGGTCAAAAGAAATTCATCTCATGCTCTTAGCAGAAATGCTCATGGCAGGTTGGATAATGTGGACAGTTAGTGTCCATAAAGAAAAGAAGGTGTCTGGGGAGCTGGGATGGGAATTCTGTGGGACAAGAAGTCATTTTGTGGGAGAAAAGCATCAAGTCACAATGCACAGGTTTATGTCTCAGCAAATTCAAGAGAGCAATAAAAGCCAAGTGTACCTGTGAAATGTGTGAGATAAGAGTGGTATAAACTGTCTTCAGTGCTATGCAATATCACTGTGTAAACACATGCTTAACTGGAGAGGACTTTAACTATGTTTTAGATTTATTTTGGATTTTACAGTGTTTTTAGGGATTGGACTGACATTTTCATGTTCCTGATTCATTAAAAAACGAGCTGTGGGGGACCTGATTACTTCACAGTTTGCTAATAATCTCTAATCTGGAGGCTGATCATTGACTTTGCTGTTTTAGATTACCCTGTTGTTGCTTAATGCTTCTATTTTGGTAATAGCATGTGTTAACAGATTTGATAGGTATCTCCAGAGCATGAAATGTATGTTCATCTGGTACAGCCTGGTCCCACCCAGGTAATTACCTGCAAAGTGTTTTTCCCTTACAAGAAAAGTACACTAGTCCTCATGAAAGAGCTGAGTAATCTTATTGCTTCTCCAGTTAGTCTTTTATTTCTCTTTTATAACATTGGGGTATCACAGGGGGGGAAGCAATCTGTACATCTATGTCAGGTTAGCACTTGAAAGGGCAGAGCAACATGATGTAGTGCATGGAATCATTAAGAAGGCCTCTAGGGTCACCAAGTCCAGGCCCTATTTGGGCACCAGCCTGAGCACCAATCACTCTCCATTGTTCAGTGATTTTCCTTTGTAGTGGTGACAGATTTGGGAAAATAAGAATTGCACACGCTTACTATCTCCACAGTAACCCATCTTTCATGCACTGTTCAGCCTTTTTAAAAAGACACCTTTCCAACTGCTCTGATTCAGATGCAGTACAGATTGGTGGCAATCTTTACGTCAGGGTTGCAGGGATTTCTGAATGAATTCACCTGGCATCTCAAAGCAATGTATCTGGTTTAGCAGGAGCCTCCATTCAGTCTTGTTTATCCTGTTGGGAGTTTGCATGGGCTGAGTGCCATTTAATATGATTCTACTTCTTAATATTGAAACTTGGTCCTGCATCACTACGTTTTGCCACACATGTATGCATATGTACATCTAAATATCAAACTGACCCAAAAGTTAATAGATTAGCTCTTCTCTGTTTTGACAGAGAACATGGAGAGCACCAAAGAAATGCACAGTGCACACCCAGAATCTGTCTCATCTCTCTGAATTATGCAGTTCTCCAAAACATGTGCATCATCACCAAACATCTTCAGTGTTTCCTTGGAATGTGCCTAAAATAAATCTTACACTCATGATGGATAAACCAAACAACTGATAAATGCATTTATGTTTCAGATGATGTCCCTTACCTGAAGTCAATAGACATATACTGATCTGTATCAGTTAAGGAACCGGCGGATGGGTTAAATCTCGAGTTCTAGGCTGTTGGATTTAAAACCAAAATTTGTCTGCACTGAGCTGTCTTTAGTCAACCTGTCTCAATCAAGCAGAATACAGAGGATCACTGGTTTGGTGTTGATTTCTGGGAGTGATTACAAGGCATCTGTAAGATTGCTTAGGAGGACAAATAAATTAAACAGGCAGCATTCTTAAATTTGTGGAAGTCTGAGTATTTTGTGTGGGATCTTGGCCAGCAGAAGGCAGTAACTGCTCAGCTTTGAGCTGCTCATTGTTAACGAGGTATGCTTGCTTGCATTAGCCATCTTCACAGTAAAGATCTACAGACAGAACTTTCAAGGTTTCAGAATTACTTTATTGCTAAAGTGCTGTTGTTTATGATTCCCCATAAACAGTGTTTACCCATTCTTTCCTAGGCCTCAGACTTCTACTTCTCACGTGCCCCATTCAGTATGCTGCTGTTCTATCACACACTGTTTGGAGCCTTTCTTCCTCTCTTCATCCTTTCAGGGAACTGGGTTTCAGCTAAGAACATCAACTTTTACAACGTGAGACCTCCACTAGACCGTAAGTAGACAGTTAATGCTTTTCTTGTGTACACAGTAGTAACTTAATGTTTTAGTTGGTTTCCATATGTTTTCAGTAATTTGTTTCCTAGGTATTTTTCTTCTTTAAACATGAAGGATTGGATTTTGAAAGTAAAACTCTTGCCTTTCAACCCAGAGCAGTTTGTTTCTAGAATTTATGCTGCCTGAAAGTAAGCAAGCTGTTGAATGCAGCACTGAACTAAAGAGTTCACCACAGCAACAGTTTTCACATTTTAAGTGTGATGTTTTTTCTGCCTCTGAATTGTCTCCCTGCAGGTGACATTATGCAGTAGATTTCTTGTAAAGGATACAGAACAGGTGTCTTTTGTCTTTAATCTTGTTGGGGTTTTTGTAAGGGGAAGAATAGGTGTGCAGTGTGCAATCAATGCAAGCTGAAGATAATTAAAAATGTTGTGAGACTTGTGAATCCAGTTGTCACTAATAGCATCATACTTTCACCTCTTATCTAACATCAGAAGTATTCTATCCCTTCACTTAAGAGAAGCCTTTCCTGATATTAAAACTTGATATATCATAGGTGCATCCAGGGAACTCTGCTTCTTAAATTCATTTTTATATATATGCAATGTAAATAAGCTTTTCAAGTAATCCTCTTGATCCCTTTGTTGAAGGGAACAGATTTTCCAATGCTGGAGATCAAGACCAGGAGCTTGTTTTGAAGGTGTAGTTTTTGCATCAAAAGAATGTAGATTGTGTATCTGCACAAACATACAGTCGGATGTATTATAATGTGTGCAAATATACATATGCATATATATAAGATGTTCTCTCTTTACCTCTTTTTCCCACCAATGCTTGAAAGGTATTCTGTATTGTGAGAGAATGAAAAGAGGAGGAAGCATTTTAAAGATCAGGCATAGCAAAAGCAATTAAAAGCTCTCAGTGAAACTTGTGTCATAGGATGCATTTGTCTAACAGTGAAGTATCACTGGAAAGAAAGATGCTCATGTATGTAACACGTGTGTGTGTCTGTGTGTGTGTGTGTGCAAGCACTTACATTGCTACTTTGAGCATTCGGTTTTCTTTTGTTTTTGTAAACTTACTGTATTTTAATACTTTCAAAGCCACTCCATTTCCAAACAGTTTTAAGTGCTTTACCTGTGATAATGCGGTGGACAATTACAACTGTAACAGATGGGCTGAAGATCGGTGGTGCCCTGAAAGTAAGTGTTTCTGAGCTACGAGCTTTCTTCCTCCACAGTTAAACTTGTTTCTCCCTGACTCAGCCGTCTTGTTGAAGTCTAACTGAATAGGATTAACATACCAACACAGTGATGCCCTCAATTATGTTATTAGTGAGTCTGAGTCATATGATTTTTGCTGAGTTTAATAATCTGACCATTTCAGAGCGCAAAGAAACAATGCAAAAATTAATATGTATATATAGAAGTAGATATATGTGTGTGTGTGTGTACTTCCTAGGAATTAATTTTGAGGATGTTATATCAAAAACCTTGAGAATTGCCTTCTTGGCTTCATCTCCTTCTCTTTGGATAACATCCTAAGGTACGGTGGTCATGGTAGGCTTGCATGTGACAATCAAGACCTGAATGGCTAGGGAGCATACTTGTATGAGAGAATGATAGATATGAAGAAAAGAATGGAAATATGTTTCCTCATTTTTCTTCACAGCGGTGTTCACGGTGGGAAAGGGAAAGAAATGAGCCAGAGGAATGAGGGAAATGTCTGAAACAAAGAAGAAAATGTGCGGCAAGAAAGAGTAGAAAATAGAAGATAAATGTGTAGTTTGTAGAGTAAATATGTAGTTTGAGTGGTAGCAGGTTTTCTGGAGATCTGAAGGGTCAGTTAAGCTTAAGATTTCATCACTAATTAATTTCTTGCTCTGTGGTATTTTGTGTGAGTTGAAATATGGCTTTGAACAACCCAAATGAGTAGTTTTTTATGGGAATATTCTCCTAAATCATGTGAAGTTCTTGAACCCTGTAGAGGAGTGCATACTGTCTGAAAGTCAACACTTAAAATTTTGTTTTGTAGGTACGCAGTACTGCCTGACAGTTCATCTCTTCACAGACCGAGGGAAGAGTACATCGGTCACCAAAAAATGTGCTACTGGGGATGAATGCCATTTTGTAGGCTGCCATCATCACAGAGAAAGTGGTCACACAGTAAGTACTGGCAGCAGCATGTTGGCTTTAAGGGTTCTGTTTCAGTAGTTGTTTTTCCTGCAGAGCTGAAGAGCATATACCAGCATGTGTTCTCCAGTACTTCACAATAGAAATCCAGTTTCACCTATAGGAGCTTGACTACCCCTTTCCTCCTGCTTCACTATTTGTGAGGTTGTGTGATGGGGTGTCATATGCACTTCTGAAGAAGCATCTGAGCTTTCTGAGGCACTGCTGGCATGCATCCTATGCATGGATCTTGGTTCCTGAGTTCTGACTAAGGCACCCAGCGAGGCTGTGCAGGCTGTGTTGATGCTCATGGTGCTACGGCTGTGATGCACTTGGGCAAGCCACTCTGCGACCCAGCTGCTCCAGATGCGTGTCTGAGTAACCCACCTTATGTGGCAAAAAAGAACTCGTGCACTTAAAGGAAATTATAAGATGCGAAAAACTATGCCAAGTAAACTGTGAAAGACAAACACCATTTATCAGAGGGGAATAATTCTCAATGGGAACTCGCGAAGCGCTGTAAAGAAGACCATCATTTGTCATGTTAGATTGATAGCAGAAAACTAGAAGAGGTAAAAAGTGATTTTTCTTTAGCTTAAAACCTGCTGAAAGTTTGAAACTCTGCTACTCTAGGAAAGCTGTGGTGCATGGTTTGGAGGAGAAGTTGTAACACCAGCGCTGCGTCTGCTGCCTTGGGGCTGGCTGCTGCGTGAAGTGTTATCCTCTGCCATCATCTTGCAGATCGTGCATCTCTAGGAGCCACTGCTGAATTGCCCCGTGTCCAGTGATCTCCTTTTTCTCAACAGGAATGTGTTTCTTGCTGTGAAGGCATGATTTGCAATGTGGAGATCCCAACCAATCACACAAACGCAGTATTTGCCGTGCTGCACGCACGGAGAACATCGGACGGCAGCCGGCGGACGGTCAGCATCGCAGTGCTTGTGTCACTTGTGGCAATTGCACTGTCGTGATGCAGCATCCCCCCATTGCACCTGCTGGAGAGGGATTGCCTTTATGGGTCCTCAGAAATTGTAAGGAGCTCAGTATGTTCAAGGAGAAACCACCGAGATGTCTCAATTACATAAACTGTGAGAGAACAGTGGGAAGATGTGTACATCACGCAGTCCTTGGATGTTCTCTTGAAGGTATTTCAAACGGTCCACAGTATTTAAAGAAGAAATATGCACTCAAAAAAAAAGCACACCAGGAAACTCAGTGGTGACTGGGCAGTGAGGCAGAATCAAGCTGTTGGGATTCACTGTTCTATGATGACAATGAACGTATATAGGTTGATGTGCTTCTTGAACAAAAAATAAAAGGGTTTCTTTAGAAAATCAGGTGAGACTGGGGAGCTCTCAGTGGACCATGTGCCAATCTGTATTTTAATGGAAACTGCTTCTAAGCTGTTTATCACTACACGTGAAAAACATTATTGTTACGATTTCATACAGAGCGCATATGAGAGAGGCTTTTCTGTTTTGATCCGAGCTATCATTTCTATAAGAAATAAAATGGTACTTTATACCTCTCTTTCCTCTAAAATGTCTTGCACTGGAATTATAAACTGATGTGAAATTAGAGTTTCTGTCTAAAAAGGATGCACCCAACGCAGAATTCTTTACTGTCCTCAGTGGCAATATTTTCTTGCCATGGAGTCCCACCCCAAATGCTCACCTCAGCTTTTGAGTCCTCTTTGTTATATGAATATGGCAGTAATGCCATGAATTTACAATTGCGGCTACAGTCAAGCAGCTCTTTACCATGAAAACAACAAGTGAGCCCTTGTATAAGTAAGGAGAGAACTCTACTGTGTTCTCTCTTGACTTGCAGAAGATTCTCTCAGAAATGTTACTCCTTGATGGATCAAAAGTCAGCAACTGGATATCCCAGGCCTCTGGACAGAACTTGATCTAGCACTTGAAAAGCCAATCTCCGTTCCTTTTTTTACAGTATTACAGTGGTTAATGTGGCTTATTTGCACAGCTATGACTATTTGAATCCTTGTCATTTGGATGGCAGTTCATCAATTAGATGAACAGCTGTAAATATGGCAGTGAGATGTTCTGGAACCTTTGTTTCCCTGTGTGAAGCCTGTGGTGCAAACTAGTGCTCCCAGGCTGCTCCAGTGAGCTCCCACCCCTTCCAGCCAGCACTCTGTAGTTGGAGCTGCACAGGATGTCCAGAGTACAGTCCACAATACATCTGGTGCACAGTTTTCTTCGTTCATGCTCTAGCTTATGTTCTTTGCACTGCAAACTCACTGATGGTACAGTCCATCAGATACTGACTTCAGATTGCTATCAGGATAGTTTTATATGATCCTGAATCGAACGGATTTCAGCTGCTCCTCTTTGCTGAACTGTATTCCTTTGAACTCCCTCTTCTCTGGCAACCCATCATTCCAGCACAGCTGAAGATTTGACCCAACAAGGTTGGAGAATTGCATTGTTTCTTTCATTTTTGTAAATAAAACTGTGATTCATTCATGAGTGTATCTCTGTGATGGTTCTGATCTTTTCAGCCAAAATGAGAGGGCTTGAAAATAACAATAAATTGTTGCGGCAACTTTCAGAGAGGAGGTTTCATACAAGTTTTGCTTGACCAAGAGGTTCAAAACTGATCTCTGAAACATTTGAGTAACCCTATAAAATAGGGGGTTTTAAACATGAATACTGGCTCAAGTCACTGAGCATATATAAACTAGCAGCAGGTTAAAACCAGCTTTTGTAACATTTTCAGTTTGGGGGCATGTTGTAAAATGGGAATGCTATTTGAGAGTGCATGAATATGTCCAAAATTCAGTCTGTGATTTGTTGTCAGATGACTGTGTAGTTACACGATTTGGGTGGGAATGTCTTTTCCTGCCCAACACAGACCAACTCTTGCTGTCTAAATGAAGGTGTTCCAGGCTGTGGGTCACAATGCCCAGTGCTGTACCATCCAACGTGCCAAGCTGCCAAGAATGATTTCTGGACACGTTTCCTTTGTTTGGAGATCACTCCCAGGTAATGACATTCCTATAGCATTAATCTTGGGCTCAGGCATAGTCATAGTTAGAATTGATGTTTAATGATGAAAATAATGAACGTGTTCTTTGCTGTGTAACCCTCAGGGTTCATGAACTTTTCTACAATGGGAAAATCATCCCAGATTTGCTCTGCTCCTCAGAATGTTCCTTAGTTGATTGGGATGTTTGGGGCCACAGATCTTTTCCTGGTTTTATCTGTGATCACCAGGTACTTCCATAACATTGTTTCTGTGGACAATTGCAGCAATGTTAACCAGGCCTTAAAGTACTCTGCAGCCTTATATGAGTTTACCGTAAATACATTGCACTAATCAGAGTGCTGACACTTGTTTGCCCTGCAAATGCCATTTTGGAGTGTTCAGGAGTGCCAGGAAAGCCCTGGAAAGCAGCCCAGAGGGTGGGCTCTGGAGCAGAGAAATGGTTTCCAGGTTCTCTGCGGCTGCCAAAAGACCCATGGGGATGTGTGTGCATCTCTGCTCCTCTTTTTTCTTGGTTGAACTGATTTTTTTATTCTATTTGTCACACTGAAAAGGTAAGAAATCTGCACATAACACATGCATTTGCTGAGGAATTGTCTATAAAATAAAGAATTCCACTGGAGTGCCAAAGTAACATGCTTGATTTTATCTTCCTTCTTGATAACTCTAACAGCAGCCTGGGATAGTGAAAGGATGCCATGTTGCCATATGTGATTTTTTTAACGTAACAGAATTCCAGTATCAGAGTTCATTCTTGGTTTTGGTGATGTGTTAATACCAAAATTAGCCATGCAGCTTTGGAAGCACTGTTTGTGTAAGTGCTCAACTGTAACTACATGCAGAACAGAGGTGTTTGCTGGTGCTTCTCTGTACATCCAGCCTGCTGCATTCTCACTCACAGGACGGAGTAAGAATCCCAATTTTGTCCACAAATGTGTCATGTAAACCATCTGATGCAGTTAAGGAAGAAAGTTAAGGTTGTTTGATGATAGGTATATGTATCACTGTATTTGCTTTACTTTGCACAGAATGATCTATGGAAGACCCCCCAGGCAATTAGCAGGGAGGAAGCATTTCATTTCTGCTCCTGGAAAGTACTGAATAATTGGAGCAATTGGATTTTAAAAGTATGGTTTTGTAGTATTTAAATGGATATAAATTTTTGCCATTGTGTTCAGTCAGAAAAGCATTAAAGAGTGAAGCATCCTTCTAGAGCTGCTTCAGCAGAAAAACAAAAGTCATGATACAGGATGAAAGCATGCAATCCAGTCACTTAAGTGGGATAAAGTGCTGATTTCAGACATACAGAGCAAGAAAACCAACAAAAGCTCTAGTTATTTCAGAAGGCAGAGGTCTACAGAACCTCTGTGTGTGTCCTGAGTCTGGGAGGAGCTTTGTTGCAGAGGTAGGCTGTGCTGCTTGCAGGTGTCTCCAATTAAGAAAACGAGCCTGTCTCCATTCTTGCACACCTGGTGCCCCTCTGCTGTGTTGGAGCTTTGGTGCTGGGGCACAGCAGAGTGCTTGGGGTCCTCGTGTCTTCTCCATTTTCAGTGAAGTGAGAGGTGTCAGCATGCTGTGCTGCTCAGAGCAGAAGGTAGGGATGTGCTGCTTGGTGTGGGTATTGTAATTCATGATGTTTGCTTAAATTTTGTGTTAATGTGGTAAGGTTTGCTTCTAATGCTGTTGTCAGTACTGTAGTAAGAAGCTGTAGTTATTAACTGAGGAAAAAACAGAAGATGGTGTTCAAATGATGGAGTAGGTTTGTGCAAAAAGAGAGGTGGTGGTGTTAAAGTGAGCTTTAAAGATTGTTTCTATTAATTTGGCCAAGTTGCAGCACTTAGTTTGAGGTTATTTTATCCTCCCTGTTTGTACTGTGCTGCTCTGTAAGGTGGCAAAGGGAACTGTGCTTAGGAACTACAAATGCCACCAGAGGTGGGAAAAGCAGAATGCTGCTTAAGGTGGAAATTAAGTGAATCACAGATTTGACTGCAGTTACCTTTGCTGAATTTATTCAAAATGTGTCATGAGCCATTGGAAAAAAGTAAGCACGTGTTAGGTCAGAAAAATTGTCACGGTGGGCCCTTGTGCTTTACTTTCACAAATTCTGTCTTCTATTTCTCCTCTTCTGAAAGGGAAACAATCTTGCTTGGGGTGCAGCCTCAGACCTGCTGCAAGCTGTGTCTCCTCTGTTAGACAGCCATGCATCAGACTTTGGTTGCAATATAAAAGGATCGATATAAAGGTTGCATTATAAAGGATGTGGTCCCCACACTGCACCTTAAGGATGTGGGATGAAGGAGGAAAACTGACCTTGAAGTGCTTCAGAGCACTTGGCACTTCCTTCTGCCTGGCTAAGGCCAATGCACGTGATGTCACTGGTGCACTTTTGTATAGTGAGACTTTATATTTTTCTTTCTTTTCCCCCTGGATGAGTGTAGATGGAACCACCAGGAAATCAATCACTAAATACATTCTTCTTTGATGGACTGGTATTTCCAGTCCCATATGCAGCTTGTTCCTTTCTGTTGGACTGTAGATAAAAGAAAATATTTCGGAAGAACCATATCGTAGTTAAATTCAGGAGATAAGGTTGATAAATCCTTGTTTCTTCATCACCTGTGAGGAATTTAAATACTCATGCACGTGTATGTAGTGTGAATGAATGAGCTGCCCATTGAATGAATGTTCACTGAAGCTGGTGGGAGTTTACCACGGTGCCCAGTAGCACTGGGAGTTTAAGCAGTGTTCACCCACTCATTGCTCACCTGGAGAGCTGCTGTGCAATGGGTAGTTATGTTATTATTCTGAGTAAATAATAGAAATACACTCATTGGTCTGCAACAAGCTCTGCTGGAGGCCACTGGTGTTGTGACCAGTGGGAAGGGCTCATGTCAAGTCATTGGGTCCTATTAAAAAACTGTCTGTAGATGAGATATGTGCTCAATTTTTGTGAGATATGTGCACATATTTTTGGCTCAAAAGCCAAAAAGTTTTGTATGAACATTGGCCTATGAGTTAGTAGCCAGAGTGGCATTGTGGCAGGGCCAAAGGTGTGTTTGTGCTGGTTTTTAATCTCATGTTTCCCAGCCTTTTCAGACGTCTGCTCCTGTCCTGCCTTGGGAATCTCATTTATATGCTGTGCAGAGTGCTGCCTCCTGGCCTTTCCCTTCCAGAATGAGATTCTTGGAGGAAAATGCAAAAATAAAAAAAAAAAAACAAACCCAAACAACCAAGCCACCAACCAATGCAGAACAAAACATACAGTAGGGGTGGGTTTTTTTTGGCAGCTGGAAGGTGTGTGAAAGACTAAGTCTCTGCAGAGAGGAGAGGAAGAGAATATCCAAGGTTTTTTGGGGGGTTGTAAATGTTTTAGTGTTTAATCTGCAGCTGGGGATCATCAGCTCAAGGTGGTCCGTGAAGTGGGTAAATGTATCTACTGGAAGCTCATGAGCTTCAGAGTAGGGAACTCAAGGACCTCTTTTGGAGGCTGTAATAAGATGCAAGATACAGTGGGAAAGCCATGTGGATGGAGTGAAAAATAATTCTGGTTCCATGTAGGCATACATAGTGTTTTTGTAGGCTAGCCTCGCACTTTTAAACCACTGCTGTTACCTCACTTGTAAACTAAGCAAGGTCACAATGTGCCATGCTCAGCATGATTATGCTTTTTTGTTTATTTTCCTTTCCCAAAAACCAGTAAGGTAAATGGGAGCAATGAAGATGTGTACTGAGCTGAACTGGTGTCCAGTCTTGGATACCTGAGAGCAGAAAATGTGTTTCCCCTGTCCAGTGAAGAGCTGTGCTGAGTGCAAGTGCTCTCGCTGTGTTTGAGAGGGCAGCTTCTGTGCAGCTTGTCGGTTCCTGTTGGCAGCAAATCAAAATTTACAAACGTCTCACAGAGAACTTTTTATTAATGGATTTTCCCCACAGAAGCCCCAAAGTGGGACATCATTCCTCCAGTCTGGAAAGGTGCCCGTGAAAGTTGTCAGTAAGAAGGAATTCCTGGAATTAATGATTTTTTCTCTTTGTTCTTGGCTCAAAGCAGAATAGATCCGTTAAAAAAGGGGGGGTTTGTTTTGTTCTGTTTTCGGGTGGTTTTTTTTTTTTTTTTTTTTTAATTTTTGAAATAAAGCAGTTTTACCTGAAAGAAAAAACGTGGGATCTGCATTGAAGCGGGGAGAGGGATTAGAGAAATTGTTGCAAGATGTGGTTCTGTTTGTGGATCATTGTGCATTTTTAAATGGAATTAGGATTTATCTGGGACAGAAAGTGGTGGAGAGAATCAATCTGCTTTCTTGGCAAAAAGAAATACAAGTATGCAAGGCTTTCTAATGTATATCTAGTGCTAAGGTAAAAATTGCGAGTTTTGCTGTCTCCTCAGTAAGGAATATAACTTTTTACATGAAGCAAGCCAGGTCTTGGCTGGTGAATCACTTTATCTCTTTTGAAGTTGTCAAATAAGGATCTAGGGATGGCTTAATTGATGCCTTAGGACTTATACTACCTGACTAGCCAGGATAATACGCACGCAATTACAGAACACCCAGTCAT
The DNA here is from genome assembly GCA_023055505.1 of Callipepla californica brunnescens. NCBI lineage: Eukaryota > Metazoa > Chordata > Aves > Galliformes > Odontophoridae > Callipepla > Callipepla californica. The sequence goes on from JALIRH010000010.1 coordinate 19,001,086, forward strand.
TTGGGGATCGTTGTTTGGTCCAAGGGATGGTTGCCATGTGCATTTAGTGTGTGTCTGTTGGCACTCAGGAACTCAAATTTGTCTTGTAGAAATAAAATAAAGAAGTCCTTCTTATGGAAACTGTATTTTATTAACAAGCTTTTCTACTGTGTCATTATTTATTGTTGTTTATGAAACTTTCTTTAGTCCTCAGACAGTATCTCTTGTTGCCTGTGAAGGAATTTACTGTTACTTTGTACTAGAGGAAATAGAAAGCATAAGCTGGATAGAGAGAAGAGGGGAAGGGTCATTTCAGAAAACCACATCAGTATATTGAGTTGATAGTGACTGTTGCTTGTTTAAAAGTGAAGCATCCTTCCTTACTCACCATACTTCAGCTTCTTCCAAGAACCGTCTGCTGAATTTCATTGAACTGCAAGTGATAGTTGTTCAAAAGAAAGCTGCTTTCCTTTAAATAATATTTTCTTGTAATCCCATAGCTAACCTAATTTGTGCATTTTAAGGCAGTTTTGGAGGGTTTACCTCATATTTTTGCTTTCCTTCTGCTGAGTGCTCATTTCCTTCAGCCTTCCTTTTCTGAACCTGTTAATGAGAAATGTGTTCATGCTGCAAAACCTCACTGAAGCTTTCGTAAATGAAATGCCACTCCTTTTCCCTTCTCCTTTTGATTCAGATGTTGTGTGATACATTTATCTTTGCTTTTGGTGAATCAGTATCTGCCCATTGAACAGGTCTGGTCTGTGAGGTATGGTAGGGCAGCAGGTTGTGATGCTGAAGATGCTCAATTACACTGCCTGTTTCACTTACCACAAGGAATCATGGAATCCACTGCTCTGACATTGAGTTTTATTCAAATAACAAACCTGTCTTTGTGAAAAGTTATTTATTTCTGGGAGGTAGAGCCTTTCATGCACACTGGAGCTCCCTTCCCATCCATGTGGGCCTTGGATTCTCAGCCAACCATGAGTTGTTGGCTTGTCACACCTCTTTTCATCTTCCACTTGTGAGCTGGGCAAATGCTGACCTTCTTAAGGTGGTTGCAAAGGGTATGCCAATGTAATATTCTGTTGAGAAGTTTGTGGTTGCTGTGGTTTTCATGCACTGGGATCCCACCCATACCTGGATGTGGTGGGACTGCCCTGACACTGACTTCTAAGATCTTGGAATATCACTTTTGGATACTGCTACACAAGTGGGCTTCATCCCCCACAAAGATTGTTTTTGGCCTTTGGAGAGTCCTTTATTCCATCAGAAAATGCGTTGACAAGTCCAAGTGTGTAAGCTCCTCTTCCAGAGTGAAATAAATCTAATGCAGCTCCTGTGGTAGCTGTCAGACGCCAGCAGTGCTGGGGGCTTTAGCTGAGTGATGTTCAGCTTGCAATTTATTCCTTTCTGTTGTTGCAGCTATAAATAAAGATTCCATTGATACACATAAGACATGTCAAGAAAGCAGAGGCTTGGTCCTGACATGCAGCCCTTCCACTTTTCTTCACATATACTATTAATGGCCTATTAATGAACAAAGGCTCTAAATCACATTGGGATACCTGTGAGTCTCAGGATGATCAGCAGCTGAAATGTTGCCCCTCCAATAAGTTAAACTGTAGAAGTTTTGTTTAAATGAGCATTAAGGCAGATGAGGACTGCCCAGGACCTCATGCTGGTCCCCTTCCATGCCTGGTGTGCCCTCCATTAAGCTCCATTCCATTGATGAAGATGTACATAGTCTTAGCATATGCTTAAGTATCCCTTATGGGCCTAATTGTAAGCAAATTCCTCATATTGAGGAATTTATTTATTTATTAATACCATATATATATATGTGGTATAACCTGCATAAAATTCAGATTGTCAGGGTTCTGCACTGATGTTGCTGGTGGCTGTGTTTTAGCTTTCTCTATTTGTACTAACAAAGATCAGCAGAAGCTCCTGGAATTTCCACTTGGCACAGGCTCTTTTAAGCCCTGTGACCATGTAAAGCATTGAGTTCATCTGAAATGTTTCAACCAGTGACCTTTGCAGCTTTATTTCATGAGTTTTATTTTTCCAGTTTGAAAGCTGTCTTTCCCTATAAGCAGTTTTCCTAATTCCTTTCCTTCAAACTTCACTGAGGCTGGATAGGACATGAATCTTCAGGAGGATGCTGGGTTGGCACCTTTGCAAGGATTGCTTGTCTGCTTTCCACATGTGGCCACAGACCAGACCTTGGGTCCATGTGTTCTCTAAAACTTCCATGGAAATAAATGCTATTTAATGTGAAGGGGAGGCTGGCCTTGCCCTAGGGAGCTTCCAATTAATTCTTGAGGAGGGGAAAATCTCCTCCTTATTGAGATTGTACATAGAGAACCTCAGAACTGTAGGGGTTGGAGGAGATCTCTTGAGATCCCTCAGCCCAACCCCCTGCTAAATCAGGTTCACTGCAGTAGGTTGCAAGTTGGTAGATTTGATGTGAAACCTAAACCCGTTTCAGCTTGGTTAAGGTGTTGACACAGTTGGGGCAGAGAGGCTTCTTGGGATGGCTTCACTTGAGAAGGGCGGCTGTCAAGAGGGAAATGACACCGTGCTTTAGGACGTTGGCACTGTGTGGTTGCAGAACATCTCCCATCTGTCAGCAGTCATTATGGCCGTGCTCTGCTTCAGCTGCTGCGGAATTTGCTGTCCTAAGGCAAGTAATTTCAGAGCTCCCCTAGCTGACCTCCAGCCCCTGTGCCATTAAGTCATGTAAATCTGCCCAGTAGGAATCCAGTGTGGTGAGATGGCTGGGATAGGGGAGTTGTCTGAATTCCACTTTGTTTTTTTGTGGGGGGTGGAAAAAGAGGATTTGGACCTTTGGAAAAAGATCATTGTTAGTGATATGGTTGAAAGAATAACATGATGGATTAAAGCATTTGATGGATTCGGAAGCTGATATACTAAACGAAGTGATGGAGAAAATAATTATTTGGAAGCATTACTATAATTGAGAGCTGAGCTAGACATCAGAAACTTAGACATCAGTCACTGATCAGGCCCAGCAAATAGAAGTGCTGAATGTTTACATGGTCCCTGTAGATTCACATTGGAAGGAGCCTTAAAGATCATCCAGTGCCAACACAAAGGCTGATGATGAGGCATAGTTAATGTGGGAGTTAGAACTGTGCTCATTCCCTATGTGACTTCTGCAAACTGTGCCAGTTCCTGTCCTGCAAAACAGGGATAGGAGCAACTTGTCACAACCCTGCATCACACTGCCTAGGCCTGTGGTCAGGACCTGCTTGGCTTTAATGGAGGATATAAATTTTTCCCTTGTTATAAACGCTGAGGGATCTGGTGGCCTCTGTGCTGAAATTTTAACTGGAACTCAACAAGTGGTTAGTTGGAGTTGATGCTCTTGAAGGTCCTTTCCAAGCTTAGTGATCCTATGAAATCTCTATGGAGTGTCACCAACGAGTTCTGCAGGCACTATTTCCACGGTATCTATATCCTGGCAGCAAGCTGTGGTGGACAGATGGACTTAATTCTGTGCTTGTTGTGCTGTCCATAAGCTGGAGAAATGTCTGTCACAGAGGGAAGAATTTACCTGGGGCCCTGAGTGAGAGGTGCTCAGGTTTCCCTGCCACTCAGAGTGAAGCAAAGAGATCCCCAACAAAAAAGCTCCCCTACAGCACGCATGTATGTGTGTCCTCACGAAAACAGCAGTAATCTCTGTGCCCTGTATTTCTCCATACTGCATGGCAGAGCAGTGCACGTAGCCATTCCTGCACACGCAGCTGTGCTGCTGGGAGACCTTCCATGCTGGGACTCTAAATCCCAGCCTATCCTTTCCCACCTAGCGCAGGGAGTTGATGCTGAAACTCTTTCGCTAAAAACAGGTTCCTTGGGGCCAGGTTATTGAAGCTGAGAACTTAGCAGAGCCTTTGAAAACATCTCTATTCCTTAGGAGTTTTAAAACACACCTATGAACCTTGCCAAAAATATCAAAGCCAAATTTTTAGGCTGGGCAATCGGTTGTTAAGTCAGTAAGTGCACTTTCAAAATATTATCCACGAGCAATAACCATAATCATTTCTATGGCTAATAAACCCCTGTGGTTTCATTTCTCTGGCTGCCAGAAATGCATTAAGGAACGGATTTCTGAGTGTTTTAATCATATGACTAATCCTAGCTGACTGCAAGCAGGTAAACCAGTGTGAACATGCATTTCTTGGTGCAAATATGGACTGAGTCATTTGTCTTACGTGAAATGCAGCTCGAGCAGTGCTTGTGCTCCTCCCTCTATCGTTGAACCATGGAACCATTAATGCTGGAGAAGACCTCTAGGATCCCCAACCCGCCCCCACCAAGTGCTGGTGAGGATCTCTGAGGCTGTCTGTCTTTTTCTGGGTATTATAACTGAAGGTTGGATGGTGCTTTGTGGCTGATATGGAGTTCTGAGATGTCCTGATGGTCAGATAAGCTGGCTGACAGCACAGTGTGCTTTTGTTTTGTGCCTCATAAAGCAACTCAATATGAAACACAGTCTCCTCTGGAGCTCTTAAGTGCACAGCAATTACACAAAATTTGCTCAACTCTTTCTTGTATCCGCTGACATCTAAGTGACTGAGAATGCGGCATTGGATGTGCGGATCGATGGAGCCCCGATAGGCTGCAGCCCTCAATGGCTCTGTGTTCCCTCAGCATTCCCATTGCAAGGTTAAACTTGATAAATATGAAGAGATAATGTACGTGGAAGGCTGGGATGTTTTGTTTCAAGATGGCTTTTTACCTTCTTTGCTATCAAGTAAAAATTCATATTTATTTTTATTCCAAATAAAGTAAAGCTCCGTTAGATTTCTATTGTGATTTTGAGAAGTGGTTATGCTTTGAAAACATAAACCTGATACGTGCCAGGAGGAGCAATCCAAGGCTGCAATTCTAGCATTGGAATGGACCTGCACATAACAATGGCAGCATTCATGCTGCTCTTCAGAGGTTGGGAGCAAGCAGTTCCCCATCCCAGGCTGAGAAATTTGGGGCTGTGCTCCTTTCTTCATTTATATAGGGAAAGGTAGTGGGGGAATAAAAATCAAGCTGTTTTTCACCCTTAGATGGAGAAGTGGCTTCATCGGTGTCTGATACACTGGTTTTAGTTTCTGTGTCTGATTTTCAGTATTCATGGAACAGTGTATCTATTATAAGCTGAACCAAAGTGTCGTTTCTACTGAACTCATCGAAGCCACCTATTGGCGTCGATCTTTTGTTCTTTTAAACCTTTTTGCAGAGATACCATTGTTGACTTTCCTCAAGCATAGCTCTGGAACTCAGATTAACTCCTGAATTTAGGAAATGACCCATCTCTGCGTTTGTCACTTGTATGGGAGAGGAAATTCCCCTTGTGATCTTCCTGAGAATCTGGGTTTTAGGAGCACCCCCTTACTCAGCTGGGTGAAGGACTGTCTGCATTAAAGGCACTTTAAAGACACAACCACACACAGGAATATGGCCCATAGCCATCAGGATGGGGCAGCCTGTCCTTGTCTCAAGGACGTATGCTTTGCTCTTGTTGAACTCCGGGATAATGTCCATTAACTTGTAGTGCGTAAGAAGGGAATTAATTGGAGAATTACCCATGTATCCTTTTCATAAATTTTTCCATTAATATGACTTCACTGTTGTCATTAATTACGTTGCATTAGCAAAATGTGCTCTTGGCTTGGAGGAATTCCATCTTACATTTCTCTCTCCCCCAAATTTCTGCGTAAGTCTTAAAGACAACGATCCTTTTCTCCAGCTTTTCAGGTTAACAAGGTAAAGTATTCCTTCGTGAATTGGAAGAGCAATTTGGAGCTCTTGAGCACTGTTTAGAGCACTCTGCTCTTACGGGAGGGGCTGGTGCATGCTGATTGAAGCAGTTTGGTGTTACTGGAGCAGTGAGAGGAGTGGCACAGAGATGTGCCCTTTGCACAGGATGCTCCTGTGCCTTGCTGCCCACACTTTGGTTTCCACTCCTCTTGAACTTGAGCAGCTTTTGCTTCTGTGGAAGTGCTGTACTTCTTGCCAGCTGTCAGCAGACTGAGCAGATCATCCCCAGGCATCATCATCTCTGATGCACTCACCCCTTCTTTCTGTCAGAAAATGTCCTTAGGTTCAGTTGCTCCTGTTCCTTTGATCTTCCTCTGCAGGTCACAGCTGTTAGACCTCTGCCCTTCTCACTGCTCTTTTTGACATTTCTCTGATTCTCATCTCCCCTCTTCCTCTCCCATTCCTGCACTGCTGGTCCCAAAGCAGCAAGAGGATGGGGGCAGAAGTGGGAGGCAGTGGGAGAGTGACACAGATGAGAGGAGTAATGTGATGCTGAGGGCAGTGGGAAAAGCCTCCAGATCATGCCCAGCTTCTCATTGAACCATGGAATGATTGCATTGGAAGGGACCTCTAAGATGACAGAGCCATAAAATGGTTGGGTTGGAAGAGACCTTAGAGCCCAACCAAGCATTATGTAAAGTGTAGTGGTTGTGGGTCTCAGTATCTCCTAAACTTCCAGGCTCTTCAGTCTCTTGGGACCACAGTAAGAGCCTTTTCCCCCCCATAGCAGCAAGTCTGGATGACTCACTAATGAGTCTGCTCCATTGCCAGCTGGACCAGATCCCAATCAAGTGCTATTTAAAGTGTATGTGTATATTTACTCGTGATGAAAATGTCTGCGGTGAAAGTAGGCTGAAGAGGATCAGTTGTTGAGCTATCTTAAGAATAGCAACATTCAAGTGGTAGCTATTGAATCACATGCAGAATATAATTAATAAAAAGGGCATAGCTCACACTGATTTTTCTCTTATTAAAGCCTTATACTTTATTCAATATTTTTTAATTCCCAAAAATTGAAAGAAAAAAACAACTTTTCAATATTCCAGGAAGCCATGCATGTGGTCATCATTCATGTAATGATTTTCTCCAGTTGAACAGAGAAACAGACTGCTCTGGATCTCTTCTTTCCCTCCTCCATGCACTTGTGCTCACCAGAAGCCAGAATGTGTGAGCATGTGGAGGCCATAGTCATTGGGTTCTCCACCTCTAAATTCATGTCTGATTGGAACCATGTTCTGCAGTTTGGGGTCTGTGGTGGTGTCAGGGAGGCTTGGAGCTGGTGAATTGTGAAACAGGCTTTGGAGCAACACTTTGCTGAGGCTGAGGTTTGCTGGTAGAGAAGATCCTCTTCAGTCACGAGCTTTTGCTTTTTGCTTTTCTCTATGATTCCATTTTGTGCAAATGTCACACAGAGCCAAAATATAGGACTACTATGGGGCCAGGTATGGTCAAAAAATAGAATATCCCACTGAAGGATGTTAGGCTTCATGTCCCTTTTGCTATATATCCTTGCAGGTGGTTGCAAGAGCAGAACCAGTGCTCCATGAAAACACTGGATGGATTATTTGATAAATACCCAGAGCTGTATCTGCCCGTAAATGGACACTGAACACAGAGGTGATAGAGCTGACAGCCACCACTTTCTGCCACACTCCCCACCTCTTTGGCTCCACTGTCTTTCTGATTCTTGTGCCCATTTTGGAAATGGCTTCTCTTCAAAGGATTTCTCTTAATTGCATGAGAAGATTAATGAGACTGAATAATCCGTCACTAGTGATGTAGTAACTTTTGAGCTGTGTGGAGTTGTGCTGGTGTTGCAAAGAGGCAGGTGAAGGCCAGCCGTGGGGCAGCTCTCTGCATGGCACAGACATGCCAATAAACCACAGAGCTACAGCTCGTGCTTGGGATGACCCAATAAATACTGTGTTTCAATCACCAGAAGCCTGGAGGAAAAAGAGAGGTTCTCAAAGAGAAAAAGGATGGCATTTGTACCTATATATCCAGTAGTGCTATAATGAGAAACTCAGCTCAGATGAATGCCAGTAGAACATGGCTGGGATATGGTAGTTCAGCTCATTATTTTGTAGTTCAGCTCAAGTTATTTCACTCTCATGGCTCACCACGAGAGCAAAATAACTGGATGCGATCTGGACTGGCCATCTCCACATTCAGATCCTCTAAGTTCATCTCATCCTCCCTCATAAAGATTCCTTTGGTCAGCTTGGGAACAGCTTAAAAGAAAATTAAGGCAACAAAGATGCAATCGTGGAGTGACATATCATAATGAGACCTTTCAGTCTCTCCAAACTTTCTCATTAACTTGCACCGAGTGCAGACTAAAAAATTACAAAAGGATTTTCTCTCGCAGCCCATAAATAGTCTGTGCTTAGAACATACCACATTGTCTCCATCTTTTTGGCTTATTCCCAAAGCAGCTTCTTTTGGCGTGCTGCAGTTGATGGGAACGATATTGAAGGAAGAACAAAGTACAGTTTTTCCAAAGGAAATAATAAATCTGCTGTGGACTTTCAAAGCAAGCTCACATAATCAGTGAGCTTCTCTTTTTTCTTTTCTTGAGAATGTAGGAAGAGCACAGATGTTGCTTTGGACCATTAACATCTCAGCTATAGGGACAAGCAAAGTATTTCTCAGTGGCTTTTCCCTCCTTTTGTTTATTTTCTTATTTTATTAAACTGAAAGCTTTTGCCCACTGTGTATTAAACATACAGCTCCAAAACACCACAGTTCTGCCCAACTGCCCATGTGTTAGCGCAAACAATTGTTTCCCTCTGCAGAATCATTTTATTTATGGATCAGCTTGTCGTTTCATGTTTTATCTCCTTAATATTACAAATGGAAGGAAGATGTGTAGCTGAAAAGCAGCTTCATCTGCCAAACAAGGGCAGCTGGTTTGGTTGCTGGCATGAGATAACTGTCCCATCACAGTAAGTTTGATTTAAGAGAGAGAGGCAAAAACAAACATGTTCTTCGTGATTTCCTCCTGTCAAATGATAATTATTTATATCCATTAATGAAATTTAGCTACAGAATAAAGTGGTATTTATTTAACAGCCCAATAAAGACTGAAATAGTTGGCAGCCTGGCATTAGCTCAGTGTCAGTGGCCTTTGGATCAGGTGCTCTGTACTGTCTGGCGTCAAGCTTCAAACCAAACATGGTCTGCTTGCTCTGGGGCACTGAGCAGATGGCTCTAGTGAAGGATTATTCTGTTTTGGTTGTGTTCTCCATGTAGTTATGGTGGAATTGTTTTTCTTGCAGTTAGTTAGCTGAAGAAACAGCTCCCTTTTGCAATGAGCTACAGATATCAGAAATTATTGGGAATCATCTTTCGATAATTATTTTCCTCCTCCTAAAAAGCCCAAAGCAATCATTTCCAGAGGGCTGCGATATCTTGCATTGTGGTTGTGAATGGAATTACATCCAGCTGGCAGCCAGGCATGAGTGGTGTTCCCAAGGGGTTGGCACTGGGGCTCATCCTGTTTAAGATGTGTATTGTATCTGGATGAGGGGTTGAGTGCATCCTCTGTAAGTAGGCAGATGGCACCAAGATGGGGGGCAGTGTTTATCTGCCCATGGGTAGGAAGGCCTACAGAAGGATCTGGACAGGTTGATCGCTGGGCTGAGGCCAATGGGGCGAAGTTCAACAAGACTGAGTTTACCTTTGGCGTAAAACAAATTGTTATGTTGTAATACTTCAACGTGAAACATCAAGAGGGAAAAATAACGAGAAAGCTTCTGCTTGGGGGATTAAATTTGTCAGAAGTCATTAGGTACTCTCCTGGTACGTAGGGCTGAATGGAGACGTGTGTTTGTATTTTCACACAGATCCAAGAGAGAGAGCTGACAGAGCACAGAGCGATCAGGTTCATTTCCAATTTTCCACCAGCCTGTAATGAAATGCCACAATGCATCCAACCAAACTATTCATTAGTCTCCCTATTAGTTTTCACTCCAGTAAATAAATGGCTGGTGCTATAGGCCGTCAGTGATTGGGCAATGAGGGTCCCTTTCATGGCTGTCACTTTCCTCTTTGTATCCCCCTTTTTACTCCATTAACTCTTTTTGTTCAGTCCTCTATTTTGTGGTGCTGAGTTTTTACAGCTGACAGAGGTCCAGAAGCATGTTCTGTTGGTAGGGCTCCAATGGGTGCCACCAGGAATCTCCTCTTGGTGCTAGATCTGACAGCAAGGAACCATGCGTCAGCTGCTTGAAGGTCCATGGTGGGCTAGTGACTGGCGAGATGTGGAGCACATTGGGAAAACACACCCGTACCTCCTATGGGAAGTACAAGGCTTTGTAGCCCTGCATGAGAGTTTTGCTCTTTGGCTGGAGCTCTTCTGCTGTATTTCCGAGCAAATCAAATATTTGTTTCCTCTTCAGTTTATACCTAATTCATATTTTTCATGACATCACCTGAAAACAAGCTTTTTGGGTGCATCTCTGTTTTGCTGTGGCACAGAAGCCTGCACTCTACTCTCTTATTGATAGTTCTTTGCGGATATCATGGTTTCCCGTTACTTTACTTTACTTTCCTAAATCTCCTGTTTTCCTTTCCAGCACTCTCATTTCTCCTGATTATCCTTCTCCTTGAAGCAGTACCGCTTCTTCCATCCACCCATTCTTGTCATGCCCAGCTTTCTTCAGTCCTGACCTTTCTCACAATGTTCTCGTGTTTGTTTATGTATTGGTTTTTCTCATACCAGATAGGTGCTATATTTTGTTCTTTTAAGCCATGATTTCTCAAAGAAGTGTCCAGAAGGAATCCTATTTGAGTGCTGACATTAAAAATGAAGGGATACTGAGCTGGCGTGGAATCCTCTTCTTTTTGAGATTCCTTTTGGTTTGGGGAGTCAGACCGAGTGCACTTGGAACAAATAACTGACCAGATTTTTCTCTCTCTTCAAGTGATATGTAAACCAAGTCATGTGAAGGACACAGGGCTGCCCAGTACACCCAGTTCTTTATGAATTGCTGTGATTTAGTGCTGTATCCCTGCTTTCACTGCTGAGAAAGTAATTTCTAAGCGGTAGAGACCAGTAGCATCACAGACACCTTAACTTCCTTTGGAGAACTGGAAAATTTGATCTTGCTGATATCATGGAGCACTCAATTTAGGCTGCTCATTCAGTCATCTGGCTCTGAATAGCTGGTTAACGCTATTAAACGTTGTTAATTATGTCACTAATTGTATGTGAAATCAAAGGCTGTTCAGGCATGCAGGAACCTCAGCCTTACATTTTTAATACAACTACAAAATACTGATAGCTCAGAATGTGTCTCCAAGCTGTTGTCCTGGAATCTTTTACCAAAGGAGATGAGCACAATTAAACTTGTGTAATGTTTGGAAATAGAGCACCATCAGTCTTGCTCCTCTGGCACAAAGTTTAGTGCCCTTGCTGCTGATCTTGAACTTTTTCTTGCTGTGGCCTCCCCTTTTTTAGGGCAACATTTTCCCTGAGGGAAAAGGCAAAAGCATGAGTGTCTATTATGAACAGTAACAACTAGGTGCGTGTTTTAGGGGATTTACTGATCTGAGACACAGATGCAAAGAAGCTTAGCCTTGCTACTAGACTAGGTGATGATGGACACAAAAAGAGGAGGCAGTAAGAATTATAGAAGTCAATAGGATTGGAGAAGACCTCTCAGAACACCAACCCAGTCCATTCCTTCGTGCCCATTGTCCGCATCTCTCAGTGCCACATCCTCACAGCTCTGGGACACCACCAGGAACAGTGATCCCCCCTCTCCCAGGACAGCTGTGCCAGTGCCTGACTGCTCTTTGGAGGAGAAATTCTTCCTCATACTCAACCTGACCCTCCCATGGAATAGTAGGATAGCCCTGGCTTAGATCCTTTCCAGCATTTAAGGGAAAGTGTGGGATCTGATGCAGCAGTGTTAAGATGCGTGCTGCTGTTCATGTAAGCTATTTGCAGCCAGAGAAACATCTTTCGTGTTCACCAGCTGTGAACAGGACACTCAGAAACCGTCACAAGCAAGCAATGAATAAACTGCATTGAAAGGCTGCACTGTTAAGCAGCACTGTGTTCTCATGCCTGGAAATGAGAAAGTGTCTGAAGATCTATGAAAATGGAGGTCTATTTTTACACAGTGCACAAAGACAGCATCACAGCATCTACGGCCTTGGGGAAAAAAAAAAAAAAAAACACACCCAAACCATTTCTGAAGAAACAGATGCAGACGATTCATACACCCTACGGACAAAAGCAGGATCTGTGACCAGCAGAACCAACATTACCAACCACTTCTGTCCGTGATTGTTAACTCTTTCATGTAGGCTTCCAAACTCAGGAATTAATAAGAACTGTTAATAGCTGGCCTTTGATTCTTCTGGATTAGCCAGGACTTGGTGTGACAGAGCTCATCATCCACTTGAAGGCTGTGGTTAATTGCTTCTGGTGGCCCTTCCATGTGCACATCAGTGGTGTGGGATGCACTGGGTACTTGGCCTCCATGGGAGGAACCCATGGCCCTCACAGTGAGTTCCCAGTCTTTTTTGAGTCAACACCAACTGCTTCTTTAATCCCCAAAGCTGTACAGGACTCTTAAAATGCTTTACAGTTTGTTTTGGAACTTGCATGAATTTTACTTGTTATTTTAAATGTGACTTTATAAACAAAATTTCTGGGCTGCTTGAAATTCCCATTCTATGCTTGGATGTAGTATCAAGTAGGTGCAACTTCTGCTGATGGGAGAGAAAATAGCAGTGAATAGATTTATTTAAAACTCAGGTATTTTGCCCTCACGCTGCAGTCACACGAAGCTCTGGTTCCCTCTGACGTTTACAGCTTTATAGCCCCACTCTGTTGTGTCCCTTTTCAGCTTTTCCTGCTGTGTGCTGTAGCATTGATGCTCCTTCTGTCCTCTGTGCACTGACCCCATTGCCCTGCTGTCAGTCCCTGGGGTGATCGCCAATGCTGGATGCTTCAGCCAGGTGGGTCTGTTCCTATTAACGACATCTGTGGGAGCAGATACAAAAATAATTTTGAAGTCCTATCGATCAGATTAGGCTTTTTCATTCTAAAAGACCTGAATCAAGAAGTTGGTCCTAAGAGTGGTTGACCCTCTGCTAGTGGCACTCAGCATCTTTCCACCCCCCTCCCAAGCTTCTGTTCTTGTTATCTGGGAGGTTTCTTGCTGCCTGTTGAGGTGAGGCTGCTATTATAGATAGGGCCACAGTTAGCACCCGATGCCCGAGGTGCCCCAGCCGGTTTTACAGCCACTTAATGAAACATGTGGGTAATTCCCGGGTGCTCCTCCCCGGGCAATGCACTGCCTTATGTGCAGTATTCTTCCTGCAAAACCACAGAATCTATAAAAACAACATTTGGACCGCAGCAACTCTAAGAGAAAGACGACTCCTCCATTTCCAAGGTACCATGTAGGAAAATAGTCAGCAGCTCCTCTAAATCCATGGGTCTGACTTGGCAGCCTCACTGGCGAGCGAACAAAAACCATGCCAACAGAGCACCGCGTGAGAAATGGAATCCCAGAGAGGAGTGCACGCGTGGTGGTGCTCGAAACACAGAGGACAGAAGTACCCTTGGCCTTGTCTCTGCAGGTTGTGTTCCCATGACACGCGGGGAGGAAACGGGAGCAGGAAATACCGGTGTGTGCAGGGCTGGGGACTGGGACAGGCTGCGCTGCTCCTCCGTGCCTGACTTAGTGCTGGTGCTTCGGGGGGAAAGAGTCTCCTTGTCTGTTTTGAATGCTTTCTGCATGACTAATTAATGTACTGAAATAAATTGTGTTGCTAAACTCTACGCTGGTACAGGCAGCCGGCGGTCGTGGCTCCTGTCCAATACTTTATCTAATCTTTGCTTTGTCAAGGACGGGGCACCGCTTGTCATCTAAAAGCCACTTAGCTGCAGTACAACGTGATGTCACGCTCGTCGACATGCGTGTCGATATTTGTGCTCAGTCTGTTGGGAAACAGCCCTGAATACAGCGAGCCGTACGTAATTACATTCTTTTCATGATAACAAAACCCACTTGAACCTGGCAAGAGATGAAACCCCGCAGCCTGGCGTTCGGAATTTTGCAGGAGAGGAGCGTTCTGTAACATTATGCCGGGATAAGGCAGCCTGATTCACCGCAGGGAGGACACTCCCTCCGGAGCAAAGCATTTGCTGTTGTCCCTCCGGAGCGACGGCACCAGCGCTGGAGCTGCTGGGGTGAGTACAACAGGGGCTGCTCCCCTCCTCCTCCTGTGACCCCCGTGGTGATCTTCCACCCCATATAGCGACCTGTGCATGCTTGGGGTATCACCTATCTGCACTGGGGATCTGCTTCCAGTGGAACGTGCTTTGAATTTATGCTTTGCCATCTGTAGGTTTTCTTCCTACAGACAGGGAATACTTGTGTGAGACAGTAGAATAATGGAATAATAATTGGTTGGGTTATAGATCATAGAGCCATAGACTGGGGTGGAAGGGACCTTAAAGATCATAGGGCCATAAAATGGTTGAGTTGGAAGGGACCTTAAAGATCACAGAACCGTAGGAAGTTTGGATTGAAAGGGTTCTTAAAGATCAGAGAACCATGGAATGATTGGGTTGGAAGGAGCCTTAAAGATCCCCCATTTGGAGCCCCCTGCCACGGGCAGGATTGCCACCCACTAAATCAGGCCGTAGATGTGAATATATATGCATACATACATACGTATATGTATAAATGTGCCTGAACTAACTTAGCATCTCATTCATAACAAAGCATAAAAGAAACCCCGAGCTCAGCATGGGCTGTGCCCTGCTGAGATCCCCACTTCCCTCCTCAGCCAAGGTATAGCTGGCAGCAGCAAAGGACTGAGCGGGGCTGAGCTCCCAACCCAGGGCCAGCAGCAGTGCGAGCAGCGGGAGGATGAGGATGCTGCTGGGTCCCCACCACACTCAGAGCACAACAGGAACCCCCTGAGCCACGGGACATGATGCAAAGGTACTGCTCTTGTGTTGTGTGTGATGTCTGCTTTTCCTTATTTTGCAATTATAGTGGAAAAGTGAATGTTTTGAGCCGGTTGGGTGAGCAAATAGTTACAGAAACGCGCGTTCCGTGCCCGGCTCATGCTGCTCTGCATGGCTCATTTGGATTTGGCTCGGTGACAGGGGGTGGGTGTGATTCCCGAGTGTCCATGTGAATGTTTTTCAAATTGTTTTCAAAATAAAAGCAAATGCAGTAATTGTACAGAACTCTGACAAGGAGAAATGCATTGTAAAAGAGCTTCCACCCGTCAATATTATTAAAAAAAATCTACAAACAAGTGCCCTATCACTGTGGAAAAAAATAGATTTCTTAGAAAAATAAATGTTATTGTTGTAGCAGATGCATGCCCTCTTTTCTGCCAAGAAATGGTTCAGTTGGAGGCATTATTGACTGTTTATTAGTGATGGTTGTGTTTTGTGGTGAGTGGGGTGGGAAGCCCCGAACCAATATAAGGGGCTCACTGTGTAGCTCTGTCTTACAGCTACTTGATTCCATTTGCATCTTGAAAACTCTTGCTTAGCAGTGGATGAGGGCAGGCATGAAAACTGGCACGAAACATTAGGTATTTCTTACCTAAAGAAATACCCATTGTGTCTAATGCAATGCGTTATTGGGTGCGTATCTGCTGAACGGGCAGCACTCGCTGCCCAGGCAATGCAGGGGCTGTGGTTACTCATTTCTGTCCACAGGTCGTGGCTGTGGACTTCCACGGCTGGAACAGAGGTCCAAACAACAGAGGTCTTGGTGTGAGTGGTGTTGAGGTTAACGTGCCTTCAGAAGGACCTGCGGAGTTTCTGCATTATTACTGCAGAAATCCTCTGTGGCACAAAACACGGCGATGGAGGTCGCACAGGGCTGCTCCCCGGGTCTGATCCTGCTGGCAGGCAGGGAACCCGACCCCTCCAGTTTCCACTGGGTTTTTAGGCCACTGCTGACATAATAAAAAGTCTGAAAAGTTGACCTGGTTGGATTACAGAAGGATACTTGTTTGCTGCGAATCTAAAACTTTATTTATGCGTCAGTGATCCGCTCATTTAATTATCTGGCGTTCAGGTGTTTGATCTGGAGCCCGATTTCCTTGGATTCTGTACACCAGAGAGTGTAAAATAACAAAAGCAGAAAATACGGTATCGTTCAGAAACAGATGTTTTTGTTTATTTGCCTTCTGCTTTTCGTGAGTAGGATTGGGGTATTCCAGAGAAAACCCAAGTTGTGCAAACCTGATGGCAGTAAGCTGTAACGCACCCCAAGCCCTTTCCTGGCTGCAGCATCAGGCTGCTCGATGTGTTGGAGGAGGCAGACAGATCGTGGTGCAGTGATGCCGAGCCTGGAGGAGGGTTCGTTCCGTAAAACTCAGCGAGACCTCGTTAGTTAAAATGAGCTCATTTTCCTTGAAACCAAACGCTTATTTTAATTCTAGGGTGGCTGGGTAAAGTGTTGCGTATCTCGATTGCTGATAGGCATCTTCCTTTTGTAAGAAGTCATTTACTGAGTGAGAATAGTGCAAAGTAGGTGGTAAGGTAGAATTGCTGCTACTTCGTTTGGCACTACAGATAGATTTCTTCATCAGACAATACCTTCTTGTGATATCATTAGAGAAGAATGTGTGAGCGCTAATATATTCCGCGTTTATTTCTTCATTTTCTTTTTTCTGGATTCCATGGTTGCTTTGGGAGGACAAGTTAGTCCGAACAACAAGACTGCCCGCTTGTTGGGAAGCCTTAAAAAAAGCTGAAAATTCTTCACCTTATTGCTGAATGTTAGAACAGCCCAGACTGGGCCCATTTTTCCGTACATTCCCATTTTTTCCCCCGCTGAATTCTCCATGTTCTTTGTTGTGTGGGGTGACCTACTCACAGGAGAGTGTGGCTCTGATCCCTTGGCCACCATATGCTCCAGCAATAAGCTGTGTTTTCCATGCAGAGCTCCTCCTGGAAGTTGAATACTGGGATGTACCTGGGACACAGGCGTTACATTTGTGCATTTCAGAGTGAGCAGTGCCTGGCTTTATATCCTGCTGGATTTGTGCTAGGTATAATAGGAAGAGATGGGAGGAGTAGAGTCAGATATAAGTAAAAATGTTATTATCTTCTCTTCCTTCTTTATGTGTTGATGTGTATCTGAGTATAATCAGTTATATTTCATTTTTGGGGAGTTTACTTGGCCTGTCGTTATTTTCCTGTACAACCGCCTTTCTTTAACAGAATGACATAAATTTCTGTCATCAAACTCTTGTCAGCGGTTCCTTTATGTCAGCCAACCCACTGCCTTTGTGTGTACCTACTTCCAACTCATTAGCTTTTGCACAGACAAATTATGGTGTATGGGTGGCTGCCTGCCTGTCAGCTGGCTCCATGTACACCAGAGGTATTTGGCTGACAAAACCAGAGCGTAAATGTTTTGGAGTCAGGCAGTTTATGGAATTCCTTGTGTTTATATTGACAGACATTTCTGTTCTAAGGGATTTGCTGTGCAACAGATTAATGAACCAAACTATTGAGGAGTCAGAAATGGGTTTGTAGCGCAGTGAAGAACTTGACTCTGGAAGACTGGAGGTGATCTGTCCCTGCTGTTTTGCTGGTGTTTTACATCTAGGAATGCTGAAGGCTGCACGCATATGCACTCACCTAAGTAGGAGCTCATTAGGTATAGCCACTGAGTGCCCAAGGACATTATAAAAATTGCTAACAACAAAATCAAACTAAACTTGCATACCTGAGTTTGATCATTAGCCTATGATTTACTGCAGGAACTTATGCAAACTGCCGCTGTGCCACTGTTGGATTCTTTTTTCCTCCTTGTTAGTAGGAAGCAATGCTTGCGTTGCTGTTGGAGACAGTGCCTTTCTGGTTGGGCTGCTGCAGGGAGAAGCCTGCAGAGCTCCTCTCAGAGCTCCATGGGCTGTAGGGTTGCAAGGTGCATGTTCTGTGTGCATAACAATTGTGCAGCAATGCTCCGGGAGATGTGAGGGTGTTCCATGCAGTCACCTGGAAGTACACTTGGTGCAAGGAGGAGGGAAGTCAAACCAAAATGTGAACTGCTGCATTTTGCCAGTTCCAAGCTTTCCTGCGCACGTCTTCATCTGCTTGTGGCTTCATGTTGGCACGCATGATTTTTGAAGCAAACAATGTAGATTCAGCTGCGTTACTCATCAGATATTGCTTCAAAACAATGGCATTTGTGTTCTTTTTTTTTTTTTTTTTTTTTGAGCTAATTTGGACAATTGTGTGGAGAGCCTGTTTCCCCAAATAGCCCTGATGCGATCAGAAACAATATCTATTGTCCCCAAAATAATGGAAGTTCTTTGTAAAAATTCACCATCTCAAGATGTGGGTGTGCACATCTGCTGCTGCGGTCACATAGCTTCGTTGGCTTCCAGCAGTTGGGTTGCAACGTTGCAAGGAGCAGCAGCTCGGTTTTGGTACCTCAACTAGCAGGAGCCTTTCTGACCAGCATCACGTGGACTGCTTTATTTTGGATGCAACAAGTGGAAACTGCCCGCTCCTGCAACCACTGAGATGGACTGGTGAGTGCTCAGGGTGAAACTTGTGATCTTCAGGTTTGCTTTGGGAGGCTTCTCTGCATTATGGCAGTGCTCACCCTGAACTCATCAGCTTTGCTGCGTTTAGGCAGTGTTGATAGCTTTGATTTAAGCTCGAGATGTGTATGGTTGTGGGGTTTTCGTCTCCAGTTTGAGCAATACTGTTACCGTGGTGTTCTATGCATCTCGGTACTTCAAGGAGTTCAAATTATTTTTCATACTTTATTTGTACCACGCCTGTCCGGTGCTTTGTTTTTGTGAAGACTGATGAGAAAGAAATGCGAGAAGCATTCTCAAACACCTCTGGCCTTAATATTCAGCCAAGGAATGTTCTTGTCCCGGGATTCCTGTGTTAATAGATTCTTATGTTAATAGAGCCTAAAGCCCACCACGCAGGGGGCTGGATTGGGTGGAAATCCCCACTGGTCTTAGAGAGCTCTCCCCAGACGAACATCTGGGGCTCGACCACAGAGGAGGCGGCCGCCAGCCTGCAGATAGAAGCAGCAAATATCTCTCCAGGTGCCGTCGTGCTCCCAAGTTGCTGGGCCATTCCCGCAGCCAGGTGAGCGTGGTGCCAGGACGTGGGGATCCAGGCTCACCCTGCGTGGGGCTGGGACTGGTCTGAGTGGGAGCAATAATTCAGAGAAGGAGCATCCGAGGGAGTCACCTGCAGGAAGCACTTTCTGGAAGGTGAGAACCCCGCTGATCCCCCATACCTGGAGAAGACAGAGTGTCCTTGTCCTCCTCCTTTGACTTCCTCAGCTGGATAAGGAGTGCACATGGGTGAGTTTCATAGAATCCTTGCAGTTGAAAGGGACCTTTACAGGTCACCTAATCCAGCTCCCCTGCAATGAACAGGGACATCCACGGCTAGATCAGGTTGCTCAGAGCCTGGTTTGTCATTTGGTTTTAAGGACTGAAAAGCCTTAGAAGTTGTTTAGCAGCATTAGGCAAGTGTGCTATGCAAGCTTAGAAGTTTTCAACAACAGTTTAGATTGTTTGTTCCAAATGATATAATGCTTTACCAGCTGATGTGGTACAGAGATGTGTATCTTTAGAATGTTCTAAAAATTTTTACTGCCATTTTATTATTTTTATTTTCCCCCAGATGGAAAGAGGTTTGATAAAGCTACCTCTGCGTACCTCCCTCACTGATTTTTCAGTGGTACTACTCTATTGGCTGACTTTTGGGTGAACTGGCCAGGAGCACTGTTGAACCTACAGATCTCTACCCATTTTTAAAAGGGAGGAATTTATACCTGCTGAAACACTTCTGTTGGGAATGATGCTGTGTTTAGCTTGGTGTTAGGCTGCAAGGAAAGCTTTTTGAAGCCTGTGAGGGCTGCTTTAGGTGGGGAAGGGGGAGAAAATTCTGGTGTAAGGGCAAAAACCTCATTTCCTTAGGAAGTTGTGCTGAGGACGAAGAAAAGGTGGGAGAGAAGTGACAAGGCAGTTTGCATCAGGTTGTTTCCTTGCCCTTCTCCTGCACAAGGGCTCAGAGATGCTATGTGAGCCTTGTGAGACTCAGTGCATTGACTGCTGGTGGTGCTTGGAATGGAAATCCACATGGATGAAGCTTTCACATGAACAAAAAGTCAAGTAACAAACTTGTTTCTCTCACCTTGGCAGTCTGATGACATTAGAAGTTTTTAGTACTTCTAATGATATAAAAAATACTTATTTTCTAGCTAGCTTTTAAATGCCTTTTAGTGGATTACTTTGGATCACATCAACTAAAAGCTTGATCATCTGCCAGCTGATAGAGTTGGGCCAAAGCTTTGTAAATTAATGAGCTCGAGGTGATTAGGACAGGTCTTGGTGCTTTGGACCATACACCAAATTGCTTGCCATGCAAGGTGTGTGCTCTGTCTGTCAGGCTTTTTCTTTTAATTCTTGTGCTGTGAAGGTAGCTTGCTTGGCCTGGCTGTCCAAATGGTTATGAAAAGCTCTGCTGGTGATACCAGCAAATGAAAATTATATTGAGGTTCCAGAAGGTAATAACCAGCACTTCTGACTTGGGACTGTTATGTATTTAGCGGGCTCATCTCAGATGTCCATCCACAGGATGTGTTATGAGAAGTTCTGAGGTCTTGCAGCAACCTTCCTGTGTTGCTATTGTGAATGGGTAAGTGCAAAAGCATTTGTCCATCTCTTGTATAGAGCTGTGGGAAGCTGCCTAGGTCTGGGGACACCAACACATCACCTTGATGTAGTCAGGGAGTGAAACGAGGTGCTAAGCTCTTGCTGTTACCCAACAGATTCAGACAGTGTCTTCAGCAGAGTTGGTATCTGTAGCACATTCTTTCATTTCGGTTCAGTGTAGCTTGTTTGTAAGCAGAGAATGCATATCACAAGTTCTCTAGCTTCAGTCGCTAGAAAAAGGATGTACATTGGATCTCCAGATACAGTCTGGTGTTTCTGGTTTGGTGTTTTTTTGATGGATTTGGCCATAGAAGCTCACATTTCTGACACTTGGGCCATACCTGCAGGTACAGGGAACCTTCAGGAACAGAGAATTCCTTCAGAGTGAAAGCCACTGAGCTGATCTTGTCCTGTTGGGTCTGGAGTGTTATATTCATTGTTGCCAGCCTTTGTCTGAAGACATAGCTTTTCTCTCTGATCAGTGTCCTCACTTCGTAATTGCTTTTCTGAGACCTTTACAATCCTCTTCTTTCCATGGATGTCTGAAAACGGTTTACATTTGTTGGATATCATAAGCTCTCTTGCAGGAGGATTACTTTCAAGGTGATTTGTCTTGAAATGATTGCAGCTGTCAGCAGCATCTGGCGGGGCAGGGCCGCCAGTTAGAGGTCTGAGCCATCAGATCTGTCTGATCGCCGTCCATTTGTTGGATTTTTCTCATTATTCTCCAACATTTCAAGATGTTAAGTATCTGCTTGCTCTTTTCAAATCCTAAGCATGGTCTGTGTTCACTTTGTGAGATACCATGCCTCAAAAAACACAATGCGTCCATCATTCAGGATTGAGGCAGTAGCTGCAGTCTGCAGCAGGCCGTGGCATCTCTATGGGCCTCCAGGGAGGTCCAGGTGTCTTTTTGGTCAGTCCTTGGTTGCTCCATCGCCTGCAGTTTGAGTCTGCCTTGTTGGATTCATTGAACAGAAGTCACCATGCATGGCTGTGCATGCAGTGCTGCCTTGTGCTACATATGCAGTACCAGAAAAGTCATGTCCCGTAGACAAACCATGCACGATGTGAGACTTGGCTATACGGTACAGCACTTTCCATGAGACCTGATGTTTCTTTGTCCTCTGACACTTCAAATTAAACAGTGGAATTCCTTAAAAGAAAGCATCACCATCACTCTATCTTTGGCCATGTTTTGAAGCAGAGATGCTCTGCTGCTGAGCCCAGCTCAGCCTGCAGAAGATAAACCTACCAAGCCAGCTTCTTCGGGGTTGGTATCCCCAATGACTTGCTCAGAGAGGTGCTAATGGAGTGGGTTTGGGCACACCAAGTGCTTTTCAAGGCAAGTAGCCGTGGCCTGGGTTGGGAAGAACTGCAACATCTACTTCGCAGATTGCTTCCAGATCTGAGTAGCAATTGTATTCTTTAACATGGTTAAACTCCCTGGGTGTCTCCAGTGCTGAAGATTTGATGGCAACAGCATTACATCAAGATCAAGATTACAAGACTTCTTGTAATTCAAATCCCATAATAGCTCCTCAGTCTCCAACTGGGACTGAGGTTACATCTCCTCGCCCCGCATCATGTGCTCCCAGTCTGGAAGTGTGGTCATTGCCTGCCCTGTTTGGAAACCTCTCTGCATCTGTCTGTGCTGGCTTAAATATAGTCACATTATGTCATATTCCACATTGTATTTTTGTTCTGTGCGAGCAGAAGCTGATAGTATGATAAGATGGTGACTCTGTCTTGAATTGGATGTATGTATTTCTATCAGCCCTGAGGGCAATGTTGTAAAAATGCTCTTTTGTTTCGAGTGCAGCACAGGAAGCTCATTTTGGCTTCATTTAACGTTGCTGCTCAAACTGGCAGGGAGTCAGAAATGGAGTGATGTGACATCATATCTCTGGCACAGCAGCATGGCTTGGAGCTTCGCAGCGGCCAAACCCTCCGATAATAAATCAAACGCTGAAATATCTGTGCAGTTCTGTCATAACAGAAAGCGGCTGCTTGTCATGTTTTTAATTTCTTCTCTTCTGTTTGAAGAAAAGAAGGCAATTTCCTGACACTTCAGGACGAGCTGGGTCCCACGCTCTGCCTGCAGGATGGCTCACAGCCCCAGCCCCAAGGCAGGCTGCTGGGTGAAATAATAAATCTTTGCTGGCTGATAAGAACCTGTTTTAAGTAGCATTTCATAGAACATTAAGGCTAGAGAAAACCTTGAGGATCACCAAGTCCAAGCCAAATACAATGGAAGATTACCTTAGCTTAAAGTTGCAGCTGCTTAGTTTATGGTGTAAAATTAATTTTTTAAACAAATTTTAATTAATTGTTAGGGTGGCTTTTTTTTTTTTTTTTTTAAATTCACATAGAGGGTGAGTCTAGGAGAAACAAATCCTCTGCAGAAGAGTAGCGTATTATTTTGCTTTTCTCTTGGTTATATTGCGTGGGGGAGAAAGTGTGGAAGGCTTCAGAAACCTGCAGGGGACAAATATCAGAGCAGGTTCTGCAAACTGCTTTCTAGCAGTGCCCATCCTCCCTGTAAACAAAGAGCAGACACACGATCAGGCACGGAAACATGCTTTCTAATTAATTCCTGTGCCTCTCATATCGCCGTATAACTTTATGAGGCGCTGGGAAGGATCCTGTTGCCCTGCTCCAGGAGCCTTGGTTACCGCACGCCTTATCCTGCGCATCTCGGCAGACCCAGATCTCTTCAGTTACCTGCCCTTCTGTGGAAAGGTACATTTTCAGCAGCACTGTGTGTTGTGGTGGGATTGCTGGAGGGAGACGGCCCTGAGTCTGGAGCGAGGCACTTTGCTGAGCACTGCTGGCCATGGGGATGACCTAAACACAGTCCAGGGGGCCCCACAACAGCAGAGAATGAGGCCAGGGAAGAGTCTGCTTGTAGAAACTTCAGGCTCCACATGTTTTTGGAGTTATTGAGGCTTTATCCTTGAAGTACCTAAACAGAGGGGTTGTGGGAAGGAGGGGGAGAGACTCTTCAGTAGGGTCTGTTGTGAGAGGACAAGGGGGAATGGTTTCAAACCTTCTAGGGGGGAGGCTTAAACTGGATCTAAGGAAGGTTTTTATAATAAGGGCAGTGAGGCACAGGATGCCCAGAGAGGTGGCAGTGCCCCATCCCTGCAGACACCCATGGTCAGGTTGGATGGGCTCCGAGCATCTGAAGGAGCTGTGGCTGTCCCTCTGCACTGCAGGGAGTGGGACCAGATGGCCTTTAAAGGCCCCTTCCAACTCAAATACAGAACCAAACGTGCCACACTTCCACTGCGAGTGTTTAAATTACAAGAATATGTGGGGGATACTGTTTGCTGTATTTCTATATCAGAATAAGCAATATTTATTATTATTATTATCATTATTATAATTATTTAACCCAAGACTCTCAGCCCTACTTGACTCAATGATCCTTCCAGCTTAGGATATTCTATGGCTGTATGAGGGTAGGTAAGCACAGAGAGGGCTGTGATTCTACTCCTGGTACTGTAGGGAGAATAATTATTGTGAAGGGGAACTACCTGTGAGGGAATCATGAATTAGTTTTCACAGGAGAAAAGGAAGGAAAAAAAAACAAACAGGAATGCAGACAGGGGTGTAGGGATGGCTTTGAAAAGCCCATTTCAACAAACACTGCCTTTGTGGGAAATATTAATCCCTCCGGTTGTATCAGTCCCATTGCCTAATGGTGATATTGGCCTTTCTCTTGAGTTGGAAAACAAAACTGTATGAAGTGTGAGTTCAGATATTTTTCTTTTCGAATGGTTTTCTTTGGTATCCAATATTCCTCTGTATTAGTTGTGGTAAAAATGTAGCAGTGTTGTGGCTATAGTTGTGGGACTGGCTTTGAGAGAAGCCTGTTTTCTCCCGAGGCTGGAGGAGATGTCCTTGAAGACTTGGTATTTATGGAGGTACATGCTTACTGTCAGCATTGGAAGTGGCTGTCAGAAAAAGTCAATTTCAGAGAAATTAGGAGATGAAGAGCAGTGCCTCTTCACGTCAGACCAACATTTCACTGATCAGACAAATATTCCCCAGCAAGTTGAGGATAGGGCTGAGAGTGGGGACTGAGACTAATGAGAACCAGTAAATCACAGTGTTCCAGCAGTGAAAATGTCAGCCGTGACATAATGAAAGCTATATATCGTGGCCTGTAGACTGCCAGATGATTCATGTGTGAAAATGGAGTGACTGGTTAAATTGGAGTGGGGGCATGCTTTGAGAACACCCATTGCTTTAGTGCGTCCTGTAGGTGAGCGTTGAAGGCAGATGAGTTGGAGCATGACTTTGAGGCATTCTTCAGCTCTGCTGCAGATAACATCTCTGTGTTGGCAGACACTGGAATTACTGATGGTACTCCATAAACACCTTGTACCTTGGGAAACCCAGCATTCTAAGGCCAAGATGATGAGGCATTTGGATCTGGCAAAAGGCAGAGCAGACAAAGAGACAGACAGAGGAGCAGGGAAACCTTCAGAGCAGAGGGCTCTGTGGGAGGTTTGGTGCTGGAGGTCTATCTTAGTTACCAGTTACTGATACCAGGCATGTTACTTAGCATCATACGCAATAATTGTCATCTGGCAATCCAGTGACACTGAAGTATGACAGCTGAATGACATGGGTGCTGGCAGGGATAACAGCCTTCATCTAAAATCTTTAGTGGTCATCCTGCCCTTTCTTCAGGAAGCTTTATGCACGTGTGCATTACTTCTGCCATGAGGCACGAAGACTGTATAACTTTGTTGTTTTGGTAAAGCATCAGCCAGCAAGGCACTGTAGTTTCAGAGTGTTCACCTTTCCTATCCATTGTTTGGACTCAAAGCTAACCAAGATTTGAAGTAACACATAACCCATGAGCTAAAGATTGAAGTAACAGTTGAAAAACAGTACAAAACATTCTCCAACATTAAATACCAATGGGTAATTTTATGAGAAATCCAGGAGAATGAGAACCTGATGTGATTCTTGTGCAACAACATTTACCTCCATGTGGTGTCTTGATTTACTCTTTCTGAAAAAGAACTAAAATGAAATAGAAAAGCATGTGCGCTGGCCTTAAAATGTGTTGACACTGATGACCATAGGAATGTTTTTCTGTAGAAACATGTCATAGAACAGAATTTTTGATAAGTGTTGTATTTGAAGTTGGCAACAAGGGAGGACAGAGGGATAAAGGGCTGCCCATGGAAGAGCACTGTGCAGCCTCACCAAGAGCTCTGTGGCTCTACAACATTTACAGTTTCCCATCACAGTGAAGGGGGTCGTTGTCTTTTAACTGTCTCTTTTGACCCACAAGTCAAAAAAATGAAGGAATTAAATGATTTATTTATTTATTTATTTATTTTCCCAAGAGGGACAGGCACCAATTAATTGAATTCAAATAATTGTGAACTTTAGGGAGCAAAGGAGGGTTGTTTGTTTTGGATTCTGCTGAGTTGTGTTTGTCTGGAAAAGCTATTGGAAACCATAATGAATTAATGATGCTAAATGGTAGAGTTTGTTTACTCCGTGGGTGGAATGGACAGCTTAAAGAGTGCTAATGGGCCACTTTTGAGTTTCTTTGACATAATTTTAATGATATCTAATGTTTCTAAATATTTATACCAAAAAACAAACAAACAAACCAAGCCAACAAAAAATGCATAATCATCTAGGGATTGCAGTGGAATAAATTTTTGTGGAAAACTTTTTAAGAAAAGTATTTAAATTTCAGTTCCATGTCTATAGAAATCAGGAAATTGGTTTAATTTTTACTTTTCTTAACGTGACTAATTACAAAAATTTGTGCAAGGGAAGATTTCCTACTGCGCCTGTTAATGGTCCCTGTAGAGCAAAGGGGGTGGGAGCACTAATAACAGACCAGGGTGAGAGGAAGGTCGTATTTATTTGGGTGCACCAACTTGGCTCTGGATGCCACCTCTAGCTTGCCTCAATGGGGATGAGCACGAACAGGAGCTGCTTTTTCTACCAAGACAAAAATGGCCATGGGAAGCTTATTTTAAAGGATGGTTGTACAAGGCTCAGATCGTTGTTTACTAAACTTTACGTGGGTGCCTGCAGCATAGGGCTGGAAATAGCTCCAATTATTTCCAGTTGCTTTGAGGGCTGGCTGCACTCATCAGCACCTCCTCCTCTGCAACCCGGTTTTGGACGCGCTTTGGGAATGAGCAGAAGCATTGGGTGCCTGGACTGTGTTTGTACTGAGCCGTGCCAAAACCCACTTGTGGGTTGGGAGCCGAAGAGCAGTGTGAACTCTGGGTGAACTGCATGGCCCAGAGCCCTGCTGCATGCTGGTCGTTAGCTGCTGCAGAACTATGTTGGGTTGTTTTGCTGAAAGACACGGCGTGGCAGCATGGATGGGCAACGCGAGTGCCTGCATTAATACCTTGCCTATTGCGAAGAGTAGCAACGGGCTGATGTTGTTTGCATGGATTTTGGTGGAAAAAGCCTTCCTGTGGGCAGAAAGCTTGAGCTCTGAGTTAGTTCATAGCAAAAGGAAAAAATGCCTTCACCCCCCAGCAGTGGGTTTTCAGGGCGGATCTCTCAGCCCCTCGGTCCCGGCGCTGGGTGGATGCTGGGCAGACAGCGGTTTGGTGCCTAATCTAGCATGTCAAATGTGCGAGGTGATGTACGAGAAGAACTGTCACAGCGGGCTCTGAAGCTCTGAGAAGGGAGGCAGGAGCGGAGCGAGGACACAATGGTGCAGATTGATGTATGGTTTTATTAAAGCACAGTTTGCTGCACGGTGGCAGACACTGTGGCTCGCTCTTTAACGGTAACGTCTTCTGTGCTGTCCTCAGCGCGTGTCCTCGGCAAGTTTCATCAGCAAGAGAAGTTTCTTGTTGGTGCTGCTGGTGCAAATGTGCTGCATCTGCTGGAGAGCAGAAAAAAATAAGCATCTTTCCTTTGAAGATGCTCTTTTTTCCCAATTAGATTTAGGGATGTCACTAAGTTGTTTTTTAATTCTGCCCTAGCATACTCGGTTAATTGGGAAGAGCTCATTCCGTTGATCAGCAGGTCTTGGTTGCTCGCTGCTTTGCCCTCTCCCCAATTACTCTGTGTAACTGTCTCCTCTCGCTGCCAGATCTGAAATCCGCCCGTCCCAAATGGACAGATTTCTCTGAGACCTATTTCCCAGCAAACACTCCCAACTGTTCTCACTCAGGTTTTTACAACCTGAACCTTCCGTTGCCAGAGTGCAAACAATCTGCTCTGTGAGTCGATCCAGGACCGGCCTTGGGCAAAGCACTTGTTCTTTTGATCCAATAAAAACAGAGTTTGTGCCTACAGTCCGCTTGATCCCTGCATTGTCCCGGTTTTACTTATTAAAAATGTAAGAGAAGAGCTTGGAAGGATGAGCTGCTCCTTCAAATAGTCTTCTCTAGACGTGTTGGTCCAGTACCTGGACTGGGAATGTGTGCTGGGAGGTGTTCCGTGCCTGGGCTGTTGATCCATCCTTACAGTAATGTCACAAAGCTTTGGGTTTCCCCCCTTCCAATTTCATGACTTGCATTTTGCAGACTTATGAGAGTTTTTGGGCTTCTCTTGTTTCTGTTGTGCTTTATCAGGCATAAGCTTCAGAAAATGCCTTAATATTTTAAATCCTATTGGCTGCTGCGATTTCACTTGTCTCTTCATTTATTTAGGTAGTTTTTGTTGGTAACACACTGAAATTTTCATTCCCCTTTCCCAGTGCTCTCATTTGGTCTTTTTTTATTATTATTTTTGCCTAAAACGTAAGCAGGAAGGACGCGGCTGAGGTGATCCCAATGTCTGCTGCCATACAGAAATTCTCCCCATTTACCCAGCTGGAGCAGATTAGGGGGCTGGGACCTTTCAGTGCTCGGTCCTACAAGGCAGCAGCCCAGATGGGAGCCCTTGCAGCAACCTCAGTGAACGTAGCATTTATTTAGGAGAGAACTCAACAGCCAAACCCTGCCCCCCACCTCACAGAGGGACCCAGCCACCGGGTCTCGCTGGAAAGTTGTTTTTTCCTTTTTGCTTCTTTATTAGCTGGAAAATCCCAGGATTTCAGTGCTCATGCACGGCTTCCTTCCCACCACCCGTGTGGAGCCAGCCTGTCTGGGTGCCATGCATTGAGGTCAGCCCCGTGTGCCGGCCCCGGGAGCAGTGGGGTCACCCACCAGAATTCCCAAATTAGGACAGATCCGTTGAGTTTGGGGTGCCCCTCCTGCCATGCAGAAGCCTGCAGGTTAGGTCTCCGATGGATTTATCATTCCCACCCATCTGTCTGCTGATTCAATATCCATAGCCACGGGCTTGGATATTGCATTGAATAAGATATGAATTCGTTGTGCGTGGTGGAGTGAAATGGGAACGAATTACATCTCGCCATGAATTTCCCACCTCAGTTTGACAGCTTTAATTTCCATAAATTGTATTTTCTCTGATCAATGTTATGACCTGCCTGAATTGTAAGCTTTTATTTTAGTTTAGTTTTCTATTTTTTAGTCAAATACTGATTGTCTGAAATTTTCAGCTGAAACACAGCTAAATCAGCTTTCTTCCGTGAAGCAGAACTATCATCAAGGGATGCATGAATATAAATGAAGTTTTACAGCATCTCATTGAAATAACCGTTTGTAGAGGTCCATAGAAAACTTCAGCCTCCTGTTGGTCACAATTAAGGTACATGCAATGAGTGTCATCTAATGAAAATATCTCAATTTCACATCTTTAGTTAAAGGTTGGGTTGGATCAGAAGGAAGAGGGTGAGAGGGAACATGCTGTACCCCCTGCACTGCCCCAGCCCCAGGGCGTGGGCTTTTAGCTCAATGAACTCCAGGCTTTGTAATTAGCAGCAAAGAGATTAGATTGTCCACGTTTCTGGGAGTAATTTGAGCACTAATTGTGTTTGATTGTTTAATTACTCTTGCTTGCTGGGATTGAGGAGAGTCAGTGAACCCATCACAAGGGTTCCTATGGGTTCTGCAGATGAAAGCTGCGTGCACCTCACTGCATCCCAGATGGAGCATGGCACGTTTGGCCATTCCCTGGTGCTGGTGCTGACTTGTATGGTGGGCAGACAGCAGCTGTATTTTAAATCCACATTTGACTTGGGATGGTGGTAACATTGCCCAGATGGAGACTGGGGATCAGTTTATGAAGCTGTAGGGAGATACGAATCAATGCATATGTTGTGGTATTGGCAGTGGAAACTCTTCCATTGTTAAGGGAACCATGTGGAGGAAACGTGAAGGATACTGTGATCATTCTTGCAGTAGTTGGGAAAGTCAACGCTGTTAATGTGCACAAGGAGCACTTGCTTGTGTTGCTTCCAGGGGCAGATCTTGCTGCATTGCACTGCTTGTGGTTCCTTTGACTTTGATTTACCACTAGTACGCATCACCTTGGCACGGTGCACATTGGTACCACTGGCTGTGCACATGTACCCCATGCAGCATGCTTTCTGAGGCTCTCACCAGTGTTGCTGCCTTGACACGCTGTGCTTTGTACTTCGGGGCTGATGCATCCTGCTGAGAGAGAGGGAGCTTTCACTTGCTCTGCTTTTTTATTTCTCTGGCAGCAGAAATATTGCTTCAGGGCACTGCGATGCACGATCTTACAAGTGAAAAGATAAGACAGCTGTAACGTAAGAGAAATGTAAGATAAGAGAAATTTGAAGACAGGGACTGTGGAGCAATGAGGGGATGGTTGTAGGAAGGCATGGTTTAGTGGGTATTGTGATGGGCTGACGATTGGACTAGATGATCACAGAACCATTAAAGGTTGGAGAAGACCTCCAGGATCCCCAGCCCACCCCACCATGCCCACTGCCCACATCCCTCAGTGCCATATCCATGGCTCTGAGACAGCCCCAGGGATGGTTTCCTCCCCTCCCTGGGCAGCTGTGCCCAACCAATCTGAGAAGAAATATTTCCTAACCCACCCTGACCCTCCCCTGGATCAACGAGAGGCCATCACTTCTCATCCTATCACTGTTACCTGGGAGCAGAGGCCGACTCCCCTTCACCACAGCCTCCTTTCAGGAGCTGTAGGGAGGGATGAGATCTCTCCTGAGTCTCCTCTGTTCCAGGTTGAACCACCCTTCAGCCTCTCCCTATAAGACTGGTGCTCCAGGCTCCTCACAGCATCACTGCCCCACTCTGGACATGCTCCAGAACCTCAATATCATTCCAAACTTAATGATTCCATGATGCTATAAATTCTAAGTTGCAAGCAGGCAAACCCATCCTCACACCAGCTGCCTCCTTCGCCAGAGTGTCTCTCTCAGAGCCGGGGGAGGCAGTGGGGTGGGGACCTCCCGTTGTCTGCAGCACTGGTGTTGGCAAGGCCGACATGTCACTGCCCTAATGGGACCTGACAAGGGGCCATTGGGCTGCTGCTTGGGGAACTCAATGGTTAATTTCCACCGCGGCGTGTCAGGGCAGAGGGCAGGAAGAAGTGATCGGAAAGGTGCCAGTGAAGCTGGAAAGATTGAGTTAACTGGGGCTTCTGTGTCAGTGCCTCGGACCTTTGGTAAACAGACTGTATGATCTAAATACCATGCAACTATTCCCCCAAACTGCAATTCAGGATCACTCATACAGGCCGTGCTGTCTGCTGTTAGGCTGCTGCGTGCACTTGGGAAGGAGAAAAGATGTGTCACCGTGTGCTCAGCATCACAGCTCTGCTCTGCAGGGCTGGTATACCAGCAGAATCAGTCAGAAAAAGATAGTTCTGTACGGTGTTTGGTGGTTTTGGTTGGGAAAAGGGTCTTGTTAGCAAGGGAAGAGTTCTCTGTATCCCTAATGTGGGCTTTAATAGGGCTTATTGGGTTTGTCAAGAGTCTGTGTCAAGGGGGTGACAGCAAATTGGTTGTGCACAGAGTTCTGCAGGTTTTAACTTGTGTCCACAATGACAATGCTCGAAATACTGGTAAAATTGGAGTTGCTGTGTGATTGTTTTCCTTTTGGTTCCTTACCTATAACTCAGTCTGTTTCAAAAATCCAGAATTGAGGGGTAAGTGATCCCAGTGAGGGGGAAGCTCCAGGTCAGGGTTATTTAGGCATGAGGAGCCCAAAATGCAGGCACGTAGCTGCTTCCTCACCCAGGTGGGCGCTGGCTGGGGCTCACACTGCAGACTGCACAGCAACCCCCAGCCCCCCCATCCTCATCCTTTTTGCTTTCATGTGGCTGGGAGAGGCTTCTTTTATTTCCTTTCTAATTCTAATGACAATTTCATTTTCCCCTGGCTGATGCACACCCTTGGACTGCATCTGATAGAAACTGGCATTTTTTTCTCTGTGATGTTAAAATAACAGTGGCTTGTGCACCATGCTGCGTTATCTGTTTCCCTCTGTGTTTTTTATGCATTTCTCAGTGTTTTGATAGAAGAGCTGTTTCCAGATAAGAGCTAGGCATGAAAGGCTTTGAGTCACCATTGCACTGCTGATCCCACATAGGTGCTGAATGAGTAGCAAGTGCTCCTCTGCCACTCAGAGATTTGGGGAAAGCAGCAGAAGGTTGCATCATGTTGGGCAAACTCTCTGGAATTGTTTGATCATTACAGAACAAAAAACGTCCCTTGGGCTCTCCCCAGACCCACCATTCACAGGTGGGTCCCAAGTCGGGAAGCAGAACTAAAGTGATCCCAGGATGGCTGAGTGGGAGGCACCTCGGGGAACATCTGGTCCAAGCCCTGCTCAAGCAGGACCACCTACTGCAGGTTGCCCATGTCTGGATGGCTTCTGAGTGTCTCCAATCACTGCTGACTACACTGGGACCAGGGCTTTGGTGATGTGGGCTTCATCCACGATGCCCATTCTGCTCACTTCTGTGTTTTGTCGTCCCTAGGTGAGCTTTCCATCTGCTGCTGCGCTCCCAGGGCCACCGCATGAGCACGGCTGTGGTGGGTGATGGCCTCACAGCCCAGGCTGGCCCACGTCCTGCTGCTGGGCCTCGTGGCCGGCTGGCTGAGGGCAGCACAGCCCCGCGACTTCACGGTGAAGGACATCGTCTACCTCCACCCTTCCAGTAAGCACAACCCGCAGGGTGAAACCAGACCATGGCTTCCTGGGGGGATGGATGGGCAGGGACCAAGCTGTCTGCCCAAGCACATTGATAGTTGTGAGTGTGGGTGAAATAGGACCACGTGTATCTCTGGTATAAGCTGTTCCTGAGTTATTAAGGGCCACTATTTGGAGGAACCTGGACAAGCTTGAGAGGATGGGACCCTGGGCAGCCTGATATGGTGGGAGGTGCCCCTTCCCATAGCAGGGGGTTGGAGCTGGATGGGCTTTAAGTTCCTTTCCAATCCAAATCATTCCATGACTATTTCAGGAAGTGCCTGAAATAATGATGTAGCGGGGTTATGTCTCTTCAGATCTTCCATGGACTGTCCTTTTAATAGCTGGTTTGTTTTATCACGTACGAGTTTTGATTTGATTCAACAGGAGTGCTTGTGGAGCTGAGCCTGCCATCTGTTCCCAGAAAAAACTTGTCTTTTCAGAATTCGGTTGAATTCTGTGCTGGCAAGATGAAATTCCCATATGGTTATGCCTGTAACCATAACCTCCAGGGTGAGATATGAATTTCATCGCACTGTGCTGTTGTCCCACCCCAAGGCTGTTCCTTTAGTGCAGCATCAGCCCCACTGGAGATGCTCCCAGTGTCTTGATGGTGCTTACCCTGAGGGACTGGGCAATGGAGGACAGCTGGCAAG
This sequence comes from Callipepla californica brunnescens, assembly GCA_023055505.1. Lineage (NCBI taxonomy): Eukaryota > Metazoa > Chordata > Aves > Galliformes > Odontophoridae > Callipepla > Callipepla californica. The sequence goes on from JALIRH010000010.1 coordinate 19,034,309, forward strand.
CAGCAAGTCCCTCCTGCATGGCAAAGGCCACCTCCTGTAGCTATATGAGGTCTGGCTCACACCACTACGGAGGTGGGTGAGGAGAAAGATGTGGCTCACGAGGCTGCAGAGACTCAGCTTGCTTCATCCCATGAAGATAAAGGTGACCTGGTCACCATTTGGCTTCTGAGATGGTGGCAGCACCTTGAAGACGTATTGAATGTGCTACAGAAATCCTGCCAGGAGACCACTTAGGAAGCTGTGCTCTTCGTTTGGTGAGATAAACAGGGATGGAGGCCGCTGCTAATGGCTGGAGGTTCAGCAGATTGAGTTTTCTTTCCTTTGGGGACATCAGCCCACCTTCAACAGTGGTCATTTATTTTTTTGGTGGGACAGCGTCCAGAAGTACTTAATCCATCTGATATTTTGTTATCAACCCTGGTAAAGTGACAGTACTGGATGTGAGCTCTGATTCCAAGGGAACAAGCACTCCTTGCTTGTGTTAGTGCCCTTTGAAGTGGGTAGTAGGCAGTTTTCCTGGGAAAACACAGCTGAACAGAGCCCTTGTTGCAGAAGTGTGAGCTCACTTGGTGCTGCTGGTGGTGGCAGGGTTCTTACAAAGCAGGACTAATCCTGATGGAGCTGGTCTACAAAAAAATAATGCGCCTTTGAAAAGTACAGCAGAACCAGATCCATTGGGTCATTTTAACTGAATGCAGTTTGTGCCTTCCAGCCACGCCATTCCCTCACGGATTTAAATGTTTCACCTGCGAAAGGGCAGCAGATAACTACGAATGCAACCGCTGGGCTCCAGATGTCTATTGTCCAAGAGGTAAGCAGTGTCTTGTGTCACCCTACCACCTTACTGGTGGTGGAACTGGCTGCCCAGGGAGTGCTGGGTTGCCATTCCTGGGGGTGTTTAGAGCTGTGGATATGGCACTGAAGGACACAGGCAGTGGGATGGATTGGATTTTGGCTTGGTGAACCTAGAGGTCTTTTCCAACATTAGTGGTTGTGTGGTTCTATGATATGGGACCCAGGCCTTGGTCTGTTCACTTCCCTCCCTGATGGCACAAGATCATGCTTTGGTGATGCCACAGCCAAAACTGCTTCTTTTCAGATGGTATCATGGTCTTTGTGTTATTTTTGGCTCATAACACCCATCAGTCTGGTGGTGGTGACAACTCAGGGCATTGGGCACCAGATACCAGAAACCAAGAGACAGTAAGGTTGTCCCCAGCTGCTGATGGAGCCGACTCGTGACCAGGGGACATGGGCAGTATCACTGCCCTGTGGGAGCTGTGTTGGGATGCTGCTGTCTTGTTCCAGTGCTTTCCATGGGCACAGCACTGCTGTTCTGCCTCTAGCTGCAGCGTTCTGGTTTCCTGTGGGATATTACGAGTGTCCTCACAAAAATATTTATCTTGGAAGGAAAAAGACATTAATGTGAATTGCAGACTAACCAGCTGTGCTTGCAGGCTGTCAGGGAGCATTATCTACTTGAGAATTTATTTGCTTTAAGAGCTCAAATCGGTTCAACATCAACAATAATAAAAAAAGATCAGGCTGGTTGGCATGGGATGAGAGCAATGTTCCCAGACACTCCCTGTTTTGACAGAAGTAGGTGGTATTTTATGCAATTAACGACAACATTACCAGCACGTGGAGCCTGTGGCTCACTGCGAAAGGAGACAGTGGTGACTCCAGTGTTTGCATTTAGTAATAACCCATCATTGGAGAGGGCAGTTTCAGTTCCCAAGAGCCAGTGTGCCACTTTGGGCCATTTGAAGTACCTGATCTCTGTAAAGTAGCATTTCAAAGAACCATTAAGGCTGGAAAAGACCTCTAGGATCCCCAACCCCTCCGTGCCCACTGCTCATGTCCCTCAGTGCCACGTCCCCACAGCTCTGGGACACCCCCGGGGTGACCCCCCCCCCCCCCCCTCCCTCTCCTTGGAGAAGAAATGGGGCCTCTGTGCTTTCCTCCTCCTCCTTCCTTTATGCAGGGCAAGCTGCCTGGGGTGCTGCAGGGCTTGGAAGCATCACCTTTCATGTTGTAGTGCCTATCTATCTGAATTGCTCTGCATTTTTGTTATTTTAGGCAAAAATTCTGATAGTGATGCTCGGAGCAATGATGGTGGGGTAGACACGGTGGTGTACATCAGAATCATCCATTTTTGAAGTGCGAGGATTCCTTTCCTATTTCTTCTTGCTTGTACACCACCACAAGCCTTGGCTTTGCCAGGTGAACATTTTCCTTTCCTTCCAGGCACGAGGTACTGCTTCAGCCAACACATGATGAGAGTTACTGGAGAGAGCGTGTCCGTCACCAAGCGCTGCGTGCCCCTGGAGGACTGTCTGTCCACTGGATGCACATATGTAAAGCACGAGGAGTACAAGGTGAGAATCAGCGTTGCCTCTTTCTTGTGTGAAACCAGGAAGGGCCATGCCCGCAGCATGGCAGCTGGTGCCCACCAAACATCTCTGCTTCCTTTCTGATATGAGTCCCAGAGGCTCTGGGGCTGAAAAATGGGATGGTCATATGCACGAATACGTTTCCTGAAGGTTGGTGGTCAACCTTGCTGCAGTGGGTCAAGATCAAAATGCAACTTACAGCCCATCCAGCAACGATTTTGTAGGAATAGATGCTGTTTTTTTTGGGTTTTGGCTCTCCATCAGCCAAATGATCGAGCCATCAACTGATTATTTTGGAGAGCAGGAAAGAAAAGAAGCCCTTCAGAATGAACATTCCCCTTGCAGTGGGTGATGCATCCCCTCGGAGGTATTCAAGGGCAGCCTGGTTGGTGACCCTGCCCAAGGAGATTGAAGCTAAATGATCTCTGAGGTCCTTTTCTACTCAGGCCAGTCTATGATTCTAGAATTTCATGATTATTACTGCACAACAGGAAGGGATTGCTGAATCGTAACCAGAAGAGGTGGACTGACTGACTTAAAATTGAGAAGAAAATAAATAAATACAGAAATTAGTAGCTACCGTGCTGATTTGCAAATGCTGTACTATTTCCCCTCCATCTTCGCTTTGTGGCAGTGGTAACCGAGCTCACCCCTGCTGCTTTTCTTTCAGATCTGCACGTCCTGCTGCGAAGGCACCATCTGCAACCTGCCGCTGCCCAGGAACGCGAGCGATGCTGTGTTCACCACCCTGTCCCCACTCAGCAGCACCCCGGGGCTGTCAGGTCGTGCTGTGCTGATGGCTGCGTGCCTCCTGCTGGGGTTCCTGGTGTAGACTGGGAGCTGGCCCCACGTTTCAGAACTGCATCTGAAAGCTGACTCTTGTTAAGTGGTGATAATGGTATGGAGATGGATTCAAAGGCGACTAAAACCCAAGTCCTGCAAGTCGTGCCCAGATTTTGGGCCTGGGCTCTTCTTAATGTCTATCTCGTCTCTTTCATTTATTGTTTTTTTTTATTTAGAAGGTCCACATCACTGCCACCTTCTTTTACCATCACTCACCCATTTGGAATGCTCTTGTTGGCACCATTCATTGTTGATAACATCATTTGTCACAGACATCAAACCAGCACCCCGCTTGCCTGGTCTGGGAAAACACATTGCATAACACACAGGAGAAGCAACAAGGATAAGTTGGGTATTAGGAAATATTTCTTCTCCAAAGAGCGGTCAGGAACTGCCCAGGGAGTGGGGTTCGCCATCTCTGGGGGTGTCCCAGCGCTTTGGAGATGTGGCACTGAGAGACTTGGGCAGTGGGGGGTGAAGGATGGGGTTGGGGAGCTCCAAGGGCTTCCTGTGGTTCTTGGTTTGGCTGGGCAGCGTGTATGCAATATTTATTTTTGTATATTGAATAGGCTCTTTAACATTTAGAAGATTCTCAAAGCTGATATTGCTGGGGAAAGAAACAAAGTGGCTTTGCAAGTAGGTAATAAGCCTGTAGTATATAAATTATCAAAAGAGCATATATATATATATATAAAATATTTTGCATCACTGTTGAAAACAAAACAACTTTGTTGTTTCCTTTTTAAGGTCAGCTCTATAAACAGGCTGTCCACGGGCTTGTTTTAAAGAAGCTTAACACAACTTTTTTCTACTATTACTTTTTAATTTTGAGAACTTTTTAAAACCGTCCTGGATTGTTCTTCCCTGAACTGATGTTGGCCAGCCACGCTCCAAGGTGCTTTACCAAGTGACAGCTCATGTTCTGCTGGGTGAGCTACGGCGTGGATGGAGAGAGGAAAGCACTCCCTATGCTGTGTGCATTCCTTCAGCATCAGTGCTGTGACACCTGCAGCACCCAGGGCACTTCTCATGGGTAGGAGGAAGGCACACTGAGAGCCTGTGTACCTTTTGGCACAAGGGGTTTTGTTTTAATTAATTAATCTATTATACTTTGTGGTCGAAATTTAACACTGAGCGCTGGGTCTTTCCCTTTTCTCGTGTAGAACTAACTGTTGAGGATAGCTGCTGGCACTCAAAGACAGAGCCTCGCAGGTGGAGGTCCTTTCGGTTCTCCTGTGACTTGCTCACAGATCTCTAGTATGAAGGGGTAGTTGCAATCTGCTTTCTGCAAGCTCAACCCACCCCAGGCCCCTACCAGCCGTGCCCTCAGTGCCATTCCTCCCACAGAGGCAGCAGTGAGGAAGAAAGAGGAGGGGAGGGGGATGTCCTCATCCCTGGGGTGTTCCAGAACCACAGAGGGACATGGCCAGTGGGGACAGTGGGAGGGGTTGGGCTTGGTGATCTTAGAGGTCAGTTCCAACCTTAATGAGTCCACGATCCTAGCATTCTATGCAGCTTGCTGTTGTTTAACAGAAGGACACTTTAACCCAACTCACTCACCTAACCCTGTGTGCTACACTAACTCCTACAGTTGGAGGAGGAAAGAGTGGCCTTGCTCATCTGCTGAGATGGGAGGGGTGAACTGCATCAGCTCAGACCCACGAGGGAGGACCACGGGAGACTGAGAAGAAGCACATGAATCTCCCTCTGCTCTCTCCTCCTGGGTCTCTTTGGGCATTTAATGCTGAGCTGCACCATATTTATTTTTAGGCTGGGAGATGCCTTTTAAATGCCTGATTTTTTTTTTTTTATTTTTTTTTTTTTTTTACAAAACTATTGTAAATGATGTACAGCTCTACAAATAAACATTTTAAGCATACAGCTGACGTGTCAGATAAGTGTACCATCGGAAAACCACTGCCTGCTGCCCTGTGCCCCCATTTCCTTCCCGAGATGGGGTTGGAGCAGCTTCCCTGCCCCTGCTGGGCCTCCAGGTTACTGCCCCATTTGTGACCTCGGATCCTCTTTTCCTTCAGCTTCTCTCTAAGAGATGTGAGTTTTCCATCTCAGCTCATGCCTTCTGCTGGTTCTTGGCTGCAAGTAAGAAATAAAGAGCTGCACAACACTTAGTGGGATGCAAACAGCCATGGAGACAGCCACAGTCACACGAGGCCACGTGTCCACAGGGGCCACATATGCATTTTTCAGCTTTGTTTTTTGATAGCCCTGGAGTTTAGCCACCCCACTACTTGTTATTCTCACCTATCTACCCATGAACAAAAACATGTTTTTCTCACCCTGCGTTCAGCCTGGCAAGTGAATCACACAGCAGCTCTTTGGCCCACACTGGGATGAAGCCTGGAACCCATACAGGCAGGACATGCTTGTCCATACAAGCATCCTGCTTGGCATGGGCTACAGGCCTGTGCTTCCTTGCTCAAATATAGCCCTGGTGGGCTATGACATGTCCAGTGCCACTGAGTGCTGCCAACACACGTGTCCCTGCTGCCCTTCCCATCCTAAACCCCTTCTCCACATCCACTGACATCGAGCACAGGCATACACAAACTAATTTGAGCTAGAATCGGTAGCAATTACATAAGTTGCTAACTAACTCATTTGACTTGAAAGGGAAGACTGTGGGAACAGTGATGCTGAAAGCAATACTGGTTCAGAATCAACTTCTTACATTTTTAAGAATCAACCCTCTGAATCAACTCCTTGTACACCTCACAGGGTTACACACACTTACTTACTTCCAGCTGCACATCATAACAGGTTTCCAGCCGATTGTAACGAGTGAATCAGCAAGAAGAAATGACAATGCCAACCTTATTAGGTCGCTTGACCAGCTCTCGTACCACTTTCTGCCATTTCAGGGTGTGATTCCCCTTGACATTAATCCCTAAGCGCACATAACTCCTCAGTCAAACAACCATCGGCCAATGATTTCCCACACTGATCCACGAACATCACTCCTTTAGGCACTGTCTTTTTAACACGTTTGTTTCCAAACTTTTTTACCAGCCTTTGCTTCACATCTGTGGGATGCCCACATGTCACTTTCACACCTGAACCCAAGGTCTCACTTTGCTCAGAAGGGTTTCCATGGCTCTGATGTGACTTAAAACCCGATGGCTGGGGGCCTTCCTCAATAATCTCCTTGCCTGACAAAGCAGCGGCACTGACAAGTAGGAAGGCTGCCATTACTCCTTCAGATGAACCCTTCCCAGCAGTGATACATTTTCCTTTTCTTTTAGAGGCTGATCTCTGGGTCTCCACCAAACTATTCTGGTTGGAGAAGCCCTCTATGATCCCAAAGCCTAACCCTTTCCAGCCATGCTGCCTCAAACTTAGAACATCCCAAATTGAAAGAGATCCACAAGGGTCTCTGACCCCACCATTCTGGTTCAATAGATGAATTCTATCAACACCTGAGTCCCAGCACAGCGCTTGCAGCTGAGGGCATACTCCTGAACCCTCTCCATCCAGCTGGGGTCTGGCTGACCCCCAGTCCCAACCCAGGGCTGCTCTTTGAGTGGTCATGTTGCACCTGATCTTCAAATATTAAATCCAGCTTAACACGGATATCCTCACTGTAGAGCAACGCGGCACTGATCACAGCCCAAAGAGCTTTACTGAAACAAACCCGCATTAATCAGAAGGCAGAGCTCCCCAAAAGCTCCGACCCCCGAAGACGTTCGTGTTTCCGAAAGCTGTCCCAGCCCGGCTGGCGCGGCACATCTCAGGGAGGCGATTACTTTCCTGCTGAAGCATAACACCCAGCTGCATGAAATTTCAGTCTCATAATCCTGTTAGCTCTCCCTCGCCAGAGCCCGCACTGATTAGAGCTTTGTGTTTGTGCAGCTCCTGAAATACGGGCCTGAGCCTTGCTGGAACACACAGAGCAGAATGGCAGTGCCAAGGGGAAATGCTGCTAAGTCAGCACACAGCGCTGAGATCCCTTCTGTTTTACATGATGTACCTGAGGATCTACAACACATCTGTCACTGCAACGCTCACCCTTTAGTGGGTGGTTTAAGAAATAACAAAGCAAAACACACAGAGCTCCTGAAGGTAAGCACAGCAACCTCGAAAACGAATTCAAGTCTAGCAGCTGCGCTCCAATGCTTAAATTCTATTGGAATCAGAAAATAACTTGGCTCAAGACGCTTTAGCAGTCACTGCACTACCAGTCCTGAGCAGCAGCCCCCGAGTTCCTGCAGCAGAGCCAACCTGTGGGAAACCCCAGTGGGTACAAAACCACCCAGGTTCCAACCAAAACTGTGCATTGTTGAAGGCCTTTTCACCCCCCACAACAGCTTCTCTTCAAATATCACATCAGGTTTAATGCTTGGGTGTCCTCCTCCAACTGCACCTCGCACAGAGCAGGGAGGTTTGCGGCCAAGCAAGCAGAAATGCATGCTACACCACTGGGCTGCCCACCTCCAAAGCCCCATCGTCCCCCACAGCAGCACAGGCACAGAGAAGCAGCCCCTCCAACCCCTTGGGACATTTGATATTTACTACCTCGAGACCCAGAATCATTGAATTGTTAGAATTGGAAGGGAGCTCCAAAGGCCAGCTGGTCCAGCTCCCCTGCAATGAACTTCTATGGCAATATTGATTATTTTTAGAGCTGAGAGCATCTTAGAGAGCACAACTTACCGTGTTTAAGAGGTACACCAACCACCTCAGCAGAACCAGGAGGAGAGCAGCAGCTCAGAGCAGCTCCGTTCTGAGGGACAAACTGGGTTGGACTGGGTGCAGTGGGCACAGCTGCAGCACATTGAGCCAATTACCCACCTGTGCCCCCTGACAACCTGTGGGCAAATGAGACTTTTTTTTTCCCCCTACTTAATTCAAGAGCTTTCAAGCTGAAGTGTGATGTTTAGGATGCAACCAAGAGCAAACAGTTCAGTGGCAGCCACCTGGTGAAGGCACACACACACACCAAGGTTAGACCTAGTGTGAGAAAAGCCACACTGCCAAAAGCAAACTGTCTCTGAAAGATATCTCGATAGGAAATGTAAGCAGCGCTGCACGCATCCCCCAGCGAGGATTTGCTCCTGACAAAGCACTGTCAGATGCTGTTGTTCCCTTAGAAACAAAGAGAACTACAACAGGGCAGGATGCTATGAAAAAGCCAACACATTGCTGTTCCTGCAGCTGATACAAATTGTTGCTGTTGTCACTGAGCAGCTGCTGCAAGCTTCGGGCACAGGGATGTATGTGCATACGTGCATGTAGCTCCTGGGCACCTTCCAGCTGCAAAGAAAAGCTCCTCTGTGCAAGTGACAGCCTGCAGCAAAACTTAAGACACAAAGCACACGTGCATGGCCATGTGCAACTCCCCTTGGTGCATTCAAGTGTGATGAGCCATACCTCTACTTCATAGATAGATACTGATGTATCTCATTGCTGGGGAAGGCCAGAATGTCTGTACGTCACCACTAACAAGAAAAAAAAATCCCCAAACAAGTGGGAATTGTGTGAAAACATCATCTTCCTAACAAACTGGGGCATGTAAAAATATGCATATATGGGATGTTTCGTTTCAGATCGGGTATTTCAGCCCTGTTATCTTCTCACCAGTTAATTCACACACCTCCTTCATGAGTCAGCCTTTGAAATCCATGCTGCAATGCTAACAAGCCATCTCCAGGCTCAAGAGGTCTTACCAGTGCCTGTGAAGTATGAGCTTGGGAGCAGGAATTCATTTAATACACGTGACCACCTTTTAAGTAGGAACACTATGGTTTGTTACCTTATTTCTCAGTCAATTCCAATAATAAATGAGTATTTGAATTACGTTGTACTACAAGATTACCTCCTTATTTCAATCCATCAGACATTTCAGAAGCTTCAGTTGGGCTGTGTGCCTTGAAAACCAAAGCCACGTGCTTTTTCAACCTGCAGCCTTCGTGCTTCCTTCGTTCCAGCAGGCAAACCTCAGAGAGCTGCTCTATCGCTGCCTGAAGGGAGAGGTGGCTAAAAGAGCACAGTGAGTGTTCACTGAACACTTGGATTATACAAATACAAGTATAAAAAAAGCATAAAAATTTTTATCACCACTCCGTATTTCATCCAAGTTGTTTGAACAAGTGTCAACACACACACCAGAGTCCTTCCACGTTCATGCCTTCTCCCACTATCTCCAAGATTTCTGCAATTAGTTTAGCCTGAGTGGGCAGAAACCTTTCAGAGCCAAACAAGCTCCAAGTTTTACATCTGTTACTGCGCCAAAGCAGCTCACATCTTGCAGCCTTGCCTTTCTGGATCAGCTACCTGGAGCTGTCTAATGTTACAGCCGTGCTTCCCTGCACGTTTATGAAGCAGAGAATCTCTTGTTGAGTGACACTGCAATTAGCAAGAAAGGGCAACAAGCCTGCAGCCGAGATGGCAAGTCAAAGAAAAGGGGCCTTCTCCCCCCAGGAGATACCTCTGACCTTGTGGATTACTCTGAGCACTTCCAGCCAGGTGGCTGCTGGTGGAAGAATAGGGTTCTTTGCTTCACAGCACCATAAACTTCACCAGGATAACAGCCCACGTATGATTCAGCTACTTAAGACAAAACACAACTCCATATTATTTCTCAACTTCAGTATGAGTTCTTTGACATTTAGCACAGTTTTCATATCTTAAGGCACCTAAATAGCAAGTACTTCACCTGTAACACTCTCTTTAGCTTCCTGACCAGTACAAATCATTTCTAGACTCACACATTTCAAGCACGTTCACTGTGTATATTAATGTTTGCAAATAACTGCAGTCACAGTACTGCTCTTCATTTACCACAGGAAGGATCTCACTTTGCCACACTGAGAAGTGTTCTGTTGTTGCTCCTTTTATTATCATAAGTACAGCTAACCATACTGGATTCCAAAACCTTTATTTCACAGTAGCAAATTAATATAATTAATACAACAAACCCCTTCTGATGAGAGGGAAGTAAAACTGGAATAGTTCTAGCCTCTTTTGAGAGTTTCAGTAAGGTATGAGAAAACGTTAGAAAAACACCACAAACTATCTCCCCTCCAATTCTAGCAGGAAATACAAATTATCAGTGACGTCAAGGCAGAACTCCCACCATTTTCAGTAAGGATTTTTTTTTCCTTGGGTTAAAGCTATTTGAAAAGCTACTGTTAAAAAACAAACAAACAACAAAGCACAACCAAAAAACCCCCACATTTTCCAGCATAAAACTTCATAGGTCATGAACTCAAAACCTGGTGTCCCGAGTTCCATTTGATTTGGAGAGCTGCCTGAAAACGCACCTCACTTTATTCAAAAATTAAAAAATGGAAAGGCAATAAAGTCACTTGAAGAAAACAAAAAGAAGGTACCGAGAGCTTTTAACGTAGTTAAACTACACGTGAAGCATTTCACAGAATCTGTCTAGTATTTATCCAGCTAAGTTCTCTACAATGGTACAATACCGTGCACCCAGACATGAACCACTCTCCATCATCAAACGAGGTAATTTGTACTCTGCAGAAGAATTATGCTTCAGTTGGTTTTGTACACAGATATTCCACAACTCCTTCAGCGTGTTCAAATCCTTTTAACAACAAGGCCAAAAAAATAAACCAGACTTTGGATATTACAGCTTTCTCAGCCAGCAGACAGGTGGTGCTCTGGAAATGTGGCAGATTCCACGACACAACAGTAAGCAAATCCTGCCTCAACAGCCAGACACTTCAGCCTCGGAATGCATACAGCCTGGAGCCAACAGAGACGACGATGGCAGGAAGGACAAACTGCATGGCTGGATTAGCGAGGGTGAACAGAGAAGGCAGATGTCACTTCTTCAGCAGACAGAGCCTTCCTAAGCTGCACCTCCATGATGTGGCAGTCATTAGCAAGCACAGCCACAGGCACTTGGTAAGGATCTGGTTCTAAACCAGCTAAATAAAGCCAGAGGAAAGACTTTGGTGACAAACTGGCTTAGAACCTGAGTAAGGAATAGAAACAGTACTCAAACCTAGAACAAGTGTTAAGTCTGTGACTGTAAATACTGAAAAAAACCCAACATGATTATTAAAAATCCCAAGCTACTTGAAAGGAATCTAAACCTCTGAGAGCATCTTCTTGGCAGCCACTATCCCGACAAAAGTGCCATTAAACTCTGACTGAGTCCTATTGTTCCATAAACAGCTACAGCTGTGGTACATTACCACACAGCCCTAAGAAGTGAACGCAGCAACATTAATTATCTAGTCTCTGCTCTGAAGTTTCAGAGGCCTTGAATTTGCCCTCACTGTTCTCTCTCCAGCAACTTCAATCGATTTGAAGGTTTTTGTGTCGCCTGAAGAGACCGACTGACTTAGTGAAACCTTCCTGCTGAAATGTTTTCTATAATTGATCGTAATTACAGCAATTGATCATAATTGCCCTTTGCTGAGGCATTTTGAAATTCCAGAGATAAATTTCAGTTGCATTCAAGTAAAAGAAAAAACAATGAGGGTATCCAGGCACTGCCCTGTTATCCTTTTTTTGCCCATATCAATGTATTTAAAAACCTTAAAAAATCCTAAGCATGTTTAAATTACATTTACATATATAAAATAGTTAAATATATTTAGCTAACACTGAGAAAATCACACGCAACGTGAAGACAAAAACATGAAGAGATGACTGATTCTAAGAGTTGATTAAGACTTTTTACTGTGCCTCTGGATGCAGCAATCACATCAATGCTTCTCCAGAGGAGTACAACTTGCAGTTAAGGATTTCTGAAAGCTTACCCTTCTTTTTAGAGTACTGCACAAGCAGTTAATTAGTCCAGCATTCACTGCTGCAGTCTTCATTAAGTTTTATATTCTGGGAGAGCAGTACTGTTACCTGCTTTCCCCCCCTCCTTTTTCTTTTTGCCACTAACTTATTGCAGTAAGTGGTCAAAATTCCTACAAAATTCAGTGGCACCGAGATTTTTAGTGCAAAGAACAAAGATTTGTCAGACACGGAAAGACAGAACAGCTGATGATATTAAGAGGCTGTGCAGATAGTTGTGTGTTCAGTCAACTGAGTTTAAACTCAAAGATGAAGGAAACTCGCAGCTTAAAATTCACGTGGCACATACAAGTATCTGTTAAAATGGTGGCAAACAGCATTCTAAGTCACGTGTGATGAGCACAGTCATGAGACTGAAATAAACAGCAGACACTTTATTATCTAAGATCGTTTCAAAGCGTGGTGCTTTCTGACAATGCTTACGAAGAATCATCGAGTCAAAGAATGCCAAAGTCACGTGGATCCGTGAAAGCCTGATGACAGCTAGTTTCCACTTAGTTTTCTCATGATAGGGCTGTCAGGTTCAGCATTAGTGAAAATACTTCCCACAACAACGTGGGTACCCCAGATGTTATGACGAATAACTTTGCAGCAGCCGAGATCATCCACAGAGAATCCAAAGTGGCGGTAGCGCTCATCTGTTTCAAACAGAGTGTTGTTTGTGTAAGGTCCAAAGAACTAAGTGGAAAAGAGGAGAATTTTTCATGAGTATTTTGTACCACGAGGGTTAACAGCCCAGTATCAACACATTCAAATGACTCCTTTTTAAAAACAAAAGGAAGAAGACAACAACTAAAACTAAATCCAGAAAAACCACCTGCATCTGGAGGAAGAAGCTGTATGTGCAGTTTTGTTTGAGGCATCTGCAGGCAGAGCAGCCCTAATTGCACTGCTATCCCATATGTAAAGGTTTATTATACCTTCAGCACAGACAGAAGGCTGAGGGCACATCAGCACGTCTGAATATCTAAGAATTCCTATGTACAAAATCCCTAAGTGTTTTCAAAACATTCTGCTGCTTCAGATATTGAGAACAGAAACCTTGATTAATCTACTCTTTAAATGTGCTGCACTCTCAGTAAAGCTTTTAAGTACCATGAACATCCTCAACTGCATTCTTAGCTTACAAACTATCCCTGTTATTTGGCTCTGCTGAAACAGGGAAACACTGACTTTGTTACAGTGTTTTTTGATCAGAATCCACTAAAATGAGCTTTGCTATGATTATGTCCAGGTATAAGACTGTTTTAACAACCTATCTTCCTAATTTATAAAAGGAACTATCCTATGGTAATGGCTTTGTGTCAACATGAAAAAGCTGGATTTAACCCACAAAAAGAATTCCAGGACCACTGCTAGCTCAGACAATAGGGGTCCACACAGCACACGACTTACTGCCAGTCCCGAGGAAGGATCAATGAAGTCAGCCCAATAGCCTTCAGAGCAGATTGCATAGCAGATTTCCTTGGCACCATTGATGAACTTAAAAGAAAAACAAAAAAAGGAAGAACATCAGAACTGTTTCAGATCCAGGGAGATATGTACTCAGATATACACAGATCAGAAGGTGCAAAATATACTGAAAATATACTAGCAGGAATTCTTTTTTTGTACTTATAAATGAGAAATTCAGCGTATCTTCAATGAAAATATTAAGACAACTGAAATCAGTGGGATACATAAGCCTAGTCCAATCATAAAAGATTTGTAAACACTGTGCCAGTCAGCAATGTATTAACAGCTTTTGTGTGGAATAATGTGACTGCTCTGATTATTCATGCAGACTGCAGTCATACCTGTTGCCCTCTCAAACAAGCCAAGTATTACTTCAATGGGCTCACAAATCTCACCTAAACTCCACAAATTCAATGCTAAATGAAGCATTATATTTTTATATAGAAATACAGTTTTGCTGTAACATCTGCTCTTAGCAGGAAAGTACTGCTGTAGTGCTGGCAGTACAAGCACACAGCTGCAAATGACTTCTGCAGAACATTTTAACTCAGTATCATGACAGCAAGCAGTTTCCTAAGTACATTATTATTATTATTATCATCATCCAGTCTACACCAATTCTCTCATTGTACTTAATTTTTGGTCAGGATGGACAATGCTTTCAAACTTTCCCACTGTTAGACAATCAAAGTCGGTTTGTTTACAGTAGAGGATACCAGCTGTTTATGAAAATGCTATTTTAAATTCAGCTATATTCCAAGAAGTGCCCTATTCTGTGATGCCTCACCACAACCCTTCCTTCTCTGGAAGAAATACCTCAGAGAAGTTGCTATATTTTTATAGCAACCAAGCACCTAAATTTAAAGCTGACATCACAACACAGGGCACAAAAAAATTACATAACCTGCAGATTACACAGTACATTTTTGCACAGATAAATGAGCAAGAACACCAGACCTCGGTTATGTGCTTTTCATCACCTGGATCAGCAGTTTCCAATCCACCTTAGGAGGGTCAACAGGAATTTTCAGAATCACTTCTTAAGTCTGCAAAGGTGAAAGAAAACCCTCCCCCTACCAAAGCCTCAAGATGTGGGATGATTCTAGAACTGTCCATGCACTCTGAGGAAAGCATGCCCAAGTACAGGAATCTGAACAGCTGACTGCACTGATCTGCAGTAAAGCAGAAATTGAATTCATGTAGCTCCCTTGAAACATGAAGGAAGGAATTTCCCTAATCTCATGTGAAGACATACCTCTGACTTCAGAAGAAATTAACACTTTGTTCCCTGACAAGTTTGAGGTATAAAAACTATAATATTTACTTAGCCTTAAGCCCTCAGAAGTCCAAGATAAGGAATTTTATCCTTTATAGTAGCCAGTTCCACACCTTGAGGTCTGATGGCCCTAAAGATTAGCCAGAAATTGAAGCAAGCCATCTGAAGACAGCATTTAGCACAAGTCTCACATTAAAAGAGTGATTTTAATGCAACTTCTAACCACTTCTGAAGCAAACAAACAGACCATTTTCTTGTGAGTTTGCTGTTAGTAACCTTTAGGCCAGGAGGTTACAGCTAACATCCCAACACTCCTACAGTGACTATATTAGACTTGACAGGGAGGTGCACAAGGAGGAAAGCTGCCAATTAACGTATAATTAGACCAGATTACAATGCCAAAGATCACCAGACCATACATAATTCAAAGAGAAGAACACACTAAAACGAAGGGAATTTTAATTTGCGTGTAATTTTTATGTTGATACTGCAGACTGCTTGTTTTAGTGGTAACCCAAACACTGCTTCCTACAGACCACACCTGCAGCTTATGAGGTTGTAAAGAACAGTAAAACCTGAGTCTGACCCTCACAGAGTAGATGAAAATCTTAGCAGATTATTTCTTTTTTAACAGTTTTACAGAAATTACAAGCAATACATAAAAACGTTGTGTTTTAAGGTGCTAAGAAATGCCATCAGTGGCAAACAGTGACACCTGCTGGAGCAGGTACAAAACAATCTGAAGAATGACGAACAAAGCTATTTTCAGAGAGACCTCTAGTGGCAAGAGAACAAGTCAGCACTCTCAGAACTCTAGGGGCTGGAAGGGACTTCATCAGAAAAAGACCTTATCACAAAGAACTGAGTACTACCTCAAACATGCAGTGTGGTATATTCCTACCGGAGCTGGAAGTGAAGCAAAAAGACAAAACGATACTTATGTCCACTACTTACATTTTCTAACAGCATTTCTCTCTCATCTTCTACTTCTTGACTCCATACAGTCATATCATTTTTAGTCTTCTGGGTAACAGTCAGTACTGTTAAACGGTTGGCATTCACTTCTGGAAACATGGATTCGAAGTCTAAAAGTGAAACCAGCATTTTATGGCTTGCTCTTAAGTTTTTCAGTTTAGATAAATGATCAAACCTAATTTAGAGCTTTTACTTCATTCATAAAGGCTGTTGTTTGTTTTTTTTTAACCTCAATCAACAAACAGGTTTGAAATGTCAACACTGCTTTGTGGCCCCATTAACATTGCTAATGCCCCACTAACAGGGCCCATTAAGGCCTCCTCTTTAATTGCAAGACAATTAAGGCCTCAGCATTCTGCAGATTTTAGAATATGCAAACAAGTAACAACTTCTGCAAAAAGAGAACACCTAGTAAAACATTTTATTTTGAGATAAACAGAACTCCAGCTCTCTGTGTGAGGTGCACAGATCCATATTTTCTGGTTGAGCCAGAACATTTCACACACATTCATTTTCTTACTTTCAATCTTCCAGTAGAAGTGGCCCAGATCTGCTTCTGGAGGACCCCAGGACGCAACAGCAGACTCAAAGGAAGGGCCCAAACCATCAAATTTCTCCTTCTGCATCATTTATCAGAGCACTAGGTTTCATAGAAACTCTAGGGAGTTTCATTTCAATTTGATTTAGTAGCTTGGTGGGTAGGGATGGTGGTGTGAGGATGGTTGGACTAGATGATCTTGTAGGTCCTTTCCAACCTAATGTCTCTATGAATCTATGAATCAAAGCACCATCAACAGCAAGATTTCAGCCTTTGTTTAACATTCCCTTTTCTTTTGTGAAATACAAACCTCAGATTCCCTTATTCCTCTACACATTCTGTGACATCAATTTCACAGCAGCCTTTACTTACATATCTTTACTTCTAAAGAAGTTTGTGGGTTTTGTTTAATTTTTTGACGATTTAAGAGCAAAAGTTAACCTTTTTTATACCTTTCCGTAACAGTTCAGGACAAGCTTGGACTGCACATTCCACTTTTGCACTTTCAAAGTACGTTTCAGCATTATTTACTTGCTGTTTCTGTGGAACATCAGAACCCTGAGAAAAAAAAAAAAGAAAGGAGAAATTAACCTTCCTACTCGTTAATATACAACAGGAATAACATCACCTAGTAGCACACCAGCCTGAATTTTCGTGACTGCGTGCTTATGATATTCCCAAGAAGTCTCACAGAAAGATGATGATTCGCTATCATTTACAACTTGTCTTTGCATTTTAAAGTTAGAACAAGTATACATCTAGGCTATTATTTGAGCAGAAGTTCTGAATTTCATCCTAACAGCACTATCCAAAGCCATAACCAATAGGGAAACCTTTGAAAAATACCCATTTGAAGTAATGGCCTGCAAGCATTCGATACAGAAGCAACTGACAGATTTCAGACGTGTTACAAATCCAGCACTGTAAGTCAGACACACAGGAATTAAGCTTATGATGTCCTTAAGAAGATACCTGAAACAGCTGCTTGCTTTGGGATGGCAACTATCAAGTAACACAGGTGCAGAATCTTTAGAAGAAGCCTGACAAATCATGCAGTTATGCTGCTATACCACTTCTTTTCTTCCTGATCACTGGGTGCTTCCCTTACTGGGAATGGTAACGTAATGGCTGGTTTTGATTTCTTGCCTACTGCTCCCATTTAATCCAGCTAAAGACAACTCATAGCACACACACACACCATCTACACTATAATTAAGGGACTGTGGCCATTTTCCAAAGAGCCATACCATATTTTCATATTAATGGGCTGGCAGGTTCATTTGTATCAGTTTTATGCAAACAGAATTCCTCTGACAGCTCAAGCACAGGTACCTGAGCTTCAGCACGTTATGATTCATACTCAGTGAAAACAGACTTTTGGGCACTCACCAGCAGCTTATGTTTTCTACACAGCATTTTTATAACAGAGATTTACTAGGTGACTTCTGAAGTCTGAACATGTCCAGAACTCAGAGATTGGAAGGCTGAGTCAGCAGCTAGTAGCAATAAACATTTGATGAAACAGTCTGACCATGCAAGTCAAACCAGCAATTAACAACCTGCCTGTCATTAATGAGGCATCTGACTGGCTGCAAGCTTTGCCATTGCCAAAACGTACTCTCATTTTGAGCTCAACCTCAGATCCACATTGGTCTGCTTCTCATGTCTCAGTTCCACTGGAGCCAGAACTCAACAGGCAGGTCTGAGTACACTGTCTGCACTACACAAGGCCAAATCCATTAAATGAAATACTGAAGTAAGAGCAGTAGTTTCTTATTTGATCAAAGGAGGTGAGACTTGGCAAGCAGTACATTTTGATAGCGAAGATTTCACACATCCACATAAGCCACTAGGTTCTACTCAGGCTTCTTCACCCCACCTGAAGTTCATATTTAGAGCCATGTGAAAATTTTTTTACAGAAGGAAGACACGATAATCACGTTTCTGTTGGACAAGAAACATCAGTTTTGCACAGAAGCTTGCTCTTACCTGAAATTCGTTTATGTATTGTGCCATTACAAATTCATGCCTTTCATTTGGTGAGGGCTCTGCTAATATATCAGGCAGACTTTTTGAAGCTTGGCTTTTCCTCTGAGCAGCAGTACCATTTAGGTGACAGTCAAATCCAATATTACCAGGCAACTGGAATCTCTGGTCTTGAGGACCAAAGGGACCCATTACTTCATCGGGCCACACAGTTCTTGGACCTGTAAAAGCCAAGGCCTTGCTTTAGTCATCATGTTATTCAAAAAGGAATTAACAAAAGAGAAAAGCTCAAATACTTTAATTGATCACAGACACAAAACCAAGGCAACCAGAACACAGGTAAGTGTCCTGCCATAAAACACACTTCAGAATTCCTACTTTTATATGGAGTGTACAATTCTGACAGCACATCAATTCAAAGAAAATGAATTTGCTTGTTCTTACATAAATCAGGAGGTGTAGCAGCAACATGAGGCTCGTCTGAGCCAGAGGAACCTGCTGTAGAAAAAGCCTTGGGATTTACAACTCTTTTGACTAAGGAATAAAACCCTGGTAGGTAGGTGACCAATCTTGCTCTGTTACAGAGCACCTGAGAAGACAAAAACAAAAGCAAGTATTATATACTGCTAGCAAAATTACTTTCACGCACAATTCTGAATATCATAAAACTTCACTCCGTAATTAAAACTGTTAATTTAATTATCAGCCATTATTTTTGTAACACATTAATTTAAAAACACATTATTATTATTTTTAATCTCTGATCAGTAATAGCTTTCTAAGTAAAGGAAAAGCCTTGAAAGCACTTAGTGAAAGACCTCCTTACTCGAAGGGGAAAAGAAGTTTAAGTAGCACCACTCAAACGCCAAAAGCTCTATTAAGTTATAGCTGTGGAAAAATAAAACACCCAGCCTTGTTTTCATGATCAGCACAATTCAATCACGACTAGAAACACTGTTAATTAAGTAAGCACTGACATCCAAGACCTCTGCCCCAAAAAGCAGCACACACATTAGTTGGCCTACACTCACACTCCCTAGGAGGCTCAAGGGGACACCAGGCAGCATCACTACATCTTGTACCTTTCAACTTGAAGCACACATATGCGCACGCACGCTTCTTTGGCAGCGAAGCACACGTGTCAACAGCTCCAAAGGATGCAAGGAGACATGCATACCAAAACAGGTGGGTATGGTAATTTCTACTTCTGTATTTTGCGCCTGAAATCCATAAATATTTAACACGTGCAAAACTTCAGCTAGGGCAACCAACGTTAGACTCGCAAACTCAGCACATTCACATATTTATAAACAAGCATTACTGCAAACAGATTAGTTCAGCACCCCGGGCGAACTGCCAGCAAGCCATGAAACCTTTATGAATTCTGCTGTCTCGGGATACACCAGCAAATCTGCTTCACGCCACGGCGTCACACCATCAGCACTGCTATCAATTGCTATCAGAAGCTGATTCAGTCGGGTGGTAAAGGGGAAGTGACGCAATACTGTCCCCTCTCTGCATGCAAATGGAGACAAATACGGAGCTCTGAAAAGCTCTTAGTGCTCCGACCTGAGGAGTGGCTCTGAGACCCAAGCAGTGCAAGGAGTGACAGCCACTGAAGGGTGTTTTTAATACAGGAAAGATGGTAGTGCTGTGATAACACAGACAAGCCTAACCCCGGGAAGATTTAGATTAGACTTGAGGAAAACTTTCTTCTCTGAAAGAGTGGTCCGGCCCTGGAATGGCCTGCCTAGGGAGGTGGCTGAGGCACCGTCCATAGTGCTGTTCAAGAAGCGTTTAGATGAGGTGCTGAGGGATTTGATTTAGTAGCTTGGTGGGTAGGGATGGTGGTGGGGGGATGGTTGGACTAGATGATCTTGTAGGTCCTTTCCAACCTAATGAACCTATACGCGGTTATGTACCTATAACAAAAACAACCCACCACAAACTCAAAAGGCGAAGCGAAGAGCGACTCAGCACAGCTGAAACCAAGCCCTCACAGCGGCCTGCGTGGCAAAACGAGACCTCCAAGCGGCCTCAGGGAGCTCAGCTCCAACACCCCTCAGCACGGCGCGGCGGGCTGCACGACTGAGGCCCGCTACCTCAGCCGCAGGGCTACTCACGTTGGCCATGGCAGACTCCTGGCTGCTCCTCGCCCAGCTCCCCGGCTCCCCCTGCAACGACAAGCGGACGTAGCGACCTCTGAGCCCCTCAGGGACCCCTGAACCCCGCAGGGCCCCCTGAGCCCCCTCTTCACGCTCGCCGCTTCCTGCAAAATGGCGCCCGCAGGCCTGAGCTCGCCGAGCTATCGATCAGCGCTTGCGAGAGGGCGCGGCGGCGGGTGGGAGTTCGGCCATCGATTGGTCGCGCCTGGGCTGCGTCGGGGCGCGTCGGTAGGGGTCAGTAGTTTCCTAAGGGATCCATGGTGGCAGTGTTTAAATGCTGAGTTACAGACGTCAGGGGAGGGGTGCCCCAAACCTGATCTCCTTTAGTGCCAATATCAGAGCTTCATCGCTGTGTGCTCCTGCAGGAGAGGGAAAACACGCGTGCCACGCTGGAATACGAAGATTAAGACCCTTTTTTTCCTTCTTCTTCCTTTTTTTTTTTGCCATTTCTTTGGTGTCTGTTCAAAGCGCCGGTGTTGGTTGGAGGAAAAGGGAGTTTAATCTCTCGCCTTTGAAATAAAAGAGCGTTGGGATCGCTCAGTGAGCATTCAGTTTCATACGTAATCAGACGTCTTCACAGACAGTTTTTCTTTTTGCTTTGCCACTGGGTTGGTTAGCATAAACCAGTCCTCAACGTGTGAATACACAATAGGTAAAAATATCAGCAAGAAAGTATATATAAATTTTTAACAACAAATAATATTCAGCCCCGCATTGTCCTCACCTTAATCAATTTCTGCTTTCTGTTTTGAGTGCCTGACAAAATTCAATGATAGGTAATACTTTGCATTAGAGAAGTACAGCACTGCAGTTTTCATTTTTTGGCTTTTTGTTGTGGGAACATTTACCCACTCCTGCCTGCTTCCCAGCTACGAATTCAAAGCTCGCACGCTTACTTCTCATTTGTGTCTAAATCAAATATTCATGCTGAATCTGAACTTCAGGGAGAAAACAAAAAATACTAGGAAAACACGACTTGCAGAACGTCATTTCGTTTGTCCAATAGGAAAGCACTCTGGGTTACAGTCAGTCTGTATTGACTTGTCCTCGAGCAATCCCCATTTTTCCTCTCTCCAGTGTTAGCACTTCGGGATACTCTGATCAATCCATGAGTTATCATCCCCTAAAGTTTGTGGCCTGAATTCATAAACATTAATTTCAATGAAGTTTCTACCTCTATTCAAAGGAGACTACAAAATCAAACGATTCAATTACAGATTTATCAAATATTAATCATGAAAATCTCCCAGATCTTTTGGAGGCCAGCATTCTTCTTCCCTGGTGTCAGGAAAGTAATTAGCAGCTGGCTTTGATTAAATTCTTCCCTCGGAGATTACTTTTCTCAGTTTGGGAGAGAGAAAGGAATGCATACTTGATGATACCTAAATCCTCATTTTAATTTCTTTTTCTGAAAAGATACACGTAGGTTCTGTAAAGCGATCACTTCTCTTTTTGTGAAGACAGGAGAAGCTCAGTCTGTCCAGGAATATGGAGCAGGTTTAATGGTGAAACCCGCAGTGCACAGCCTGGCTTTCTCTGCTGTGTTCCTGAGATGCTGTTGTTCCTTCTCAGCCTCCTTGTGGGTGACAGCGGCTTCTATATGGTTTGGATGGGATGTGGCCTGGGAAAGAGAGCAGGAGGCGCACTGGGGGAAACTTCCTAGTCACTGTTTAGCTCTGCCCAAAACCCAAACTCCAGGCCCTGGCTGATGTTCACCTTCTCCAAACATGCTGGATTCCCTGGTCTGCAAGCAGAGGAGTTGGAAATGCCTCCAAAAAGCAGTTTTGGCAGCTAACACAAATCGAGGGTGAATCTTCAGCTCTTCCCACTCTGTTTTGCCATGGGTCCAGGGAAAATGAGGAAACACCGTCCTCGAAAATCTGCATTACTGGGGTTGGGCTGGAGGTTTCCAGTCATCCAGAGTGGAAATGCTGCTTTTCCTGTCATCATGTGCTTCTGTTTTCATGAAAATCAACAGACTTCTCATGCAAACCTCAAGCGTTCCCAGCTGATTTAGCATCTGAGAGCCACGCAGCACCTGCATTTGTATGGCTGGATGTGGTGGCTTTAGAATCTGCTTGGCCTCATGGTGCTGCTGCCATAGCATGCTGCCTTGAGTTATGAGTGATGGACCTCTGTTTCTGTCCTGTTTCTGAAGTGTGTACGTTGATATGTAAAGCCCAGCTGTGAGACGTTCTGTTCTTGCTTTTTGGAGCAACAAGACCGTAATCAATACCTCTCTGTCCTTATCTTTATTCATTAGCTGGAAGGTGAAATATTTTTAATCCTGTTCAAACAGAGCCTGTTGGAATTTTTCCATGAGCATTAGAGTTGCAGCTTTTGCCTGTTTTCCCACAGCCGGGGTTTCATCCTTTATGTGGGTCCTTGCTGCTTGTATGGCCCAGTGCACCTTGTGCTTAACGGGGTGTAATTTCATCTGGAGGCAGCAGAATGTACCAGATTGTGAGAGCGGTGGTGTTTCAGTTGTAGGTGCTTATCTTAATGCTGCAGAAGCTTGTTAAGTGGTCATAAAAATAATGAGAGATTCTTTATTCCTATTGTACTTATATGAGAAACTTCGGAGAGCGCTGTAAAGTATCTCCACTTCTATGCAATGATGAACGGTGCTGGTGCTTGCGATTTACCTAATGGCAGCCATTAAACTTCATTAGGACTTTGTTAAACTGCAGTCCAGATCGTTGACATTGATTTTTGATCTCTAAAACCCGCTCGCAGCAAATCCCTAACTGAGCATACCAAAAGCCAGCTTGCTCTGCGTCTCAGTCCCATTCCCCGTGCCTCGAATGTGTTTCATAAACGAGGGCAGGGAGAGGCAGAGGGCCCCCACCTGCAGCCCCTGACATTAGGAGTGCTGTGGGTCTGCTTGCAAGACTCAGTCCTGCGCTCCTGCTCTTTGCATTGGTGCACTTCAGCCATCCCTTTGCATCACCTGTGTGTGATGTCTAAATCTTTAAGCTCTAATTCAGCCTCTTTGTTTATTCTCTTAATTCCCTGTATTTATTTTTTCTTGAATATACAAGTGTGGTTCAGCCTTCACTTGCCCTGCTAAGCCCTGTGTTTGAAATGAGGAGTGTCTGTTCCTGAGTGCTAATGAAATAGTGATGAAGTAGAAGGGAAGAAAGGTTTTAACATACTCTTTTTCTAGAAAAGTAAACATCCTCTGGCTATAGGAAGGGTAAACTTCCCCTGGAAATGTGTGTGTTTATATGAACAATCTCTTTTCTTCTGTCATTTCCAGATACTAGGCTGGGAGATTCGTTCACTACCTCTGGGAAAATGACTTCTTAGTAAGTGGTGCAAATGCACGAGATTAATCTTCGTATGGATTGTTTTCTTTTTGGAAAGACACCCCCAGGATTTGTTTCTATGAACCTGAAAGGGATTTCCTCCTTTATCTCTGGGCACTGCTCTGTGCTCCTTCAGTTCTCCTGCTCTGAATGCATCTCCGAAGGGAACAGACAGAGGAAATGAGTGTTTCCCTGATAATCAACTTGGGTCTAACTGAGCTGAAGCTGAAGGAGTGAGTTTTGCTGCAAATCTGTATGGCCCAGCATCTTCTCCCCCCTCTCTAAACCACCGGCTTACAGTTTCTTCAAAGAGAGAAAATTATTAGTAATAATAAACTGGGATGTGCCATCCCCACTTATGGCAGCTTTCTAGTAGGAAACCTGATGTGTGGTTATCCAAACTCACCTGAAGCTGCCAGGTGGATGTTAATGCATCTCACTTCTATTGCAGTGGGGCACACTGAGCTTTGAAAAACATTAGTTTGCCTGGAGTAGTCTTCGTGTAACCTGCATTTGTTCCATGCTGGGCTTGAACTTGGAAAAAGACAGTTTTGCGTCAAGACTACATGGAGCACTGCTGTTCTGCTTGACTGAAGTCCAGCTGTCCAGGTGTTGGACAGAGAGATCCACAAGGAGGAGGTGGAGCTCTCCCCACAGGAGAGTACAGTGGGCTTGGTGGGCTGGATGTGCTCCAAGCCCTGTCTCTTTGCCACAGTGGTCCTCAGCCCCTCATCTGCTTTGAAATGTGGTCCTCTGGGTAGTTTGCCTTGGGGCCTGCATGCCACATGTGCTAGGTGGTAGAGAAGGAGACAGGTTGCCATCAGAAGTGTATCAAAGTCTGTGTTTTTTCTAGGGCATTTCTATTTCGGTAAATATTTTTCCATCTGGAAACTGTTCTCTCAGAAAATCTGAGCGGTTAAAATTCTTGCTTAAACGTAGTGCCATCCCTAATGGACTACTTATTCCATGAGATTCCTCATTTATTGTTTTTTAAATATATGGGGTCATACTTTTTAACCCTCATGGTTATGAAGTATCTCTCGCAAAAAGGTTTATGGCATCGTGTGTTGCCTATGAATTATTAGACCCTGTTCCTGTCTGGCAGTGAATGAAAGAGACCAACATCTGGCTGGATGTAAAACCAGATATCGCAAAACTTCCCACTTTGAGGAGATGGGCTGTGTGATGGATGTTGTGATAAAGTATCTCTTTTGACAAGTGAGTCAGGACGGTTGGAGGCCCTTTCTATAAGAAAAATGTTCTGAGCTTAACCAAAATCTCCTGGCTGGAAGCTCTAGGAAATCAGTCACAATGAAACACGCTGCTGCCACACGATAGCGGGGATGCTTAAAAGCTTGGGCTCTTTTGTCCTGTGCTTTACAAGCAAACCACAACTTGGTTCTGCATAGATGAAAATGGGTAGTGCCCAGAATTTCAAGGATTAGTCCATGAAATCTTCTTGTAAAGTTTTTTTTTTTTTTTCCTAACCCACATTCAGGGCCTATTAAAGTCAACAGAAGATCTTCCAATGGCTTTGGTGAAAGTTAGAATAAAAAATAGACATTAGGATGCATAGTATATCAGCATTTTCCCAGATATTTCTTATCATGAGTCACTGAGACACAGTTCACATGTGAAGTCCCTGTCCAGGCTCCCCCAAAAGCTATCTGGTACTGAGGAGGTAAAATTGTTTCTGTAGAGTAGCCTCAGGTAGTGATGGTAGTATGAACAATCATTCAATCTATTACACTTTGCCTTGTAATGTATCTAGAGCTAAACCTATTAACTTTGGGAGCATATTTATTGTTTAGAGCAAAATGCTTCTGCTGACAAATCTGCTTTGGTACTATTATATATTTCTGTCACTGAACCCTTGTTCCTACTTTACTATTTTGCTAATGTGTTTTTGGCCTAGCTCCATGACACAACATCTATTTATGCTCTAGGAAAAAAAAAAAGAGAGAGAAATAGTTTAATTTTCATATCACGTTGCTTGTAAATTTGATATTCTCTTTTACCATTTTAGGAATAACAAACAACTTACCAATTTGCCACTGACAGATTCCTTTTCTCTTGTTGAAATGACTAAAACAAATGCCTGAAAGCTACATTTTGCATGTGTCAGCCTTCCTCCTTTTTAAAGGCAACCTAAAATAAAGACTCTTCACTCTCCTACATGAACTTCAGAAGAAAACATCAGACACCTTCTTCAAAAGTTAAGATATGAACAGATGAGACATATAAGATGATCAAAGGGAAATGAAAGTTAGCTGAAAATGCTCGTGTGATGAAAACCGTAAAATGCTGTGGGTTCACATGCTGCATTTCAAAGTTAAACCTGCAAAGAAGAGCTTAGCTCTTATTCAGCATGGATCTCTTTGCAGCTCTATTTGTCAGTATCTTAAAAAAAAAAAAAAAAAGCTTGGTCTAGGTAGTCAGTTGATTCTGTTTTCCTCTTAGATAAAGAAGAAATGCAGCTAGGGAGGACAAAAGCTGCTGTGTCAACGTGGAAGTCATCCTTCATGGTGCATATTTACTGATTGCCCACTGAATCTTCAGTTGCAGCTGCCATGACTTCACAAGGAAGCCAAGGCCACAGCTGATGCACAGCACTGACATTCACCTCTTCAGCTGTGGTGGGTGTAGGAGCAGTGGCTGAGCTATTCAGCTGGTGCTGAAGGACGATTTGTTCAAAATCTGTAGATGGACTGTGCAAGACCCAGAGAAGCAGCAACACACATGATTTTCTTGAACGTGTAGTTTTAAGATCCACTCCGCAGATACGGAGTACTTTCTATCTTGAGCTTCCTTTTGACAGTGAGTATAAATCAGTGACTGGGTGTCTAACAAAAGCCACCATCAAGCGTATCTTTGAGTGTTTGAATATTCAAGCTTGTGTCTTTTTTCATCTCCTTTCAGTGGTTCCAAAGTTGCTCATCAACAACTATGGTGATTTATGAGTTGTGAGCTCATTAAAGGCTTCTCCTAAGACAGACAAAGAACTCCTGTTAGGTCATGGTAAGATCATCACTTTGTTATGCTGAAAGTAATCTGGGGAACAAACCCAGTGCAGCCTTTTCTGGTCAATCTGTCCAACAGTGTATAGCTCAAGAGAAAGCAGGGAGACCTGATGGAAGAATTCGTTGGGACAAAATGTTCAGCTGAGTAAACGAGCTTGGTGATGGCATAACCAACAGATGGACTGAATCTCTCTTTTTTGAAGGGCTTTTAAGCTTTATTCCTTTTGGTTATGTTTGGTTTTTCACCAGGAAGAAGCTTTGCAGAGGGCTGCATGGAGCCAGTTGGCTCTGCCCCTCCATCTCTTGTCTGCCACCAGGTGTACCTGGTTCACTCATCCATGCCATTCTTTGGGCAATCTGTCAGGAGTGACTTGTGGAGAAAGCAGCATTTCTCCTAAGGGGTGGGCACACGTGCATGAAGATTAGTTTGAAAGGTCACTGAGACAGGGGGGCTTGTCTCGTTGTGCCACATTATGGCCTGACAGTCTCGCTTTAAGCTTGGCGGTCCCTCTGGCCTTCTCAATGATGTGCAGAAGGTGTCCATAGTTTGTGCAGGGCAGCACTGCGTGGCCATGGCTGTCATCCCCTGAGTGAGAGGGCAGAGGAAATGAAAGCTCTGTACCCTGGAGCACTTCTTGAATATTTATTGTGGAAGTGCTAAGCATTTCTATCAAGCTGCCCAGCCTTAAGGGTCTGGAAGTGATTTTTCTGCTGATGTTTACTTTCGAAATGCATGACAGGAAACATCCAAAAACACAGATGAAATGTTTCAGTGCACAGCAGTGACAGGGTGCCACGGCAGACATCCTAGCACAGGCCCCATAGCTATCACCACACTTATGACAGCTCTTGCCCCTAATGAGCCTGGCCAGCAGCTCCGGGGCTGGCGACCTCAGGGCAGAGTGATGATGGACAAACCAACCACTCACACAAAGACCCCAGAATGTCACATCAGCTGAGGACCTGGTTTGTGAGCTGCGAGGTACTGGGAGAGAGATCCAGCCCCACAGTCTGCTGCGCTGCCCTCCCTATAGCTGAGCCAGGGCTGCCTGCTGCTCCTCAGCCTGTCTGCACACAGCTCTTGTGTTGTTTAAATAATTACCAGGGCTTGAATTTGAGCATACCAGCCCTTAGCAGCAGTAAAAGTCAGGGACGTGTTTTGTGCATAGATTGTGTGGATAAAATAAATGTGGGCAGAACTCAGACTGCTCTGTTTTGTCCACATTGCTGACCTTCTGCCCTGTGTGTTGCATGGCCTGCGGGTGGAGGAATGGGGATTAAAGGTTAAGAAGCCTCTCTTGAAAGAGTTAGGATGCTTATATGTTTAAAATGTTTCCTTTCCCTAGTAATTCCAATGTATATTAAAGTTAAAACCCTTCTGAGAGGCAATAAAACGGAGCAGTGGAGAAGATCATTGGGCAGATTAGAAAGAAGAGACTTAAGAGCTTACCCTTGCTGCTTTCACTTTTATCCTTTGTTCCTATTTTACTCTGTCAATCTCTTCTAGTATTTCTCACTGTGATTTTTATTGTGTTTTTATGGAACAGAGACAGCATCGCAAACTACTAGAAGAAAACTTGTTGGCATTGAGCGGAGGGGGAAGAACATTCCTTTGCACATTTTTCAGTGTTCCTGTTATATATCAAATTTAGAAAGTAACAAGAAGTAGCATCCAGTTTTCATTAATGCTTTGGGGATTTCTTGGTGCACATGTTTTCATTTCCAAGCGTTCACATGAGAGGCAAAAGAGAATATGAAATTCCTCTTTCCTCGCCATTAGTGGGGTACATGTATTATAGCCACAGAGATCCCTGGGCCTCAGTGTCAGGAGGAGGCGAGTAATCTGCCTTTTAAGTTTGCCCTAGCTCTGAAACCAGCAGCAAAGGGAAATGCTTTGATGGTGTATTAGGACAAAGGGCAGCAACATGATTGCTTCCCGTATGCGAGTGTTCTTGTTGACACAGTTTGGCTCATGGCCTGTATTAATTTGCTCAAAAAAAAAAAACCCCGATGATATTCACATTCTTGGAGGAGCTTTGTGCTCCATCTGGGTACTGCAAAACCTGCTAACCCTGTCCAAACAACTCCCATGCTCACGTTGCTCAGTGAGTGATTTTTATGTGTCTTGTCAGTTAAGTATATATGTGGGCTCCCAAGGCAAGGGCTGCGTGTGAGGATGTCTCGTGCTGTCACTGCTCCCCGGGAGCCCAAGGAGTGTCCTTGAGGAATGGTCACATGAAGCGTGTCCTCCCCGATTAAATCACAGCGGTGTTCGGGATAGGTCTCAAGTCAGCCTTGTGATTACATCTGTAAAATTACCACGGGATTAATCCGCAGCAATTTGTGCGTGTACTCCTTAATCTTTTTAAATCCTCGTCTCTCACTCGGAAAGGATGGAAGCCAATGACTGAGATAAGATCTCACAGAAGGTCCACCCTGGGGGCAGTGGTGTGCACAGCGGGTGGCCCAGCCCCGAAGTGTGGCCTGACAGCTGTGGTGCGAGCAGGCTTTGGGGCTGTCCATCATGATGAGCAGGGTTTGGGGCCTCGGAGCCACCGGCTGTGGTGCAGCACTGGGGTCAGGCAGAGCATCCCCCCCCCAACCATCACCCAGCCCTTTTGTGGCACAACTGGAGCTGTACATGGCTCTGCTGAGACCAGAGGAGCAATCTGTGCTCTCCTTGGTTGCCCCATGTGACAGGTTCAGGGAGGAAAAAACCAACATGGGATGTACATAAATCTGCTTCATTTCCAGGAGAGCCTTCTTTTTGTAAGTTTAAAGTCTTCTATACAAGAAGTCTTGCTGATAAAATGCCAAGAAATAAGCAAAGTGCGAGGAAGGGAGGTATATAAGCCGTGGGAAGCTTTTGATTTGGCACTCCTTACACACAGCCCCCAGCTCTACAGTGATTTAACAGGCAGAAATAAATAACTTCTTTGCATATGAGAGAAAGCAGAGCAGTGGCCTTGTGGGCTTTGGAGAGTCGACTAAATATAAACCTTAATGGAAAAGAGGTGCTGAAGGAAAACTCCAGGGCTGTTGCTCACTGCTGTGCTGGCAGGTGTATGGACTGGATGATGTTAGAAGCCTTTTCTTTCTCTTAATTTCGGTGTTTCTATGGAAACAGATAGTGAACAGGAATTGTTCTTTCCTGCCTTTTTCTCATCATGCTTTCATTGGTGGAAAAAAAATGTGAAAGTCCAGACGAAAGCCAGAGCACCCAGGAGTGTGCATTTCACTGAGAGCAAGTCCTCACTGCACTGTAAATAGGAGCTGAAAAACCTTCAGTTCATCCTTGGGAAATTATTTCTGACTTTGAAGCAAAAAGTGTCACCTGTGACCATGACCTCGGTCAGAGCATTAACACCAGCTGAACTGAAGGGTGCTGCAGGATGAGAGCTCCAGCTTGCCTAAATGTCTCATAACAAAATGACCTCAAGTGCCTCTGATTTGGGTTTCAGCTGGAATAGAAATTCAGATAGACTCTAAGCACAGTACCTTTGTAGTCACTCAAAGAGAATTTTGCATGAAAACAACGTAGGGACTTATGAATCAGTACTTAATGGGGAGATAAAAACCAGCTGCTTTCTATGGGCTGGAGGTATCTGGGTCTCGTCTTCATGTTGACCCTCCCGTATGAGTGGCATGGGGCAAGGCAGAGTGTGTTGGTGTCAGAGTGGGAAGAGAAATGCCTTTATAAGGTGTCGGTGCATCTTACAGCATGGACTGGGTGAGGGAAATGCAATTTTCACATCAGTGATCTTTATCAGCTTGGCTCTACTTGAGGCATTTCTCATACCCTTGACTGCTGTCGCTCGGTGTCACGGCAGAGTGACACTGGTCCGAGCATCCTTGTAGCTATTGCTGGCATTTCCACTGATGGGTGACACATCTTATAGAGCTATATTCCTGCAGAAGGTGGCAAATCCTTCAGGACTGACTCTTTCAACGCCTGTGGGAAATGCAGAATGGAATAAACCCGTTATTTATGATGTCATTAATCAAACAGCTGCCATGGGCTTCATAAACAGAAGAGACAGGAGGAAGGAAAGGAGTGCGGTGAGTGGATGAAGAACTGGTTCTGCAATTATTCCTCAAACCAATCTAGAGGCAGATCACACCCCAGAGTGTGTTTTAGGTTTGCTTGTGAATAAATCACTTCTTCAAAGATTACTCATTTCAATGGCATTCGGGGGCACAGCACTGCTCTCCAGAAGACCACGTGGTACCATTATCTGCGATGGGAGGAAAAGCTTATCACTGGCTTCTGAGCCACCCTGTGAAGAAAAGCAGCATTATCTGATACGCTGAGATTTTCACCAGATCTCCCCATTCAGAAGCACTGCTTATGTTGGGCACCTTATCTGACCTAGGCTGGCCCAGCTCTTGGCTGTATCCACCTATGTCATTGGTGTCCACTCCTCCAGCAGGCTGCTGCCTCCAGCCAGGTTCTCTCAAATGGGAGGGAGACAGCATTAGGAAAATCTCTGTGTCTTCATTCATATAGAAAATAAAGAGTTAATAAACAGTTAATCTCTCTTTTTTTTTTTCCCCCTCTTTAATGTCTTTTCTTCGTGTAAGTTTTGGCATTTAAAATTAATGAAGAAGGTGAGAAAAAAATGTGAATCAGACTACTCCCTCTCTGGCAAAGAGTGCTTGTGGAGTTCTGTCTTGTTTATTTTTTTATTTTTCTTATGTATTTATTTATAATCACTGACATCTCTGATCATGCTCATCTTGGGAACTGCGTGACGAGTGGATGGATGCTTCCTCCAGGACCTGCTCCTCAGAGCACCCCTCTGCAAGCTGCTTCCCCCCTTGTGCATCCCTCCTCCACCCTGTGGGCGACTGACTCAGAGAGTCTGAAGTCTCATTACGGAGTTTTCTCATGCAGTATACTGTTAATTAACGTGTGACTCAACGTGTTCGTGTTGGAAAAGAGATAATTTACCGTTTTACTTTTGCTTTGCCTCTTCCTTCTCCGAAGGGGCTGGCGCTAGCTGGGAGCATTCCCTCCTGGTGAACTTTAAATGCCTGTTAAAAAAAGAAAGATATTTCTCTATTTTTCAGTTGGCTGTTTTGAAAACCATTTTTTCCTTTTCCTGACGGCTTTAGTTAAGGTGAAGTGATTGCGATGAGAGTTGACCTGTGAGCCCAGGGTGAGCATCCCGATGAGGAAAATCACTAAAGCCGCTTGCAGGATATTCAAAACACTCCTGCACCCAAATAAGTACAATAAAAACTGCAGAAGTAATCGTTAACCTTAGCTCGCAGCATTGGGGTTATTAAAGTTATTAAAACGTAGTCGTTGGAGAGCTGGGGGACTCCGTTACGGTATCTGCAGCTCATTGAGTCTCATGTAGGAATTTTGCCCGGAGGGATTTTCTCGTTAATGCATATGTTGACTGGCAAATTGCTTTCTGTCTGCAGCTCTGGCTGGATGACGAGTTGGGATGTTTCCATATGGAGGGACCGCTGCTGCTGCTGAAGAGGACAGAGCGAGGAAAACACACAAGTAATTCAAAACCTGTGCGTGATTTAGCCTCCTGGTGCTGTAGCCCAGTTATAAATATTAAACACTGGTTTGGGATGGGATTTCAACGTGGCCCGTTGGCTCCCTGTGCAGGCACACCGCAGCCTCATCCATCTGCCAGCAAGGCAGCTGCATTTTAGGAAGCAGGACTCCTCTGCTCTCCCCATCCAGCTTCTCCCTCCTCCCGTTAATCACACGAAAAGCTGACAGGGACAAAAAAGGAATTTGGAAATCTCTATTTGCCCACAGGGCAGTGTCAGAAGTGGAATCGCTTCCTTCTGCCCCATCTACAGGCAGGACACGAGGCAGGGCAGGGCTACCGTGAGCTGGAGAGACCTGCGGGTCTGGGAGATGTTCACCTCTGGGTAATAAAGCCCTGAAGTTTATTTCTGCAGTGATGGAGAAGGCACCACAACGCTGTTGAAATTACTCCCTTTATTAAGAGCTCTTGAAATGGGAAATGCATCACTTTTAGTCACACCAGATTAAACGTTGACTTCCAGCTCTGGTGGCTCTTGCTAATTTTGCCTGCTTGATTGAAGAGCAGCCTGTAAGACTTTAGAGCTCCGGGTAAATTCTTGGAGATTATACCCAAGCCACTCGCTAACATTTTCCATGGTGAGAAGATTTATCTACTGAGCTCCAGTCTTTTGCTATAAAAATGTATTTGGAAGGGAACACTGAGCCATTTCGGTGTACCAGCACCTTGTATGCCTGCCTGACAAAGGGGGATGTAGATTTTCCCCTGATAGTTCTGCAAAGTGCACCTTTCCTCCTCTTAACCTTCCTCGTGCACCCAGGAGCTGTTGGCCACAGAGAAGCACTGGGCTCTACAGCACTTGATCCAGATCTCACCCAGGTCTCCTGTGCCCTGACTCCTGGTGTCTGTGCTGTCTGCGCTCTTAATGCACGGGTGTGCTGAGTGATGGAGGTGCTCCCAGCTGGGCAGTCTGCCCTGTTATTTATCAGTCCTCCCATTGCTCTTGTTGTCTGCAAGCCTGACAAGGAACAAATTACACGGCTGCAGTAACTCCTGAAGAACATGTTTTCTTGGTTATCCTGTGAAAGCTTTGTTTCCCATTGGCACGATGATCTTTGTAACATAGAATCATATATTTTCTTCCCCGATCCTCACACTCAAAGCATAACAAAACCCATCTAATTGCTGCCATCTGAGCTGGAGGACTGCAAACAGAGATGTGAAGGAGGCAGCACGGCTTCGAGATGTAAAATCCTCAGCACTCATCCATGGGTCACACCATGGGAGGCTCAAATCTTTCCTCTGGCTCACCAGGCACAGAACCCAAAGTTATTTCATTTTCTTGGAAGACTTTAGAGGGGAAAAAAAAAAGTAAAAAATAATAAAATACACAACAGTGGAACTGCTTTCTTGGCTAAGCATGAGAAAAGCTGCGGGAGTCTGCATTACTTACTCACTTGTGCAAAATGTGCTTAGTTCCACAAATGCAGCAGTGCCAGTTCTGCAGGTGTGTTAGCAGGTGATAAGTGCTGTTCATGCGCTGAGTAATGTGCTGTGGAAATAAATGGCCACATTTCAGATTATTTTAAAATCCTGACAGGTACCAGAAGGAAAGGAAACAGCCAGTGCAAATAGATTAAGCACAGAACCTATGCTTACTGTATGAAACTCTCTGAAGGCTTCTAGTGCTAAAAGGCAGGGCATGAAAATACCAAATCCCATGTGTTTGAGATGAACCCTTACAGCTCTAGGGATTTTGCAGGCAGAAGCATGCACATTCATTGCACCGTGATGTTCTCCCTTTCTTTCCTCTG
This sequence comes from Callipepla californica brunnescens, assembly GCA_023055505.1. NCBI lineage: Eukaryota > Metazoa > Chordata > Aves > Galliformes > Odontophoridae > Callipepla > Callipepla californica. Next base: position 19,068,388 of record JALIRH010000010.1, read on the forward strand.
CTTGCAGAGCTGCTGTGATGGATGCACAATCCCTCCCAGGCAACACTGGACTGCAAGGAGACCACGCTGCAAAGCAATGGGTTTGGGCAGAGCTTGGCCAGTCAGCTGATTTTGCTCTGTAATGAGACACTGCAGAGTGCAGCTCCCTTCAAAGGGATTTAATAATGTTAACACTGAATACAAGAATCTTGCAAAGAAGTAAAATCCCCCTCTGAGTCTGTTTGTGCTTCTGCCCTTCCTGGCAGGGCATAGGGTGCACCTTGGGGGCAGCCCGCAGCTGCTGCAGCTCTTCATTAAATGGGAGGAGCCCATTGTGTTGTCCTTCAAACACTAGACAATTAATGAACACTAATTACAACCTGGGCTAGAGAGCATTGGGCCCTGTTCAGACAGTGGCTGTTGGCTGCATCCCTGTTTCTGCTCTGATATCCCTGACATAGCCATTCCATCCAGCACGTGGTTTCTATTGCTGCTGAGACAAAGCAATGCACAGAGCAGACATTCAAATTACATATTCCTTGCTTGCAAGCCTCCCAATCTGTCTGCTCTGTGGCTTTGCAGGGAAATACCCTGCAATGTGCAAAAACCGAGGAGCCCTTTAACGATCCCTTCATTTCTCTTCTCCAGCAGCCAAGAGAAGGATGCCCGGTTCCCCTTCGCCACACTCTGCGGTTGTAAAAACCACGACTTAACATTTCAGGCTGAAAATTATGACTGGTTGGGCCAGCTTCTGTCCTCAGTTACCATAGCGTAACCCCGAGGAAGCTGGGATTAATAATCTCTATCAGGTTTCGTGGGAGGCAGGGGATGGAGCAGAGCTGAGGTGGTGGGGGAAGATGTAGCACAGAAACACGACTCGGAAGTAATTTTCCTGTAAAATCCCAACTGCAGATTGTCACTATAATGCACCGTAATGACGAGGAGGGGGTGTAATTTTAGAAAGTGGTTTTAAAATGCCGTTCTGGAATACATCTGGATTCTCTTAGGAACAAGCAAAATCTCATCAGGGACCACTTCAAAGACCATTTCTTCGTGGTTAAATTATCTCGTGTGAGCCTGCTGTTGCATGTACATTGTTACATTATGTATGATTTTTGACTGCTTCTAATATGAACAAACGGCACGGTATTCCATTAGTGATCTTCAATTTGTACTGCACCTTAAGCCCTGCAGACATCATGCCTTACTTGAGAAAGTGTCACAGCCTTTCTGATCTGGTGTCCCATCTGCAGATTTCAGACAGCAACATCAATAGTGTTTTTGCTCAGCACATCAGTGGTAGGTGGGATCCAGCCTACACAGCTGCAGTCCGCCTGTTTCTCAGTGTCTGTGCAGAGCATCACTCTGGCATTTAGTCAATGAGGGCTTCCTTTTCCTCTATTTCTATGGAGATGTGATCTTATTTTAAACGCAACCTAAGGCTTCCCCTTGTTCAAGCATTGCCTTGTACAGTTAACAGAATTAACAGTTCCAAAATAGCATTGTAGTTAGGACGATATTTTACAGATGTTAAAACTAGAAAGATTATCACAGCGGAAGGAGATAATAAAAAAATAAATGAATTGCTCACCCATATCCTAGGCTCACATTAAAAGCTCCAAAGGAAGCAAACTCCAGGAAGAGATCCTTCCCCAGTGATGGTCAGCCCTTCAATGGGGTCTGGGAGAGGTGGAGGCAGACTCCATCCCTTCCAATCACACAGGTGCATTGCCTTCACCTGTGCTCCTGTGGCTGACTCAGTGCTCAGCTCAGGTGATCCATCAGTGGCTCAGGCCACTGATTCAACAGTGATTCGACAGTTCCCATACATGCCTTATAATGCACAGCTAATGTGTGTTGGGCCCATCGCTGTGCAAGTGCTGATGCTGGCATAGGGTGTAAGGGTTTTACATCTTCAGATCTAATGGGGACAGGGTTTCTGGAACCAGAGTATGCAGCAGTGCCGATGCATTGTGCCTGGTCTCCTCTTGTCGTTGTCTCTCACTGAGGCCAAACTGGTGCCAGTGGCTGGAGCATTTCAGTGTTTTCCTAACATTCCTCATTCACAGAATTGCTCCTGCAGCCATAGGGGCTGGGACAGGAATGGAAACCTGTCTCCTCGAAGATGTGCCCTGTGCTATGGAAAAGGCTTAAAAGTCTTGGCTTACATCATCCTCTGTCTTCTTGGCATATAATTTATCCTCCTTTTTATTCCCTTGCGTGTCATGCATCATGGGGAGCAGGGCTGAGAATGTCACCATGGGGCTGGCCGAGCTACTGCCCGATACTGGTGCTGCCTGTGATGCAGCACAGAGCAGCCATGTGAAATAACTCCTGGGGTAGATAGCAGTAATCTGAGCTCAACCGCAGATGAGAAAATCCTGCCTATTGTCCAGCCCTGATGAAATTAAACCCGGCGCTTTGCACAGCTGCTGCCAAAACTGGCAGCGTTGTTTCTTTGTGCTCAGACATAAGCTCAGTTCCCTGCCATCCCACAAGGGGCACCATTCATAGCCCGCAGGATGACAAAGCCCTCCCAGCCTCACGCAGCTTTGGTGCACCCAATTCTGCTGTTAATGACAGCGGTGTATTTTGGAATAAAGACCTGGCTTACGTTGCTACATGAAGAATTGATCGTTGTTGTACCCACCTTCTTTCTTACTTAATAAAACAAGATGTTGGATGTCATTGTTTTGGGCTGACGTGTAAGGGCACGGGTTATTTTCAGTTTTGAAAGAGAATGCAATGAAGTTGTATTTACTCATTATTCAGGGTGATTCAAATGCTGCAGGCCTTGGCGCACATTTATCGTCAGGCATTTATCATCTCTGGCAGAGCGGCACTTGATCATTTTTACTTCTTGAAACGTGTACAAATGCCTCTGATAAATGCACACACACCAGGAAACCCAGCAGCAGCTGCTGCCCGCACATGGCCCATGGTCACCACTCTGGCAGCTGCCCCACGTAATGCACCCTGCAGCCCTAACCCTGCAGGGGTGAAGGCAATACCCCATAGGCAAGAGCAGGAAATGTCACCTCCTGCTGCTTCCAGGCTGCTCCATCCTCCCCTAAGCCAATGGCTTCTTCCTCCCTGGCTCCTTCAGTGCTTCTGAGAAGGGTTTAGCTGCCTGCCAAAGAATGGATGTTGTTACAATTCAGCTTGTTTTGGTTCTTTGTGTGAGCAGAATATCAGTCAGGCATCAAAAATATAAATTAAAAATCTTGCTGTACAAATTTAATTACAGCAAATTTTATCACTTAATAATTTTGTGTGTAATCGGAGTCACTTTTGTATAAATCAAATATAATCATCCTCATAACACACGGTAATTAAATGACTCATAAAGCGACAGCAATTACCTTGCTGCTCTTTGGGAACAGCTTAACTGGGATGGCAAACACCTGGGCTGGCTGAGGTGCCAGGGAGCCAAGAGCCTGGAGTGGTCCTGGTGTGCAAAACCATGCAGTGGAGCATCCCAGAGAGATTCTGCGGTTCAGCTCTGTGTAATGGAGCATCCCAAAGTGGCTCTGATGTGCCACACTACACGGTGGAGCATCCCAGGTAGGTTGTGGTATGCAGCACCATTCAATGGAGCATCCCAAGGTGATGGAGGTATGCAGGACGTTAGGCTGCGGTCTGCAGCAGAAGAGCCTCACTGGCTCTGTGCAGAGAGAGGGAGGGAAAAAAGCACTTTGTTTTATAGGGATTAAGGAAGATACTTTTACAGCCCATCAACACACAAAGCTGTTTCGTTCAGTGTGCTTTAACATGCACCAAACACAGATCTGCAGCAACTTCATCTGCGACACTTTTCCAGAATCCAATAAACCCAGAGTAGATCTTTTTTAATTGACTCAAATATAGCTTGGGGTACACATTTGATATCCTAACATTACTTCTGATTTAATTTCCTATGCAATTTTCTAAAAGCTATTTGACTTCCAAATCAGCTCCTCTGGCTATGCTTTGTTTCTCTATCATTGGTGGTTTGGGGGCAAGTTTATACCCCCAAAATTTTGCTACCCCATGAAAATTCATGACTTGTGAATGCTTAAGGAGATTGGATTTCCAGGTAACTCGGGAAGCAGAGGGTGTAATTAAAGCTGAACAGATAATGGCTTTTATTTTAGTTTAACAGCCAAACTGGAAGTAGGTAGAATCAAAAATGTATGTATTTTTCATTGTGGCCAGCCTAAACCATCTCGTTATATCCCAGATGAAATATGCACGTGGCAGAACTTTGGGGTTTGTTAATCTTGCTGCGTGATCTCTTTTCTTTCTAAAGTGAGGGAATTCTGCTAGTTTTAAATCAAGACTCAGAAGGAAACGTTGTGGTATTTCTGAAAGATTTTGATGTGTGCTAAATTCAGCCAGAATTCAAGCATCGTCTCACTCCTCCCCAAACAGTCTTCCTCTGCTAATTTTTAATTAATCTCTGCGCTTACACTCCGCAGAAGGCAATGAGCACATCCCAGGCTTTGCATGCAGCCCTACCAACTGCATACGAAACAATCTGATAGAAATCCAGTGATTTTGATAAGGAGTTGGGGGTTGGACTCGAAGATCTCTAGAGGTCCCTTCCAACCCCTACAGTTCTGTGATTCTGTGTTTCAGGTGTTATTTCTCACCTCGTTCGCTGGGTACCCAAATGTTCATTCGTTCTGCTGAAGGAAAATGCAGTGGGAATGAAATTTTGCACAGCTTTCCTTGCTCGGTAACGTGAAGAATGGGAAATGTTTATGGCCCATCACAAATCGATATAAATCTGGGAAGCCTTTGACACCTTCATATTTCTTACGAGGGAGCACGAGAGATGGCAAACACTGGAAGAATTATTTCAGAGCACCCCAGCACGTTTGTTGGCGATCCGATGGGATGTGACTGATGCACCATCAGAGAAATACAGAAAAATGTGAACCACGAGCAATGAATGGAGAGCCACGACGCAGCTGGCACTCCGTCAGCTTGTTCTTTATTAAAACAAATGGCATTCATGTTTGATGAAGTGCACGGGGAGAATCTATCGTAGCTGAGCAGTTGGGTGAGTTCCATTCCCTGTCTCGGGGACACTTGGCTGTGTTTGTTGTAGGGAGCCCACGTTGGGAGCAGAGGTGCCCCTTTCCCGTGGCACTCTGCCTGCACCCAGAGGTATTGTCAAACAGTTTCAAGTCAGAAAAATGTTGGTTTCTTCATTCATAAAGACCCAAATTTGGCAAGGCTTAAAAATACATTCTGCAAAGGCTGCTCTGTGGGCTTGCTGTAAAAATGTGCGCCGCAGAACAGCTTCATGTGCTTTGCATACTTTGAGATCATTTTGTAGTTTAGTGCTTTGTGCTAAAATTGGCCAACATTTTGACAACGTTGGGAGGGATTTTTGACAAAATATTGGTAAGGTTTGATGTGGCTGTGACAGAAATAACCCAAAAAGCAGAGGTTTTTTGGCTAAGCCTTGCTCTGAGCTTTGTGTTCTGAGTGAGGACAGACAGGTGGGAGAGCAGTATTGGCTCCTTTGGAGCACTGTAAAGCCCCAGCTGAGAGCAGCTGACCAAGAACAGCCTTCTAAAGGTGTGAAAGGAGCAGCTGCAGCTCTGGATGTGGAGAAAGGTGGTGAAGGAGAGATGTGGGCAGCTCTCAGAGCCTCTCGCTGTTTTAATTCAGGCATATTTAATTCATATATTTAATTCTACTGCTTAAAAGGACATAGAGTTCATGCGGTTGCAGTGCACATGGGGGATTTTCAGCATTCCTCACCTGCACTGGAATGCAGGTGATACATTTGTTTGAATGAAGGAGTGGCAGAAAACTTTGCTCCTTGTGTGAAGTCACTGAAGGTAACCAGAACACGGCATGGCTTGCCTTTGGAGTTTGCCTGGTTTACACAGTGCTTCACTGCTTGCAAAAAATTTGGCATGAAGAGACCGTGTGCAATTTAAGCACGCTTTCCCCTGCTGCAGCCTGTGGGCCTGTCCTGTATTGTTTCAAAAAATATCACTTGAAAATATCCCACAATTGCCAACATCTTTGTTTGCTGTCAGAGACGTCTATGGCTTGTTACGCTCTGTACTCTTGGCTTTCCTGCAATCTTCTGGCTGTTTAGTGGGGAAATAATGTAATCCAATTTTCTTTGTTGCCATAAAGGCCTTAATTATGGCTTTGTGGGATATTGTAATCAGAATCCGTTGGATTTTCTCATATGTCAAAGCGACGTCTGCTTCAAATTCATCAGTGTCCTTGTGTTGTTGTAAGCGCTTGGATGTCTGGAGGTCGCGCCTCGCTCCACGTGTCATTGCAGGAGATGAATTCATTCAGCATTGCTTCTCCTTCAGCAACATAAAATACAAGCTGCCTTTGAATTTTTCCCTTTATCTTCAGGTTACTGCTGCAGGATCGTGATAATCTCGTATTTGTGCCCATGCTGACAGCGCATGTCCTGCTTTGATTTTTCTACTGACGTTCACAGGACGAGCTGTCCTTTCACCCTGCTGGACCCTGTGCTCAGAGCATGGGCCACGGCAGAGGTCCCCCGTGGCACCCCATAGAACTATCGCTGTGCTTTATTTCTGCAGCAAGAGCTGCTGGAGTTTTGGGACAGCGCCGCAGTGATGGATTATAGCCATTGCACTCTTTTCATAACTAAATATATCATAGAAATCACAGGATCATTCAGAAATCGTTGAATTGTTAAGGCTGGAGAAGACCTCTAGCGTCGCCAAGCCCAACCCCACCCACCCCACTGTGCCCACTGCCCATGTCCCTCAGTACCACATCCCCACAGCTCTGGGACACCCCCAGGGATGGTGACCCCCTCTCCCTGTGCAACTGTGCTGATGCCTGACTGCTCTTTGGAGAAGAAATCATTCCTAATACCCATCCTGACCCTTCCCTGGTACAACACGAAGCTGTCACCTCTCGTCCTGTTGCTGTTATCTGGGAGCAGAAACTGACCCCCACCTCGCTCTAACTTCCTTTCAGAGCATTGTAGAGAGCAAAAAGGTCTCTCCTGAGCCTCCTCTTCCCCACTGTTTCATTTTCCAGAAATAACAAGCAGTGTGTGCCCAGCCCAGGGAATGCACTGGGAACGCCTATCCAAAATTCGGAGCAGAAGCCCTGAGCTGGAAACGTGCCCCTGGATGCTGCAAGCCTTTTCCCAACCTCAGTGAACCAGCAAAGCCACTACCTTGTGCAAATCCATCTTGCCTTTAGTGTGCTTGTAAACCAAGCCTGCAAGCAGCCTGGCTCTTATAGTTCCACTCAGTGCTACGGCATCCGCAGCCCATTATGGTTCACATTTTTTTTGTGTGTGTGTGTGCCATGTTTAAAATTAATCAGTAAACATTTCCCAGAAGTCCTAATGACTAATCCTTCAGTATCATGCTCTGCACAATGTTGCTGTAGCTATGACACTTGCTTCGTTGAGGCTTCTGCTCTTCACAGACATTGCAGTAAACGAGGAGGCCATGGGTGGGTCCCCAGGTGATGGGGTTGTGAAAGCAGGAATTTCCTGTGCTCCAGAGGAGTGTTTTGAACCTGATTTTAAGCCAAAGCTCATATCATTGTTTCAAAGCCAATCTGTCATCTTGAGTATTGTTGCCCCACATTGCTCGGTGCCTCCCAGCTCACCCAGCACTGCAGCCTGCAACGCAGGACCCACTCAGCCTGAGAATGTGAAGGATTATTTTATTTTCTAATCCATTTTTGATTTGGAAGCTGACAGACATCATCTTTGTATTGAACTAAGAACTGGGCAAGAACTTTGTTTTGTTTGGAAAAATCTCCCTTTTTTTTCAGCTCTCAGCGCCATCAGAAACAATGGAAATATCCTGAGTTCACTCTGCTTTGCTGCTCCTACAAGATCCCCACTTCATCTCCTTGCATCCTTTTCTCCTTCAGCCTCATGACCATGCCTTTTCCTTTTTGTCTTCCCCAGGACACACCTTTTCACTGGAGCTTTTGTTAAAGAAAGCCACCCCCTGTTGGCATACCTCCCCTCAGCTTGCAGCACTCTCTCCTTGGGGATGGAGATCTACTGGAGAACAGAATGACACCGTAACACCCAGAACACCCAATGATGGCCACCCTTGGTGTGTTAATGCCATTCCCAAGTCTTTTTGGCTGCATTCCCAGTGGATGTTTTTCTGCATGCCTTGCATTTTTAACATCAGGCGGGTATGGGACTGACTGGTGGAAGCTCACGGGTGTCAGTACAGTGCACAGAGTTCCATCTCTGCGTGCAGAGCTGCTGCACACATCTGAGGGCTGCTGGAGCTGCTGTACATGAAAGCTCAGGCAGGTGTGTGTGTCTGTCTGCACGACGTCGTTTCTCATGTTTTTTTCCCCCCCTTTGTATTCTTGATCATGTTCTGCATATGTAAAGTGAAGCGCTGCAGAAGGAGCTGGAGAATAATGAGAGTCGGGTGGCAGACTTTTCACTTATGAACAGCCCCCTCGTATCCTTCAAAATAATTTCCCGTGTTATTGAGTAATCAAAGCCAAGGATAAAAATCATAAGATCAAATGAATGCAGTCAAACTAACGAAGCTCTACATACATGCCAGCAAATGTCAGGAAAAAAGGGTCGGGCATGCAAATGCCTCTTCATCTCCCTCCCCAGGGAAAAGTTCAGAGAGACTGAAGGTCACCTCAGACATGGAAGATGGGTACAAAGCGATGCTCACAATGGGGATCTTTCTCTTGCCTGCAGGATCTGGTCCCCAAAGAAGCCTTAAATCTGAAGCGAGCTGGGGCACAAATTCATTTACAAGCTGTAAACTGGAAGGTGTCCACGACCACTGATGGTGAGCTGGTGGGACAGGGGCACCTCTCATTCTGCTGGTCAGAAATTTGTCTCCTGTCAGCAAAAGTGAGGGAAATTAGAAATTACTCTTGCTTCTTGATACCCCCCAAACAGGTTTTGTGATATCTTTAATATAGAACCCCAATTAATTGAATTATTTGATGGCAGACAGAAGATACAAGGGCCCATTCTGCATTTACAGCTTGGGTGTATTGGAAAACCTGATTCTCTAAAGCAAAGTACAAGATTTCAGGTTGTCACATCAGCTCTATGCCCTACTGCAGTTATTTTGTACCACTTTTCCTGAGCCCTTTCTCCTAAAGCTGCCCAGCCCCAGTGCACAGTTTGGCTACCAGAGCATGGATTTTTCCACCCAAGCCCACTGTCAGACTTTGGAAATGTACCTATGTGCTTCCTATATCCAGAATCTTTTCTAAGTACACCTGAGAGGGTAGACTGACATCTCCGATGAACACCTTGAGCAACAAATGTATAAGCCTTTTAGTGCTCTCATTTATAAACAACTTAAAACACTCAGAGCAGCCTCAGCTCGGTGGATTTACTGCTTGATGTACATAGATGAAAAATGAGCCAGGCAGGAACCTCTGACAAAAGCAAATAAATACCTGATTTAGCACATGCTGCTCCAGCATCCCCAGCACAAGCCAGCAGAGCACTGGAGGAAACAATGCTGCTGCTTCAGTCCCCTAACAAGGCAGGATGGGGCTGCACCTTCGTTAGGCAGCCTGGAGAGTAGTCACTTCATGGGAAGGTTGGCAGGGTTTCTGTGGTAGGGCTGTGGCCACACAGCTTCTTGCTTTCCTCCATGAGGAGCTGTAGGTCCACCGTGAGGAGCTGTAGGGCTGCCATAAGGAGCTGTTGGGCTGCCATGAAGAGCTGTTGGGCCTTCCATCAGCCTCCTCTTCTCTGGACCAAACAAACCAAGGGGTCTCAGCTGCTCCTAGCATCTCTTGCCCTCTCTAATAGCTTTCTTTCTTTCTCCTATTATGGCACCCAGCCGGCACTCAGCGCTCAAAACAAGGCTGCACCAAGCAGAACAGACTGGGACAATCCCAACAATCCCTTCCCTTTCCCACTGGCACTGCTGTCCCCAGGCCATGGCTGGCCCATAGGGCAGCAGTGTTGGGGCAGCACAGCAGCACAGCCCGCATTCGTTACCAGCCCTAAGCTACTACTTGGCTGCTCTCCAGAACGTAACTATAGTCCAGTGCTGGGACTTGGGATGTAATTTAAAATGTGTTAGCTCTAATGTTGGGAATTTGGGACTCCTGAAGCCCGGGGCCTAAAAAGAACATTGTTTGCTGACTCGTTAGCCCTTCTGCTGAACTCTTGTAACAGCCTCCCTGGACTTTCCCACCAGTATCGCTTTATCTAATGGGGCTGAGAAGGAAAACCTGTTGCAAGCATTAAATATTTTCTGATCTGTCAGATGCTTAATTATGGCTCCGTAGGATCATATTTAAGGCCTACAGCGCTCTTGCGACCAGATCTTAAATTACAGTTTTAAGCTCTGAGGACACTGCTGTCCTTAGAGGCTCAGCTTCATGGCAGTTTGTGCTCTTTGGCTGATGTATACCTCCTCCATCGGGCCACCTGGGATCCACAGAGAGAAAAACAGTGGACAAATCTAAAAAAATAAGGCTAAGTGGTCTGGGAAGGATTTAGATATTGAGGGGATGGGAAGAGGCATGCATTTACCATCAGTGTCACCTGGTCCTAGTCCTTATCTTCATCCAAACCACCACTGCTAGCTCTGCAGAAAAACTGGCTGCCATCTGCAGGGTTTTCATCAGCAGAGGCTGCATGCATGTGCTCCTGCTCTGTGCTCTGGGACTGTTAGGAGGATGGAGGATGGAGAAGGCTCCAGGGCTAGTCTGGCCAGCAGGAGCCTGCAGTTTTCTGAAGCTATCTTAAGGTGGCAGAGTTGCAGGCTGGTTGACTTGTGATCCAAAGGGAAGACATATATTTCTGGAAGAAGAGGAAAAAAAAAAAAAAAAAAAAGATCATTTGTCTTGCAAAGCAGGCTGAATGTACAGGGCAGAAAAAATATCTTAGAGCAAATTATCCATGCTAACTAGATTTGCGCTGAAACATTCAGGGCATTACAAATTGGTGGCTCCCTTTGAAGAACTCCAAGGCAGCAAGTGAACAGTTGGCATGTGGTCTTGTGCAGCCCCTGGGTCAGTGTGGTGTGTGGTGTATGCCTTCCTTGTGTGGGGCTCAGTCACATCATGATGATGTTCTTGCAGTGGAGTGGGTGAAAAGTTTGGATCACACTGAGGAATTTCCGTACTGGAAATTGAGGCTGAAATGGCAGCCAGGCTGTACAACATGTGTCAGGGTCATTGGTATACCTTCATACCCCTCCACGCTCACCAGAGCAGGACGCCTGAATCTCAGAGCGTCTTGTTTTCTGGAGAAAAAGGAGGTTGACCCACATAGCTGTTAGCTGCACTGTTGTTATCAGTTGCTACGTACTATTTCCTCAATGTTATCCGTCATGCTTCTGGACAGCAGCCGATCTTCCACGAACATAGAAATCCTTTGCTGCTTCTCATTTCATCAACAATGCCCTCTTGAGAGCCCATCCAAACACCTCACGTGGTGGTGGATGAGGTGCAAACACCCAAATAACTTGAGGACCAGGGACTGCGTGCCCTGCCTCTGCTCACTGCCTCTTGTGATTATGCGTTGCCACTGGTGCGGCAATCAGGCGTGCCACTATCAGGGACATTGACGGATTAGCCTCATCAGTCCCCTGCTGTGACCGCCAACTTTCTGTATATTAATCAGAAAAAATAGCTCCCTGATTGCCATTTAAATTGCACAAAGGATATATTTGTCTTGCGGTAGTCCACGACGTTTCAACGTGATGCAAGATTGCAGCTTCTTAAACGAGCTTGGTCGTCCTGCTTCCCAGGAGCTCAGGAAAGCAGAAAACACATCAAAAGAAATGTTTTGCTTCGTTCTGTTGTTCTCAGGCTGAATATAAAGAAGGAAACACCTCTCGGAGTCTACAGAGACAGCAAATAAATATTACCAGGTGGTACTAAGCATGTATATGAGTAGCTATGACTTGATTTCTGATTTGGGCCCTCCACATTCTCCCACTTTTTGACATAGCATTTGTATTGTGAGGCTGCTATCCGTGAGGGGGGAATTCTGCAGGGCATTTTCACTGCCTCATAGAACTGTTTAAAGACTGAAATTCAAAGAGAAATAAAATTAACAACAGCTGACCCTGTAGTATATGCGTAGGGCTTCTTTGCCAAGTTGGCTCACGTGCTCCATTCAGGTGGTGATAGGTGAGAAATTTCATGCGATGTACTTCATCTAACCAATATAAATCTCCGACTTGGAGAATGACTTCATCTCCAGGCACACAACGTTCCTGCCCTGCATTAATCCCTTCATTGGCAATGCCTCTGTAACAGGAGCTGCTCGGTGCCACCAGTGCTGCATCAGCCTGGGCCATGCTCTATTTCTCAGCTATTAATTATGCCACTGGCTGATGCCCTGTGTTGGTCCACCCCAATTTGTGTGATCCGAGGATCTGATTTTTTTTTCAGTATGTGAAGTGGAATCACTTCTCAATCTCAGCTGAGGCGTAGCTGATGGGATTTGCTGGGGTACCCCAAGAGATAGGCACGTCCCAAGGGCATAAAAACAGCCTCTTGCACACAGTGGTGCCACTCTCTGGTTTCATTCACACCAGAATTTGACTGTTTATTTTCTTCCATTTCTCACTTCTCTCTGATTGCTTCATTAGCTGCTCATGTGCTCTCATCTCATTTACTCCCATCATTTCCAGGAGATTACACTGCAGCCTTATTTCAGATGATCTCTCAAAGATCGCAGATATAATGTAAAAATTATACGTTAGAGTCAGATATAACACAAGAATGTGTTTTTTTTTCCTGACTCAAACTAGCTTTCAACAAATCATGATAGAAAAGATCTTTTTTCCATCAAATTCTCTCAGTGTTGTAAAGTATTCTAAGATAAACTATCAGGGATTTTTCCTTTCTTAGGGAAATGATGTTTTCTTTTCCATAGTTCTGTGAGATTTGGGGCATTTCCTACATCATGCAACTGCCTTCCCCTGCCTGAGCTTTCTGATGCCTGTGTATATGACTGACCAAGAAGTCCCAGCCATGAGTTTGGTCCTCTGTGTCTCCACAGTCATAATGACACCATATATTCTTTTTAAATATTTTTGTGTGCCTGGTGAGGTTCAAGTGGGATGTTAGGAAACTTTTCTTCTCCAGAAGAGCGGTCAGGTGCTGAAACAGACTGCTCAGGGAGGTGGTGGAGTCACTGTCCCTGGAGATGTTCAAGAGGTTGTACTAAGAGATGTGATTTAGTGAGGAAATACTGCTGGGAGGTGAATGGTTGGGCTGGATGATCTTGGAGGACTTTTCCAACCTTGGTGATTCTGCATTTCTATCCGAGCCCATAGTTTCCTGATCTACCCATCCATAACCCTGTGCCTATTTGCAGACTGTGATGAAACACACGTCAGTTGTGCTTTTTTTTTTTCTCCATAAAGACAGAAAGTCTGTTTAAATTTCTTCTGAGTGCATTAGCTACATTAGAAAATACTTTCCTCATGATTTCCAGATAAAAAGCAAAGATAAGAAACAGATCCAGTGCTTAGTGCCTAAGAAACCCACACAACGTACCTGGAGTGGAAAGATTAAATAGAACAGTTCTTGTTTTGGAGTTTGTAGGATGAGAGTCCTGGACCCATCCTGTGCTGCCTAATTCCAATGTGCTGCCAGTGATGGATGTGCTCCCTCTGATGGATCCTGTGCCATCTCTGGTGGTGTGGCCCCAGAAAGCAGCTGTGGTCTATTGTAGGGAACTGCTTTATCAGAGGTGCTGGATTCAACAATCTCTTGAGGTCTCTTCCGCCCATGCAGTTCTGTGATTCCAGAAGAAATTCTTGGAGAAATTTCTTAGTTATGACACTCAGCGTGTTTTTAGAGATGCTGAAGACACTACTAATACTGCTCAGCCCCACATCCATTAACCAGCAGTTCACCAGCTGTATGATGCAAGCATGCTGTGGGCATAGCTTTGCACAAAGCTTTAAGGTCTGAAATGGCTGAGAACACTAACAGAATCATTAAAGCTGGAAAAGACCATGAAGAGCATCCAGCCCAACCCCGAGTCCAACTCCACCATGTCCCTCAAGGGCAACTCCATCTGGAAATACCAATTCTCATGGACATAACATCTCAACATCCTTACAGCTCACGGGGATCTTGGATTTCAGGCCTGTGAGAGGCCTCCTGACACCAGCCGTGGTTTTTGAGGTTAAAATATACCCTGGCAAATGCACCGTTTTAATGGATTAATGAAATGAAACCAACAGCACACTTCTCTGGAAGTGTGGGAAGTGCAGTGCCTAGTGGCTTGTGCAGATAAAGATATTTCTGTCCTGGAAAAACATATCCGAAATATGAAAAGCTCAGGATCATCACAAAGTATTACACTGCATTTGAAAGCTTTCTTCTGTTTTACAGGGAAAACATCTTGTCTTGCATTAAGTTTTCCCAAACTATGGATCTGACCGTTTCTATGTTCATATAATGAAGAAAATATGTTGAAAATACCTAAATCTCTCTCGCACCACACTGTTCCCTACAGCAGGAAGCCAAAAGGGCTTACAGGGACTCAGCCCTTTGTTGTCTTTCTGCGCATTTATTTTTGTCCCTTTTTCTGCTTTGTTTGGGGAAAAAAAGAATCTACGCTTTTTGATTCATTCTACATTCTGTTACAATATCCTGAATTAAGAATGAGATGACATGATTTGCTACAAGTGCCTTGTGGTCTTTCCATTATCTGTTAATATCCCACCTGCACCAGCTTGTCGTTTCCGTCCACGTTGTGTCATCCTTCCTCCTACACCCTCACCTCTACGTGCATAGAAATAATGGCATGGGGATGCAGAGGCTCAGCCACGTGGGCACAGACACTCTAGTTGCCAGCACAGCTTTGAAGAGATCAGCTCCAAGGTCAAGAACACATCCACATGCGCCTGAATTGCAACAAGATGTTGAAAGACACTACAAAATGTAAATACGATTAAAATCAATAGCGGCCTGTCTGCGATCTCTTTGCTCATGAACCAGTCCTATAATTCAATTAAAGGCCTTAACAGCAACAGAATACTATGACTTATTTTCATCAAAGCTTTTTTCCCCTCTGCGTGCTCTTCTCATCCTGCCCGCCTCGGCCTTTCCTTCTCCTTTGGGAGAACCCCACACAACCCAGCTCTAGCCCTCTATACAGTATAAGCTACAACCACTGTACAACCCCAGCAGACACAATTTTCTCTCCTGTAGCACCTTTCCACAGCAGCTCCTCATTAGCAGCACTAAAAAGCTATCGCACCTTCCCTGCCCTCGCAAACTGTTATGCAAATAGCTCTCGGTGACAGCATAAATACATTCATTTTGGTGTTGCTCTAATTGATTTTAGCTCATTAGGAGTGATTTTGCCCTAATTTGATAAGGAAGTGCGAAACTATTTTTCCCAACAGCAGGTTTGTTATTTGTTGAGGTATTAGAAAGTGTTAATTAGACACAGTGCTTCTGTCATGTTGATGGTTTGGGGAGCATTCACTGCGCGGAGCAAGTGGGCTCCCAGACAACTGCGCCTGTTGCTCAATGCAGTTTGTCAAATTAAGTTAATTATGCCAGCACAAGCTGCATGTGGCACATATGGATGCATGTCAAAGGCAGAGGCACACCCCTTTGTCTCTGACTTACATGATATGCTTTCTCAGGAGGCTCCAAAACCTGTGTCAGATGGAGCAACTCCTCATGTTCATCAGGAGGGCTCTCTCCTTGTCCCATGTGCATCAGGTTTCTCCAAGATCCCAGCACAGAGAGGGCTTTGTGTCCCATGGGTTGGTTGTTTGCACGAGAACAGCAAACTCAACGTCCAAGAAGCATCTTCATTTTGCCACCACAGCAACAAAACAGCAGGATGGGTTGTCTGTGCACTTCCTCTGGACACAGAGCTCTTTGAAAAGCTGGATGTCTGTTTTACAACAAATCTGGACGTTTCAAAAAGCTGTTTTCTTTGCATTTGAAATGAAGCCAAATATTTTCAAACTTACACGAGAAATGAAAGTTAAAAAAAAAAGTTTCGAATGCATTGTTTTGTTTCCAGAAAGGAGTGTCCCAAAGAAAATACATTTTTTTCCTGTATATAAAGCCGCTGACATTTTTTCATGAGAAACAATTACCATATGTGGAGGTCAGGGGAAAGAGCAGTGAAAATTCAGATGTAGCTCGGTCATTTGCAAAGGACCCATGACTTGTGGGGTGAAGCTACCACTGGTGGCAATGTGAGTGAGGAGAGGGTTCTTCCATGAGCCAGGGCTGTGGTTTGGTGACACTCAGACAAGCTCAGACACACACAGAGGCATTTTAGGCGCTCCTGAACCAGAATGAAAAGCTTACCCTATGAATGCAATAGCACTGTTTTCAAGAAGTGACACAAATTAATGATGAGGCTGAGAACATAGATTGCTCACAGATGGCAAAAGGAGACAGGAGCAGTGGTGGGACATAGATTCATCAGGATAAGAAAATAAAGGAAAAATGTAATAGCGTCATAAAGTTGACTAAGAGGTAACTGATGTGAGAGTAATAGAGAAACCATGTGTTCCTGCTCTGATTTCTTGCACCAGCTCCCTGGACGTTGTTCTTGGTGAAGATCTGGGAGGGTTGTGCCATGAGGCTGCCTTCTGCACTCAGCACTGGTGTGTCCCTTGAGGGGCCATGGGACTACATAGGACTATTCACCCATAACTTACTCTGAAAAAGGCAGATTCTAAGTGAGGAAGGATAAACTGGAAAAGGGTCAGTAGAAGAAAAACCTTGGTACCTCTGCGGGCATTCACCATTATATGGTCCCAGATCACCAGCTTTGGCCAGTTGGGCCACCTACTGGGTGGGCAATGTACCTATTTCTCCATATGTTTTCTGTACCACTTCTTTCATTATTTATGATTGCTTTTTCCATACTTCAGATGAACTTTGTCTGGATTTAGATACAAGAAGGATCCATCACTCTGTGCAAAGTCCCAGCCTCACAAACAATTCCTGCTGGAACGTGCCTGAGTTAACTCAGTATGACAGCCTTGTGCACTGACCCTGGACATCTCTCTTTACAAGTTTGTTATTGTTTCAGAAGGTTACTAATTACAGCAAATGCAGAAGGGCTGAAGCCACAGCCTTCAATTGCATTGAGGTTCAGATATTTGTTTTGGGGAAAATGCCTGGGTTGAATTTTCTCTTTTGATCACCTCCAGGAGAAGGCTCTGGATCAAAAAAAAAGTAAATAAAAAAAAGGGGCTTTGCTGTTTTAATGCCGGGGGGGGTGAACAACACTCAGATACAGTTTTGCACCATTAACACCATAACAAGTTGTAATGGTGCAACATGATGGAAGGTACAACAACGACAGCAGGGTAGCAAAGTCCCAGGTCATAGAAAGCAAGCATACAGCACCCAAAGACACAAAAAAAATTAATCTGCTTACCCTTAAAAGGCCTCAGGTATACAGGGATCCACAGCAAGATCTCCTTGCTTCCACTGCCAACCCTTAAATGAGGTCTGAGAAGGGGTGGATCCTGGCTCCAGCCCTTCCAGTCACTCAGGTACATTGCATAAACCTGAGCTCCCTTGGGTTGGCCCTGATTTCCCACCAGGTGCTCCATCACTGCTTCAAGCTGTGACTTAGCATTTCTGCTACACAAGGTCTTTGTGTTGTCCAACCAGCTCCTATTCCTCCACAAAACATAAGCTCAAATCCAGGAAGGTCTTTGAGAGGCCACCTTGTCCATTCTTGGCCTTGAATGAGCCTTAGTGATGCCCAAGTCACTTCAGGCACATCTCTCTGGGCAGACGCTAAAACAAATGTCCCCATTGGGAGCGGGGCTTTTGAGAGAGCAATCCTGAGTGTTGCCAGGGAGGAGAAATGTGTCGGGAATGCACGGGAATATGTTGTAGGAAAAGAGTTTCTGCAAGACAAATGGCCCATTCTTACCACTGATTCACACACAGATGGTGTCCCAAACTGCAAAAATATGATATCTAAAGCCCCATTTAAATAGTTCATCATAACAGATTGGTGGCTTTTCATTCTATTTATTTTCTTCCGGGCTTCGACAGGAAAATCCCACAAGAACGACACTTTTGTTAAAACAAGAGGGCTCCACTTGGCCCAGGACACCAGCAGCAGGATGGGCAGTTCCCATCGCCCACATACTGCCCATCTTCCAAGCAATTATACAATTACTGCATCCTTTAAACAAACGAGGCATCCACGGCCTTGCTTCTGCTGCTGGCAGGGAATTCGTGCTGCCCAGACCTCGCTCTGCTGCTTTCTGTTGTTTCAGTCTCTGCTGTTCAGGCTATATTTGGCTGACAGCAAAATGACAGGTGTATTTTTATGACTGTTTCTTTTAGCTTGACAAAATGCATTCATTGTCAAAATGACTGTGATTGGTCAAATTATCGCATCGCTGCAATAAAGCTAGCAGCATTAGAATAAATGATGTAGCTATTTTTCCCTAGCCTAAACTGCCCTAAACTTTCCAGTACTCTTTATGAGCAGCTGTATTCTCTTGTAAGTGCGATTATTTTGGCTGCGTCCAAAGCCCAAAACAAGGGGCCTGGGAGCAGTGCAGCTGTGAGAGACAGAGGCACTGCAGTGCTGGGGCTGCACTGGGTGAGCTCTATTTTCTGGGCTAAAAAGCTATATTATTGCAGTCTGTCTCACAAGTAGCAACCATAATAACAAATATGCAACAGCAGAAACCCCTTCCTACAGCCCTGTCTACTGCCAGTGGTGGTTTCATACTCCAGTTTTAAATATTACCTGCTTCGTTGTATCTAAGTTGATTAAAATGAAATGCATTTTTATAAAATAAAAAGCAATTTCCATGTGCTTGTGCTTGACAAAGGGCAGTGGTGATGCAGAGGCAGAAAGATACCACAGCCACCCCAGTCCTGCGTTGCTCCATGAATATTGGTTCTGTGCAAGGCCAGGGAATATTGCCTCTGTGTATTGATCTCTCTAAATCGTATTAAGACATGCAGCAGGTTCAAGCACACCTCAGGAATATGTTTGCACACTTCCCCCTACTTTGATTTTGTCACTGTTTCTGTTTCTCTATTAAGCAAGAATAAAGCATAACTGAAAGAACATCCTCCCTTCCTCCTGAGCTCATCACTCACTTGAAATAGTGAATAAAACAGAAATAGTCAGAAAAAAAACAAAATAAATCCACACCATGTTTTACACTTTGATAGGCACAGCAACCTCCCTGTGACTTCAGGGAGACATTCATGTCTTGGGCAGGGCAAAGTCCTAAAATCTCACTGCTTGTGGTCTGTTCTCTTAAACCTGCCCAGTCTGTCCAACAGAACCTCAAGGACACAGAGAATAGACAGTCACCGGTAAATAAATGTTACTGATTCAATCACATAAATCTTGGAAAATGGTCATCTCTCCCCGTGGAAAGAGATACCCAAAAAATTGACTCAGAAAAGGCAAGCGTTAAAAAAAATTATCATCAGAATCTCTGAACAATGACCCCCATCTGTCCCCAGCTCTCCCACCTACACGTTTTCCTTAGAAAGTAGCTTGGTATGAAAAAAATATGGATTAAAACGTGATAAAATCGCCAGATGACCTATTACAAATGACAAGGTTAATACTCTCCTAATCAATCACCATACATTTCCCAACACGACAGTTCAGATAGCTGCAGAACGGATTTGTGCATTCATCATGAAGAAGGCAAAGGCTATTCCCCATCTCTGCAGGCCATCTGGGTCTAATCGAGAGCAAGGGGCCCCACCGCCTTCCCGCACACAATTACTGCATCCTTTCACTACACAAACTGACGTGTGGTTTTTGTAAAAGCACAGGGGATCTGAGCCAGGATTCTAGAAATTCTCCGTATTTCCTCTGGTGCCTAGTAAAGATCTTATCTTTGACAAGCTGTGAACTAGTTGTGCTTGGACAGGTCTGTAGCTGGTAGGTGAGGGGGAATGCAGGAGCGCTGGGCTTAGGATTGCATGCCAGTGTTGGTAAAATGAGCAGAACCACATGGACATGGTCTCACCACCACTCAGTCATTTTTGCTACCAAACCTGACCATCAGGCACTGGGTAGAAAGAGCTGGGTCCTACCATCTTTTCCTCCAGGAAGGTCTTGTTGAAGAGGGGCCATAAATTCTGCTTCCTGCTGGGTCCCATTTGATCCAGGTTGCTGAAGGGCTTCTCCACCTCTAACAAATTTTCATGTCATAAGACACTGCTATTGCTTATTGTCTTTGCTGGTTTTGTTACTGTTAAGGTTTGTCTTATGTAACTATCAGCACTGCAAACAAAATAATCATCACTATTTATGTCTAATTCATGACAGCCTAGATTCCCAGTGACAAATATTTCTCTTGCTACCCAACAGACCTTGATCCCCAATGGCACTGGTTTTGCTTGCTACCCAACAGACCAGTGTATGGAGGATTCCAAGAGAGCTTTGCTAACAGAGCTCACAGATCAGCTCCTGGGACAGGTCCCCACATTTACTACACCAACGAGTGCCCATCTGTGGTTACATCCCCTAGGGTCTAGGCTTCACAGTGTGAGGAGTCTATGGAGACCAGGATACCCTCAATGGGAAGCTGAGAAGACCAAAAGGAAGCTTGGAGTGTGACTACCCTTATGAGTTACCTAATTCCTGAAGCAGTGTCTGGCAGTGAATGGGGAGAATAAATCGGGATGAGGCCTGGGCTCATAAAATCACTTTTTATGAGACGGAGCTTCCAGGCCCATGCACCATGATCTGTGAGCCCAGCTACACTAACGAGAGCGTAATGTGATCGGACATATAGTTAATTCCATGTGTGCCTGCCAGCCAAGCGAGGGGGAAAACACAAAGAGACACTTTGAAAGATAAACCGGCGCATGGCACGTGATCGATAACGAGAATTGGCAGAGCAGGTCCCGGCAGAGACCATTTGCAATCAGCCAGCATTGCCACGGCGGGGAGCAGAGCATCGC
The DNA here is from genome assembly GCA_023055505.1 of Callipepla californica brunnescens. Classification (NCBI taxonomy): domain Eukaryota; kingdom Metazoa; phylum Chordata; class Aves; order Galliformes; family Odontophoridae; genus Callipepla; species Callipepla californica. The sequence continues at coordinate 19,089,277 of JALIRH010000010.1, forward strand.
AGCGAGAAGTTAATCACTGCTCCCTGAGTTATGCATGAGGCTGTTGATTTTTGCCCACTTCAGTCTTTTGTCAGTGAAAACACAGCAAATGGGATGAGGGGTGTTGTCTAAAAGTCGAGGCGATCGCTTTCCTCCTGGAGGGTTGGAAGTGCAGCTGAGTGAGTTGATGGCTAACACTTGCAGTGCTGTTGGCTGTAGAATGCCTGCTGTGGGTGCTGTTGTCCTGGCCACTGGGGACAGTGGTCCCAGCTGGGGACATATGGCTGCAGCTTCAACATGGCTCTGCTGTGCTGGCCATGCATTGCTAGAGAAATGGTAGGAACACCAGCAGGGCTGAGGGGAGAGAATAAGGTGCTCCTCCCTCGCTGTTGTAGCATGAAGTTGAAATTAATCCATTATTACTCCTTTAGAACTTGTGGGTCTGCCCTGTATTTATCAGTCATATAGCAATGAATGCTTAGGAAGAGGGTGGGCAGCAGTGAGCTCACTGCTCTCCCACCTTCAGTCCTTACTGTGGCTGCCCACAAGCACCAAAGCTGTGCCAGATCCCCCTCTGGCAGTGCAGGGAGCTGCATATGAGATAAAACCCTTCCCAACACCTTTCCCAACACCTCTCCCATCCCATCCCTGCGTTAAAGACAACTCCAGCAACAAAAAGCAGATTTGCAACTTAGCTAAAAGAGGTAAGCAGGAAACAGGCTTGGATTTGGTGAAAGCAGAGAGGTTTTCGAGCAAGGAAAAGGCAATTAGTGTGGGTGGCTCTGCCTGAAGCGCTGACACAGGGCTCGTGGCTGGGGCATGCATGCTGTGCATTGCATTGCTCCTCTCCAAATGGAGAGCAAGAAATCACTCATCTGTAAATGGCAGTGGGAGCATGCTGCTGCTCACACCCAAATGAGTATTAGCACAGGGGCAAAGGGTAGGAGAGGAGTGATGGAGCCGCTTGTACACAAATTAGTGCTGCAGTCTGGTGCGTGTCCAACAGATGCAGCTGACTTATCTGTTTCTGTATATAAATACAAATACGGATATTTACTGCCCATGGTGCTCACAGCACAGAGACCTTCCCTGTACTCATCATTTTGGTCTCGGCTTTGATTTACCCCCTGCTCTGTTCCCCTCAGCTGCCACCTACCTGCACCCCGGTGAGGCGTGGGAGCAAATTGAGGATCTAGGTGGCAATTTATTGGTCCTTGGAGGCAGCCATCCACCGGGCAGCGCGCGCTCTGCAAGGAGCATCTGCAGCTGTCACTGTGTAGTGTGTTCTTCCCCCAAATCCTTTGGCCAGCCCCCAATGTGCTGGCTCCCCAAAGCACATGCTCAGATGCTTTGTGGGACTGCAGTGCCCAGCCCAACGCTAGCCCAAGGGCAACACAAATAAAATCTCTATAGATCCCAGGGTGTTTAATCTGGGGAATTTTCCCCTTCCTGCTGCATGCCTGGATTAAATCACAGGGAGAGAGAAGAGGGGGTTGGGAGGTGTGGGGACACTGCCTCTTTCCGAGCTCTGCACAGGAAAGAGCTCTCGGTCATTATCTGATCTCCTCATTACGGAGCTGTAAATGCAAATGAAAAGTTAATGGTTGCCAGGACCCGACCACATCGCCTTGTTCCCTCCACTGATAGCACAGTGATCTAATTAAAGCGGTGTGCACACGCTTAAATATACATGCCCTGGAGAAAGGGTTCCTGCATATTTTTAGTCTTGGAGTAAAAGTTATTTAATGTGTGCTGATTTGTGTAACCGAATGCCCTTTAATATCTAATTTTCAGTACCAACTGCCAATAAATACTTCATTGCACTGAGGAAACACCCAGTAATTACTGTTTTAAGCCAAAGCAGCACATTATTCAGAAGGATGCGAGGGCAGCCTTTTCTTCAAAGGTTTTGTGCTGCAGATAAGTGGGAAAGCAGAGCTGGAAGGGCATCTGCTAGCAGTGAGGGGCCGGTTGTTTCAGGGCAAGCACATCTCAGAGCCCCTGTGCTCTCCTGCCAGATGTATAGGACTGAGAACAACATCTGGGGAGCTGCTGGGGGCATCAGGAAATTGCTCTGTGGTAACATTGCATAGAATGTTTAAGTGAGAAGGGACCTTAATTATCATAGAAATATAGAATGGTTGGGTTGGAAGGGATCTCAGAGCTCAGAGATCCATTGAATGGTTGGGTTGGAAGGGCCCTCAAAGATGATAGAGCCATAGAATCATAGAATGTTTGAGGAGGAAGGGACCTCAAATGTCATCCAGTTCCAACCCCCTTGCCACCGGTGGGATTGTCAACCACTAGATCAGGTACTAAATCAGACTGACTGGGGATGGTGTGTGTTTGTAAGGTACAAGCCATCCAGAGTGGCCTCATTAAGCATATCAGATGAAATTAACACCTGGGTGAAATTAACACTGTGATGAGATTAACATGGAGATGAAATTAACACCGGGATGAAATTAACACCGAGATAGAATTCCCAGCTTCTGGAAGGCTCTCAGTCACTGAAAGCAAAGGGATGGTGAAGGGACAACGACCCTCTTCCATGCTTCATTTCATCCCTCTGAACAAAGACAAGGAGAGAAATGGGCTGGGTGTTTTCTTTAAAATCTCTGCATTTCCTTTAGCTTTTTTTTTCTTTTAAATTGTGCAGTACTTTCCTGCCATGAGACACTGGAAATCATTTGGCAGGGCGGAAGGGATTTGCACACCAGTTCACTAAACCTGGATTTAAAAAAATAATAAAAAAAAAAAATAATCTTGCAAATCTCCCTTTGAACTGCTCCTTCCAAGCCCTTGCTGTGCCAAATTTCTTGACTGTTTTGATTCTGGTTCCATTATGGCTCGCGAATGTCAGGATCAAAATGAGATGCATGCGTTGGTGGCTTTGTGCCGGTAGGACATCCAATTGCTTTTAACTAAGCCCATAGACAATGGGAATGAAAGAGGAGACCCCGGCATTGTTCCCAGGGGAGGACGTTCAGGGATGTGAGAGGCTCTGGGAAATGGAACAATTTGGGGTATTTGAAATGGCAATGAAAGGAAGATGGGATTGGAGCCTGGGGAGATGTGAGGGACACGAGAAAGGTGGATGGCACAATGAGAGGCAGGGGGAGCATGAAAGCAACAATGGGCAGAGACCAGAAAGGGAACAAGCCAATTAGCCATGGATACAGGGCCCCCTCCTCTTTGGTGCCCGAGGATGCTGGGAGCAGCCACGTGGTTCGTTCGTAGCTCCGTGCCATTAATACTGGTAGCAATTACAGATGTGTAGGGTCCAAACCTTTACGTTTCAGAGCAAATTGTACCATCTGGGTATATTTTCCTGAATTTCCTAAATTTTGCAGACCACGCTGGGCTGTGAAAGGGATTTTATATTGGGGCGATGTCCTTACTGCAGCACACAGCGTAGGAGGGAGCGGGGAATACACACCAAGAGCAAGGAGAATGCTGCTGAATGCTTAATATCCCCTACATCACAGTGCTGGCCCCTGCAACGTGTGCTGGTGGCTGCCCTACAGCTGGAGCCAGCTGCCTGCCTCTGTGATGGAACAAAGCACAAAACATAAAATCAGACAGCTCTGGGAGATATTTACCTGTGTTCTCTTAAAACGCTGATTAAATACATGGCAATAATTTGATCTGCCACTTCATGCAACTTTGTCTTCATTTCCCATCCTCGGGTGGAAGGCACGTGTGGTGAACATTCACATCCATGAGCACTCCAGTCCTGGGCTGTTCTTTATCTTCACAGTACAGTGACAATCACCTTCATTTCCTGCCAAGGTGAGATGAGCAGCACGCGGGGGTTGGATGGCATCCCCGGCTGTGCAGGGAGCGCAGGAGCCCATTACAGCGCTGGGAAGCCTGGCTGGTTTCCATCCTTCTCCCTCTCGTAAAGCTAAAAATAGTTTGTCTTGTTTAAAGAATAGCTGTAAAAAGCCCTGAAAATCCCCAGCCATTTCAGAGAAGGAGATAAAAGACTGAAAATTACGACTAGACGCTATGAATGGCCCGGCCAAGCCATTCATTACCTCCAGCACAAACTTTTATTCAGCTCTCCCCACTGAGCACTATCATTTCCACTGGGGTGACGCAACCCAAGATGGACACAAAACTGCCTGTGCTGCTGTCCCCTCCTCCAGCAGCACCGCCACATCCATCACGGCGGGTGACATCCCGTGATTGATGCCCCGTCTGGGCCCAGCAAAAAGGAGAATAAGGCTCGGAGGAGTGCCTTCTGATAAACACCAACATTATCAGCACTTCACTTATTTTCTTCCAGTGTTCAGGAAGAGCCAAAGAGAGAGACTGCGTGGGCCAAGGTCTTTATGAAGATATATAATTGTGTCTTTATTGAGATAAAAGGAAAACTCTGGGAAGAAAAAAATAAGGAAAGAGGAAAAAATGTTATGTTTTTGGACAGAAATTGCAAGAGGGGTGGAGGTACAGGAATCCTGACCTGAAGATGTTGTCACTGGTCAGCTCTTAGGCCACCTGATGTCTCCTGGCACTCCAGCATTGCTGCAACAGCATGGGCAACGCTCTCAACCAACAAAAGTTAGCAAACACAATGCTTCGGTTTCCACGGAAACTGAACCTTGGCCTTTAGTCCCATATCTCAGCGCATTTAATTATCCTCCCTGGCTCTGGGGTAATGAGCGACTGGTTGCTGGATACAGCCATCTCTGTGCTGCGTGGCCACGTCCATATGCAGGGCATGGGAGATACAACACAGTGCCAAAGGCATCGGTGTCTTTTGGAGGGCTTCTCCTGGGTGCCCCTACCAAGCCAATTGGGTTTTTCATTTATTGCTGTCAGCCTCTCTGCTTTCTGCATAAACAAGAGGAATTCATGGCATCTATGGCTTTCAGTGAAAATCTTACTCAAACCAGTCACGTGGAAGAGTTTTTATATGATACCATCCGTACCTTGTATGGGTTCTTTCAGCTGATTGCATTATTAATTATCCATAGAACCAATGATGCTAAACAGAGCTTAATGAGTGTCTCCTGATCGGGATTATCAGCTTGGATTTCTGCATGAACAATCGTCTTCAGTACCATTTGTTGCTGTAAGCAGAGCTCTATAGTACAAGACGTGGAGCAAATCCACTCTCACCACAAGATGCTTTGGGAAATCACTTATAAAATGACCCCCAGTAAATGTTGGCCAGTTCTTGTTATTCAGAATGACCTGATATAGATACAGAAGGACAGTGAAAGCTCTCCTGGAGCAGCTGTGTTGTGGTTGGTATCCCAGGATCAACACTGGGCTTTGAGGGGGCTTTGTGGACACATCCAAACCTAGCAGAGCTATTGCCTCCTCTGGGCACCAACAGACAATGGGAATCTGGTGCTCAGTGGGAATCAGAAGAGTGGCAGCTCTTTTTTTTTTTTCTTTTTTATCTTTTCTTCTCTCCCATACATCAGTCTGTAAATGAGTTTCATGACATTGCTTCGGACAGGTTGTCAGCCCAGGACATGCTGTTGGCACCTGGATATAAGCCCACTCTTCCCAAGCAAAACCAAGTCACGTACATCAAAAAATGGAGAGAAACAAAACTCCGTTCACTTCATTTTCTCTTCTAAGCAAAATCCTAGTTGTATGTGATAAGTTTCAAGCATGTAAAAAATGCCTTAAGACATATTAAAAATAGCACCGTGAATTTTTACCACATTGCTTCACTGTATTTTGGAGCAACATTTCGAAATGATTTTGGAACTGCCAGTTTGCTTTGACTTAATATTTCTTCTAGTTTAAAAATAAGCCTGAAATATGTCAGGAAGTCATCTTTCTGACTGATAATTCCACTTGAAGTTGCTTGAACGGAAGGTTGGGAGACAGTGTTTTAAGTTGAGGCAAACATTGCTTTCAGAATTTCCCACGCGATACAGCGATCGTATCTTTAAAATCACCGTTGACATAAGAAGAAAAGAAAAAGAGGATAAATATTTTACCATAAATAGCATTCTGTAGTGAACAATCATTAGTGGGTCTGGTGCCAGCCTGGGTGCCTCTGCAGTGGCAGAGTTGGAGCTCCCAGACTCAATGGACACCTCTGCAGCCCTCTGCTGAGTTCAAACTCACATGGATTCGGTCTCCCAGGTGCCCCAACCAGTCTTGGCCTTCTCTGTGATGTTTTTGTCCTTACATGTGGACATACTCAGCACCGGGTGATGGTGATGGAGGCAGAACATTGAGCTCACCCTGCTTCCAGAAGAACAATTTGTGCTCCTGGTGCTTGGCTTGCTGGCCACTTTGAGGCTGACCTCCATCCTGCACCTTGCTGACTCTCCAGCCCACAATATGTTATCCCTTATGCTATGCACTCTCTTTACACAAGACTATTACTTATTGTAATATAATACTGTGGTAGCATTTGCAGCAAGGACTCAACTTTACTGAGGCTTCAAACTCCTTGAGCGATCTCTCATACTTTAAAGAAAATTCACTTATTTAGTTATGCCCATCTTTAATTTTGGAAGAAGGTATAATGAAGGAGAAAGCATGAAAAGACTCAAAATGCTCTGATCAGCTACAGTGAGTGCTTCAAGCCTTTTGAAGGTAGAGTCATATGTTATTCATTAAAACCATCACAGCAAATTAAAAAGAAATTCTCCTGTTGCGGTTAAAAGGATTCTGTGTGTTTCTTTCGATGGGAGAAGCCTCCTGGAGGCATCTTCTGAAACATCTCTAACTGCACCTTCAAAAATGGCAGCATTGAGTGGTGGGTGGCATGGGCAGGTCAGCGGTACCTGAGTTAGAAGCAGTGATGCTACAAGAAAAGGGCCAGCCAACAGACACACGTCTTGAATTGGAATCCTCAATGTGATGCACATTTACTTGATAATTTATTGAAGTCTGGGGCACTCCCCATGCACTCTCACCATGCCTGCTGCAGTGCTGCTGGAGCCTTTACAGCGTTACACGTTATTGAAGCTTTGGGGTTAAGTTTTGGTTGTTGCCTGTCAGAAATGAGCTCTGGGAGTTGGGGCTTCGTGTCTTGCATTGCACAAAAAAGGAGGGAGGGTCTTCTTTTAAATCTTGGCTTCCTCAGCTTATTTTTTCCCCACTTTTTTTTCTTCTGTAAACGCTCTCGCAAGGTTATTTGTCCTGTGGCATTCTGCAGTGTGGGCCAGGGTCTGACGAGTGACTCATCATCCTGAGTGCCAAGGGTGAGAAACATTACTCTAGAAATTAAACACTCAACGCATTCAGGAAACAAATCCCCTTTAAGGTGTCTCCTGAAGTGGATCCCAGAACGAAAGTGTTTGCAATTAAGTCATCTCGAAAAAATGTTGGCTTCTGTGTTCAGTCTTCACTTTGTAAATATTGGTGGTGCTGTTTGTGAATTCTAGCAAAGTCACCATTTCACCCTATAAATGAACTGACAATGAAACGAGATGCTTGAAAATGTATGCTGTGCTTTCTCAGTTAATTATGTGGCTCGTGACGATTGGCGTAGCCCATAAAGTCAGAACAGAGCAAAGAGCTCTGATCAAATATGGTCTTTATTTCTGACCACATATGGCTGGTGTCTCTGCAATTAGGGCTAATCCTAAAGTACACAGTTTGTTATTCCGGCTCATTCTTTTATGTTTCCCATATGCATTTCATTTTGTAAGCAATTCATTTCCACTTTTCCTGATTTTGTACTCTCCATATAAAATCAGCAAAACACGCAGTCATTAAAGGGATTCCCATGTGATGGTTTCATTTTGGAACAACGTCAGATGAACAAAGTTCATCGCAACCCTCACCTGCTCTTAATTTACTGCAAGCGTGATTAAAATTTTATCTGAGATCTTTTTTCCTGTTCTTGGCTCTTTGTATCCCCCAAGTCATTTCTGCAAAACCCTGCCTCCCCTCCATGCTGGTGGGGCTGTGCACGTGAAAAAGCATGGTAAGCTGTGTGGGGCATTTTGGGCTGCATGGGGAAACAAACCCAAGGCACTGAGACTTTGAAATGTGGATAACGCATTGCTTCTCCTTCATCTTGCTGAAAGGAGAACGCTGTCCTATCATCCATCAGATAACTGGAGCACAATGTGTCCCATCCTCTTTAGGGATGTGGTTGGTGGACATGGTGGCAACTGTTTGACGGTTGAATAAGAAGATCTCAGAGGTCTTTCCCAACCTTAATGATTCAGTGATTCTGTGCTCTGTTTGCACATCACCACTGTCATTAAAAGCAGAAGCTTGGCTCCTGAGGAAAGGCTCATTTTCAGCTTGCAGTACTGGGTGTGCCATCCAAAACACAGCAAAGCCTCATGGAAATTACATGCAAATAGGACAAATGGCATGAGGATCCTTTTGAGAATCCTTCTACAGTTCTGAGATTTCAGGCTTTTTCAAATGAAACAACAGGAGTTTTTGATTTTCCAACCTTTCCAGCACCTCTGCCTCTTCTTCTTGCTGTGGATTCCTTAGAGACACTGAAATGTGGCTTTCACAACCCTAGCGTGGAGATTTGTGGGTATAAGATATATTATATTGTCTTCTCTGGACAATTTCAGGTGCCACATCCTGCTTCCCAGTCAGGCTGCTCTCTGTTATGGGTGAATTGGCCAGGACCAGGCTTAGCTGATTTAATAGTCTGTGTGATGTTCAGTTTGGGGATTGTGCTTTCTAATACACTGAATGTCAGCACAGGGCTATATTTTACATGGCGCCAGCATCCACAGAAGCTGATGCAATGTTCCTTGCCCAGGATTAATTAATTATCTATAGAATGTGCCGAATAAATCAGGAATGATGAGCAACTTACAAATTAAATGGAGACTGCAAAGGCTGCTTTCATATGACCGCAATGGCTCAGGGCTACAGCTGCAACTCGCCACGCCCTCACCTACACAGCTTTGCATTGACCCATACATTGACACAGAAAAATCATAGAACCACAGAATCATTATGTTTGGTAAAGACCTCTAAGATCATCAAGCCCAACTGCAGTTGCCGCCTTGCTGTGGCGATGGGCTGCCTGCCTGTATAAGGATCACAACGCACACAAGCATCCCTTTATGCCTGTGAGATGAGAGCTGCTGGCTCAGGGGAGCTGAGGGATTGGGGCCAGCTCCTGAGCACCCTGTTTGCACACTCTCACATGGAAATGGGAGCACAAGGTCAAGCCTTGTGCAGGCTCTGGTGCTGGCTGCGGTCCCAGGCTCAGCCGCTCACTGCAGATCATCCTTCTGTCGAACCAACAGGCTGGAGGGGGCCTTGGCTTCCAGCTAACTACAAAAATAAACAGGGAAAAGGCATTATGCATCTACAGGAAGAGTCTGAGTTAAGGAAACATAGCTGCAGTCTTCTGGACTCATGTAACATTTGCATTTTTCTAACTTTAGTAATTTGCCAGACTTTGGCTCTGGCTTCGATGAAAGAATAATTACTTGTTTTCATAAAGACGAGTGTTGATTTAAAAATGCTAGCTCCACTTTGTGAATTCAAGGGGAAATGCTTTGCTTCATATCAATCAAGCTCTTTTAAGCGACGCAAGCTCATTTCACGCTCTTCTCCTTGATTTCAGTACCCTGTGTTCAGCAGCAAGAGCAAAGCACAGAAATAAAATGAAGCCTGTTTTGCAAAAATAGCTTTTGCGGAAAAACGTTGCAGAAATTCAAGGTCTGAAGTAAATGCCTTGCTAAGTCCTGCTGTGTTTGTGAGAACTGGGCAGGAGAGAGAAGAAATGGAGAGCACCCTGTGCGGGGGACTGATGCTGCCCAATGCAGGCACTCACTGGAATGCCACTCCAGGTATCTTGTGGGGACAGCAGAGGCACCTACAGAAGACAAAGCCCACCTAAGTCTTTTGTTATTGTCTGGAAACTCCCCACTCACTCCCAGTCTCATATTTTGGCACCTCTAGGGGTTGATTGGAGATCAGGGATTCGAATTTCTCACCAAGAAGTTGGTGAACCTGTAGGTGGATCCCAGGAGAGGTTGGATAGCATCTTCCAACCTACGAAGAGAGCATCTTCCAACCCATATGGAGACTATCTTCCAATTCATGTGGAGAGCATCTTCCAGCACACATGAGGAGCACCTTCCCAACCCATGTGTGGCCACATGTGGTGGAGCACAGCTGGAGGCTCAGCCTGCTTTGGGGCTTTGGGGTTGGCAGCAGGAGTGGGTAGCTCCTGCCAGAGCCTAGAAGATGATGGGGTGGGGGTGTGTGTGGGGGGGAGGCATGGGACAGCATTCGGAGTAACTGTCACTGGCCTTGTGTCAATGAAAACTCCCTGTGCACACCTGCACAGAGTGTTACGGGATGCTTTCCATGGCAAACATCTATAAGTTTATTCATCAGTGAAAAGCCTGATGCTGGAGAAAAGGTCTGAGGAAGAATTATAAAAATAAGCTTCATAGTACCCAGCTAATAAGATTCATCTGCCTCAGCAAAGCACGTGCTTAGAGATGAGCTGGGTTCAGTATGGTAACACATGGAAGAGAATTCTGGAAGCTTTTGAATCTAGAGGAAAATGGCATGGGATCCAGCGACTGGAAAGGTAACCCATGATAGGGATGAGGGGCAACATTGGTACAGAAAAATTACTGCACATAGAAATGATTATGGGGATGTGATCCCACTGCTCTGGTATCCTTTGGGCACCCTCTCTGGGCTTGGAATGAAACCCCAAGTCCAGGGCTGGGTGTAGCGTCTGGGCTTAGGGCTGAGCGTAGCTGCTCCTCGCTAAGGCTGAACTGAAAAGAGCCTGAGCAAGCATCTCAATTCTTCTGCTAAAAAGCTTCTGGTTTTGCTTGAAAATAGATCAGAGTCTGGCTCCTGTTTTCAGAGCAAACCTCACTTTGCACACTGGAATGTAGATGCATTTTCTCTTTTCTCATCCCTATTTATCTTGGCAAGACGCTAATTGTTCCTGTAAACCCTGATTGCCACAGGGCAAGCTGCTACACTAGATGGACCCTTTCCACTTTCAAACTTGATGGCTGCAGTGTTTTACTGTGATTTAAATCTCTTTCTTAGCCACTGTTTCGGAAACCTACCATTCTTTAAAGTGGCTTCGGTTTTGATATTCCAGCTTATTGCTCATGAAAGACAAAAAAAAAGGAGACTGCTCCTCTTCCTTGTTCTCCCAAGACATAAAATGAGCATCCTTCTTCCCCGCTTTTGTAAATGATCACTGACTGACAGTTCCTATCAATGTGCTTCCAGGAGTGACATAGCGTAAAAAATCAGAAAGGACCACGAGAAGAGCATCCCATTCAGCAGGGCTGCAGCACCAGCCACACGGCACTCAGCACCCACGCATCGCCGCCTGAGAGGCAGCGTTCCTCACGGGGGAAAGCACACCAAAAACAAAGAGAGAGAAAGGAGCACACCACGTTCAATCTGCTGCTCACTTCAGCAGTTGGGAAACAATAATTGAGTGTATTCCCAGCAGTCCCAGTGATGGTGGTTGTACCAGATATGGGCCAAGGAACACAACTGCAGGGCAATTTCTCTCTGTCCTTAATGGATTTGCGTTTTGCTTGTAGGCAGCAGAGTGTCCTAATCTCTTGCTGGGTGGGGGAGTCTGTCTCACTGGGGGGTCATTACCGAGACCCTCTCAGCTTGGCCAAGAATAGCCCATTCCTTACAGGCCACATGCTTCCCCTCCACCCTGCTAAGTGGTACCCAGATCTCAGCCACACAATGTGGGAGGGGACCAGTGATGCTGGGGTGCACAGGGTGCAGCAGGGTCTTGCCGAGTGCCTGTTTCAATAGGGATCCATTTGAAAGCCGAGCAAGCCAAGGGATTTCTCCACTTCCCTTTAGCAAAGTGGAAAAACATCACCTCACTCATACACCAGCTAAAGAGCACTGCTTCATAACCAGCGTCGTCCTCCACGGATGTTTCTCTGCAGCTGTTGGTAGTGTTGGTTAATTACGTTATGAGTGACCGAGTGCTCCTCTCTGCAGCCTTCCTGGAACCTTTCCCAAAGATGTTCTCTAAAAAAAATCAAAGCTGTTACCCCCACGCCTGGAATAAATTTTGCACACTGTATAGAAGAGGAGCACCTCTCCTTTTCATTATCACTGGGTAATATTACTGTGAAGCCACATGGAAATTAATAAGATTCAACAAGAACTGTTTGTAGCTGTCCACCAACACAGAGAGAATGTGATACAACACAGCTGTTCACAGACATTCAGGCTTCTTTTATGGGGAGCAAGGTCCTCTTGCTTGCTTTGGGCTGGTTATTGCTGCAGAGGAAGAAGTGGGGTCAGCAGGAAACCTCGTGAGCAGTGACACCAAAGCAAAACATCATATTTTTGAGTAAGGAAAATAGCTCTGCATTCCTGTTTATTTTCAGCTGCTAAATCACTGACCCTTGGTTGCTGGCCTGGGTGTCAATGGCCCCGCCAGTCCTCACAGAGGCTGAGGGGGTGACACTCTGTCACAGCCTCCTGCAGCACTTGGGAAATCAGCCCTGCTTTCCCCTTGCAAAGCCAGGATGCTCCCTCCTCTTCCTTCCCATGCATTTGCTTCTTTATCACTGCACCCATCACAGGCGCAATATGGAAATAAACGATGGAGGCCTTTGAGAGATTTCAAGAGCTGAGCTGCTGAGCACTTGGAAATCTGCAAGATCCACCTCATTAGGTTAATTGGGCAATTATGGCTTTTTGCAAACAGTGAAGGAAAGATAGGACCTGAAAACCATGTGAATCAGAGAATCAGAGGATCATTTGAGTTGGAAGGGACCCTCAAAGGCCATGTGGTTCCATTCCCCTGCAGTGAACAGGGATACCCACAGCTCTGTCAGGTGCTCAGAGCACTGTCCAGCATGACCTTGGGTGTCTGCAGGGATGGGGCACCCCCCAAAATACAATGACTGAATGGCTTTCTTTCCTTCTGGATATTTACACAACCCTGGGAGTTAACAGTGGAATCAAAAAGAGAGAAATGAGAATAAAATTGAAAAAGCAGCAAGAGCATGGCAAAGTCAAGAAAAGAGCTGACAGAGGACCCACCCTTGTCTTTGGTCATAAAATGAGAAGTTAACTGTATCTCATCTTCTGGGCAACAGTTAAGGAGAACTCATTTTACACTGTATTTTATTCCTTTTTTTAGCGAAATATTTGGCAGCAGCATTTTGACTGTTAATCCTGGTTTCCCCCCCAGTATTGGCCATGAGACTTGAGTTTAGATTGGAGTCGCAAGGATTTGAAAAATCTGTGTTTTCAGCACGGATGTTGCATGAGCTCCATGGCTGTTACAGCTGTTCCAACCCAGATGGAAAGCAAGCACGTGCGGTTTGCAAGGCGTGGTGTAATGCGGTGTGGTACGTCCCACTTTGAAGCACTGATACGTAATCTTTTAAAGCGTAATGATAGAGCATTGGGCTCATGGTGACGGAATACTGAACGATGGAGCTGGTCTGTGCTTTCAGAGCCATTATACCCCTAGGGGAACTGCTCCTCTGGGTAAGCTTGGTTCCTCACATCCTGAAGCACACGGGGAGTTCACTGCTTGATCTCAGCCCGAATCCCTAGGCTGACATCCTACACACCACGCGAGTAGATCCTCCCATAAACACAAACGTGTTCCCTGTCTGTCACAGGCCTCCCCTCATGTAGATTGCCTTCAGGCTGAACTTTTGTGTAATCCATTTTGACACCCCATATGGTCCCCACGGTTCTCTCAGGCACGAGCTGCAATCTTGCTTGTGTTTTTGGCAACTGCTGGTATCTGGAAGCAGTCTGTCTTTTTTTTTTTTTTTTTTTCTTCCATGGCGATATCTGCATTTGGGAAGATTAACATGATGATCAGGCACTGGCAAGGAGATGCAGGAGATGACCTAATAGGTCATTTCCATCTCTAATTCCTGCATTTTATTAAGGGGAATTCTTTGTTGCCGTGGCACTAATTTGCCTGAGCTGTCGCTGCGGAGGGGTGCAGAAGAGGTGGCACTAACGGTGTCATCTAAATCCATCTTTTTTTTTGGCACCTCTGCCCCCATGAATCAGGCGTGCCATCTGTGAGCGGGCAGGCTGCCATCCTGGCAGATGGGCAGGAGAGGAGCTAGCAATGAGACCGTGTACCATCATCAGACGTGCCGCTGGGCGAGGATTTCCAGGAGGAATAGCAAAACAGCTCCTTGTAATGAGCTTCTGGTTCCCTGGGTAAGGAGACGGGCCATTTCGCTCCCTGGGCATGTCCCCATGGATGGGGCCAACATCCTGCAGTGGGGCAGGCAGTGATGCTCCTTTGTGCCACAGTACTGCCTCTTTGTGATCCCACCTGCGGCAGCAGGGAGCTGCCAGACCCCCAGCTGCTCTGCTGGGAGCCAAAACCCATGCCCAGAGATCTCCGTGGATTTGATCTGCAGGGTCTTCTAAGAGCAGGAGAATAAAAAACTGACATCGTAGCTGCCACACGCACATCTCCCTTTTACACCCACATGAGCATTTGCCTTCAGGTCTCGTTCCTGTTGCTGTGACATAAACACTGACAAGGCACTGTATGGTGCTACAAAATACTTCTAGCAGGGCAGCTGCTGTTGTAAAATCAGGAGATGTGGGATTTTTGTGATGCAATTTTTATTGTCACATCCCGTTTGCTTCTTTTGATTTCAGGATCCCAATGAAGTCACACGCTCTGCCTGGGGGATGGTTTCCATGTGGGGACTGTCACTGGGTGTCACCTGGTGAGCTTTGCAGGGCACCACTTGGGATCATAGAATTATAGAATCATGGAACCACTAAGGTTAGAAAAGACCTTAAAGATCATCTAGCCCAACCATCACAGGGCACTGTAGTTAGCATTCATCTTCTCTGCACACCAGCCCCCTTTCACTTAACAAAATCCCATAGCACTTCTGCAAATGTTCACATAGCAATGGTTCTCATGACCCATGCAGGCTGGAGTTTTGGCCTCTGTTACACCAGGAACTTTGACTGGCACTGCAGCCACCTGTGCTCATCCAGTGGGATTTGTTAGCATGGGCTATGTGCCACCCAAAAGTGGCTGAATTTGTTCATGGCTGATGCATGCAGCACAGCAATGCTGTGCCAAGCCATGCCCGGGCTAACGAGCCCTGGCAGTGCTCACTTGGCATGGTGCTGGTCTTGGTCTTCAAAGCATCATGGAGTTTGTCTGGAGCTGGAGGAGCTGCCCAAGAATCACATCCAAATGGAGAGTCATGGAACGGCATTTCTGATGTGCCACGGTGGTGCTCAGAGCCATTCAATGTCTCAGGTAGATACTGATTAAATGAGAGAGTCAATAGCCATGAGTCCTCCTGTGATGCAGGTATGGGGGTACATCATGCAGCTTTACACGTGGAAATCCAGTGGTTTCGATAGATAAGACTTCACCTTGAGCCTTCAAAGAAATTAATCAACAGAAATAATGAATTAGACACTGAGCAAAAGGGTTTGAAGGCACATGGCTTTTGTGTCAGCCTTCAGAGGAAGGAGCATCCCAGCAGAGCTCTCATTGTTGG
Organism: Callipepla californica brunnescens; assembly: GCA_023055505.1. Taxonomy (NCBI): domain Eukaryota; kingdom Metazoa; phylum Chordata; class Aves; order Galliformes; family Odontophoridae; genus Callipepla; species Callipepla californica. The sequence goes on from JALIRH010000010.1 coordinate 19,104,717, forward strand.
CGAACAGGCCATATTGTGAAAGTGCTCTCTTTTGTCTTGCAACACCCAAACAGAGATGTTTTTGATAATGAGTGAATGTTGTTTCTTGTAGCTGGAGGATATGCTTTTCTAATGCTCTTCAGAATGTCTTCCCAACTGTTTCAGTGACCCCTCTTCAGGTCTCCTTCCAAATGGCAGATCCCTGTGACCCAGCACAAGGGGTACTGGGTGCTGGGACCCCTATCCTTGGTTGCCAATGGCTGTGCTCACAGTGCTCTGCCAATGCCATGATCACATCTACCCCCTACATCTAGGGATGTCCTTCAGGAAAACCTTCCCAGAAGAGCAGAATGAGAACAGGTTGCCCACTGGGTTCCTCGTCCCTGGAGACACACAAGGTCAGTCTGGATGGAGATTGGAGCACCTGATGGAGCTGTGGATGTCCCTGTGCACTGGCAGGGGAATGGGATCAGAAGACCTTTAAGGGTCCCTTCCCAACTCAAAAGATTTTGCAACTCTATGATTCTATGAGCTCCAGAAGGGCAAGGTGAATCAAGTCATGCCATGAACCAAAGAAAGAATCAGTGGAATGGTAAACGCACTGATTAAACAAACAAAAAAAACCCAAACAAAACACATACTATTGATGGGCTCTCCCACATGGTGATAGTGTGACCCTGGACAGATGGTGATGTCCATGGACAGACAGTGGTGGTGTGCCTATGGATGCCAGCCTGCACAACTTGGGCCAGGCTGCAGTTGGAGGAAAGCCCCAACCCCTGGTCTGCTGTCCTGAATTCATAGATTCATAGATACGTTAGGTTGGAAAGGACCTACAAGATCATCTAGTCCAACCATCCTCACACCACCATCCCTACCCACCAAGCTACTAAATCAAATCCCTATCAATCCCTTGGTTGCCACCAACCTTCCAACCAATGCAATAACACCAAATGTAGTTGGCCTAAAGGTGGTAATATCAAATCCACCATGGGGATGGAAAATAGTTGAGTTCTTCTGCATTTTTTTCCAAGGACTATGTGTATGCTAGGCTTGAACAACTCAATTTTTCCACTCCATGCCCTGCATCACCTGGAGCTACCAGCAGAAGGTGGCACTCTGGGGGCTGCCAGGCCCACATAGCACAGGCTGATGTATTTCTGCAGGCAGAGGGCTTCTGGGGTCAGCAGAGGCAGGGCCAGTCCTTGACATCTCAGTGTATGACCAGCTGTGATTTTAATGAAACCAATATGTATGTATGTGTATATATATATATTAATTACAAAAGAAAAATAGAAAATAAAATAGAAAGAAGAGACTGTGTCAGATATTTTTCATTAGCACCGCAAAGTTGCCCAGCCTGGGCTGATTTGTAACCCGTACAGATTTCCCAGTGGAAATGCAAAATGTCTCATTATGCAGCAATGGTGAGGACCAAAAGAAGAGCAATTTCCAGAAACAAATCTGCCGTGCAGCATATAAATGTGCTGAAGGCGTCTCTTCTCCAGAATGGAAGCCAGATCAATTTATATTTATTCCTCAGACAAATGGAAAGTGTGGTCCTAAATGTGGGATTGAAGCACAGAAAATACTTTTTGCTAATAAATAACTCACTTTGGAGGAGCAAATAAGGGAAAATGCAGCGTAAGGACCTGAAAAGGGTTTTGGATGAAACAAAGAGGTAAACAGAACGGCCGAGCCTTCCGAAATAAGGCTTCTCCATACTGTTTGATTTTAATTTCAGATCTCAATTAGAGGTTAGTCAAAGGTAATTGAAAAATAGCTGAGATGTGGAATTAAATGGCAACTGCCCACACATCCACAGACTCCAGCCGAGCAGCCCTCGGAGCAGATGTGCTGCGTTACCACACACTGGGCACATTTGTTCCTGCCTTATTAGGAACAATTCTGCCCGAGCACCGGAGCCCGTTGCTGCAGGCGGAGTCTAATTATAACAGAGGACCCCTGACCACGGCTGCCTTGAGCAGAGAAGGGAAGAGAAGCTGGGTTGGGTCATGGAGCCCTGTGAGCTCCATCCCTGCACCCCGCAGGGAGCAGCTTGTGCCCCCACTCATTTGTGGGGCAATCCACCGACACGTGGTGTCAGATGTAGCAACAAACAGCCTGGGTGAAAATCAGCCAGACAAACCTATACAAAGCTGTTTACGAGCAGAGGTCCTTCCTCTGGTATTTCTTTAAGCTCCACATGGCTTTTTTTTTTTTTTTTTTTTTGTCTGCCAAATTCTCTTTGTGATGTTGAAAACTCTTTTTTTTTTTCCCCTTTTCAAGATAGTTATTTTCCACTTGGCAGACACTGAGTTTTATTAGTTATTCCTAATGGAGCCTGAAATTATTATGTTGTTTTTTTTTTTTCCTTTGTATATTCATCATGATGGAATTGATGGAACTGGATGAATTTGCTGACTCTCTGGGCCCACAGTGAGAACTACTGGGAGAGTGGCCACTTTCTGTGTCATCTGTGAACAGATACCATAGAACCAAAGAATCATTAAGGCTGGAAAGATGACTGAGACTGCCTAGTTCAACCATCAACCCATGCCTGTCACCACTCCAGACCATGTTCCTCAGTGCCACATCCCCACGGCTCTGGGACAGCCCCAGGGATGGTGAACCCCCTCCTTACTCCCTGGGTAATGCTCTTTGTAGAAAATGTTTCCTAATATGCAACCAGACCCTACTCTCCTATAACCATAGATGTCCAGGCACGTCAGAACAGTCTTAATGCGTGGTTTGTATGCGTCAAACATATGACCACCAGTGCTGCAAATCTGTGCTTGCCTGGAAAGAAAAGGCTGGGCAAAAGAAGTTTAAGGAATGACATAAAAGTCTCTTGGAAAAGGAAGAAACTTTCCTCCAGTGAAGCTGAACCATTCACTTTTCTTTTTTTTCCCAGGTGCTTTGGTTGAGGTGACCAGGAGAGCAGAACACCGAGAGAATCGGGGAGGAAACCTCACAAGGTGTGATGAACACAGTGTGTGGACAGCAAGCAGATGTTTGCTGGGATCAGACCAATGTTCTGTGGGGCATCCATCAGTCACATCATTGGGCAGGTGCAGTGATGCTGTGAAGATCCCATCAGTGCCCATGATGGAAGAGCTGTCCCTGCACACTTCTGGACGTCCACCAGAGGCAGCCTACAACACCAGAACTGTTGATAGCAGATTATCTGAGAGAAGGATCTGAGCTTTAAATCCCACTCCCATCCCTCCATCTGTAAACCATCACAGTGCTTTTATCCGTATTATCACTCCTGATAGACTTCGTTCTAGACACGGCTCTGCGAGCATCACCCCCACACAACCCTTGAGCAGAGCCAGCACGAGGGTTATGCTGATCTAGGCAAACTGATAAATGCCAACAGCTGTGTCACTGCCCCAGTTTCCCACTGAGCATGCCAGGAGCTGCTCTGAGCTGCCTGCTCATGGCTGGCACTGAAGAAGAGCTCCTCGAGTGCCATGCTCCATCGCCATGCCACAGCCATATTTCCTTTGATGCAAACACACCCCTCCGTAACTGGATTTGTGCTATTTGGGATTTTTCTCTCCTTTTTCTCCCCAGAAAATTCTTCCTAGCCCAAATTTTTTGCTGCTCATGAAGTGTCCCATTGTGGCGCTGCAGGGCAGGAGGAGATTAACGTCAGGTCGTATTTATGCATTGGTTTGGATCAGAGGAGCTTGGCCAGGCCTTTGCAGTGCTTCATTCTTCTGGGGAGGGAATTAAAAGTTTACTATTGCAAAAATACTGCATTGTCCCAGCCTGACATACTGCTTTCAGAGAAATTCCTTTGTCATAATAACTGATTTATTTTCGTTGGCTGGGTGCAGAGCAGTTGAAGTGGGTGATCCCTGCCAGACTCATTAAATGATTCCTAATGTTGACAGAGGACTTTATATTGTGGTTACAAGCACATAAGTTTCGGTATTTGCTGTAACAGACTCTTTCCCAAGGGTAATTGTCAGGCATGGGAGGAAGCACTCCAATGGCATCAATATGTAACCAATAAGGAGAGGAATGCTTTTGGAAGACTGCAGCTGGAAGTATTTGCTTTGGCATCACTTTTGGTTGACTGGAAAGCAAGGGAAGTCTCTGGGAGGTGCTGGGACTTCAGCTCTCTTTCTGGGCTGGGAAACCAAAGCTGAGGCCACCAATCTGGGGAGCCCAGAAAGGTGATGGCCTCCAGCTGCACCAGAGGAGGTCCAGGGTGGGTATTAGGAAATGTTTATTCTTTGAAAGAGTGGTTGGGCACAAACACAATTGCCCAGGGAGTGGAGGGTTGTGCCAGAACTGTGGGGTTGTGGCACTGAGGGATGTGGGCAGTGGGCATGGTGGGATGGAATGGGATTGGGAATCCTTTTCCATCCTTAATGATTCCATCATTCTATGATTCTCTTTCTTTCTGTTTACAGAATGTCTTTACTGAGAGTGACTGTGACACCTGGCTGACTTGCTGGAGAAGCTGAGCTTTGACAGCCCATGGTTTTGTAGAAAGGGACATTTTTGGGTGGCTCTCCTAAAGTCTGAGGTTCATCACTGCTGTGGTGCAAAGCTCCTGCACTGTCTGCAAGACCACCCTTATTGCCCACAGTGCAACACTGCATCAAAGACAATATTTTAGTCACAGAAGTCAAGCATCAGACCTGTTAGGAAAGAGCCAGCAGTCAGCAAGGACCTCTGCAAAGCAGAACCTCTCTTGGGGGCTGTTTGGAGAACTTATCCAATGCTCTCACAGCAAAACCTTTCTTTCTCTGTCAGGAGCAGGTGCCAGTGAGTGTTCACAAATAGCAGGAGAATGAGGAGGAGCAATTAATCCCTGAGTGATGTCTAACAGCAAAGGAACAGAACAAAGTGCCCAGCCAGGGAAAGGGGGAGAAAGCCAATCCATTGACAGGCTCCTTTTAGACATAGTGACTTGAATACCATGCTGCCTTGTAAGTGTGTTGTCTTTTTTGAGCCATTTCAGAGACTAAAAGTGGAAAGATAGCCTTGAGAAATGACATAAGAAGAGCTTCTCTCTGGGAACAGAAACGAGTAAGGACATGTATTGACAGGATGCTGCTGGGTGGAGATTTATTGCACTGCTCTGCTGCATCCCTGCTCCTGGCAGCCAGGTCCTGCCACGTCTGTCCTGCAGAAAGCAGATTTTCATTCAGCCATAGCTCGAGCTTATTACAAGGGCACACGTGAAGCTGACACAAGAGTGATAAGTGATATAGCAGCCCTGGATTTGCAGACAAATAAAGAAAATCTGCATCTGATCCTCACACCGTGCACCTTCACCTCTGCCTTCTCTCCATCCAGTGGGCTGGATATAAAGCAATAAAGAGTATGAGGAGCCCCTGTCTGGGAGGGAATGTGACATCTCTGTCCCCAGTTGGAATCCCCTGAGACATCATCATGCAACAGAACATGGTTTCTGAACCAGAAAACACATGCCTTAAAATTTTCCATTTTTTGTTACAAGTGTGACATAGTACATCCCTATTCCTCCTCCTCCTCCTCCTCCTCCTCCTCCTCCTCCTCTGCTGAGGGATTTGCAGAGAAACCTGAGCTGCAAATAAATGTTCAGATTTATGAGCAGAGATCAGAAAAATTGGAAGGTAACGATATAATTTTTATGGATCTTGAAGGAATTCCCATTCATACTTCAACTAAATATTTCATGTTTGTTTGAATTTATTAGAGAGCACTTTCAAAAGCAAAACCTTTCTGTACCCATAGTGATCCGTTTTCCAATTGCTTTCCAGATCCTTTCCTCCTTTCACTTCCCTTTCCTTTTTACTCTTTCAATGCACAATTCTTTAAACTTGAAAAGGTTCCATTTTAAAATTCCTAGTCTTTTTCAGTGAAAAAGAATATGACCACATCAGTGTACAGGGACACCATAAAAGGGAAGTACACGTGTGCCTCCTTCCAAAAAAGGGGTAACTCTACCCTACTCTACTCTACCCTACCCTACTCTACCCTACCCTACTCTACCCTACTGTACTCTACTCTACTCTACTCTACCCTACCCTACCCTACTCCACTCCATTCTACTCCACTCTACTCCATTCTACTCTACACTACTCTACAAGATCTCTACTCTACGAGAGCTCTACTGGACAAACTACTATGAGTTCTGCCTGCAGAGCATCACCAAAATCCCCACACAGTGAAATAAGGTGGCTAAGAGCTTCTGGATAATATTCAAACAGATGGGTCCAAATACCCCAGGCCGAAGTATGAAGGAAATAATTTGGCTGCACTTAGAGCTGGCAGCACAGTGAGCCTGTACTGGTGTGTGTGAGCCTGCCCATGTGCAGTGTGCTTGGGGAAACATTCCTGCCCAGCAGACGAGGAGCTGCAGTGTCTGATCCCATTTGCTTTTCCTGGAATGATTATAGCACAGCCCTGCAAAGATGTCTCAGTGCATAAATGTATTGGGAGTCCAAATGCAGGGGCCTGGAGCTCAGCATAAATTTGTGAGCAGTGCTGACTTGGAAGAGAGATGAAAACCCAATGCAGGCTGTGACAATGGCTATCAGGGATAGGGGCCAACTGGGGAGGGAGATGAGAGAGGAGAGAAAGTAGAAAAGAAGAAATAAGAGGAAGGAGATGGAGAATAAAGACGAAGAACAAGAAGAAAAAAGAAGAAAAAAGAGAAGCAGGTGGAAGGGGAGGAGGAAGAAAATAAGAGGAAATGGAAAGGAGAAAGAGAAAAATGAAATGGAAATAGAAAAGGCATGGGTATAGGTATAGGTATAGGTATAGGTATAGGTATAGGTATAGGTGTAGGTATAGGTATAGGTATAGGTATAGGTATAGGTATAGGTATAGGTATAGGTATAGGTATAGGTATAGGTATAGGTATAGGTATAGGTATAGGTATAAGAAAAGGAAAAAGGAGGAGGAGGAGGAGGAGGAAAAAAGGAAAGGGAAAAGGAAAGGAAAAAGGAAAAGGAAAAGGAAAAGGAAAAGGAAAAGGAAAAGGAAAAGGAAAAGGAAAAGGAAAAGGAAAAGGAAAAGGAAAAGGAAAAGGAAAAGGAAAAGGAAAAGGAAAAGGAAAAGGAAAAGGAAAAGGAAAAAAAGGTTCCCTGTATTCCCAGTGTCTCCAGGCACTGCCCACTTCTGTTTGTGTGCTGCCACACAATGAAGTGTGGCAGCAGATGAGCAGATATCTGAACCATATGCCATAGTCAGGTCACAGGACATTTTTGTTGGCTTTTTCTTATCCCTAACCTCCTCCTTTTTTAATTGCAAATCTCTTCAGTCCTCAGCCTTCTAATAACTCATCCATCATCTTGCATCAAGGCAGTCACAGTAGCTCCATATCATCCTCCATTTTCTCACACCCTTGAATCGAGGCACTCTTGGAGGCATCTGGGGACAGAAGTGGGGCCATGAGCTTCAGCATGGCTCAAGGTGGCTGTGCCCACTGCCGCCTGCCAGCAGCCCTCTCCCCAACCTGCAGGGAATTTCTCAATTCGTTCCCATATTATTTCCTGGGAGAAATTATGGTTGAAACCATTGTTTGAATTCCAGAATTCCACTTTATAACCTTTTACAACAGGCTCCTCTTCAAGAAAATTCAGGGAGAGAAAAAGAAAAGAAAAGAAATCATCTAAACAAATGGTTCTCCTGAGCTATTTTCCAAATGGCCTTACTGCTGCTATTTCAGATGTGATTTCTTTTCCTGACATTAGGTACACTTACAGCTCACTTGAAAATGAGGAGAAAAATTGCAGATGTTAATAGTCATCTCAGAAAATATATTTCAAATTATTCCAAATTACTCTGGTAGAAGAGAATCTGAGAACATTACCTCTAATATCAGAGACGCATCAGAGAGGCTCATTTCCATTTCCTACCCCCAATTGAAAATAGAAGCGGAATATATATTGATCCCACCTTTATTAAAACCCTTTCATTCCCTGACTGCGAATTCAGAGGGAAATGCTCCATAATTCATCCCTGGAGCAGCAAATGCCCATGGGAGTGGAGCCATGGGGGCATGGAGAGGCGAGCTGGACCAGGCAGCCCTCAGCCCCACTCATCTGTCCTGCTGCTTCGGTGGCACAGAGCAGAGGTTGGAAACATGGACTTCAAAACAGAGCTCCAACTGCTGGAAGAACTGCCACGGCTCCCTGTTAGGGGTATTTTTATTGTATAATTAAATAAGAGCTGAAAGAACATCCTTAAAGTGTATTTATTGCCCTCCCGAGCTGCTGGCCATGTTCCCCAACAAACCCCTAACTTACTCCCCCAAGAGCCATCCGCCATCTATAGACAGCTCCCTCGCTCACTAATAGCATCCAGCTCATTTGGGGCCTGATAATTACTTCTGCAGATGAGATGCCCACCGGGGTCCCCCATCTCCAGCCCAGCACAGACCAACAGAGCCATGAGGGACCGTGGTATCAGCGTGCTCCCCGTGGCAATGACAGAGCCTTCTCCGTGACATGCAGGAAAATGCCATGCGCGAGGCACGCAGCATAGACGAGTACAAAGTAATGAAATGATTTAATTTGAAAAAGTAATAATCCAGAGGCCAGGGAAAAATGTCGTGTATTAAATGCATAATAGCTCATTATCTAAGCATTGTAAAATCATTATTTTAAATAACCGTATTTCAGCTCAGTGGCTGGAATGGAAAGCGGTATGCATTTTATGTAAAATAGATTTGCATTATTATTTATTCATGAGTTTTAAAAGGATCATTATTTTTGATGGACAGCTTCTGTCAAAAGATTTATATATGGAAGCCCGTGTTTTCCCATAATAATGATTAATCAATAAACATTCGAAAACAACGCCTGAAATGCGGTGTTACCAGGATACACATTTACCTCTAATTAGAAACAGGTTTTCGCTTTGGAAAGCAGATCGCTTTCAGATTCCTTCCAAGGCCCCACAGCGGGGCCAGGTGAGCTCTGCCCAGCGCCTGCGTGGGGTGTCCCCAGCCCCGGGGCTGCGATGAAGACGTGGGGCTGTTGTTAATGGTAATGGAGACCCCACTGCGGGCGGCAAATGAGTGATTTAAATGCTCTGCGAGTCACACGCGTCCCTGGTGGAGGGGAACCCAGATGCTGCTGCAGCAGAGGACAAAGCAAAGCGCTGCTGGCTGCTCCTCCGCGCCTCACTCCGCAGCCATCAAGGAAATGTCAAGAAGGAAAATAATTGTTTTTTTTTATCAGCAGTCCCAGGTTTTAGCAATGAGCTGTCTTTGTGGATGCATGTGGCATAAGCCCATCTTGCAGCAAGGGCCTGAGTAGGGGCTGATGAGGAATCATCCCCATCCCTTTCTTGTACCCATCCCCATCCTGTCTTGTTCCCAACCTCATCCCCATTGCATTCCCATCCTTAAACCTGTCCTCACCCCCTCCCCCATCCCACTCCCATTTTTATCCTATTTCCAACCTTATCCCATCCTTATCCCGATCCCCATCTGCATCCCTGTCCTCATTCATTCCTATCCTGTCCCAAACTCCGTCTCATTCCTAATCCTATCCCCTTTCCACCCTCATTCTATCCCATCCCATCCCACTTCCATCCCTATCCTCATCATTCCCATCCTCATCCCATCTGCATCTCCATTCCCATCCCATCTCTATCCTCACACCTATCTGCACATCCAGTCCTATCCCTACCCCCATCCCATCTCCACCCCCATATCTCTGTCTTCATCCCATACCCCCCCCGTCCCAATCCCCATCTCATTTCAAACCCCATCCCAGTCCCTTCCCCATTCCATTCTCATCTCCATTTCACCCCTATCCCTCACCCATTTCATCCCCATCATATTCCCCATCCCAATCCTTCCCCATCTCTGTCCCCTGCACAGTGTTTACGCACTGCTGAATCCGGGTTTTACTAATGCCTGTCATGCTGCAGACTGGAATTCCCGAATGATATCATGATGGCCCAAAAATCACAGCAAATCCTTTCCCATATGGGAGAAAAGATTTTGTACTGCTGCTTTTCCATCATGAAGCTGGATGGGACTGAGCGAATTCCTGCAGCCAACCAATGGATTAGGGTTTTTTTCCTTCTGAAGTGTTGCTAAGCCACAAAGCCAACATAGAGGTGTAATAGTGTTTCTGTTGGTATTATCCGTGTTGAGGCTCTTAAGAACCCGGATGAAGAAGTCAGGTGAAATTGGCCACAGGGATCTGGAGCTTTTCTCTTGTACAACACGCCAGTAGCTCCGTGCCTCTTTAATGTGCCAAATGATTTATCCCCCGTGTAAGATGCTTAAAGTCATATCTCTGACATGCAAATGCGTGAGCACAGAAAGCCACGGGGCCATCTGCTCACCGTGCTGCTCGCCGGGGCCAGGGGAAACGGTCACTGTTCCCTGCTCCATCTGCATGCTAATGGGGCAAATGGGAAAGTGTTCATTCCTGGGGCCGGGAGAAGACAAAGCTGGGTACCCAAAATGCAGGCAGAGCATTCCCAGTGCTGGGCTCATCTCTCAGTGGGGAATTATGGGGTCAAACCCACCTCCCAAGCAGTGTACCCCATTGCCTCCTCTTCTGCCCTCATCGCCCTTGGATCATACATATATTTGATTTTCCCATTCACACAAGTGGTAACGCTCAGGCAGGGGGCACCTCAGAGTTAAATGTTGTTAAAATCACTGAAATTTAGTACTCAAACAGCCCTAACAGGTGCCTTCCATGTTCTGTGTGCTTTTAATGTGGCGGGGTGAAATCTGAGGGCTTTGTGCAGAGAAGAAAGTAATCCAAAAGTGACAGAAGTCTGCTTGAAGCAGCCGCCGGATTCTAATCATGAAAGTCTTCTTTATAGAAATATGTAAAAATCCAGAAATTCGTTTTAAATTAGCTGACTTGAATATTTCTCACCTAACAGCCGCATAGCAAGAGCAATGGCTCAGAGGGAGGAGAGAACTGACCTGAAATGCTCATTAAAATGACAAGAGAGAGAGGCTTTAAGGAGAGCTGTTCTTTTCTATTTGGGCAGGATGGTGTTGGGCAGTTGCACGGTGAAATCTTCACCCTCCTCTCTTCAGACACCCTTCTGCCAGCACCTGGAAGGTGTGTGCTGTGCAGATCCCCATCGCCCAGCATGGAGCTGGGAATGGTGTCTGATGGACTGCAATGGGTTGTAACAGTGTGGGGGGAAATAACTGGGAGAAACGGGGCAGACGGGATCCCTGATTTTGGGGTCTGTCACTCTGCTCTGTCCCCAGAGCTGGCACAAGCTGCCATCCCTGCAGACAGAGCATCATCCTAGCATCATCTCAAGCATCATCCTAGGTGTCATCCCGAGCATCATCCCGAGCATCAGCTGGAGCTTCAGCCCCAGCACCATCCTGAACATCATCTTGAGCATCATTCTGAGCACCGGGACCCAGCATCATCCCGAGCATCAGCCCCAGCAGTGTCCCACCCCTCATCCCGAGCATCCCTCCTGGCCGAGGCGCACCGCTCCTGGCTGTGGCTGTTAGAGGCTGGCTCCCTGCCATCCCTGTAACACGTTGTGATTAAAGGGAGCCCATTTGTCCTGCTGGTAATATCAACATTTTATGAATGAGCGGCTTTCTGATACCAGCTCATTAGGAGGGGTTTTATTGCAGCATCTGTCACCTGGCATTAAGCAATTCATCCCGCGTGCTGGGACGGATCCTGCCATGAGCGTGTGGGGGGAGGCACAGGACAAGAGCTGACGCTGTGCCACAGTGTATGTGCACTTCCATGTGCTGGTGAGAGCCTGGGCTTAAGGCAGTGGGCCCAGCCCAACACTGCCCAGCTCCTGAGCCACTCCATACAAGCAAACCTCCCTTATGGGAACCTTGCAAAGCGTTTCCTCCAACCTATTTACCCCAGGAGTAACCAGCAGAAAAGGAAACAAACAGAACTTCAAAGGATGCCGAAAATTCTTCCGTTGTTTGTCCAAACCGTTCTCCGAAAATTAAGTAAGAATCTAAATGCAAATGTTGCTTTTGGTGCGGGATGATTTAAGGGCCGGGGCAGGGCTGCTGGAGCAGCCTGTGCTTTTCATTTCCGTTTCGCTGGGACAGCACATTGCTGTCAGCATTGCTCCGTTTGCACATCTGGCAGAGGAGAGGCACACAGCTGGGCAGAGCTGTGGCCATGGCCCATGGTTTGCTTTCCCCTGAGGGCTCCGGGAGCAGACCACGTTATGCAGCAATTAGGCAGCATAGTTAATAAAGCCACACAGGAAGCAAAATGCAAAGTGCCACCACCCTGAGCCCATGGGACCCACTTTGGGTCGTTAGGAAAGTGAAGCAAGGAATGTGGGGACGTCAGCAGCAGGAGGTGCTGCATTTAGAGGCATTCAGTGATCCCCCAGCTTGTGGATCCCAGGGCTTGTGTGGGGGATGCTCTCCAGGTGGCTGCACACATCTTGAAGGAGCAAACAGCAGAAACCACAGGTGGGAGCACAGCAGGGATGCCAGGGAGGAGAGCTGCCGTCATCCTGGGCAGGCCTGGGGAGTTTCAACCCAGAAAAGTGCAGTCACAGTGGGCACTCAGCAGAGGCACAGTGTGCCATGATGACAGCTAAAAGAGAATGGGATGTCTACATATCTCCTGTTCACAGTGCTGCTGGAATCATTCCTGGCATTCTTTGTAATCATCATTCTTCTGATGCCTGGGAAGATCATGGAGCATCGGATCCTTCTGGAAGCTATTGCTCTTCTAGGTTCTATGATCTTTAAGACCCCTTCCAACCCAACCATTCTATGGCTGTATGACCGTTCAGGTCCCTTCCAACCCAACATTCTATGGCTCTATGATCTTTAAGTCACTTCCAACTCATCCTTTCTGTTGTTCTATGACCTTTAGGTCCCTTCCATCCTAAAGTCCCTTCCTGATGTCACCTCCATTCTGCACAAACGCAAGAACAATTCCTCCAAAAGACAATTGCATTTTCTTCCACCCACAGGGACTGCAGGATGTTTGCTGCTCTCAGGTTATTTTCACCCTCTCTGGCGTACGTGCTGTAATTTCCTTTAGCTCTGCGCTGGTTTTGCCCACAGCCCATTGTTTGCCAGAGCCCCCAGGTGTGCTGAAACCCCACAGAGGCACTGCAGAGCAGCTGGAGGGCCTGGGAATTACAGAACTGCTCCAGGATGTCTCATTCCAGCAAAAGGGGGGAGGTTTCCATCACATAGAAAGCATCCATGCACGACCCCTTCCTCTAGCCTGCTTGGTGCAGGATCTGCTTGAAGCTCTTTAGCAAACTGCCTGTTAACTGCAGGATTCAGCCATACGAAGTTTTGCTCCCAAACTTCAAAACAAAGAGGGAAAGATCGCAGATAAGAACACAAATGTTTTTTCTTCCCCCAGCTCTCAGCGAATAACTGTTTTACAAATCTTTTCGGGTAAACAGAGACAATCAAATCTTTGTTTTCAGTTCATGCCGGAGATGCTGTGCAGGCACTGATAGCCGGGATTGCTTCACGCCGTGCCAATAAATCTGCCATTTGCAGAGCAGGGTTTGCCAAGAAAATCCCCGTCGGCTTGGTCTGGTTTCAGCAGAGGATATATGAAAGAGGCTGCATAAATTCTGCAGCATTAGCCCCACTCCTTCTCCTGCAGCTTTTGCAAACCCAAGCAAGCTCCCTCCTGGCGATACTTACACCAGATTCGAGCAGCGGTTGCCCTCTGTCTGTGCTGCCCTGGTTTCAGATGTTTTTTTCAGTAATCCATCACTTTTCAGGCACCAGAGGGGAAGACAACACATCGCAGCTCCATCACAGCCCTTTTAGGTCCTATTGCCATTGGAAACACACCGGTGGTGGCTGAGTTGCTCAGCTCAGCACATTAATGCTGCTTTGTCATTCCCTGGCTACGTATAAATCTTGGGAAGGGCATCATGCAGCTATTGCACTGCTCCCTTGTGCCATCCCTGAGCTTTCTGTGCTGGAGTGTGCACCTTGCTGGTACAGAAGCATCACACCAGTGCTGCAGGGAAGGTCTAGGAAAAGCTCCTTTCCCTCATGATAAAGCTTCTCTAGTAAAACCAGAGCTCTGCAAACATCAGAGGCGAGTCAAAACCTATGAGCTGTGCCATGCAATCCAGGCTGCTGGGTTGTTTTTATTCATGCATTGGGAATGAAGGGATTCTAGAGCATTTTTCTCATTGACACAGGATTTTTTTTTTTGTCTCTGCTTAGGACTGTTCACATATCTTACAGGAACATACAACAGCTCACAAGTGATTTGCTTTATGAGGGAAGCTGGGAAAATTCTGGCTGTCCCCCTAGTAGCAGGATTTATCTCAGCGTGGAAAACAGTGGTCTAGAGATAACTCTGAATCATGTAAATACAAAGCTAAGCGTATGCTGTTGGAGGTGACTCACAAAGGTTGACATATATATAGATATATATATAACCACAGGCAGATTGTCCACTGGAAACAAATGTGCGTCTACGCCATGTAGAGGAGCAGAAGTAAGTCACCCTCATCTCAGTGGTTCTGCAATTTTGCTCTTAAACAGAACAGAGCTGGTGATGTCATGTTCACATCATGGTGCCTTCACATCAGGAGCCCAGGTTTGCTGCATTTGTATCCTGCTCGTACCAGTGGTTCTCTGAAGAATCAGTGAAGGATCAGTGCCTGTGGACTTTGTGGTCACTCTAAAATGTCTGATGTGTTTGGGAGAAACGGTATGAGTAGATGCTGTCCATCCACCCATTCATTCATCCATCCACCCATCCACCAGTCCATCCACCTATCTGCCCATCCATCCATCTGCAAGACCTGCTTGGCCTCGGAGAAATGAAAGTCCCCACGCAGTGTGGGCAAATACAAAGGGATGGAGGTCACCTGACAAATAAAAAAAAAAAAAAGAACAAAACCCTTCACTAATTAAGCTGGCTCCTGAAATGCCTGGAATGGGTGGGGATGCCCCTCCCTCCTCCCTTTGCAGGCTGTGTTTCTCCTTCTTGCTCTCCACTGGGCTGGTAAAATCTTTTAGGGCTGCAAGGGTAATATATCAATTTGTCATTAATTAGAGCCTTCAGTTTTTGGCATCATTGGAGGGATTTGCAGCTGCGAATGGCAGGGTCTGGGGACCAGCAGGAGCCGGGCAGCATCGCCCTTTAGAGCTGCATGCTGAAGGATCTCTCTGACAACCAGAAAACTGAGCCAAAAAAGCCCTTGAGCCTCTATCTCTGATTCTCATTAAAAAAAAAAAAAAAGCAAAGCTGAAAAGCCTCAGCATGTGCAGGAGGGAGAAACGGGGTGCAACTCTGTGCCTGCAGCATTGCCAGGGCACAAAGCAGCACATGTGCACCGAGGCCGTGTGAGGTGCAGCGTGCCATTATGTGCAATTTCCTTTCTAGGTTTCCTTTCTTAATAATTATTCCTATTATGTAGGTGGACAGTCTCTTAACACAGATAAAGACCTTTGCAGCTGCTCCATAGCCGGCCTTGTGCTTAATGTGTGCTGTGTAATTAGTGCGAGAGGGAGGCCTGTGGTCGGCCCCTTTTCTCCTGGATCCTTTTTAGTCTACGCCACGCTCAGCTGGGGATGGCTGATAAGCCTTGCTGTGCTGCTGAGCTTCCATTGCACCTTTTGGTTTCTGGTGCCCTCCTTACACACATTTACACCCCAAGAACCCCATCTTGTTAAAAGTTGTTTGCTACTGGTGAGTGGGAATATAAGGGCTGTCATTGGTCTAAGCAGAATTTTTTTAATATTCTATATTTTTCCTCTGATAAACCATCTGAAATATATCCTAGGATGAACAAGGAAGGGCCTGTGCAACAAACCCAGCCTGAGCTGTGAGAATTGGAGCCCAAGTGCTTTCACAGTAAGTGTGGTGACCTCTGAGCTGTTCTCATGTTATAATGTCTCAGTATGAGTTTCTTGAATGGTACAAATAGTTCTTTGATGTGAGTATAGAATGGCTTAGGTTGAAAGGGACATTAAAGATCATGGAGCTCCAACCCCCAAATGTCTGTTTATCCATCCATACACCTGTCCATCTGTCTGTTCATCTACCTGTCCATCCACACATCCACCCACCTGGCCATCAGTCCACCATTCCATCCATCCATCCATCCATCCATCCATCCATCCATCCATCCATCCATCCATCCATCCATCCATCCATCTGCTTTGGGTGAACCATGTGCATGCAGATTTTGTGCTGCTCACCTCTCAGCAGAGATAAACTCTTCGAGAGGGAATCCACATCTGTTTGGTTATCAGTGATGGGCAATAGGGGACAGAGAGCTGTGTGCCATGGCTCACCAGGCACTCCCAGCCGTGTTGGCTCTACTGCACTCTGCAGCACTCGTGTGATTCCATGGACACCCCTCCCACAGCACAAGGGTTGCCATTCAGAGAGCTTCGAGGAAACCATCCAAGAAATGCTCTTTTCAAACCTCTTCTGAGAGTACATCCAGGCAGCTCCTTGAACTCACACCCAGCTTAATTCTGTGTCTGCTCAGGAAGATTTATCTATTCGTGGAAAGCTGATAAAGGGAGACACCGTGGGTGGGATGCTGCAGTGTGGAGCTTGTGTGCAACCTGCTCCAGTTTTTTGTCCTCAGAATCCCTTTTCTCACGCGTTCTCAGGAGTTTAGAAGGTAGATCCCCAGAGATAGGCACTCTGCATCCAGGACTCACATCCCAAGCAGAGGCTGTGCTGGCAAACTGAGATGATGTCCCTCTTAGGGAAGATTGTGTTTAATGGATGAAGATGTGCAATGCAAAAACAAACTCTGAACACTTTGGAGCCTCCTCTGAGCAAACCAGGTCGGGCTGCAGCCCCCAGAGCTTACACACAGCTCTGTGGGCAATCCTTATCCCTCACAACCTGGGAAAAATAGGATGGCTCTGTGCTGCTTTCCCCAGGCCCACATCACAACGGGGGAACCTGTACGCTCCTGCTTGTCCAGGCAACAAGTGGTGTTCTGGGGGGAAATCTTTCCAATCCAAAGCCGATAGCATCCCTCTTCCCTGCCTGCCCCTGCACTTGCTGAGCTCCCTGCTTGGCATCGCAGCCGGATGGATGCAGCTGCACCAGCACCCGCTGACCATTGTCATGGAAATGCAGAGCCTCTGCCCCTAGGAAAGAGGATTAGAAAAAACAACAACAAACCCTGATTTCAATTTGTAAAGCTGTTCTTTTCTGGAGGGGGGGGGGGTGTCACTTTTTATTTTAATTAATTTTTTCTTTGTTTGTTTTTTTGTTTTGTTTTTTTGGCCCCAAAGCAGAAACTTCTGTGGCCAAAGTACCTCCATAACACTGAGCCCTGTGTCATTTCCCTCCCCGTGCAGTGAACTGTCTGCTGGTTATGCACCACTCTCCATTCCAGCCATCGTATGCAAAATGAAACAGAGTGGACCATAAAACCCATCACACAACATCTCCCATCTGCGCCGGAGCAGTGAGGGATGGCTTTATCTCTGCTGCCCACCCCCTGCCCCAGCCCCAGCCCTTCTGTCTCACTCTACCAAACTCATGGCCATGAATAATTCCTGCTCCCTGGAGAGCTGGGAGAATAAAAATGTGAATGAAGTGAAGCTGTGATGGATAGCGCTTAGTACAGATGGAGATAAAACATGAAACTGCTCTAAACTCGAGGAGGTGTGGGTGCTGTGAAGCTTCTCCCTGCTCCAGGCCAGCTTTCTCACTGCACAACCCCTGTTTTCCTCCTTCCTCCATTGGAAAAGCTGTTCCTCAGATGCACAGCATCACAGGGAGGTGCTCTGTATTGGGGCAGCCCTGACTGCCATAGCTCGTGGGATTACTGCAGCTCATGGACAGAAGATGGTCAGTGGGCATGGTGGGATGGGTTAGGGTTGGGCTTGGGGGGTCCTAGAGGTCTTTTCCAACCTCGGTAATTCTGTGATCCTGCAAGATGTTTGAGCTATCAAACCAGAGTGGTGATTGCCAACAGGAATAGGCCTGCAAATGTGCAACACACAAAGCTTGAGTGGCACAGAGAGGTGGGAGACGGCAGCGAGGTAGGGCACAGCACTGCACAGAGATGCTCATGGTCCCTGGGTGGGGTACACAGTGCTCCCCCAGGGGACGGCCTGCAACACCACGGCTGCCAAAAGAAACCACCCAACCCAACCCATTACCATGGTCATTGTAGCATGAAACACAAACCCTTCCTCCCTGCACACACAAAGCGGCGCGCAGCACACCAGTGCAATTAATAAAATGAAAGCCCCCTTTCTTGCAGATGGATATGTGGGGAATAAAGGAGCTCCCCCGCGCCGG
Source organism: Callipepla californica brunnescens (assembly GCA_023055505.1). NCBI lineage: Eukaryota > Metazoa > Chordata > Aves > Galliformes > Odontophoridae > Callipepla > Callipepla californica. Next base: position 19,122,926 of record JALIRH010000010.1, read on the forward strand.
GCTGTCATGCATCGCATGGTACATCTGTTATGGAAATCAGAGGTGGGGGGGGGGGGGGGGCTTTGTTCGGGCTAAAGCCCTCCCTATAGGGATTTGGCTGAAGTAGATTTTCTTGTTATTAAACATGGTTTCGAGCTAGTTGAGAGCAGATGCTCCTACAGCATTTGGAACTAATAACCAGCCTTCAAGTGTGCAGCATCCCTGAAAAGTAAGGGAGCGCCTGAAAGAGCCATTCCAGCTCAGAGATAATGCACTGCCCTGGGTCCCTGCTTTGCACATGAATGCTGCTGACACCAGATGAGCCTCCTGGCCCCCCCGGCCCCAGCCCGGCACACACACACACACACACACACACACACACACACACTCACACTGCTCCCTGCCTCCCCCAGCACAAAGCCCTCCTGTGCTAAGCAAGTGCCAAAGCCTCAGTTTGCACCAAACCCTGTCCCTGCAGCCCCCAACCTGCACCAAATCCCGTCCCCTTCAGCAGGAACAGAGCAGATCACGTTTTTGTTCCCCCCATGTGCCAAAGCCTCTGGAATTAGGGATGTAAGCACCTGAAGAAGGGACAAAGATTGTCTCAGCTGCATGTGAGCAGAGGACATGGATGTGCTGTGTCACCTCCAAATGGAGAAGCGCATCCCCAAGTGCCTGCACATCCCTGGATGCTTGCAGGAGAATGAGCTCCAGTGGTGAAAAAGGGCATTTCTAGAGAAGAGAGAGCCTTGGTGGCTGTCAGCCCAAGCATTCCATGGAGGATGTTTTCCAAATGTCAGGCATAATATGGAATAGACGTCTTTAGGGAATGCCTAGAATCTAATTCAGAGCAATTATAGCCAGGACACAGTTAATAGCTTGAAAGCAGCAGAGTGCCCTGCAGCTTTGAGTCCTCTCCTACCTCTGGGAGAGGTTAAGTGGAATTCAGCAGCAACCCAGCACGAGGCAACACACACAGAGCATCACAGTCCCAGCCCAGGAAGGATTCCAACTCACCCCCAAGAACTCTAGGGGCAAGATGAGGGTTTCTGCAGCAAACTCACCAACTCCAGCAGCGGTTTGCAAGAAAAGAAATAGTCTCAGCAGCAGCAGGGCTTTTCAGAACTTGTGTGGTGGGATGCAAAGAGCAGGAGCTGCCAGGATGAGCGCTTTGCAGCGTGTGAAGCGGTGGGCTAAAAGCTCACTTCCCATTTGACAGCTGTGGGAGTGCTTCCCTTTCTGCAGATCCCTTCGAAAACTGGATGACATCTTTCCTTCTCACATTGCTTCTCATCCCTAATCCTCCAAACTCCTTTAGGGAGGATAAGAACGAGACGGTTGGCAGAACATCTCTCCTAGAGCTGTGCAGCCTTCAGCTGGCTCTTGGACAACCTGCAGGGCTGGAGCCGGCCCTGAACTGCCCCTCACCGGGCTCAGCAGTCCCAGGGCTGAGGGATGGGAGGGGCTCCTGGAAGGTGCAGAGGTTGTTTCAGCTGCTAACACACTGCAAATGCATTTTGGCACTCGGAGGTTGCACTCTGGGGATGCAGCACAGCTCTCCGTCACCACCAGCACGTCGGTGGCTTCTGCAGAAACACTCACAGGTCAGAGGGATTTGAGTGAGAAAGTCTATGGGAAAAAGACCTCTTTCTGGTTTTATACAAAAGGAGTTTGGTAGCAAGAAGCCCAATGAGCTGAGAATTAGTAATTATCTGCTTTTCAGCCAACAATCTCTCCCTTCGGAGAGCCAGCGCTGGCATGTGAGGATTAGACAACAAAATATACTGACAGCACCAAACTGTTAATTAGCCAAGCTTTACCCCTTCCTCACTGCACATCAGCTCCAGGAAACACACTGAGGGGCGAGGAAGGGGCTTGGCCTCTTCCTCATGCTCTCTCCCATGCCTGCTGGGGGGCCCAAACTGCAGAGCTAGGCACACACCAAGCCCATCACCAAAGTGACTGCACCTGCAGGTACCAGGCACTGCTGGTACGTAGGGACAGTTGATAATTGGATTTGGTCATCTCAGGGCTCTGCAGGGTTGTCCTGGTAAAGCGACTGACTTACTGTAAGTGATTGCACAACCCAGTTGTGCAATAAAAGGAAGGCTCGAGTCAAATGGTTTTTTGGAAACAGATCGAGCCGTGGCAATCTGTCAAATTTAGTTTCCAGGGATCAAACGGCGCTTAAGGGAAACGTCTGACCGAACCGCAGCCTGCACAAAACAACACTCCTCCTCCACACCACCGTAGTGCTCACGGGGAGACAGCCCTGCAGACATCGGCCCCTGAGAGCAAACCAAAGCATTGCAGCTGAGCACATCACCCCTGGAAGGATGTCAGCCCAGGCTGGGCATTACCCACATCCCTTATGCTTAGGTAAGCAAACCTCCCATCTTTCTGTCTGAGGCTTCATGTGCCACCAGCCAAAGCATAACAAACATCTCCTTTGAAGGGCGTTACAGCAATTATCACCTAAAGGAAACAGTGAAGCTAGCAGCAACAGCAGAACAAAGTTGGACTCCTTGGTGAGAACCCCTGCTCTGCATCTAGGGGAAAAAAAAAAGGCTTATTTCTGACCACGTGATGATGAAAAGCTTTCTGTTCCAAGGACACACGGTTTTTGCCCAAGAACTGGCTGGAGAGCTCTGGGATTCGTGAGCGCTCGCTTCCCAGATGTGCTGGAGCACGGCGAGGTTGGAGGCTGCGGAGAGAGCTGCCAACAACCACTGCTTGCTTTTGTAAACACTGAAAGGAAATCGCTGATAAATCACGACACTGCCGCTGTCCATCCGTGTAGAGCCAGATAAAGGGCTCAGCAACGAGTTAGAAAGCGTAATTATCAACCAGTGGTCAATTCCGACCACTTTTCTTGGGTTTGTACCTCTGTAAAAGTGCCCCGAAGCTGGAAAGATCGCCAAGGCATGTGGTTGGTTGAATACTAACTGGAAAACATCCTTCGCAGCAAGAGATTCACATCCGTTGACAAAGGAGTGGATTCAGTCAGTTGTACAAAGGGGGGGACTTAACAGCACACTGAAATTGCCTACAAAGCATCCCAGATTTCAGAACTGTGCATCAATCTGACGTGTAATCATAGGTGAGAGGGTGGGCGAGACAAACAGCCAGTGAGGAAGACGTGCTTTGGGGGCAAGGGCAGCATCCCAGCATCACTGGTGAGAAAAGGGGAGAGAAAAGAGCAACTGGGGCAGCCCAGGACAACTATGAGCATTAGGAAGATGTGCACCTTTAGAGACAGAGGGAATGCATGCACTTCAGTAGGCCCAGAAGTGAGAAATGTTAAGAGCTCCCTCGCCTTGGTTTTACAGGTTCCAGGGAGCAAACTCACAGAGATGGCACTGGCATCTTCTGTGTCCAAAACGAAGCCTGAAACACCCAACAGCTGCAGCACTGCGATTCTGCTTCCAGCAACTGTGGCAACTGTGATGTCCTGACGTGAAGGTAACCAGGCAGCAAAGCCTGCTTCTGCTCAACTCACAGGGAGAAGGAAAGAACAGCTCCTGGAGCAGCCTGGATGTGTGAGGCCTGGTGAAGCTAAGCAGGCAATGCTTTGGAGGCCAAAGCAAGCCACACTTGTTCACTTGCTCTGGTTTCCTCTGTCTGCCTCTGACCTTTTGAGAAATACAACTCCAAAAATCCCAAAAGGCTGTTCCAAGTGTGAGATGGATTTCCATATCACACCCCATTTCCAAGCTGTGGCTAGCCTGCAGCCCAGCAGTTACATCCACAGGACACACCGATACGAATGAACTAACACACAAAGGCCATTTCTACTACAAGTCAATTACTTCCTTTTTAATTCAAAGAAAAGAATGGTATTTTAATAAATACTGCAGAAACATTAACCGAACATACAAAGTGACTTCAACAATTAAAAAAAAAAAACAAACGTAATGAGCGTCCTGTTTTATAACAGTTATAACTTATTTTTTTTTTCTCCACAATATTTAAATACAGAAAGCACTTACCAGCTATTTTGTAATACTGCCCTAAGCGCACTGCTGCATCGGTCAGAAGCTTATTATGGTGGTAACAAACAAAAAGATGTCTTTTTGTAAATCATAGGAATGGATTTCTTTCTTTACCAGATGAAAAAACAAAAACAAACAGTGCTGGGAACACACCGAGTTGAGTTTGAATGGTGGTAATCCATTACCTTTGCAGAAGTCAACGTGAACACAGCTTCAACACTTCAAAAATGAAGCACTACCCTTGGAAACAAACTGCTTGTTCTCAACAAGCTACAGCCACACCGGTTGGAGCTTACAGCATCCCCCTCCGGAGGAGCCACGAAGTCGGTCAGTAAACAGCCACCAACAGTTTTAAAGGCTGATGGACTTTATGTAACAACAGCGATCAGTAAGGAAAAAAAAGAGAACTCAACCAGTTCACCCACATAACAGTTAAGGACTGCAGGCTGGATAAGTATATATTAGCCTTAAAGACTAAAGGCTGTATCCAGTTTCCACTGGGGTCCCCTTAAGGCGTCACAGCTCTTCAGGCTCCATTTCCTCACAGTGCTTGCCATGAGCAAATGAAGACTGTGGCCAGAGACGGCTGCCCCAAATAGCAGCACGCCCGGGTCTGACGACAGGGGTAACCCGGCCCTGCTGGCTCACTTGCAGATTTTGGGGGGTTTTCCCAACATTGTCGCAGAGAACCATATCACAGAATAGCACTTTGTAACGTTTACAGAGGGCTAGATGTGGGAACCACCAGGCTGGCTCCCCAGCCCCGAGCAGGAGCAGAGGAGGTTCAGGGCTTCCCCAGATGGGCAGTAAGGCTTAACAAATTGTGGTTTTTTTGTTTCTAAACTAAGGATCCTTTGTCGTTGTAGCTCTTAGCACCTTTCATTTGATTTCAGAGCTGAACCTACAGTGAAATACCCATACAGTACACCAGAACTTGAGATCGTTTCCACTCTAAATTACAATCACAAAGAGGAACTGAAAGTCAGACTCTCTCATAAGAGGCAGTTCGCCCCCACATCCCAACCAGAACCGGTTAATTCCCGCTGTGAGGGCACCTATCACACTGGGAAACCTCACACGGCCGTCTTCATGACCAACACACCACGATTCACTGCCATCGCAGAAAGGCAAAGCTTCAGACTTCTCACGGACAGTGTTCTCCTCTTGGTGACGTACAGGCCTCGATACACTCTGCAATGTAACGATGAGCTACTAAAAAATTAGATCATATCCTTTGGAAAATCAACTACAGGGTCATAGGGATAGTTCCTTAACGAGGGCGTATTAATAACGTCTTCTTTAAAAAAAAACCCAAAAACATTAAAGTATTATTTTAATGAAATCAAAGCAGTAGCATCCGGGAATAGAGCATCGATAAAAGAAACAAGCACTGTCAATGACGTCTCTCTTCTTTGCAGTGTTTTTTTTTTTTCCATATCCACCCTCTTTTGTTTTTTTCCAGGACATTCAAATGTTCTCGTTTTTGGTGTTTTCTTCCACGTACCATCTCCCGATGCCACCTCATTCAGAGCCATTTCTTCTGCCTGCTCGGTCTACATGCTCAGTTCCTAAGTACAGTCTCACACAACAGGTGAAGAGTCTCCTTTAAAGCACTGGCATAAGCACTCATTAAATACCACGTGGCTGTGCCCTTCATTGAGCCTCCACCTCTCCCAAATGCTCTCTTCCTCCTGCTCAAGCAAATCGAGGTCCTTCACATCACCGTGCAACTCTTTGCTTTGTCCTTTCGCAAGTCTGTAGCCACTGTAGAAAGTTCTGGCCTGCCAGGCATGTGTGAAATTCGCTTTGTTGCCCTCTGTGATTTGTTTCGTTTCACGTTTTTATTTGTTTTATTCACACACGCTAAGGTGGCAACATGAAAAATGTCTCTGACACTGTTTTCTGACTGTAAGGCTGAGCATTCAATGTACGTAGCTGCTCCAATCTGTTTGGCCATATTTGCACCCTAAGGGAAGAAAGAACACTCAATCACTACCAAGTTTCCAGGAAGCCAAAGCAAACCATACAATTACTTTTCAGCACTGTTTTCCATGCACAATGTTTTGTGAAAAACCAAAAGCTAAAGCTCAAGTACGACAGCCAGCAGCTAATTTTGCAAAATAAACAGAGCTTCGCTTCCAAGACGCAGTCAGGCGCTCTCTCACAGATAAATACAATTTGAAAGAGAAATGATAACGGCAGAAATCCAGAAGAGCAGCAGTAGGACCCACTCAGCAACTTGGTCCCTGCACGTGTGGTTCACACACTGTATGGGAGCTGTTGAATCACGGCCTGAACCACTGATGGATCACCTGAGGTGAGCACTGAGTCAGCCACAGGAGCACAGGTGAAGGCAATGCACCTGTGTGACCACCAGATAATCTTTCTAATGATACCACCTGTAAAATATCTCAACTTCAGTACTATTTGGCATTATTCGTTCTGTTAACCATACACACACTCACTGAGAAAGGTGCAGAGCTGCCAGCTTCAAGGGTTAGAGCTCCTGTCTCCAGGCTCAGACTCCTACTGAGCCCCTCCCTGTCCTGGAGCAGAGCATACAGGGGAAGCCCTCCTCACAACTCTACTGAAGTGATGAAGTTTATGGAAAAGAGAAATAAAAAGCTGTGTGTTTCTGGGCTAGGGAAGAGTTAGATCAACTTGTATCTTGGGAACGGGTAAAATGAAAAGGCTCTCAGTGGCTATGCAAGCTACTTTTGCAATTGTAGGTGCACAGGAAGACAAAGCAGGGTGTCTGCTCTAGAGGCAGCACATACCAGCATCCTCAAGTATTCTGCTGTGCATTTTGTTGCAGGAAGACAAAACTGCATTGCGTGGAAAAAAACTGAATTGTTTTAACAGGATTTTACTTCTGATGAAAGTACTACAGGGAACTCTAAGCTTCCCAGCAAGTTACAACATCCAACCACATTCCTGATGTGCCACTCCACAAGTACCCACACACCTGAGACACGGGCAGCAGGACACACATCAGGCCAGTCCCTCCTCTGTGCTCCCAGCTGTACCAACCCTGGCACTAATCTCACTGGACCCACATCTTCATCATGCATTATTTGCCTTCAAGTGATGCAGCTGTTTCCTTATCAATTTTAAGTGGGATTGGTTGATAAAGGACTGTTAGTTGTAGGACCAAGCCCTACACACTGTTTAACACCTTAGCTCCTACTCACTTAAACCTATCTTACTTACTCAAAAGAAACTGTTTGCCAGGCGTAGCTGGCTGGATGTTGGTTGGTGTATCAGAGACAGGGTGTCACCACCAACCAAATTCAACCTTCAAACACTTCCTTATGAAGGTAAGAGGAGTGGGGGGAAAACCCCACTAAGCTGTGAAGCATGTTGATTTAGCAAGGCAAGGGAATCTAAAACCACTTGCATATCCACACCTGAGATGACTTGATCCTTCCCTAGAACTAGCTCTGGGGAGCACTGGGTGACTTCAGGCCACCTCTGTGCCCTGGCAACCAGGAGACATCTGAGCAGGCTCAGGTTATGCTTGTTTACCTTCTGTGTAAAGTGCAGGCACAGTTGTGCCCATTTGTTAAGTAGGGGCTTCACCATCACATGCAATTTCCTCTTTGGTTGTTAAGTAATACCTTATGGCTTAACCTTTCCTAAGGAGCTGTGACATCAGAAGAGATGTTAAGTCTTCAATGCCAGGTGACAAAACAAACTGTCAGTAGATTTTAAATCACTGCCTCTGAAAAACCCCAGGCTTGGATGGTTTTATGTACCACAAAAAAGAAATACGTATGTGAACGTGTGTATGTCCCAATACGTCAAGAAAAATAGCATGGAAAACTCCAGCTCTGAGGCTGAACGATACGAATATATACAAATGCACACAAGTGGTGTTTTTAAACCCCATCTTCTCCAATGAGGAGAAGGACAATCAAGATTTAAGGACACTTCTGAATATTTTCTTGCTAGGGTAATAAAAACTGGAATTTAGTTTCCCTGAAAACTGTCTGAAATGGAGGGATACTTATTGAATCAAGGAGAGAAAAAAAAAAAGAGCCAAAATCAGCAGAAGCTGTAACAACACAACACCCCATGTCATATTTTAATTAAGATACTCAGTTCATGGCATCTCCACACTTTCAAATTTAACATACTGTAGGAGGCTGCATTATTAGTAATTGCATATTACGAGCTGTTGGTTTGGAAAACCTCAGGCTTTGGATAAGACATCAAAAAGTGCTCCTAATAAAGGATACACATGCTAGCTAGAACTACCTATACAGGTAACATTTTCACTCTCACATCCTGCTGAGCACATCTGAAAACCACCACCGTGGTTCTGCTGCAACACAGGAGAGACATGCGAGCAATATGGGGACGTTTACCTCAGATCCTAGCTTCCCCCCACTCTGCCTTCTGCTCTCCTGTGGCCTCATTCCTTCCCTTTTTCACCTCAGTGTTTCTGCTCTGCAATGACTGGCTCCAGCCTTCTCACATCCCAGCAACAGAGAACTGCCACCAAGGATTAAGATGCTTTCTAGATTTGCTGCCACCTCCACACAGAGCTACAAGGTGTTTTTGTTTTTTGTTTTTTAGTTGAGTTTTCAAGCAGTGCAATTTTAATGGGGTCAGATTACATGAAATACTTTTCATAACACTCAAGTCATGTGTGTAATATTCAACTCAAACCTGAAGACAATGATTTTATCACCAGTAAATGAATGGCACGCATGCCACACCTCTCAGTTACCATTCTGGCTTCTGCAAGCACTGAGAAGCGGTAAGCTTATTTTCAGTTCACTTAAAAGACTCTTGGCACCCTATAAAGCCAAAATCCTCCCGTGTTTGAAGCATGCTCTTATCCCCCACACCCCTAAGCACAAAGAATGACGTGGCACATACCTGGTCATAGGACACGGGTGTCTGCCTGTGATTGGAGAGTTCTACTAGTGTGCTTACATCCGTGCGCAGATCGGACTTGCAACCAACCAAAAGCATTTTGGTATTGGGACAGAACTCCTGGATCTCACCTTTCCACTGCAAAATTGTAGACGGGTGTTATACTGGAGTAGTTGAATGTTTAAATCCAAAGAAGCAATGGATACAAGACCCAGTTTAATAAGTCACGACATTTTCCACGGGAATACTCTTACACAACAGCCACGTTTACCTTCAAGCTCATTTCTGACAGCGTTAGTTCCTGCCTTATCTGGTCAAGGATAAAATCTTACAATCTCTTACACTCATTAATTCCACTGAGTTAGTAATCGAGACTGTTTACCTATGCGAATACAGCCTTGCAGAGCAGTAAGCAACCAGCCACAGTGACTGACACAGGAGCCACAGAAAGCTGCTGTCAGCACCTTCAGCAGCCCCCCAGGGCTGAGCTACGGGCACTGTATGACCCCACTGGCTCATGGCTATCTCCTGACATCCAGAACTACACAGATCTGTCACAAGTTGACTAAGGAAGTCGTTCAAACAGAGCTTGTGAAGTGTTTCTTTTTTGGTTGTTTTTTTTTTTTGCACATCCCCACGCCCATGCACAGTTACTTTGCAGACACAAGAAAGCAAACAATTCTGCAGCCCAATCTGACTAGACTGTATAATCCCTGAAGATTAAGAATATAATTTGTCTTTTAGAAATCTCTTCCAGAATTGAGCAACAACACAGTAATCAACAGTGAGAGAAAATAAGTTCTCGATGCTTGTTGGCATAAAGAATAGTCTGAAGTGTTTTCTGCAGATTATTCACAGCATTGCACGCTGCTTTATTCCCAGTGAAACAAGAAACACCGGCCCCAGCTACAGAATAAAAGGAACTTCAGATCATTAAGCCTTAAAGACAACAGCACAAAGTTTGACTCATGCCCAGTGACCAAGGGGAGGGCCAGGACCACCTTGTGAACACAGAGCTCAGCTCTCAAGCTGCAGTGCTTTGGACACAAGGGAAGCCATGCATTGAATCTTGGATTGCTGAGCTGAAAGATTCTGAAACCTGGTGCAGAATTACATTTCTATACTACTGCTAGGTTTTATGGCATCTTCCAGAGGCATTTGTCACTGGCTCTTTCTAGCTTAAGGCTGAGGAATTATGTAAAGCCATGGCTTAAGTCCAAAGACTCTGCAGATGCATTTTAAACTCTCTCTCTCTCTGTGACATGGCAAGGTTTCTCAGCCCTACCTGTTAGATGAATGTGATGTTAGGTAATTTATTGCTGCACCCAACGCCACCCTAACCCATTCACTGGTGTCTAAGGGCTGAGGAATGAGAGTCTGCTTCACCCTTCAGCTCCCATTAGACGCTTTTTGCTTCCAGTTAACATTCACCCCTTTCAAACCAACGATTTCAAATTCCAGCAGTGCACAGCACGATCTGGTCTTCATTCCGTTAAAAGAACTACAAAAACAAACTGAAGCTCCTAACATAGGAAACATCACCACTCATCAGAGAGTCAGAGACGAGCTACTTATAAACAGCCATCTCTCAAACATTTCTTAACACTTGCCTTTTTTAGCACGCTGTCAAGAGTCTCTGGACGACTGATGTCAAAGCAGATCAAGACTGCATCGGAGTCTGGGTAAGACAGAGGACGGACATTGTCATAATAAGGAGAACCTGCAGGGAAACAAGAAAACATTATTAGCTTGTGTGCTTCTTATTCTGCAGTTACTCATACTTATTCAGAACATTTAGAAAGATTTCCAGTGAAGGACTTCACCTAGCTACCACCTTCTCCTCAGCACTGTATCCTCAATACACGGGGTTCAGCTCTTGCCTCCTGCTTCATACCTACAAAAGCCACAGCCATGGCACACAGCTACGAGGGACAGCACCCTACTGCTCCACCTTCCTCCCACGGCTTGCAATGCCCCTGATAACCAGGAAAAGGAAATCGAGCCAGCCCAAGTTAAGCTGCTGCAGATGAAGGCTGGAACTTGAAGAAAGGAAGCTTAAAACATTTCTTCAAAGTAGATTCTTCATAGTTTTTTTCAGTTAAAAACTCAAAATACATCATTTTTAAAATAATGAATGCAGATCATAAAGTTCCAAGTGCAGAAAACACGTTTACTTGTCACAGAAATTGGCAACGTTTAGAAAAACCCGTGCCTACAATTCAAGCACTTGCTCCAGAACTCCAACAGGGAAGAACCCAAACCCTGCAGGCAGACCCACGAGTGCACTCTGTCTTAATGTCACATTGATTTGTAAACCAATATACGCTCGCAGTAAACATTTATGTATGGCCAGTATAACACTCTGATCAATAGGAACAAAAGCTAATCATCCGGAGGAGCTTAAATAAGCTCAGCATTACATGTCATGCATGTTTTACTTCAGGTGCCATGAAGGGATTTGCTGGTTTTCTTGTCATGCTGTGCAGAGTTATGACGGCATCTGTAGAGTCAAACCTCTTTGTCATGTTGTGTCTGGGAGAAAACTTGCCTCCTCTGGGAAGTTCCATTCTCTCAGCCATCCCCGCTTGGCCCTAACTCTGCTGAAGTTTTACTTACAGAGCAGAACGCCTTTCTGACACAGAAGGGTACTTCAACATTTGGTCACACGGGATCATGGGTCAGACTTTAAAACGCACGCTTGTGACGTCATGCACACTTTCTGCTCACATCCTTACACACATTTTTCTTTTTCCACGTCCCTAAAATACAGCACAGGCCACAAGCACACAGCTTTAAGAGCTTGCAGCCTTTGGGGGCTATCGCCTCATTGTATCAGCAGCTCTCAAACTATCTAGAACTAATTGTCAGCAAGGTCTCGGAGGCTGAACAGAAACTATTAACCGGATTAGAGGAATTCTTCAACTTCCTAACTGACAGACAGCTCCCGCTGTTGCACTGAGCGGGGAATGGTGTGAACGTATCACAGATGACTTCAGTCGGACAGCTTTTCTAGAAGGAAGGAGTTAAGAATCCCAGGAATGTTGCTTTTGAAATGAATGGTAACACATGGGGAATGAAGCATTACCAAACTAGGTAGCAGAAGGTAATTTGTTGAACAAGACTTATTTTATTCAAACGCTCATCTTCATAAACGATGTCAATCTAACAAAGAGGCAGCTGTCAAAAACTGCTCTTCAAAAGGCAGCAAGCAGTCTTCAGCAGCAACTGGTACGGCAGAAAGAGATCTAAGCAAGCCGAACCGACCAGAGAAGTGTTCATCCTGAGCTAAGCTCTGCTCACAGCATCTATCAGTAAGCATCTTCCACAGCAAACTGTCCCGTGGCTATCTCCAGCACTGGCATTTCCGTGCCTCCATCTGAGAGCCCCAGGGCATGGTTCCCAGCCCCAGGCAAGCTGCAGAGCAGTTATCAGCCAGCAGGACAGCCCTGCAGCACAAACCCAGTCCAAGCACCAGCTCCCCTACAGCCCCATGCCTGCGGGCTGGGCACAGCACCTGCCTGCCCGGCACTCCTCCCCCAGAGCAGGCAAGTAGGGGCAGGAGCTGCTCCCCATCTTCAGGATCCTGAGAGCCTGGCCAAATGGTTGCTGGCTAGAAAGGAGTCTCAAAAAAGCCTCGCCCAGAAACTAATTCCTTACACACATACCTAACTTCTCACTCACCAGTCTTCAAGGACACAACGCACCATATATGTCCATCAGCATGTATTTATGTATACATACAGCCACCACCTTCAGACCAGAGATTCCTTTTACTGTGTCAGCTGGAGCTGCGTTTGTTTTGAGGGTTTTTTTCTTTTCAGGTTTTCCTTCTGAGCCTCTCACGTTCGAGATGCTGAACTGAGTGTGTGCGTGTGCTTTTGTAGGCCTCGCTCAGAGGCGAGCTGGGAGCATCTGACACGTTCTTGTCCTCGGGTTGGTGCGCTGCAGAACGAACTGGAAACGTTTAAAGCGCTCAGACTGCAGCACCAACAAAAGAAGTTTCCCAGCCCCACTGGAGAGCAATAGCTGAACGTTCATTATTGCGCAAAGAAAGAGCGGCTCCGGCCCTCACTGTGCGAGGCTATTCAATCCGGCATTTCATCACCTCACCCAGAAACCCTCCGAACAGAGGAATCTCAGGAATGAGACTCAAGTCTGAACAGACAACTTGAACGCAGCCCAGTGAGCCTGCTCAGTTCTTTTCAAGTTAAGTCTGCAGATCTGAAACCATGCCAACCCTAGAAAACAGAAGGAGAACGCAAGGCTGCAGCCACGCTAGTTGCGAAAAAAACAAGCGTACTTGTGTTTGTGATTCACTCCTTACAAAATAAATCTTTTTTGTCAAGGACAGCATGAATGATTTATCAGCCCTATCAGGGAATCGCTGATAGCGCTGTAGTTCATCTTGCTTTGTGGTGGAAGTGTATTCCAGCTGCAATCCCCGATTTTATCTCTTTGGCAGCTTAAATAATCCAAGCCGAAGTAATGAACACAGTAAGAACGCTCTACTTTTCAGATCTCACACTGCATGCAAGGCACAGCATTGTTCAGCTTTTAACGTGAATCAATCCCCCCCCCACCAAGCAGTACGGTTGGCTTCAGGCTACAGAAGTTACCAAAGTTTAGGTTTAAACATCGCTGTCTTAACGCACGACGAACTCACACGGTTCAAACTGAATGCACGCTTTGGTTCTCTGATGCCTTAGTGCCACTCTGAGATGCTGGATGAGAGCTGGAGCCTGGCTCAGCCCACATCCCTCCTGCAGAGCTGGACCTGGGCAGCTCCCAGCTTCAGCCTGCCCCGGGCTGGAGGGAAACCTTGGGAACAGGCAGCGTTCAGCTATTTGCACACCAGCAGCGCCCAGGAACAGGCAATATTCCACTATTTGCACAGCCCCGAGCAGCCATCGGGCGCTCGTCTTTGTTGCCTTCTGGACTCCAGTCAACTGAAAGAACAACAGATGAACAGCTCCCACTCCCAGCTCCTCGGGCTTACTAATTATCTGCTACACAGAGAAAGCACCAAATACCGCAGCGGCAGCTCCAAGTGGCTGATTCACTGCTGATGGCTCTCCTCCTTCTCAATTCACCTTCGCCAATTCTGGAGAAAATAGATCCTTCTCCAAACACAAATATCACACTATTCATAGCTGCGTGCTGACATTTCTGTACCTCTCACAGAAAACAGCACTGCCGGACAAGTTACCAATTGTAGCACCCTCCAAAGCAGAGAAAACTACCAAGGCCAGTCACCCTTATGCTATCAGGAAAGAAGCAAACCACGTGGCTCAAAACAGCCAACGTGCACGTCAACTGGGAGGCAAGGATGCTATTTTGGCATCTCCTTTATGCTGCTTGCTGCTGGCGAGTCGGGGAAGCAGCACCTCCAATTCCCACATCTTCGTGTGATTCCTTCTGACAGATGCCTCAACAAAAACACCTTGAAAATTAACCTTAAATAGGAACCAAATACACTGTGCTCAAACTGCAGGGAAGCTAACTCCATTTAAAGCTCTGCATATCAACAACCCGTATGCCTTTTTAATGGAAGAAAGCAAGAAAACAGCGAGCCACGCACGTGCTGGACAAAGAACATCTGGCACATAACATGCCCATGGGCCTGAAGAAACTTCTCTCCAACACTGCACACAGCAAAAGGAGCAGAGAGCTGCCAAGCAGCTCAGGACTGCCATACTGCATTACCACCGAGTGGAATAATTTATGACGGAGTTCTATTGCAACCAGACATTCCTGCTTTGAAAAAAAAAAAAAAAAGGGGGTTGGTAGTCCAAAAACCAATTGAAATTCAAGTTGGCAAGTATTTCCCTTAATGCTGCGGCTAATTTAAATCCTTATGACTTGCAGAACTAGACTGTACCAGAAAATATTTGAATAATGAATCGTCCCGTTCTGCTCTTGAGTGTTTTGTCCCAAATCTCTACGAGGATACTCAAGATACAACAAAAACTTCCTAATAAATGTACAGCTACCTTGGAAAGTTCAACTGTGCCACGCTCCACATTTGGCACTTAAGATTCCTCCTGTAATAAGCACATTACAGAAGGGATTTCTTTAATGGGTAAACCCAAGTCTGTTGTTACTCTAACACAAGGCTGCTGAACACTGAAAAAGTCATCCCAAAATATTCACAGCACCCTGTGATCAAGCCCAACTAAAACTGCATCTTGTTTTTAACCCTTTGCTGACACAAAATAGAGGAATAAAAGCCATGACATGGGCCACGACCTGTCCCCCAGCCCCATGCTGCAATGGGCACTGCCTGCCATTAGCATACAGCAGCTACAAGTCATGTTTTGAAGTTAACTACATCTGGGGCTCCTTTAAAGTCATTAAGACGTTTATTGTAATTCAGCACAGGGCTAGGACAAAGACTTGTAAAGAATTAAACTGCCAAGAACTTAAGATAATGTTGCAACGGGTATCTTATCTCCTCACATCTCTTATCTGGTGATGTGATTTCGTGTTGGGATGATGGGCTCTGTCTTCCCACAGTCAGAAGGAAGAGCTGTTTACAAAGACTTCAGCCACAGAATCCCACAACCAGAGCATCTATGAGCCTGAGCATCATACCCTCAACCATTTCCTCTTTGGTTTCAGATGGCAGAGAAGTCAGCCGCTTGTTCTGAAGCTCCCGACTGCCTGTTTGTTCCAGGATGGGCCTGAAAGCATGACGTGCACGCACTGGGTTGGCAGGTGCTTCTTCCAGCACTGCCATCTTTTGAAGTGCTACAGGATGCTTCATCACACGGGTGTCACCGGCCTTTGACATACAGATTCCAGCCCTTTGCAGGTCCAACAACCTACAGGTTGTATTTTAATAACTAAAGATAGAAATTTCCAGAAAAAAACTTTGCCAACTATTAAGAATTAATAAGGCCTCACTCCACAGTTTGTTACCGTCGGCTTAGTCATCAGGATGAAAGCTCAAGCCAGACACACTCAAGAAGCATGAAAGTCTTTCTTGGCAGAAGATAAATCTGTTTGGAACTATGCTGATAGTGAACGTGGGCACGGAGAGTGCCTTTTCCCAGTAATCATGTTGCAAGCCTTCAAAATCATTTCCTGAACAGCAAGGGGAAAGGCAACTCACAGTCACATTCCTTTTCTGCAAAGGGATTAAAATCTCCTTTTCCGGTAAGAGGAGTGATTTCTCATTTAGATGGAACCAAAGTGTCCAGTTTCAGCATAACCAAATCCTGCCTGGAGGGGAGAGGGCTTTTGCATGCTCCCAAGTTTTTCCAGGTTTTTCTTTTCACTCCGTTCCGCAGAGGGAATGTTGCTCGGTGTCTGTTAATGGCTTGTCGTGTCACTCGGCCCTGAGAGCTTCTGTGCTCATCTCCTGATGCTAACAGTAAGTAAGGACAGGTCCTCTGCACCTTCTGAGGGCCAAGGATGCCCCCCTACCCCCAGCCTTCAGCAAGGGCTGGAAAATTTGCCACGTTTTGTAAAAAAAAGACACTAAGGAACTCAAATATCAGCAGACTTAATTCACCACGAGCATCCATACGCATCCCTTTGCTGAGGCTAGGGCTCAGGGCAGTGCAGGGTCAAACCAACGCAAACACCACCATCCTACCTGCCTTCCTCCGAGCACTGACAGACCACAGAGCTTCATCCACAGCCTTCCCTTCTCCCTCTCCAAAGCCCCTTCACACCATCACAGCCGCACACAGAGGCGGTGGAGCCTCCTCAGGAGACATCCAGGACCCGCCTGGCTGAGCAAGCCGGTCTTCAGCAGGGGGGTTGGACTTCCAACCCCTACAACTCCGCCACCACAGACCAGCTAGGCTCCCTCGGCACGTTAAACAGCCCCAATCCCGGGCTCAGCACCCCGAGGGACGGGGCCGCAGCTCAGCCCCGCTGCCCCCGGGCTGAGGGGCGGGCTCGGCCCGGCTCCTCCCCGCCCGCCCTGGGTGGGCTCCCGGCTCCTTCCCGCTCGGCCGACGCGTGTTCAGCCCCGCACGCCGAACCCATCCCAACCCCGTCCCCGCCGCTCACCGGAGGTGTCCCACAGGCTGAGCTCGATGCGCTGCGTGTCGATCTCGAAGCTGGCCGTGTAGTTCTCGAACACGGTGGGGACGTAGCTCTGCGGGAAGAGACAGAGCTCAGAGCGGTCAGCCCCGGCCCCGCAGCCCCAGCCTGCCCCCCCCCCAGCCCGGCCCGAGCCCCGGCGCACCTCGGGGAAGCAATCCTTGGCGAAAACGTGGAGCAGCGCGGTCTTGCCGCACTGGCTGTCCCCCACCACCACGATCTTGCACTTCACGTTCTGGTTAGGATCCATCACCGCCTTGCTCGATAACTTCTGGCTCGCTCTTCTTTCCTTCATTGATCTCCTCTTAGTATCCCGCAAAATCACAGAACGGACCCGACGGCAGAGAAACGAAACGAAGACATAGAACGAAGAAAACCCGATGGAAGTGGCAGAGCCGCGGGACGGGACGCGACCCGCTCCTCCCGCCCGCCGGTCCCGCGCAGACTGCTTTGTCCCCCCGCCGCCCGCCCCTATTTATAGCCTCGCCCCCGCCAATCACCGCCCGCCGGCGGCGTGGCCACGCCCCCTCGCCGCGCGCACTGCCGGAGCAGAGCGCCCCCTTGGGGAGCGGCGCGACGCGGCGCTGTGAGGGAGAGGGCGGGCGGGGCGGTGTGAGGGAGAGGGGGTTGTGCGCGGCTCCTGGGGACGGCGTGCCTTTGTGGGGCGATTTGTGGGGTGAATAATCCCCAATCCGTGCCACAAAGCGACCCCGTGCCACGTCTGGGGTGAAACAGGAGAAACTCGTAACGTGTGACATCCAGAGAGACCTAGACAGGCTCAAGCAGTTGGCCCAGGTGGACTTCATGAGGTTCATGGCATCCAAGTGCAAGGTTTTGCATGACAAACCCTGCTATCTGTACAAGCTGGGAGATGCAAGGATGGAGCACAGCCCTGCCATGAAGGGGTACTGATGGATGTGAGCCAACCGCGTGCCCTTGCATCCCAGAAAGCCAGCAGTATTTTGCACTGGGTCAAAAGAAACACCATCAGCAATTTGAGGGAGGTGGTCCTGCTCCTCTGCTCTGAGCTGCTGAGACCTCACGTGGAGTACTATGTCCAAATGTGAAGCTGTCAGTACGGGAGAGACATAAATCTATGTGAGACCAGAGGAGGGCCACAAAAATGACCCAAGAGGCATAGAACACTATCAGTATCTAAACAAGGGCCATAAGAAAGAAGGGGACAGCAGAGCCTGTTGTGATAGGACAAAGAGAAGCGGTTTCCACCTAAAAGAGGGAAGATTTAGACTGGACATAAGAAAAAAGTCTTTTACAATAAGGGTAGTGAATCGCTGGAAGAGGATAATCAGAGAGGTGGTGGGTGGGTGCCCCATCTCCCTGGGCATCTGAGATTGAGCTGGATAGGATCTGAGTAACCTAATCTAGCTGCAGATGTCCCTGTTCATTGTAGGGGAGTGGGACTAGGTGATCCTTAAAGGTCAGATTAAAACAGATGGGGTTGAAGAAGCTTTTTGCTGATCTAGAATGGAAGCATCTCCCTGTCAGCTTATCACTCACCTCTGTGCAGATGGAGGCAAGATGCAACAAAGCCAGCGCCGATGCCTGGCACAGGTTGCCCAGAGAGGTGGTGGATGCCCCCATCCCTGGAGATGTTCAAGCTCAGACTGTATGGGGCTCTGAGAACCCCACTACAGCTGTAAATGTCCCTCTTTGTTGCGGGGGAGTTGGACTAGGTTACCTTTAAGGATCCCTTCCCTCTCAATTCGATGGCTCTATATTCTGTGCCACCCATTCCTTGGCAGTGGCTTGTTTTCTCTCTCTGGACCCAGGGGTACGGGGATGAGAGAGCTGTACCCACGGGCTGTGGGGGACTGCTGCTTTGCACAGCTCATACGGAAAATTTGCTTGCATCCAGCTATGTTCAGAATGTGGAAACTTTAATGCACACCAAGCACTTACTCATCGCGACTTCCCACAGCACGCCTTGTGCTAATATGAGCAGAGATGGCTGTTTACATGCTTTGTTTGCTCTCACAGTTCAGCCACAGCCAGCGTCACCCAGCTCCAAACCCACGGCTCTCAGGCTGTCCTGCGATGCTCTGCAAGCAAGGAAGGGAAGGAATCCCCGCCGGGGCCATGCAGCTGAGACAAGGAGCTTCAAACCGACAGCTCGAGCTAATATTAGAAGAGGTCACTCTGCTTTGCAGCGTGCTCGCTGGCACAGAGGCACTGCAGAGGAGGAAGGGGATAACGTATGGCTGTGCAGGGACCGCCTGTACGCGCTCGGGATTCCTCCTAAGGGAAGTGTGGGACCTCACAGCTCTGTGCACTTGCGACAGTCAATAAGAGAGGGAGCTACAAGATATGCCTGCCTGCTCCGGAACAGCTTGTTTGTTGTCATTCCTTGGGGAAACTGTCCCAGATATGTTAATCCCTGTAAAACTATTATTCATGTCATACTATTAAGTTTAATGCCTCTTCACATATCTTGATAAGGAGGGGGATAACACGGCAGGGTTAACGTTTCCATTGGTATTTTTCACACGCAGTCCGATTTTGATTTATACAGCAGAGTTTCTTGCTCTGCTTGGTTCAAGTTCCCCATTTTGCTTCAGCTCTGATTCCTTTCTAGACTTTCACAGCTTCTCTGCATTCCACCCCGGAAAGTATGATATGTATATTAAAACCATCTATATAATCCGGTGTTATCTCCGGTAATGACTACTGATCTTGTGTAAGATTTTATGGGAATATCGAGATACATTTTTCTCCTCTTCACAAGTAATCAGCTCGAACGCTTTCTATGACTGGAGTAAAACAGTTAAGAAGAGTGCTTTTAGCACCGCAATGATTGCTTGACGATTTGAATCTAAAATTGCCATCAGAATACCTATGCCAGCTACCAAAGCTAAACTAAACGGCATCCATAAAACATGAACCTCGCAGCTCCCATTCTGTGCGTGCGTGTGTCTGTACAACCAAATGCGACGTACATTAAAAGAACATTACTGAGGTTTAAGGTCAAGCACTTGTGTGTTAGGAAACGCGCGTTTCCTGCGTGTCGGAAACGTGGGCTCCCGTGTGAGCACACAGTGATAGTCATTAATTTCACCAGCACAAATTATGTTTTCCAGAGGACTTATTCAGCCCACAGAGCGACATTGTCACCGTAACGAGCAGCTATTCAGAAACATCTGTACGTCTCACAGCTCCCTGTGTAATCCATGCTTCATTTAGGGCCACTATTCAAAACCTCCTTCTCAACACATACCGATTTATTATCTCTTTCCTCTTCTCTGGTACTTATCTCTGTCATGTTTGAGTTCTTAACAGCTGAAAATAAATTATTTTTCACGGGTACCTCGTGAGACGACATGATCAGAGCGTGCCTGTTTGACAAATGAGAAGCAATAAGGTCACAAGTACCCGCTAATTTTGGTTGAACACACCAGACTTGATTCATTCAGAACACTTAACATTATGCAGCACTTCAGAGGTTTCGAACAGAGCTCCTGTTGTTTCCGTGTGTCCTGGTGAGGGCTTAAAATCAGAAAGCCCCGAGCCACGCTGTGTGTGTAGGAAAGACAGAAATCTCACTTTGTGATTGTCTGTGCAAAATGTGGTCCAAGCAGCCTGCCCGGCATCGCACAGAGCCCGCAGCACGTGCGAGGCTGTTTGCTGGCTGGGATCCTTCCAGCTTGCAGAAATCAAAGGGCTGGAAGGTTGGGTCACTGTGGAGTGCCTGGGATTTTGGCTGATTAAACCAAGGCCTCGTTTTCTTCTGTTCCAAAGAGGGTTTAAAACTGATGGTCATAAGGGGAGAATGAGCATCTTAGTGCTGTGTCATGAGGTTGGTTTAACAGCTGCGTGGGAGCAATGGCAACTGTGAAAATAAGTGCTACTGACAAAGAATTATGTAAATACATAAAATGAACTCAAGACACCAATACTTCTGTCTCACTTGACCACTCAGGACCAAGTGGGAAAAAAAGCAAAGCTCACCTTCTCCGGGTTTCAGGAGCTGAGGGCCGTGCTTTCACGACGTCATAAGCACTCTAACATTATTCCAAACCCCCTTAGTGACACAAGGCAGACAACAAGATATTTTGCAATACTAATGATACTGTAATTCTTGTGATGTGAGTAGGAATTCCATGTCTCGTGTGATCTGGGCTGACCTGGCACACCCTGGGGCTGTGTTCCAGCACTCGTTGGCAGAGCACTGCCGCGTTGCTGGCTGTGCTGCTCGAGAGCACATGGGAGGCTGTCACCCTTCTCCCACATCTGCTCCCTTACCCATAGAGTTGTGGATTCTTTAAGGTTGGAAATGACGTTTAGGACCTCCAAGTCCAACCCAACCCATCCTGTGCCCACTGACCATGCCCTTTAATGCCACATCTCCATGGCTCTCAAACACCTCCACGGAGAGTGACTCCACCACCTCCTTGGGCAGCCCGTGCTGGTGCACTGCCACACCTCCAGAGAAGAAATAGTTCCTAACACCAGCCTGTCCTTCCCCTGGTGCAACCTGAGGCCATCACCTCTCATCTTGTCACTGTTACCTGGCAGCAGGGGCCTACCCCTGCCTTGCCATAACCTCCTTACAGGGAGCTGGAAAGAGCCATCCCACCATCAGAGGTACACCTGCATTTTGTGACACCTGAACATTTGCAGTTTGGACCAAAAATGGTGCATCTTTCTCACATGTATGTCTTAATCCCATCCTGGGGCAGTGTTGAGATAGCCAGTGCAATGCCAGGACCAAGACAAGCAGCAGGGCTCAGTGTCTTCCTTCTGTCGCTCATAGCCCCTCGACCTCAAATCAAAACTCCTCAGGAACAGGGCCTATTCCTCCTGGATAAATGCAGCCAAGGCAGGAAAACTCCTGGATAAACACAATCTCATGCAAATCCAGTGGCAGCCGCTTTGCTGTTCCATAATGTATGATCTGTTAGCGCTCACAGTAGGAACAAATCGCACGGCCGGGTGCTCTACCATCCATGAAAGCACAACGCATCTCAGGGCCGTTTCCCGTGGTGGGGTAGTGTGTGAAGCAACCCTCCCCGAGGAGGAAAGCTGAAAAAATCCAGATTCAGAGCCCACAGCTTTAACGTGTGTGTTTTGCCTGCATCCCTCGTGCTGCTCTGCATTCCTGCCTCGTACGAGAGCAGCACAGCATCGTACAAAGCACTGAGTATCCGCGGGCATCGGAGTGCGATGATGACAATATAGGGTTCGATTCTAACAACAAGAGATATATTTTTTTTTTTCAAAGCCCCATCCAAATTGAAAAAAAAACAAAACACAAACCCACACACAAAACCAACATCCAAAGTTGTATTACGCCGACGTGGATCTGAACTCTAATCTGAACCAAACTGATCTGAAGATCCTTTGATGGTGGAGAAAATCCTATTGAATTTGGCTTAGAATGAAGTGGTTTCTAGCTGTTGTTTGAGAACACCCTGCAGACAAATAGTTTTCATTTTTGGTTCCTGGAGGTTAATTATGGAAATTCATTGTAGTGGATCAGCAGTCCCAGTTGCTGGGGAGACAGTAAAACTGTTTGGTATGAAACTCTAGCCTGGAGCTGGAGGGAGATTGTCTGACAGGATGGCTTTCCATCAGAAATATCGATATGCTGGAAGCAGAACGCTCTGTAGAACTGTTCTGCAAAAGCTTTTTGGCTGCAGCACCACCAGCTCACTGTAGTTGTCCTGAGAAATGTAAAACTGCTTCTTCTTGCCTCCATGTACGCTCCCCACCCAAGCACACCACACCGAGCCACAAGAAACAAAGCAAGCTTGAGGGGAATGCGCTGCAAGGTTCCCCTTTGGCCTGCTGTAGAAGGGAGTGAGCAAAACCTCTAGCAGTCTATGTTGGATGCATTAAAAATTAATGACTTAGCTGCGTTAGTTCATACTGAAGGCAAGACTGAGCAATAAGAAGTGAACCCTGTCCTCGGATAAAGCCACAACATCAGCGTGCTGCTGTGGGAGCCTTGAGCTGTGCTTTCCCTTCCCACAAGCCCATGCTCAGCACATCTCAGCGAGCGGCTGCCCTCATGCTTCCCTGTGTATTAAAGCTCAGGTTGGATTTAAGCTGGAACATGTATTTGCAAATCAAAGTAAAGCCTCATTTTTTTGGCCATAAAAGGTAAGGAGCAGAATTCCAGCGCTGAATTTACTTGTCTTGCTGCTCCTTGACGTGGGAAAAGAATGCTTCCTCCTACAGATCAGCTTCCCAGCCCAGGTCTTCCTCCCTCCGAGGCTTGCCCATGCAAGTCAGACTTATTCTGGCATGAGCCCACAATTAATTATAAGGATATAATAACCTCTTGTAAGGAAAATAATTGCAGGAGCCAGGCCTGGTTCCCTCAACGTTTGCATAGCTTTTCTCCCGCTATATTAACCACATCAATTGGTGTGACCCATGATTTCTGTGTGGGTCTGGGGGGATAACTGGCATAGAAATCTCCTCTGTCCCCTACCCAACACTGTGCAATAGAGCAAGGATTAGTAACAAGGGCCTGCAGTTCCTCCTGGTGCCACCCAGCATGGGGCAGTCCCCCATTTCCCTGGCATTAGTTGCTGGTGTTGAATTAGGGGAGTGGATAGGATGCTGAGCGGGGATATCACTCTAACTGCCTAAAAGGAGGTTGTAGTGATGTGGATGTTGGCCTCTGCTGCCAGGTAACAGTGACAGGATGAGAGGTAATGGCCTCAGGTTGCACCAGGGGAGTGGCAGGTTGGTATTAGGTACAGTTTCTTCTCTGGAGGTGTGGCAGTGCACCAGCACAGGCTGCCCAGGGAGGTGGTGGAGTCACTGTCCCTGGAGGTGTTTGAGAACCATGGAGATGTGGCATTAAAGGGCATGGTCAGTGGGCACAGTGGGATGGGTTGGGGTTGGATGTGGGGATCTGAGAGGTCTTTTCCAACCCGAATGATTCCATGATGTTACTGTGCCTGGCCACAGTGGCATGGCTGGGAGCAGGAAGCAACAGGCACCACTGGGCTGCTCCATCAAGTGCAAACAGTTTCAAGCACCATTGTACAGCTCCTGGTGGGGAAGCACCTTGACACACAAGAACATGGTCATTACAGGAGCCTTGGGGGGGGGGATTTTTCCCACTACTGCATCCATGCTTGGCAGAGTGGAGAAACCAGCTTCATTTATTGCAAAACCTCACTCAAAGCGTTTGCAAAGGCACAGCAGGTTGCTCCATCCCACCCCGGGGCTCAGATCAGCTACCCCTCTGCCCCCACACCTCCACATCCCACTGGCAGGAGCAGCACAGTGCCCAGCTCCCATTCTGCTGGGGAACCCTCCGAAAGAAATGCTGCCAACTGCCGTGCAATGCCAGCAGCAAGAAGCAGTGCTCCTGTTGAGTTCAGAGAGCATCGTCCCCAAGTGCAGCGCACCCGAGGACGCATCCGAGGGCTCCCCACGCTCTGCCCTATTTGCAGCCACTAGGAATCCCCCACCCAGCCCCACAGCCCCGTGATGCAATCGATGACATCAGCAGAGTCCTGGGGCGCTGCTGGCTTTGTACTGAGTCACTCTTCAGCAAACGAGCCCGATAAAGAAGAAAGTGGCAGCGGTCCAAATAGCACAGATGCCGGTTTATTTTGAACCACACAAGCAAGTTCTGCATTCCATGAGGGATCGCAGCACCTCCTCCTTTCAAAAATACTTATTGAAACGAGAAAATGCCCCGGGCTTTGTTTCGGGACTGTTTTTGGAGCGGGTAGCACGTGGTGACGTTGTGGCCGTTCCCTGTTTCTCACTGTTTTTTTTTTCTGTAGCAATGCACGTCATTTCCAGCACCTTCTCTATGTGAATCCCCAAAAACAAAGAAGGGCCAAAGCAGATCTCCGGATCAGAACAGAGCCAAAACTCCAGAGGGATGAGAAGAGGGTTTGATTTTTTTCAGCAAAGCGAATACCACCTTCACATGCGAATGCTATTTTCCCTCTTGAAACTGTGTTAAAAAATGAGGCCAATGTGATTTTCATTTGCAACGCTAATTTGATGAGGTGCAACGGGTTAATGATACGGGACATGCTGCAATCCATTAAATCAGCTGCCAGCCTTGCCGAGCTCCATGTGCCCCACAAGCACCAAGTGCTGCAGACCCTTTCCCTACATCTGTATGGCACCTCACCACCCATCCCCTTCTTCAGGGCACGGATCTGCCACTTTGGAGGTGCTGCTGGAGCCGAAATCATCACAATATCCCCGAAGCTTGCCCTAGCATGCCCTGAGCAGCTCCATTTTACAGTGCTGAGCAGGCAGCCAGCATTCAGCATCCACAGCAGCAGAGCCATGCCCCAGCAGTGCCCTGTGCAGATCTAGGCACTGTCCCTACATGGTTAATGGAGAAGAATGTTGTTTCATCACCAGCTTTTACAAGCCAAGAGGGAGCTTGGGCTCCTGGGGTTGAGTTTCTAGTGCATTTCTGTTTATGGATCATAGAATCACAGAATCACTAAGGCTGGAGAAGATTTCTAGGATCACCAGTTCCAACCCCAGCCCACCCCCCCGTGCCCACTGCCCACATCCCTCAGTGCCACATCCCTACAGCTCTGGGACACCCTCAGGGATAGTGAGCCCCGCTACCTGAGCAGCTGTGCCTGTGCCCAACTGCTCTTTGGAGAATTAATTTTTCCTAATATCCAGCTTGATCGAAGTCTTTACCAAGCACTTTCTTCTTTACCTGCTTGGAAAATGTACATCCCATCTTTTCTCCTTTGAGTTATCTGTGTTAACCAAAGTAGCAAGATAGGAACTATGCTGGGTGGGCATCCTGGGCATGGGGACACTCACTTGCTTGGGGACATTCTGCAAGAGCTGTGCTTCGGTTCTCATCCCAAAGGCTTCTTCTCTTCCTGCCATTAGGCCAATAATCACACTGCTATGTTGAACACAACTTCATTTTTGTAGACACTACACCTAAGGCATTTAATGAGATAATAACCATTTTCCTACCACCACAGGGCAGGTGACATGGAGAAGGGGTGAGCTGTGCAAGCGCGTGCCAATGTATTTTAGGAAAGAAGATGCTTTTATAAGGGTCAAACCCAAACAGCCTCACAGGTGCTCATGTGCCTAAGGTAACTCATGTGGCTCAGCATCCAACACCAGGGCACATCTCCTACCCACGGGTGACACCACTGTGCTCATCCCACAGTACTGGCACATGGCATCCCCCAGGGCTTCTCCCCCCAGCACCTTCCAGATGAGCTCCCTTTGCATTAGACATTACGCATTCCTGTATTTAAAGCATCGACAGTCTTGTAATTAAATTCCAGAATATTTAAAGGGCTTCTTGTGGTGATCTGCAGCTCTGGCGGTGCGGAGCAGCATATGGAGCTTTTATAGTCGGCTCGTGCTGCGACAGCTGCGTGTGGGAGCCGTGTGCCATCCCTATCCCTTGGCAATGGGCACAGGCAGCTCCTCCGAGGAAAGGGGGAATGTGGGTCCATTCCACCTGGGGTTCAATAGGCTGTGACACTTAAGATGGGGCTCAGAATGATGCTCTGAATGCTGTCCCCTTGCGGGTGATGCATCCCTGTGCTCACCCCCCCCTGTTCCCAGCACTCTTGGTGTGAAATTTTCCCATGCTTTTCCAGGAAACTCATCCTGTGCGCTTTGCCTTGGAGCGGCCCGTTAGCACAGAACGGAAATCCACAGGCTCCGAGCCAGGTTTTGAAACTCCTCTGGCAGTAATGCAGGGACAGCAGTATTACATTTGAAAAACAAATGTTGAGCAAAACCAATAACCTTTGAGCTGCCGGTTGTACAAATATTGCCTCTCCTCTGCTCTGCGCACAACAAAAATAGCACGAAGAAACCGCAGGAGCGTGGCTGGGCTCCAGGTGACCTCTCTGGCTAAATATCTGCTGGGATCACTGTGCTGGGGCCGAGACATCTCTGGGGCAGGCGGTGCTTGTTGTGCTCCAGCCATCCCCTATGGAGCATGCTCCCCAGGAGCTCTTCTGTCTGCTGAAAGGGGTGAGAGCAAAAATTCAGCACGTTAGGGAGGGAAAAGGAGGGGAAAAAAATGCATTAGCTGTCAGAGTTCAATCCTGTGGCACAGTCCCATTGCTTCGCACTTCAGTGTAGGAACTGCCAAGGTGAGTGCTGGTGGTACAGGAACAACACGACCTTCCATGTAAAGCACTCCTACCTTCATATTTGAGTTCAGCGGTGACTAACGCAGCAGTCTGGTTTTTCCCGGTCACTCTGGCATGCTGTCACGTAAAAGCCAACATCCTGTT
This sequence comes from Callipepla californica brunnescens, assembly GCA_023055505.1. Lineage (NCBI taxonomy): Eukaryota > Metazoa > Chordata > Aves > Galliformes > Odontophoridae > Callipepla > Callipepla californica. Next base: position 19,150,071 of record JALIRH010000010.1, read on the forward strand.
TGCTTTACCAGCTCTTGCCCGGTGTGTGTCCGAGGAAGAGAAAACCAGGGGAGGGCTGTGCGCATACCCAGCCATGTGCATGTTGCTCTGCATGCACCCAACACAGAGAAAACCTTGCATGCATGTCCCTGAGGCAGCATGCTGCAGGGTTGGGCTCGGCCTGCCTACTGCAGAGCTGCTTCTGCAGGTGGGCTGCTTCTACAAGTGGGCTTCGAATGCAGGCTCATTTTGGCAGCAAAACGCCTGTCAGTGTGAGCAAAATGCGTAAACAAGTGGTCCACCCTGTGTTCCTCCTTTAAATAGCCGGCTCCTGAAAGAGAAAGACACATTTCTAATTCTCCCCTGCTTGCAACCCAATGCATGTTTTGCATTCATCGCCAGATTACTCATGCATTACGTATCTTCACCACGTCAGCTTTATGGAGGACTCATAAAACATACAGATTCAGTGCATGGCTTTGGCACACTCAGCTCGGATGAATGGGACAAGTGTTCCTGGATGGAAGCTGGAGCCCTCGGCCTGAGGCATGGCCAGCTGGGGCTGCAGGCTCCCTGTGTCAGCGGGGATGGAAGCAGCCCTGTTCTTGCACATCCCATCCCAAAACAGAATGAGGATGCTGCTGAGTTACAAAGTTCTGCTCCCTGATGCTAAGTGGCGGGTGGGCTGCTTCGGCCATACACAGGCTTTAACCATCACACATAGTGCTTTTCAGTAGTGCTAGCTCCTCCTGGAAACGAGGGGTGAGGGTGATGGGGAGGATGAGGGAGGTGATTGTCCCCCTCTGCCCTGCCCTCGTGAGGCCCCATCTGCAGTACTGCACGCAGGCCTGATGGAAAGACATGTAGCATCTGTGGGAGTGGGACCAGAGGAGGGCCACAGCGATGCTCGTAGGGCTGGAGCACTTCTCCTATGAAGACATAAAGTCACAAAGAACACCTCTTATTTTTACTTACTGCTAAAGGTAAAATTTGAACTCGGATTTCTAGAGGTGAAAATACTCACTTCTGTGTATTTTAAGGCTCTGCTGAGGAGGTTTATGAAGCGTTTTTACATAAGCCATGAGGAAGAAATATAGCATTGTAAAAAGGAACAAAGAGGTTCAGTCTCAAAAGATTGATGAGCATATCCAGAACGTTATGGGCTTATCCGGGTCACCTTTTTCATTCCCACCCAGTAAGGAAATTAATGAAGCTCCTGAAGTTATCACCTCTAATTCATGACCTATTAACAGCCATAAAGCTTTAAGAAAGCACAAGAAACATTATTGTGAAGGGCAAAGGAAACACTGGTGCATGGTCCTTTGTGGTTTATCTTAGTGATTTGGATCTCCCCACCTTGGGAGAGAGGAGCAGCCAGGTTGGACCGTAGCCCCAGGGACTGCTTCTGCATTTTATTGGTGCCCAGCATATGTAATCCCGACACTTAAGAAAAATGGTGATTGGATAATTAAAGGCCGACTAATCTGACTTTATTTAAAAGAATGTCTGAAGGAAGGAGCCGTTCCAGTTGCAGAGGTAAATGGAAAATGATATAAAATTGGAGCAAAGGTGAAACAAAGGTTAATTGTGCCTGACTTAGCTAAGATAATAGATTTCCGAGACAAAGGGAATGTAGGAGATTGCATCTACCTGGCTTCAGTGAAGCGTCTCGTGTGGAAGAGGAGGGACAAGGAGTGGGTTTGGAAGGGATGGAAGAACCTGAGCGAGGGCAGGTGACAGGCAGAGAAACAGAGGAGTCATTTCTCGACAGATCTGCATCACGAGCCGCATTGTTTAATATTTTTACTAATAGTCATAAAAAGAAATAAAAATGGGAGCACAGCGATGAAATCTGCTGATGGTACAGAACTAAGGGGAAATGTCAATAACTAGAGGGTCTCGAGGACGGGAATTGCAGAGAGGAGACGAAATTCAACAGTGTGAAATGCACTTGGGATCCCACAACAAAGCTGCGACCTGCATGATAAGAGGGCAGCGGTTGGAAATGAATGAGGAGAAGAGTTCTGTGTGGCCACGGGGGATTAGACCTCCCCACCAGACCTCACACGTGACGTGGGACGCAGCATGGCCAAGAACAACTGAAGTCTACAGGAGCAAAGCAGAGAGCAGAAGCTCAGAGCATTTAATTTACTAAAACCTCAGCAAAGCAAAGCATGAGAAAATCTGGCCACTGTCCACAAAGACCTTTTAGGACCAAGTATAGGCTGAGGCAAGAAGTTTTGCAAGCCACAAACAATGCAAGAGCGCTATGGGAACTGGAGGAGCCCCGGAAGGTCTGGAAGAAAGCAGCGAGGCTTGAAAGACCAAAACACCGTCTTGGTGGCTGTTGTGAAAGTTAAGAAGACAGTGAGCGACTCCTATCTGAGGCGGAGGAGGAGACTATTTGATGTGGTGCCTGCAGGAGCAGAGCACTCTGATAAAGTGTGGGTCCTTCGAGTCAGACCAGAAAAACCTGAGCTCCTGCCACCCACCCTCACGGCCGATCTGATCTGATCGCTGCCTGCAACAAATGACGTGTCAGAGGAGGGGGAGCAGAGATGGCCTTGATGTTGTTGAGGATGACTGTGTTCCCACGGTCAGCTGGGTGGAGGTGGGGTCATCACAAGAAGGGGAACCTTCACGTTTCTCAGCCTCCTGTAGCAGGGCACGGGCTTCCTTCTGCTGCCCTGGCAGCGTGATGCTTGGGTTTCTACAATGGCCTGGTTTTCAAGATCAGGAAGAAAATGAAAAGTTAATCAGTGGTAAAATAAATAGCATTTGCTTGCTCTATTGCACTCCTCCAGAGCAGAGGAATGGGTATTGGAAGCACGCAGAACTTTGGGAATCAATGGCTTCATCACGAGTCTGTGGCGTGAAGGAAATTCCAAGATTCCACTCTCCAGTGCAAACGTGGAGGTAAACAAGCTGGGAGATGGGAGACCTGGAGCCTGAACTCCCCTGGAAGCCTCCTTTCCCTACCAGCCCATGGGAGATGCTTCCAATTGCACTCACAATCTGTGCCTACACGCTACCAGGTGAACAAAAATACATCAAAGCCAGGAGAAGAGAAGGCCCAGGGAAATGCCTCATGCTTGTGGAAGACTGCACGGTAGCAGTGCTGCCTCAGCACCAGGGGCCTCATCCTTATGGAAGAGCAACCCTTGCTGGTAACCTGGCTCCCACCCAGCCAGCACCACGCTCACCAACAGACAGCCTCACCAGAAAAACAATATTTTCCCTCAAATACATCAAAGTACTTAATGGCTGGGTGTGTTCTTCACCGCAAACCCCTTCTCTCCCCACGCAGGCTGGAGTGGAAAAATAAACACCAGCCAACGTATTAAAATGCAAAGTCAAATGAAATTCTCCACTCCTTTTAGCTTTATTAGAAGTGCCTTCCATTTGGCAAATTAAGACGAGCCAATCAAAACTGCATTTGCAAAACACACATTAACAAATCAGTAACTGTAAAAACAGCCATCAAAATAGCTTTTAAATGTTTCCAAATTGACTGCAGTGAATGCAGATCATATGGTGCTCAATTAAGATTAGGAATGAGCTATAATTTCTGCATATTTATATACCAGCAGCTGAATTGCATCTTTCAATTTTTAAGTCTGTGGCTTTCATGCCACAATAATCCCAGAGCTGAAAACCCTTTGATTCAGCCCATAACAATGGTGGGCAAAGCATGAAGCCAGCCCTTGGCTCCTGCGGAAAGCAGATTCCTGAAGGCAGAAAAGAGAAGAAGATTTTGCTGTGGGGAAAAAATCTCTCCCATGCTCCCCAGGTCACACCTAGAGGTGTTCTCCTCTGCTCCTGGCACAACAGGGACCTGCTCAGCTCTGCAGCCATCCCATGGTGTGAGCTCTGTAAGAACCAAACACCACCTGATCCCACATGGTCAGATTTATACACACCAAATGAGAGGATTCCTGCATATATCCTCAGACTAAGATAAACGCCTTTGAAGAGGAACACCTGGATGCAATGATTCGCTGCAGCAGAAACCTACTTGCTGCTCCCCAAAGCATTATTCATCTCCTTCGTACAGTTCAGCCTGGAATAATCACCATAACAATGATTTCCAATAGATACACACACCATCACACTTGGTTAGCAGAGTGCTCAGAGCACACTTTAGTTTGAAACAAGAAAATTATCTAACCTTACTGCAGAAAACCTCTCTACTGCAGAAATGCAGCTCTGTCTACTGTACAGAGAGCCAGAAGTGCTGAGGATGTTGTTCTGGAAGTGTCCCATTGCTGCTGAGCTCAGTCCTGTGTGGTTCAGTCTGGAGCAAGGGAAGTTCAAGGAAGTTCAAGGGAGATCTTACAGCTCTCTCCAGCTCCTGAAAGGAGGTGGTTGTGGCAAGGGTTGGTAGGATGAGAGCTGATGACCACACAGTGAACCAGCTTGTACATTAAGGAATAATTTCTCTTCCAAAGGAGCAGTTGGGCACTGGCAGAGGTTGCACAGGGAGTCAGGGTAGGGTTACCATCCCTGAGAGAGTTCAAGGACCACAGGGATGTGGCAGTGAGGAGTGTGGGCAGTAGGCATGGTGGAGTGAGACTGGACTTGGTGGTCTTAGAGGTCTTCACCAACCTTCACGACTCTATGATTCAGTGGAGCACAACTTCAGTAAAACCAGAGTGTATGCTGTTCACACCCATCATTTCCATTGGCACTTCCCTTTCGCCTGGTTCTCCGCTGCTCTTCTTGCCTGGTGAACAACACTCATATCACCATCAAGCTGCAAGATGTTTCCTGAGGCCGAGCTGCATATTTAGCTCATGCACCAAGACGTGTGCCACACAGGCACCATGTCTGTATTTGCATGTGTTGGTTCACACCCAGGAGCTGTCACAGATGGAAGGAAGGCCGGGATGCTCTGGGATCCACGCTGCAGTCCTGGGGCTGTGTTTCCCATCCCTGCATTAGCTATGGATCACAAGGCTGAGCTGTGAGCAGCGTGCTGCCAGGTGCTCTGCATAGTGGTGCTTCTGAAGCTGCTTACCTGCACAGCACGATGGTGGAAATTCAGCTATCACCTCCGTGCTTAAGAAAGCTGTAATGCTCCAGCTTGCATAACAACTGCCTGGAGCGTTGTCTATGGGTTGCACTTACAAACAGCATCCAGGATTCAGCTTGGGTTTGTGGCTTTTCCTTTCATTGCACAGCCCGTACGTGGGGTGCCTGCCTCTGGCAAACAGTACAAGTGATGCAAAAGGCCAGCATGTCCACAAGTGCAACCTCCTGCCACGTGGAGCTGAGCACGCTACTTGCATGCAACCAAGTGCAGCCAGGGTCAAGCTGGGGATGAGCTTGGCTGTTCTGGGGTAAACCTGCAGTGTTTTGGGGATTTCCAGGCGTTTTCAGCATGCTTGTCCCAGAATCTCCTTTTTTACAGATGTTTCTGAGTCATAGCTGCAAAGATTTCATTTAGCAGGCAAATAGAACAGCACTGAAAGCAGCGGAGCAACCCCCAGCCGAATCCCACCCGGTTCGACAATGCTTACTTTAAACAAAAAAGAAAGATATTAATATTAATGTCTGCATTCTCATCTGCCATCAGATACAATCAACAGATTTAGCTGTGTTCTAACCCAAGAGATCGTGTGTAATTAGGAGGAATATGCCAAGGAAATCACACTCCTGCCTGCGGGCACGCATTGCCTATTACAGGGATCAGGTAGAGTGCTTTGCATTTCCCTGCTGATGGGGGGGCCTCCAGGATGCTTCCTGCCCTCCCAGTCATGAATAATACAGAAGCAGCATTGACTCTGGTTTGGAGTGGTTCCTGTTCAGCTGCTTGTGCTGCTGTCACTGAGGCACGGGGGCTTTCTAAAATGCCTGACTGCGTGCATTAGGGCCGCTTTTGGCACAGGGCTCCAAGTGATCCTTCTGAATTCACTAAAAATATGTTCCTCGCTGCAAACCGACCATTTCTGAAAAGAGAACTAGACCCACAGCTCAAAGAATTTCTGATTTATGGATTAGGTGTTTGTTTTCCTCCACTCCGGCTGATGTAATCGAGGCAAATGGCTCTAAATGAGATTTTGAGAGACAGACTATTCGATTAGAGGGTATTACATTAAATTATTATTGAAATATTATTCCATTATTGGCATAGGAAGTGAAAGCTATAATGAAGGCGTCACATACACGCAAGCTGACCGGAGACAGCCCTGACTCTGCTCAAAGCTGCAGCCATTGAGACAGTCCCTACCAATTCCATCACAGATGCTCCCTGCCCCTCCCAATCCCCCAGGCAACTGTGCCAGGGCCTGAGCACTCCTTCAGAGGAGGAATTGTGCCAGGGGAAGTTCAGGTTGGGTATGAGGAAGAACTTGAGGCCAACGCTTCTCACCCTATTGCCATTACCTGGGAGCAGATGCCAACCCCCATCTTACAACAACCTTCCTTCAAATCCATTGAAGATACTTCCCTGGTCAGAGCCCAGGAAACAAATGAGAACATTAAATTCCTCCCATTTCTCCTAGAACCCTCCAGTGACTTTGAATGGCCAAAGATTTCTCCCTCCACGTTTGCCTGGAAAGCAAAGTAAACACTGAGAAACCTTACAATATAAGGCAACAGCGAACGAGGAAGTATCCAGCAAAGCCCAGCCTGGAGAGCTTCCCTGTAGCAAAGCCACATACGGAGCAGGATGAGAGGTCAAGAAGATGGAAAGCTTTGCTCATGGCAGGGTAAATCCACATTGATTCCCACTCCATAACCGCCCCCAACTCAGCATACCCCAGCAGCATTTCCACCTGCTGCGATTAAAGACATCCAGAGGCTCCAGGTGAGTTGTCAGGATGCTTGTTAGGACCAGGTGTTGCTCAGAACATCCCTCCCACAGAGCTGGAGATGATGAGCTACAAAAAGGAAACAGAAGGAAAGCCTTCCCCTCCTAAAGGGCAGGATGCTAGAAGGGATGCTGTGTGCAAACAAAGGATGCTGCCATCAAGGAGGAAATAGTCACCTGTGATCATACAGGCTCCCTGTTCCTGAGAAAAAGGCAGGGGATTATGAGAGCGTTGGCTTACCCATCAGAAATCCTTTATCCAAATAACACCTGAAGGAGAAGAGATGTGCATCACTGGGAACGTGGCAACAGCATCACATACGTGGTCCTTCAGCTAGAGCACGGCTGGGGCTGCTGGAAGGACACTGCTCTGCCTGCAGAGCACAGCCTCCAAGCTGAGAAATGAGCTTCAAGCTGGGTTTGCCCATGTTTTCCTGAATTCTCACAGGAGAAAAATAAAGGAAAACAAGAAAAGGAGGCAATATAATCAGCTCATGTGGTTGTATTATCTCCAAGCACTGGCAGAGTTAAGTATAACTGGCTGGGTTGTGACACCTTTCAGCACAGATATAGAAGCACTGCCTTTGGCCACAGCACTAAATATTTGCTGTTCATTAAAAGGCAACAGGAGCAGGGCAGAAGCCAGCTTTTTGTAAGTGCTGATTTAATTAATTGCCAATTAATACAAGCTTCTCATCACAGCTCCAGGTACTGAGGAGCAGAGAGTCCTGAGCAATTAAGTGTGATGCTGTAATCCCAAGGTCCAGGTGAGCATCTCCAACTGCTGCAGTGGGAGGGGAAGCAACAGGTCCTAAATGCAGCAAGCCAGACAACCCAGCACACCAGTGCTTGTATTCTGTACCAGTTCTGTACTTGATTACCAGCTCAAGCACCAGGAATAACCATCAATACACCTTTGTTGTAACATTCCTTCTTTCTCCCTTATTTTTTTTTCTTTGAAAGAGCAGTACTAACATGTGTCCCAAGCCCAGGGGCTGCTCTTTGGTGCAGCATATGAAGGAAGCCCTAAGTCCATCCAAAAGGGAACACGTGTGATGTCTTATTTCCTGCTATTGATCAGCAGCACTCTGACACTGACACCAACCTTTTAAAGCAGGTGGCTTGGCCTCATTTCCCAAGCAGCCAGCCCACAGGGGTCAATAGGAAAGCTGTCATTGATTTAAATGGGGTTGGCCAAGCCTTCAGATAGGCAGAGCTGGACCTCAGGAAAGGGTTGCACAGCATTCCTGCACACAGCCCAACCCTCTGCCTGGGCTCTGCACAGCAGCCCTGGGAGGGGATGAACCATCACAAAGGCAAGGTATCAAATCCCAGTAATGCTTTTGCCAGCACCGGGGTTTTGGGAACATTTAGGCACGGAGAAACCTAAAATGATTTCCCCATCTGAATCAAAGCCTTTGGGGAAATCCCCAGCTCTCAGCAGCCCAGGACTGTGCCTCCCACCAGCACGGTTCCTGCCCTTTGCCAGTTGTGAAATAGCTCGTTCAAGGCTCCTTAGGAAAAAAAGCCTGCAGGATAATAAGCAGACATCAGCCTCCTGTGGGTGGGGACGGACACAGCACTGAGCAGAGCAATACCAGGCTGCCCCAGAGCCACAGTGGTCCCCTTCCCACCTTGCTGGACAGGCACAGGCTTTGTTATGCTTCAGAGCGAGCTGCTCAGCTAAATCTTTCCTATAAATTTCTGCTAGGATAGGGATTAAGGAGTTATTGACTCAAGGGCAAGTGAATAGTGCTGTCAGAAACATGCATTATTCCCAGCTGAATTTCTCCCTGCAGTTGGTATGAGAAACTTCTGCTTTGCCTTGAGCTTTGTGGGGTGGGGAGAGGGGAGTTATTTTATTTATTTCTTTATTTTTAATGGCCTCTTACATTTTCTTCCTTGTAAAAGATGCCCTCCAGCTCCTACAGGAACACTGCACAACCCAATCCAAGGGAAAAAACATTTTTCCCCCCTACATTTCTCCCCGAACCACAGAGGACCCAACCTCATCAGGAGAATGCCATCTGCAAACTGCCCAGCCAATGTAGGCATGAACCAAGGGGCAAGGATAGCTCATCAACACGGGGGAACTCAGAACAGAGAGAATCGTTAAGGCTTCAAAAGACCACTAAGGTCACCAGGTCAAACTGTCTGCCATTGCCACCATCACCACCACCATTCCCTCTACATCAGAGCTCTCAGGAGTTTCCAGTCTGTTGCTGGTTGAAACCTTCCCAGCTCAGGGCAGCAATTACATACCAGCACTCCCAAGCACATGGGCCAAGGGGAAGTTGCTCACCAGGGCTCATGGTCCTGCTCAGGCAGTAGAGTCCTCTTCTCTCCCCAGAAGAAGGTGCTTTCTAGAAAGGCTCATGTTGTCCTAGGTTTCTACCTGACAAGAAGGGTGTAAAACTCAGCAGGAATCAACAACTCACAGAATCTATCTTCATAGGCCAACTGCAGGGTATATCACCAAGGCTGATGCTTTATCTCCATCTCTTCTGCCCCAATTTGCATAGCTAATTGACATCTAACTGGGATCAGGTGCTTCTGATAAAGGTCTGATGAAAACAGGATTCAGTGAACTGGAGGCAGCACTGATTGATAGTGCTGAGGCTGTGGTGGGCCCATACCTTCCCTTGGGTGCTTTGGCACAGCATTAATTACACTAAAATATACTTTGAATAATTCAAATGACACTAAAGCTCCTATGAAAACTGAATACAAATCTGTTTCCACAGGCAGCAAAGCTCACTGGTGTCCCTTCAACTAAAGAGCTGGGAGGTGCCCCAAGTCCAACTCAAAGAAATCCATATTTATAGCATTTTCCTCTCTTGTTTTGGGATCCAGAAATCCTTGTGACTGTGCTTGCTTCCAGCTCTGCCCCTAATTGTTCCCATCACAATTGGTGCTGAAAAAATAAAGACCAAACTCATGTATGCTAATTGCCATCGTGCAGCTTCAGAACATTTCTGGGTTCTGCCCATCACAGGATCTCCCATGTGTTACCACGTGCGTTTCTTCTCAGTGGTCCTCATCCATATGCCCAATCTAAACCTCCTCTGGTATAACTTGTGTCCACTTACATGCAGATTTTGAACAGCCATGAAGTGGAACTTACATCCAAAATGAAAATATCCTATAGGATGGCATGTGTGGAGAGGAGACCTTGCAGCATACATCTCAGTGCACAGAGCCATCTGGGAATAAAAGCTTCAGAGAAACTTGGGAAAAAGAAAAAAATAAAAAAGCTTGAAAAAGAGCAGAATAAGCATCTTCATGAGCATGATAACAGCACTTCCGAAGTTTGCAAGGAAAACATTGCACCAGCAGCTCTCCATGTTGCAATCTGGTCACCTCCACCCATCGCTCAGCAGAAGCAGAGCCTGCACTGGGTGTGTTGGGCTATGGATTGAGCAGGGCAAAGCTTGTCCATTTTAACAGCACCAGCGTTGCCTTTTGCTCCATTCCTCCCTCCCCAGGCAGCACCAGCCGCTTTCCCTATTGCCCAACAGCCAGCAGCAAACTGAGAAGTTTACATTTTTTAAGAGAACACCAAAAGAAGCCATTTCCTGTGCTCTTATTACCCAGAGACCTCACGCAGCAGCCAGGCAGGTCTATGGGTCAGGGCACACTGCCACTGCCTTCCAAACCCCGGGACTCCTCCCTGCGTCTGGGATTCCTTAGAGTGCAAAGACCTCGTTATCCGAAGAGAAGGAGGAGGAATAATGAAGCCTTCATGCTTTAAAACTTCACGCAGAGGATGCAGCAAGTGATGCTGATGATTGCTTGAGAGCAAGTTCTGTTTCGCTGAGGTTGTTGGAAGCAGCTCCCTCAGCTTTGTTTTGCCAGCTGTTTTAAGCAAAGCCTCCTTGAGCTAGGTAGCTCCAAGGCATGGAAATGAATAACACATAAAGCTTCGCAGGACCTTGCAAACGCTCTCTAATGTTTTCTCAAGACATCTCTTGGAAAAGCCACGTGGGAAAAGATGAGTGAGAAAAAGCCCCTGCCCAAGGGTGATGCTGAGAACGCCAGGTGAGGGAACACAGGGTCCAGGGGATGGAGCACCAGGGAGACATGGCCAGCTGTGGCTGCTAGCCCATGGGACATGCAACCAGCCTGCAGGGACAGTGAGCTGGAAGACAGCCCAAAACCAACAGGTAGAGGAAAAAGATGCCAGGAGCTCTCAGCGGACTCAAAATGCCCCAAGCAAACGCTCTTCTGCTTGATATGGCAATTGCTTTTGCCTGAGGCAGCAAAGAAAAGTTGTCCCGGCCAAAACACCTCGTGCACGTGTTGCTGAATGTTGATTCTTGCTCCTACCAAACTCATGGAGAAGTCAAAAGGGGCAACAAGCAGTGTGAGGGTTGAGGTGCACAGCTGGAGACTGTTATGTGGCAGGAGAACGTGGGTTCCTCCTTCCAAAATCTCTTCACTGTGCCTGTAATGCTATTTCCCCAGAATTTTGTTTTTGTTCTGAGCAAGCAGTGCAAAGTGCCATGTACAGATCAGTGTCCCTGCAAGCCCACGTAGGAGCCTGGGGAGGGGGAGAAGGGCTTGGGGCTGCACCCCTCCATCTGTTGGAGTGGGTGGGGGGCTTGCAGGTGGCAATGACCTGGCTGGGATGAAATAGACATCAGGGTATTGTGGTGGAAAACTGATAGGGAAGTGGTGAGAAATCATGCAGGAGGATGGAACACAGCTCAAAGGAATGCAAACCCCTTGTCAAGCAGCATCATAGTGGGCTTTTTCCCCTGTCCCTTCAGCATCCCTGCTCCCGATCCCACACCACCACCAGGCAATGCCACGCCACATGGGTGCAGCAGGAGTCAGGGATCCATGCCAACCCCTGCACTGCCAGCTAAACAAACAGTGAATGACTCAAATGCAGACTCGGGCTGGGAATTTTTTCCCTTTAACTTCCCTCCAATTGGCCCGCAGACCACTGGCAGCAGCTGGGAACCGAAAAGGTTTTGAGACAGCGGCACATGAGCCCCAGACGTTTGGGCTGCTCAAACATTTCTCAGAGATTAGCAGTGTCAGAGCAGGCGGCGAGGAGGATAAATCAAGGGGTTGGGCTGGCCTCATCCAGGACACGGAGGCTGCGGTGCAGTCAGGGGCATCCCACAACGAGGGGGAGAAGTTCCCTCCAGCACCAGGCGCGCACCATACATACTCTCACTGGCTGAGAGGCAGCGTGGAGATGAGCCAGATGTTCCCCTGCTTTCAGAAAGTCATGAACCAACTATTTATACTGAGAGCAGAGCAGCACAAAGCAACCATCCATTTTGTCCGCGCTGTTTGCATAACCTGGAGTTAAAAATGAAGAAAAAATAAATAAATGGTGTTGGCATATGTGAGTGTGTGTATGTTTTCCCCTTGGGATTATTGTTTGGTCCCAGAGCAAAAGTTGGATGGTGCTGCTGGTGCCCAGCATCCTCTGAGGACCATCCTGATGCGGGTGCACCCTTTTATTTCGCAGAGTCATAGAACCACAGGATGGTTGGGTTGGAAGGGACCTTAAAGCTCACAGAACCATGGAATGGTTGAGTTGGAAAGGACCTTAACGATGCAGAACCACAGAATGGTTGGATTGGAAGGGACCTCACAGCTCACACAGTCCCACCCCTGCTGTGGTCTGGCTGCCCCCCACCCACTCGTGCACCAGGGATGGGCCACCCACAGCTCTGGGCAGCAGTGTCAGGGCCTCATTGCCTTTGGGTAAAGAGTTTCCTCCTAACAGCTAACCTAAACCTCCCCTCTTTTGGTTTACAGCCATTCCCTGGATGCTGGCACTCCCTGCCCTTGCAGCTCCTGGGCAGGATGAGTTGCACCCTGACTGCTCCCATCCTCTGCTCCCTAGGGAAAAGCTGCAAGGAGCTGCTGCTTTTGGTTAGCATCAGGAGGAAGCCATTCCCATCCTCTGCAGAGGACAGCTCAAGTTTTACCTCTATGAGCATTTTCCAGCCCTTGCATCATTGTTTTCATGCATTTAGTTTTATTACTCATGATGTAAATATAGCATAGCTTTTCCTTTGCTCCTCCAGCTTGCTCTGTAGGTTGTTCACACAGCCATGTGCAGCACCACTCAGCTCTGCACTACTTATAGCAGGTTACTGCTTGCTGTGGTGCCCAGCAGCCTGTTTCTCCTGTGTTCCTTTGCACCCTGCAGCCATATCAAACTGTGGGACAAGATGGGCTGCAAGATCCTAGAGGCCTTATCCAACCTTGACAATACTGTGACTGTATGGCAGCATCTCATCATCAGGACCTGGGCTTGATGGCCCTCGTGGGTCCCTCCCAACTGGGATATTCTCTGATTCTATGATCTCCCAGAAAGTTTGCTTATGCTAAAGAAAGTCACGCAAGAAATGGCAATAGACGACCAGGAGAGTTGTTTGAACCCCATACAAATCCACATCTTCAGTGGTAAAGTTCCCCTTGAGTGAGGCTCGGGGTATTAGGAGCATATGATGGCCCTTAAGAGGAACGATGACTTGTGCTGTTTATTTCATGTCTGTGCTGTGATGAAGCTACTGAGTAACAGAAGCAGCCCAGCCAGACACCTTGGGTGCAATTTGCAGATTTGAGCTGCTTTACCATGGCATCACCAGACAGCACAGCATCTGGGGAGAAAAAAATATTCAATAAGGAAAGAGACTGTGAGTACTGGAGCAGCAAGGCCCACTTGGGAAGACAATAACCTATTTTTTTTGCCCCAAGGATTCTACATTTACAAAAGGAATAACTACAGCACAGGCCTGTATGGCTGCAAGAGCATCCCCAGCAGCACAAAGCTGCCTGCAAAGCTCAGGAGCATCACCTTGCAGGTCACCCTCTGCACATGGTACAAGGAAGCAGCTATATGTTGGCTTAGACAAAAAAAAAAAATCCCTTCCTGAAGTTCATATGCAAGGATCAGCAATGCAAAGATTGCTCAGGCAGAAACTTGGCAGAGTTACCTTAGCACCAATGTCTGTCATTTTTAATAGGGTGCTTAGACAGCAGAGGTGACCTGGATAGGTATATGGGACACGCACTGAAGGGCAGGCTGGGATTCAGAGCGCTCGCTCCCGGGAGAAGCCCCATTTAGTTCAGCAGAGCTCCTGTTGGTCCTCGCTCACGCGTCATCCCCACGTTGGCTCTGCTGAAGCTTTTTCATCGGGTATGAAAGGAGAGCAAAGCGAGCTATATTTACAAAGGCTAGCAGTGAGTGTCAGAACAGAGCCCTCTCTGCTGATGAGACCTACATTTCTACCGAGGGGACGTGTTCCAGCAGTCCCACAGGCACCTGCTCCAGCCTGGTTCATTTCAACATCCCCAGAGATCTGTCCTCAAAGCACTACTGCATTGTAGCCATGGGCCTGGTGAGGGGTGGTCCCTGGGATGATGCAGATGCAGAAACTGTGCTGGGCCACCTCCTGTACAGTTAACAGAATGAACAGTCCCAATCAGTATTGTAGTTAGGATGGTAATTTACAGATTGTATAACTAGAAAGATTATTGTAGTGGAAAGAGATAATCAAAAACAAATGAAATGCTCACCCATGTCCTAGGCTCATGGCAAAAAGAACTCCAATGGGAGTAAATTCCAGAAAAGGGGAATCTTCCCCAGTGCTGGTCAGCCCTTCAATGGGGTCTGGGAGAGGTGGAGCCAGACTCCACCCCTTCCAATCACACAGGACCATTGCCTTCACCTGTGCTCCTGTGGCTGACTCAGTGCTCACCTCAGGTGATCCATCAGTGGTTCAGGCCCTGATTCAGCAGTTCCCATACATCTCCCTAACACCTGCCTGTCTGCAGAGCATTGGGTGTACTGAGGGCTCTTTCTCACAGGAACTAAATCCTGATTATTTTATTTGCTCGGTGTTATCTGCTATGCTCAGTGCTTGGCAAATCGCAGCGGACAGGCTCATGGCATCAACAGGAAAATCACTCCAGGAGCTTTAATGACGCAATTCCCAAGCAGTGCAGAGTCAGCAGGGGGAACTGCTGTTGTTGATGTAAGGACAATTCTCTGTGGTCTCACTTTAGGAAACACTTGGAGGTATTTAAATGTGGGGAATGGATCAGAGGGATTTCTCTTTGCCTCGCTCAGCACAGCAGAGCTGCTCCCAATACAATCCCCATGTACAGGGGTGATGATTCATGCTGGAGGAAATGATGAATTTCAGGCCACACCATGCATTTCCCCCGCTCCTTTTTATATCATTGTGTCAAATGGTTATTCCATATTCTTTGTTTCAGCTGCAATGAGAAAATAATAGGTCATTGAATCATTTCCCCTTATCTCCGAGTTATCACATTAAATGCATGCCCAAGTGTCTCAGGAATGACTTACTGCATCCCGTTATTGTAGGAAATGAGCCACTATTTTGGTGCTCGCAGATTTGTTCTGCAGTTCTCCATCTCTAAGTCCCAGTGCTCCGGACAGGAGGAGCTGCAGGATTCCTGTTCACAGGGATTCCTTGTACTAAGCACATGTGATGCAAGGAACTCAGTTTCATGCTTTTCTTCTCCTCAAAATGATCCTCACTGTCAGAAGTTTGGGAGGCAGCTCCACACTTTGACCCAACCCCTCAACACACAGCATCACTCAAACCCTATGGCTGAGAGTGGTGTCCCAGTACTCTCTCAGCTCTGGAAGTTGGGGCTGTGCCCACTGCCCTAGGGAGCTGTACCATGCCCACCACCCTGTGGGGTACAGCATTTCCTTACCCCAACCTGACCCTTCTCTCACACACTCTGTGCCATTCTCTTGGGCCCTACTGCTGTCACCAGAGAGCAGAGCTCCTGGGTTGGCTATAGGCCACTGTGTGTTGGTTGTAGGCTGCCATGAGGAGCTATGGGACCACCATGAGGAGCTGTAGAGTCACCGTGGGGGAGCTGTAGGGCCACCATGAGGAGCTGTGGGTCACCATGAGGAGGTGTTGGGCTGCCAAGAGGCCTCCCCTCAGCTCATCTTTTCTGGGACAAAGAGTTGACGATCTTAGAGGTTTTTTCCAACCTCAATGATTCTACGATTCTATGAGACCAAGGGGCCTCAGCCACTCCATGTGTATCTTCCTGTTCTGTTAGGGTACATCCAGCAAAGCCCATTCCATAGTATACAAGTGAATGTACTAATCCCATATAGATTTTTAAATACTAAATTAAGCTGCTGAGGATGGATTATGCTCCCGGAAGGCAATCACTCTTTTTCTTTAACTAACTGTAGAGTGGGAGAAACGTCTCCAGTGGGGAAAAAAAATCATTTCATTACCGGAAGGCCTCACTGCCATGAGAATACTTTTTGGCTCCTGACACCTCATTAAGCTCATTTAACAACAGCACGATCCATTTGCCTGCCTGGTGTGCAGAGGAATTCTTCGAATGAACTCAGAAGTTAGAAAAACAACATGAGGTATTCAACACTGGCAGAAAACACGCAATGTGGAGATGCAAAATAGGTAATGCCCCACCGTGGAGCAGTGGATTTTACCAAACCCCTTTGGAAACGACACCAGCCAGTCCCCTGCACACCCATAAATTTGTGGTGGGGCACTGCATACATTCAGACTCTGCAGTCTGACTCCTTCAACCTTTCCTTTTTCAATCACAGAACTGTAGGGGTTGGAAGGGACCTCTAGAGATCATCTACCACCTCTGGAAATAGAGCGACTACCTTTGTAAGTGAGGATGCACAAAGTCCATGCTTGAATTAGTTTGGCTGCACTGAGAGGGAGCACAGTCCCCCTCCAGACACGATGGCCCTTTGGCACAGGGCAGCTAGTGGGGAGAGTGTCTTAGAACTGCTGCAGTTGGTGGTTGTTTGTTTTGTTTTGTTTTCATCACATCTAAAAATAACGTTTACATAACCCCCCAGCCTGAGTGCTTGCATCAGCAAACGGCCAGAACCTCCTTGCTCAGCTGCATGAAAACTGACCAGCGCAATGGGGTTTTGGCAGGTTTTACCTCCTGAGAAAGAGCTCCGAGGTGCAGTAGGACACAGTAGTGCAGCAGGCTGAAAACCACGTGAATTATTCCACATCTTGAAGAATCATGGAATCATAGAATTATTAGAGCCTCTAGGATCCTCAAGGCCCAACCCCAACCCTCCTCACCACTCCCAGGGACCACGTCCCTCCGTGTCACACTCTTATGACTCTGAAATGTCACAACGATGCAGGAAAGCACCTGAGTCACCTTCATATCCTCTGCACTTTGGTTTAAAAACAAAAAAGTTGGTAGCAAAATCCTCATGTTTCTGGTTTGCTATTGCTAGGGAGCAGCTGGGCTTCCTCAGTGCTCCCAGGAAATAAGGCCAAAACCTGTCTTTCATCTGCCGTGGCCCTTTGATGAGTGCTCTTGGCTTGCCATTACCCCATGCCTAAATTAATCTCGGACCATGAAATCCAACACCATTTACGCAGTACAAGATAAAAAATATAAAAACAGTGCTCTCAGAAGAGCGATTTCACACTGGGAAACTATGCAGGCACCAAGCTTCTTCCTCCAGGCCTGTAAAATATTTATTAGCCACTTAAAGAAGGAAAAAAAAAACCTTTAAAATGATCTGTCTCCCTGTCCTCATGCAGCAGCCTCTCTCATAAGGATAGGAGGCAGCTTATCCCACAGGACTGTATATCGTAGACTCACAGAATGGCTTTGGGTTGGAAGGGACCTGAAAGATCACAAAACCATCTATTTCCAACCACCACATATACGTACAAAAAGTAATAGGGCATAGTGGACCATGCAGAATGGGGAGAACAAATGGGAGGAAGCGGATGAGCTGTGTGGGGGAAGGAGGAACTCCTCTGGGCTTTAAATAACCTCCTGGGAGCACCCCAAGGACTTCCTCCTCCCCTTGCTGTGTTTTTTCCTGTTTTTTCCCCTGGTGGTAGGGAGGCAGGAACCAGGCAGTCCCTCCCTGCAGGTGACACTGCTCAGCACTTTGGGCTTGGGCTGAAAATCAAAAATGGGGGCACTTCTATGGAGGGCTTTTGCTGGCGATGAGCACGTGCTAAAAATAAACAACACGCTTTCTAAAGGGGTTCACCATCCCAACTGTAAGAACGTGTGGGGGTTACAGTGCAAAAAGAGCACTAAGAACCCCGAATTTTATTTTTCTCTTAGCAGAAAGGGAGCATTTAAAACCCAGGCTGCCACCCAACCTGCTCCTTGTCTTGCTGAAGCCTTCTAGAACTGAAGCAATGCTTAGAAAACACCAAAACCCTTTTCTGATCTTTTCTTTTTCCTAGAAAATGATTCAAATGACTCTGAAAGAAGAAAACCACATAGGAAACTATATAGGACATAAAAAAAGGGAACAAGGGAGGGCTGTGCCAAGGACCTAAACCCACAGGGGAGGACAGCAGCGGTGCTGGGACCTCAGCACTGCTGTGCTCATCCTTAGGAGCAGTGTTTTTATTCGTTAAGAGAAAATACAAGGGCACCCACACAGACGCTCTGTGCGATGCAGCGTGGTTTTCAGATGGTTTCCCATCCATTCCCATTCCCATGTGTTAACGTGCAAACCCGTGCATGGCAAAGCCGTGTGCAGGCAGCCCCGCAGCTCTGCCGACCCCGCGGTAACGATGCTGTGCTGATTGATGGCCTCTCCTGAAACAGCCCGGTCCTGAGCCTCAACATATGCGAGATTAATTTATTGCACCTGTCCAAGCAGTGCATATTGCTGTTTTATCTGCATTACTGTCTGTCCCGTGGTGTGATGGAGAGGTTTGGGTGCAC
The DNA here is from genome assembly GCA_023055505.1 of Callipepla californica brunnescens. Classification (NCBI taxonomy): domain Eukaryota; kingdom Metazoa; phylum Chordata; class Aves; order Galliformes; family Odontophoridae; genus Callipepla; species Callipepla californica. The sequence continues at coordinate 19,168,597 of JALIRH010000010.1, forward strand.
GCCGTTGGGGTCACCTTGCTGCATCCCTGCTGCTCATAGCCAAACCTGGACCCCTCAGGTGATGTACCCAATGAGTTCTGGGGGTTTTGGCAAACTGGGGACCAAACCAAGAGCTGAGGGCTTCTATATGGGATGCAGTTTGGACAGGATATAACAGAATCATGGAATCACTGAGGTTAGAAAAGCCCTCTAAGATCCCCAACCCCACTCCATCCCACTGTGCCCACTGCCCATACCCACAGCTCTGGAACAACCCCAGGGATGGTGACACTCTCCCTGGGAAGTGCACAGGATCTCCTGCTTTTTTCCATTGGCCAAGAAATCAGACATTTCAGCTAGAATCCCCAGTTCAGGAGCAAATAGAGGAAGATGAAGCCCTGGCTCTGAAATTGCACGGTGCAGCAGTACAAACACTCTCCTCTTCACCAGCAAAATCGATGTGCGATATTCCGCCCAAAATGACAGTACAAAACTATGAGTGAACAAGACATCATAAAGAAAGTGAAACAGCCCACAGACCTACCAGCCTCGAGCAGGTGAGATGGAGGAGAACGGACAGACAGGACTCTGCTGATGGCCCTGTTGTCTGAGCTCCTCCAAGCACTGCTTGCAGCGTGAGCTGGGGACATCTGGGGTACCAGGGGATCTAATGGGCTGAAACAACGCATGGGAATTATTTCCTCTTCAGCATTCCACTCTTTTTTTTTTTTTTTTCCCTTTAAATTGAGAAAATGTATTGCCAAATCCATGACTTTTTTGAGAGGTTTTTTTTTCCTTCGGTTTGTTTATCGGCAAGATTAAGATTCCTGGCTACGGAATAAAGGGATGTCTCGCATTTATTTGTTTCGGAGCATGTGGAGTGCATTTGTTTCCTAGGATGCAAATTCATTGTTCATGCTCTGAATAAAAATCCCTGTGCCAAGACGCTGCAGTCAGACTCGGGTCTCTTGGCGCAGTTTTTGTTATAATGCAATGCACAGAGCAGAGATTAGATTTTTCCCCAATATTCTGCTCTTATGTTTTGCATCTGAGACGCTTTCCCAGTGTATTTCTTCAACTTGGTGTCACCTGATTTCCTTTGTTTTCAAACACACACAGCAATGCTGGGGCCGGGTAAACACCGACAGCAATGCTGTGGAGCTGGGTTTGGGCACAATCGACAGAGAGCACTGATAGTGATTACTAGGGATTATTTCTATAATGATATTTTTAGATAGAAAAACATATGGTGGCAAGTGGAAGCTTTCTCCCCTATCCCTGTTCATCCTATCCCCACCTTTGCCACCATTGCATTCTGTGGCACCCACTGAGCACCTCAATGGTGGCGGATGGAAACCAGAGCAGAGTGGTGGGACAGGGATGGGACCCAACCTGGGGCAAAGAACAGGGATGGGACCCAACTTGGAGCAGTGGGACAGGGACAGGACCAGTCCAGGGCTGCCTGCACAGGGCTATCCCCACTGAAAGGCAGTGTTGGGATGGATCCATAATAGGCACCCATCTGTTTGCCTTCTCTCTACCCACTATGCCCCAGCGATTTTTCTAATGAGCAAAGCAAGCTGCCATTGGTGGGTTTTTCATCTTCTCATAGCTCTACAAATTACCCCTGCTCTAGGCAGCCATTCATAATAACCAGCTCGAAACCACTACTGGCGTAAAAATCTCTGCGTTGTCAGTGATCCACCTCCTGAACACCATACTGCAATTCATCACAGGTCAGCATCACTTCATAATTTGATTTAGCACAGCCCAAAACATGGGGCTGGAAGCCGCAGTAAGAGGATTCCTATTTCCTTCTCTCAGAAGGCTGAGTGATGTGGTGTAACCATCACCAGCACTCCTTTCAGCAGACACGTGTCAAGCACACAGTAGTGTGGGGTATTATTCTGGTAGAGCGATGGGTTTATTTACATGTGGCTCTGAGGGACACGGTGAGTGAGCACGGTGGGTTGGGTTGGGGTTGGACTTGGGGTTCCCAGAGGTCTTTGTCACCATCCACGTGTGCTGCTGCATGAGAGCCCCCAGCACCAGGAGCAGCTCGTGCCTTCTTCTAACTGATCCATGGTAGAGGGACAAAGTACTGTTTTTCTTCTACACAGAACTGAGTCTCAACCCAAGGGTGGAATATTACTGGCACCAGGAGGTGCCTTGACATGAGTGGCATCACTTTCAGCACGTGGGTTCAAGATGCCAGGCTCCTGGATGCTAAACCAAGCACTAATGAAAGCCAGAAAACAGCACGCAGAGGACAGGCAGCATCTTTTCAGCTGGAGGACCGAACAATGGTGGCATTACAAAGGGCTCATTTATCCCTTCTGGGCACTGCGCATCTCTTACTGGGAGTTCTTCAGCCCTCTCCGCATCCAACCCTCCCACCGCCGACACAAACTCCTTTGTGTTCCGGGAGAGAAAAACAGAAAGATGACAGCGGAGCCCAACTACTTGGAAAAGATCTCGGCAAAAGGCAGCCAGAATGCTACACGCTTTGCTTTTCCCATCCAGACGGGGCTGCTGACCACACGCCGCGTCAGCTCCCAGGCATCCCCAGGCTCCACAGCCATGTGGGAGCGCGGGTTGGGACCAAACCATGGAGCCTCATCTGCTGCTTTACTGGGAAAGAGCGGAGTGGACCAAGAGACCGAAAGAACTCAGGGAAAAATCACTCTATGACACCCACTTCGGTACGACTTCCAAATTCACTTCCCTACAGACTTCTGTATTGTTAGGTCGTGTGTGTAGCCTTAATTAAATAAACCGTAGCTTTTGCGGCAACATCTTAGCGTGGAAACCCAAACAATTTGTCCTGACATCATTTAACTTCTTCTTCTTTCTTTCGCTTCTTCTTGTCAAAATATTCATCCGAGCTGCTGCGTTCACACAGAGTATTTAGATTTGGAAAGACATTTTTACAACCTATTTGCATTTTTATGGAAAACTGTTCCATCTGCTTCTTTCCCTCCTGCAGCCGGCGGGGACGGATGGTGGCGGGGTTCGGAGCAGCAGCGGGACTTGTTGTCCTAGCTGCTCTCAGGTCCCACCACCAAACCAACCCCTCTGCATGCCCACTCTGCGACCCAAACTTGGCCAACGATTTCCAAAATCCAGACCTTGCCTGACTCCTAGGGGCAGCGGATGCAGCTGAGCACAGTCAGCACAGCTTTGAGGAGCTCCATCTGTCTGCGGGATACAAACAGCAGCCCGGTGTCCTCGGATGTGGGATGTCTCCCCAGCATCACAGTGGTGAGAACTTCTACTTCCCAAGGTAAGAACTTCTACACCCCGCTGAGCAGCAAAATGCAAAGTGTGAAAAATTCCTTCTCCGGGTGTTGCCTGAGCAAATAAACCATGGGCAGGAGTTAGTGCACCTCCCAGTCCTCGGGGTTGGGAAGGGTCTGGGCTCCAGCACCAGTGTGTTTCACACTCACAGTCTAAAAAAGGAGGAGCACGTTCTCATAGGCGCCGTGTGTAGGAAAGGATCTGTCTTGGCTTACCCGTAATTTCTCATGATCAGGTGAAAGTGGACGTACATCCTATTTACGGCTTCTAGGAAATTTCTGCTTGCCCATTTCGTGTTGAACATATGGACTTCATTTACTCTCACACCTGGCTGTATAGATTTGTTATGAAAGGTTCATGGCTCTCCGGGTTATGTGACCTATTCCCGAGATGATTAGACTTAAATGTGTTTCCTGCTCTCCCAAATTCCATATAAACCAAATAAAACAATCCATAGATCCCCAGCGTAATATCCTGAGCCTGCAAATACACGCACACAATAAGTCAGAGCAGGGAAAATCATATATTGCTGCTTTCCATTAACCAGCAGCTGCGAGAGGAAGGTAATGAGAAAAAGTAAAACCCTGTCCCTTTAGGAACAATATGGGAAACATTTGAATTTTCTTTCACTTTGCTACACTCAACAAAAGCACTAAAACTTATCTATGCGTTGCTGCAAGCTCTGCCAGCTGGACAGGCAACCAGGGACAGCCACAGGGATGGATGTCCTCCCCATCCCCTCGTGGTCTCTGTCCAGGACAGGCTGTGCTCGGGCCCTAAAACCAGAATGGCTGTGACTGTGCTGCTTGAAAAAGGCAGATGCCCACAGGGCCTCTACAAGGGGATGATGCTCTCCGCATCTCCATGATGCACATATTTCATTGCTTGTGTAATAATATATGTAAAGATAATAATAAGAATAATGTAAAATCACGGAATCCTAGAATCACAGAACCTTTAAGGTCAGAAATGACCTCTGAGAACCTCAACCCCAGCCCATCCTTTCACAGTGCAGTGACGGAGCACTGGAGCTGCACACAGAGCTGGTGAGGTCTCCTTCTCCAGAGATGTTCAGGACCCACCTGGATGCTTACCTGTGCAACCTGGGCTGGGAGCTGCTTGGGCAGGGGGTTGGACTCCATGATCTCTGGAGGTCCCGTCCAACCCCTACAGTTCTGTGATTCTGTGATCCCCTCCATGCCCACTGACATATCCCTCATTGCCACATCCCCACGGCTCTGGAACACCCCCAGGGATGTTCCTCCAGTACTGTCTGTGGCTTGTGGCTCCCCAGAGGGAGGGATGCTCCCAGAAACCAGCTCCACACACCAGGACCCACCAGGAGGTTTCCCTGCTGAACAACTTCCCGAATGCCAGCGGGCCGTCACCGTGTCCAGAGACAGAGGAGAAAGGGAGAACTCCTGTTCAGGAGCCAAGTGCTGCTGAGGAAAGCAATCAGCAGATGGCACGGACATTAGCTCATTATTACTAATTTGCCAGGCCTTTGCCAGCTTGTTAGCATCCCTCTGGAAGCGGAGCAAAGGGAAAAGTGTACAAAAGGGCTCCTGTTGGCAGCACGCACAGGCACGGGCAGGAGCTGGCACTGCTCCCCATCCACTCCCATGATCGCTGCTCAGTGATGTCCAGTGCTTGGGATGAAGAAGCAAACACTGCAAAAGGGCTTTTCTTGCTCCTACTGAAGTGTGTGGGATGGGAGGGCTGCAACGAGGGCTCAGCGTGCAGTACTGATGGGATGAGCACTTGCTCTGTGCCTAATGTGTGCAAAATGTGGGAGAAAACATGGCCAGTTTTATAGGATCATGGAGTTGTTTGAGCTGGGAGGGTCCTTTAAGGCCACCTGATCCCACTCCCATCAGTGCACAGGGACACCCACAGCTCCATCAGTGCTCAGAGCCCCATCCCCTCACCCTGGGTTTCTGCAGGGCTGGGGCACCACCACCTCTCTGGGCATCCAATGCAGTGCCTCACTGACTTTTTCTTCCTTACATCCAGTCTGAATCTCCCCTCTTTTAGTGTGAAACCATTTCCCCTCGTCCTCTCCCAGCAAACCCTGCTGCAGAGCCTGTCCCCATCCCTCCCACAGCCTGCTAGGTACTTTAAGGCCACGCTCAGCTCTCCCCAGAGCCTTCTCTTCTCCAGGCTGCACGTCTCAAACCATGCTAAAAAGTCTTCTGCACCCTCTATGAGATTGGATTTAATTCTTCCTCCCCAAAGGATGCCCACATCCTTGTGTTTCTTCCCAGAGCAGCACTGCTCACGGGGAGAGAGGAGGGTTTGGGCTGGCCACGCAGCTCCGAGTCTGAAGGTTTAAATTTACGGTGGACGTATTGCCTGGAGTCAGAGCTGCGATCTGACTGCTCTCCCAGTTCCTCTCTATAAAAGTCACCGTAAATCACAGAGGGCAGCAGCGAGAGTAGTGTTTCCAAAATAATTGATGGCAGAACGACAGGTCTGCTGGGCTTGGAGGAGCAGAGGGAGGTCGGTGCGTGGGCTCAGCACACTGCGAGGGCACACGGGGAGCACCTCAGCTTGAAAGGCTGTGCATGTGGAGGAAGGAGCTGGGGTGGCCAATCTGTGTCCTCCCCCACTGTTATCTGAGGCAGAATTTGGTCTGTGCCCTGCAAAGATATTGCTATGGGACAGGCTCCTTGGGATGCTGTGCACAGTGCTGGAGGAGCCCCCGATTACCACTGCTCCCCATCTCCATCCATGGGAAATATCTCCCGGTTTCCTCATGCTGTGTTGTTCCTTGAGCTTACCTGAGAGCCTCAGCACAAATATTATGTAAAAGGAGGGGTTCTGCCCAAAGTCCTTGCTCGGGAGTTGGCAGGATTTTGTGCTGAGCGGGCAGAGGGAGCGGTTCTGTGCGTCTCTGCTCCGCTCTGACTGAATGAGGTCATGGGCTTCTCCGGGCTATAATGATCTTAAAATTATGTGACAGAAACAAATAGGAAATACTTAAAGTTAAGGCAGTGCAAGTACTCCTATTCAGCACGGAGGCAGGATCACTCGAGGTTTCTATCTGCTTGCTAAAAACCCCTCTAAGAACTCCAGCTAGGGATAAGCCAAGCTGCAAATCCCTCTTTTCTCTCCCTGCCCATGGAGCCCACACCTGGTATGCACTCACAGATCTGCTTTCACAAATGGGCCAGTGGGAGGAGGGGTGAACCCACCCCAGAGGACAAATTGGGAGTCATTGGGCATTCAGAAGTTTGGGGTTTGTTGGTCTTTGTTTTTCCTGCAAGCTTCTTCAAAGCACATAAAGCTGCAAGGAAGGCAAAAAGAAATGCAAAAAAATCCACCTTTCAAAGATTAAAACAAGGCTAAGCTGCAGCAGATCCCTTCACATTGGCACCAGCGTGACTTCTTTTCTTTCTTTTTGCCTCTTTCACAAATGCTGAGCCGTTTTCTTTCACTCAGCCCCAAATTTGTGGCCGTGAAATATGAAATGTAGTGTACAAGGTGTGAGATACGGGACATAGGAGATGGAACATGGGATGCAGAATGCAGGGTGCAAAGCACGGCATGCAGAATGTGGGATCAGGAAGATGGGATGTTGAACATGGCCATGAAATATGGGAGGTGCAGTTTCTTGCAGTGATGGTAACCCATGGGTCTGCCTTCTTCCAGCGTGGAGACACTGGGGCTCTTCCTTGTGGCTCAAGCTGCTGAACCCTGAGCTCTGTGTCCCTTGCTTCTCATGAGCCATCCTGTTCCAAATTGGCTTTCAACATTGTGTTGACCAGAAGATGCCGCTGGAGCTGCCACGGGGCACTACTAAGTGTTGCACAAAGCTGGATGCCCCCACAGGTTGTTGCAAGAGAATCACAGAATTGCAGGGGTTGTAAGGGACCTCTAGAGATTGAGTCCAACCCCCCAAGAGGGAGGAGAGCAGCTGTTTCCCCTTGACAGTGACCAGGAAGCTGGTGGATGAGGAGCACCTCCACGTGCTCCTGGGATCTCCTCCAGCAGTGCACTCCCTGTCGGTGACATTCACGGGCACCATGTTCACCTCAGAGTTTGATGTGATGAGAAGCGATGGCTTTAATAATGCATGCTCAGCTGGGGGAGTTCGTGCCAGGTGAGACAGAAGATGGGAGGCGAGGGAATGCTCCAGGAAGGTGTCGGAAGAAGAGGAGATGGCGCGTGCATTTCTACAAGCCCAGCAGGATGTCAGAACGGTTCCCTCACGGATTGATGTGATTGGAAAAGTGCATCGCAGGTCCATTACAACTGCCAACAGAAGTGAAAATATCGGGCTGACTAAATGACAGCACTGGAACATCCACTATCCTTGTTCTGGGAGGTGGAACTCAGAGCTGAGCTGTGCCACTGCAAGAGCGGTGGCATCCCGGCCCTCAAACCCCATTGAGATGGAGGCAGCTGGAGCTTGGCTTGGTAATTGCAAGGAAAAAAGACTCCCAAGGGCTTAAAGAGGTTTCGAATCAGGCCGTGAATGCCTTTTCATTTTACTCCATTCATATATCAAGCAGAGCTCTATGGCCTGAATAACTTCATTTTACCTGCTGGAAAAGTGGTCTGAAAACAGCAATACTCTATTTCTTCTGGTGGCACATGAAGCATAAACACTAGGTTTTCTGGAAAAAAAAAAAAAAAATAAATAAGCCCCATTTTTCTCTTTAAATATAATTTGCAATAGGAAACATTAACTCATAAATCATCAGCCCAAATTTAGGTAGAACTGGAACACGACACTCAGCAGCAGGCAAATTACACCGAGACCACTCAATCATCAAGTGCTCCTTCCAAGGGCACGACTGGAAATGTGCTCTTCATAAAGGGAGACAGAAAACAAAAGGGGGACAAACAAGAAAGAGCCAGAGAGCTGTGCAGAAGGACACCTCCATCACCCCAAAATTCCACGGATCCCCATCAGTTCCTTTGCACCTCTGAAGTCGCTATCTCTTCTAGTGCAGCCGTGCTGCCCTGCAGCTGAGCCTGACACAGAGGGGCCTCAGAGCTCCCTGCACCATGGGTGGACCGAAGGAATGAATCCCAGCTGCACGCATCCACCCACGCAACGAGCTCCGTGGTCGGTCAGTGCACAACCAGCAAAAAATTGTACCCGCGATTTTCCTCCTAGTTCAGCAGTTTGTGGTTACAAACACTCAGCTTCCCCACCGGCCTGAGGTCAAGAAAGAGGGAAGCATCAATATTTAGCATCTCCAAAGCAACTCTTTGTACCTAATAGCTGCACAGTTGTGGAAGTTCCTCCTGGAACTCCCTTCAGCTCCAAAATCATTACCAATAAATGCTTGTTGCAGTTTAAGCAGTATGGGGAATCTTTGACTGGTGTGCACAACTCCCCGCAGAGCTGTGATGCTGACACTGGCTTCTGCAGGGGCTCCTCGAGCTCTCTGGGGAGGATCTGAAAGCCCCAAGGCCATCTCATGGCCCCATGAGAGGGACCTTAAGCCCCGAGCAGAGCTCCCAGCCATGCCACGTCCCCTGTGACAGCTCTACAACAGCAGCATCCAGCCTCTGCCTTCATTAAGGCCAGAGCCTTGAAATAGGGGTTTATCAGCTTGACTAAGAATCCGTTTCCTCCCAGATGCAATATTCAGATTCCCCTCTCCCAGCAATTATTTAATAGCTGGTCTTTATCACATAGAGCATCTCGGCTTACACTCCGTCCCTCCAGCTCTGCTCCGCTCCAAAACTACCGTTTCCAGACCGAGAATAACTGTGTGCATAAGGTTGTGTTCTTTTTTTCCCTTTAAATCTTGCAATGTGACTAATCCAGCCAAGAGGGATGCATCTTGGAGGATGTGTCAGCTGCGGAAAGAGAAAACAGATGTGGTTTGAGGAGGGTGCAGGGGAACCTCGGGATGCCCTCATCTTGTTGAACATCCAGTTGCAGTCCGCCTCCCACCCCCGCGACCCCCAGCTGTGTGTGGGGGGGGGGGGGAGGGGGACAGGTTGGGGGATATCTTTCCAGCTCTGGCAGCTGGAAGGGTGAGATAGCTGAGGGTTTGCCAAACAAGGCGTACCCGTTTCACTCTCTTTACACTTCCCATAGGATTTAGGGCTGCAGGGCAGTGGTTCCCCTTTTGCCTGTGGTCCTGTGTTTGGGAAGGAGGAGGTTTGGGGTCATTTTTGGTTCCTGGATGTTGGTGTTGCTATGACAAAGGAGTGTTGCTGGCAGAGGAGTGCGGGCTGCAGGCCAGCCCTTGACCTATGGGGTCAGGACTGGGGGTGGCAAAAGGGAAAAGCCATGTGCAAGCAGTGCAGGGGAGCACAGAAAGAAGGCATGTCCCCTCCGTGCCCTCCCTCTGGCATGCAGTGGACATGGGCTTCATTTACTTGGGGCCTTCCAAGGTGCTGTAAAACACTTCTCTGTTCCACTGGGGAGGGAGGGATGTTCCACACAAGCACCCTTCTCCTCTTCACTTACAGCACATAAAAACCAGATGAGATTTTTTCATGCCCTCCTCAGCTACTCCCACACACAGGCGTACGCAATGCAGCTGTGCAGTGCACGCAGCACACGCTCCTGGATGCCGTAGGTGGCTGATGCACCCTTTCTTAAGGAGGGAATAGAGAATCTGTTCCTGAGGACTGATCACCAGGTAACTTCTGGGAGCACAAAACATCATAGAATCACAGAATCAAAGGATTGTTAAGATTGGAAAAAACTTCTAAGATCCCCAAGTCCAACCCCAGCCCACCCCAGCGTGCCCTCTGACCATGTCCCCAAGTGCTACATCTCCACCTTTCCTAAAAACCCCCAGGGAAAGTGACCCCTCACTCCCTGGGCAGCTGTGCCAGTGCCTGGCTGCTCTTTGGAGAAGAAATTGCTCCTCATAGCCAAGCTGACCCTCCCCTGGTGGTACCACTTCATCCAGCACCTCCTCACCCCCTCCATCCCACCTCTGGCTGCCATTCAGCTGGTGCAGCTCCAAGCTCCTGCCAGTCTCAACCCAGTGCACAGCCACCTCTGTCCCCAGGACCTCAGCTCCTGTCTGGGTGCCCACAAGCAGTGCACGTGGGCAGCACTGCCCCTGACATTTGTCACTGCAGACAAAGCCTCGTGGAATCATTTTCACTGTAGTGATGGATGATAATGGGGACAAAGCTGTGGCCTGACAATAAAAACAACTCCCAAGGCAAAAAGAGCATGATGAGGCTGCGCGCATCTCAAGGCTTGGCCAAAATCCTATTATGGCATTAAAGATTGCATTAGACAAGGGCTGAATTAGATCAGACGAAACAAAAAGCATCCTAGGAGATCTCCTCCCCCTGCTCTGCCAGCACGTTTATGCTTGCTGCCTGCTGGTGTCCTTCACACCTGCACACAGCCTGCGTTCAGTCAGACACCCGCAGGCAGTCCTATGAGCAGGGCAGGAGCAGTGCCAGAACCCAGAGCTGCGGGCTTTGCCATCACCACCACCTGCATGGAGCTGGGGCTGCACTTTGTAGGACTGCCCCACAGCTGCAGGCAGGTCAAGGGGGTGAGAAACTGCACCGCAGAGAGCCACGATGGCACCCAAACCCTGCACGCTCCCCTCGTGTGACATGTCCTCATCTATATTTAGGTGTTGGCTGAAAATACCACGGACATCTTTAGAGGGTGGAGATGGGAAGTGAGCTGGTGTTTCCTGCCGCATGGAGAAGTTTGCAGCCTGTCAAGCTGCCGGGCTTTTGCAGCAGCCTTTTCTGCCCCAAAATGCTGCTTCTTCCCCACCTCCTTGCAGTGGTGACAAAAGTTTTCAAACGTTTCCCAGTTTTGCCTCTGCTGGATTGCCTTTGGCAGCCAGTCCCATAAACATTGCCTGTTTGGTGAATGGATGTCATACATCTCGAGGTGCTGCAGGGGTTAATGTAATGTGTAACCAATGTAAGATATATTTAATGATCTCTGAAATTGCCTCTGTGAAGCATCCACATAACTGCCACAACTCGATTTACTACAGATCCTGCAAATAACAAATGTAATTACTTTGGAATCAACATAATATGAGGTCGGACTGCCTTACATCCCCCCCAGCTTGCTGGGAACTGAATACAAGTCTGCCCTGTGCATTTATCTCCAGCCACACACCCTGGCCGTGATCTCAAAGCAATATCAGACATCAAAAACAGGGCCATGAGGAGCTATAGGGCCACCATGAGGAGCTGTGGGGCCATGAGGAGTTGTGGGACTGCCATGAGGAGCTATAGGGCTGCCATGAGGAATGTAGGGCCATGAGGAGCTATAGGGCTGCCATGAAGCCTCCCCTCAGCTCCTCTTCTCTGGGCCCAACAAACAAAGGGCCCACAGCCATTCCTCACGCCCCATGCTCTCCAGACCCTTCCCCATCTTTGCGGCTCTCCTTTGGACACTCTGGTGGATCGATGCCCCTGTGATTCTGTGGCACCCAGTGCTCGTGGCAGAGCAGAGAGGGATCACCCCTTCCCTCTCCCATACACAGCTTGGCTTTCCCGTGTCTCATGAAGCATCACTGTGGTGACCACTGAGGACATCCCAGTGCTGGGGTACTGCCCTTGTACCCCCAGAGACACTCCTCCCTCAGGGCTTGCTCAGCTGACGTCTCAGGTAGGAACAAAAGTTTAATGCCTAAACAATAAACCTCCCCAAATAAAGGGGTGCCCAGCGGCAGCGGTATGGTGACAAAGGCAGTAAAGCAGACAAAGACACGGCAAAGTGCCTGCGTTGCAATGCTAATAAATAAGGCTCTCAGCCTCTCAAGTGGAGAAACATGCTGGCTGGTGCAATAAGACAGGCTGTAACGGGAGATTGATGTGGGATATACTGGATTTATTCACTGAGGATCACAACTCTCTGTGCAGTGACAGGTCTTCCACATCAGGTGCTCCCCCGTGGAGGCTGTGGGGTGTAGGGGACAGAGCATTGGTGCTCCCAGCGTGCTCACATCTATATGGATCCTATATCACAGGCACAGAGGTGTGTGTGGATCCTCTGCCTCCAGCAGTGCAGCAGTATGTCCAAATATACACGTGTATGCATAGATAGCTATGTATGCTCTAGGTATATACGCAATGTGTATGTACACCTACACATATGTATATATGTGTAAGTATGTATGTACGTGAATACAATCATATGTATGCACACCTATAAGTGTAACAGAACTGAGACTTCCAAACGATTTTTGCTATTGGCCCAAGAGCTCCAAATGATTTGAATGCTATGTCTTACTGCCCACATCAATGGTGTGGGCTTAGGCACCGTCTACTTTTCACAGCAATCTGGTCACTGCTTGTCCAATTGGTTGAGTACTCACTCGTGGCAGTGATGGTTGGACTGGATGATCTTAGAGCTCTTTTCCAACCTTAGTGATTCTATGATTCCATGAAATTTGACATTGCTTGATCTCTTCCCCTCTTTGCTTACCGTGAAACTGACAGATACCTGTTCAAGGTAAGGGAGTTGGACTGGATGACCTTTAAAGGTCCCTTCTAATGCAAAAGATTCTATGATTCTACGATTTGTGACAACCAAAACCTCATAAAGAACAAGCAGTGTGGGTCAGGAGGGCAAAGGGACAGCATCTGTGCTCTGTGCAAGGATCCAAGACAGGAGATGTACAGCTCTGTGCAGACAGGAGCGTGCTGTAGCATGGCAGTGTGCAGTGCATGCAGCTATCAGATCCTGCCTTCAATCTCAGCCATCCCTCGGGCTGCGGTGCTGAGCCCTGCATTGAGCTGGAGCCTGATGGTGATGGCCAGCAGAGCCATGAGAGCATGATTCCTTTCTTATCGCAGTGAAAAGTTTGGGGCTATTAATGGCTTCCTTCATCTTAATATCAGCGGGGAGCTGCGTGATTAAAATCATACATAATGCTCTTCATATGGTTTCTCTTCACATAATCCTCTCACCTTCAGTAAGCCAATTGCTGGAAGGCTTTCTCCTTCCTCTCCCTGAGCTTGCCTACCTGGGGATGCCCGGAGAAATTAATCTGAATTAATTTATAAAGTGGATTAGTTAAACCTCATTAAATCCCCACATCCACAGCCATCTTTGGAATTAGGGTGGCCCTAATTTAATTTCCTCCAGAGCTTCACCTGGAGTTGGACCCAACAATCCTTAGGGGTCCCTTCCGATGTGGGGTATTCTATGATGCCACGATTCATTTACATCAAGTCCCTGGCAGACAGCCCAGGTACCCCCACTGAGAAACGTAGGCTGGAGGCCCCAGGCTGGCCAATCCATCCCAAACTGAGGAATGGCACTGCACAGCTGCTTTCCTAAAAAATACCAATGAAACGAACGGCATGGGTGGTTGGATGGAGGAATGTGAGCTGAACCTCACCAGATGGGCTCTTAGAGGTGACCTGGCTGTCTGCCTGGGAAGGAGCACGTCGCTCCCGATGGGACAGCCACTTTGAGCCAGCTGCAGGGAGAAAGAGTGGCCCAGGCAATAAAGAAACCCCACCTGAGTGCACTCTCTCAGAAGCAGTAAAAGACACCGTGCCTCTCTCCTTGAGGCCATAATTCATTCATCTGGGCAATAAAAGGTGGAGGAAAGGCAGATGCTCCTCATGCTTCCCCCAGTCCCCAGCTGTCATCCAACTCTTCTCTCCTGCTCCGTGCTGGCACTGAGCTGCAAGCCCTGATTTTGGGATCTGAGACCTGCAGCCCCAGCAGAAATGTTGCACTGAGCCATGTGCTGAGCAGCTCGGCCTTGCTGTCACCAGCTTCAGCTCTAATGAAAGCCTGAGCCACTGAGATTAAAGAGCAGTGTCACAAAAGGGCTGATAAAATTGAAAGGATCCATCAGATTAATTACCGGGCTTAAAGGAGCTTGTCCGTTTATTAGAAACAAAAGCCCTGGGACACTTGCTATTGAAATGATGGTATCTCCTCCAATATTTCCACTTGATCTTGTACAAGCACTGCACGACGTGAAGTCCAACAAAAGCTGCAGCCTCACCAGCTCGTTAGCACCTTGCTCCAGGCTGGAGGAGAGACCCGGTTGCTTTCTGGTCCTCACAGAAACCAGCTTGTGCTCAGACTATTTGAGGCACTGCATCAATATTTATCACAACTTTTGAGAAGAAGGAATTTTCAAATCTTAAATCCCCTGCCCTGGCGGGGGAGGATAAAGTAGATGCATTAATAAAAGATCTAGGCAGTGAACCTTTTAACCCTGCAGCACTATTGATTCAGGAGAGGAGAGCTGGGGAGGAAGGAGATAAATATTGGGGCTCTGGATGCTGAGCTCGTGGTACTGAATTGAGGTCACCTGGGGAAAGGCCGTGCTGTACCTTGGTTCTTGAGTGCAGGTGGCACCAGCCACGAACCCTTAGACCAAAAGGAGGGCAGTACCTGTGAGATGTGGTGAACCCCACAAAAATGCCTTTCTTATTATAAATATCCGTGCTCAGAATCAATCCATTGCCTCCTTGAAGCAAGAGGTGCTCTGCAACCCTTCCCGTATCTCCACCCTGTGTCCTTCAGGATAACTGCTTCTCGTTGGAGATCACAGGTCAGGGAAAACCACATCGTGTCCCTTCACAAACAGCATACACAGAATGATCAATGAGATTTAAACGTGGATGAATGTGAGATCTCAGCACAGACCGATATCCAACATGAGGATACTCCACTGCACCCCACACACCTCACTCTGTGACAATGCCCAATATTATCAGCGTGGATTTGGGCACAGGAAGGTCATGGAAGGACAGCCACATTGCTGCCCCAAATGCTGCCCCAGAGCTGAGCACCGCATGGCAATATGAAGCAGAGCTGCATTGCTTACCTCCAGGCAAGCAGCAATCATATTTTTAATCTTCCTTATAACTTGCTAAATTTATACCAAACACAATACCCTGCATGAAAGGGGAATCTAAGTATGGAAGTCATTGTTTTAATATAATTGGCCTTTTAGATTAAAATACTCTTATAAAAACCATTTTTCTGAGAAGCATGAAGCTGTAATTACGGAGTCGTGGCACGTGACAGGTAATGCTCACAACTCAGGGATTTAACTCTTCCCTGCTCCTCCCATAGCTCTCCCCATGGCTGCACCACTGTGTGGGCCTCAGTCTGTGCTTCAGGATGAGTTTTCCCAAAGTACATGCTAGCCAGGCCTCCTAAAAATATAAAAAAAAGCCCTACCTGTTGCATAGCAGGGCCTTAAAATAATCCATTTCTTCCCTCATCTGAAAGACACTTAGGTGGAATTAGAATTAGCTTTTTCCTTTGAGCATCTGAAGTGGGTTTGGTGGTCTTGGTACCACGTGGTAGACCTCATATTGCTCAGCATGCCACTGAGCAAACATGGGACAACCTCAAAGGCTGTGCTTTCACAATTACATTTAATTCACATTTGAAACGTGTTCAATGTATTGGTGATGGCACTGGAACAGACTGCCCAGAGAAGTGTGGGTTTCTCACCCCTAGAGGTGTCCAAGGCCATGGATGGGGTCCTGGGCAGCCTGAGCTAGTGGGGGGTTTGCTGTCCATGTCAGGGGTGTTGGAACTGGACAGGCTTTAAGGTCTCTCCCAATTCAACCATTCCACTGTTCTCTGATCTTTAAGGTCCCTTGCAATCCAACCATTCCATGCTTCTATGATCTTTAAGGGCCTTTCCAACCCAACCATTCCATGCTTCTATGATTCCGCTGAATGACGAGGTGCTGTACAACAAGCCCAAAACTAATGCAAAAGAGCAAGAGCAATTCCAAATTTAAATGACTAATTTCAGAGGAAAGCAAAGGACAAAAGCACTCAATAGCTCGCAGTACAGTTTTAGAAACTCAGCTTTTTCCCCCCTTTGCCTTGGAAATCAATACTTTTCCCTAACCTGGCCTTCCATCGGATTAAGCAGAACATGAAGCTGACCTGGCTGTGTAAGCATTTATTTTTAATATCCTGCCTGTCGCAGTCCATATATTAGAGGTGACAGTAAGAACCATGCTCCCATGGCCTCCTGCCCCCGCTGTGCTGCTCCCAGGTTTCCCCAAAGCTGCTTATCCACAGCAGCACCACTGGTGTCCTCTCTTGGAGTCCACTGCCTTGGTGTTTTTTTTTTCCTATTCTGCCCATTTCTGATCACATAAGGAGATGATTAACCCATTTATTTGCCCACAGCGGTGAACTGCATCCCTTGTGCTATTAACACCGAGCTGGTGAATGTCAGGTGGGTGCAGCTTGCAGCTCTCCTTACCACATGGAAAGGAATCAGAAGGTTAATATCTAACATTTATTCGTCACAACGTCTTTTTATTTTCTACTTAGCAATACGACAGAGACATTTGAGATAACCAGTTTCGCTCTATTCCCTTTAATTTTCTCACATCAGTTTCAACATTAAAGAAAAAAATAAAGGGACCAGTAAATCAGACAATTAATCATTCCAGCCTAGGAAAGGCCCAGTAAATCACCCCAGTTTTATATCTCTATTTTTTTGAACTTATGCCCGAGAGCCCAGAGATTGAGTACATGTGCTATTCATTTGAAAATAGGCAGTTCACATACTTGGTTAATGACCTCAGCTCCAATCTCAGACGTTTAGACCCAGGTGCGGTGTGTAAAGAGCTGAAGACATGGCTGTGCAGGGCAGGGATGGGGAGAGATGATGTGTCAAAACAAATGTCAGCGTTTGGGATTCATTCCGCCCGGCCCCAGCAGCGCCCGCCTGCGATGGATGCACTGAGCACTGCATGGATTGCAAGAGATTAAACCAAGGGCTGTTTCCAGGGGCTTATTTGCATTTATACTAATTGAGACGAGAAAGCACGTTGTCCTAAATCACATTTTATGCCCCCAAACCCGTCAGCTCGCAGCCTGCTCCACGCGACCCCCCGGTTTGGGGCAGCTGCCCAACGAGGTCCCAAAGGCATTCCTGCACTTTGCACCACTCTGCCTCTTTGATTTTCTTCAGCTGAGCCTCCAGAACGGAACACAGCTGAGAGGAGCTGCGGAAATTAAATAAATTCTAAACAAACAGCTTATTGATATATTGCCTAGTAACTTGAAGCCGAATGTTACCTCAGAAGATCATTACGCTTTATTCTCTGCTATAGATTTTCACTGCTTCCCCGGCTTGAATTTAGTCTGAAACAAGGAGAGCAGGTAGAACTGAGGAGAGAAGAGATGTAAGTTGTCTGGTTTTATTGCAAAAATAGTCTGTTTCTTACGATTCCGCAGTGCCTGGTGCAATCACAGACAGCTTTGGAAAGGCATGTGTGCTGAACATTGGGGAATTATTCACCCTGGTGGCAGCTGGGCTGGAAATGCAGCCTGCGATCTGGAGCAGCTTGCAAAGCACTGGGAATAGGTAATAACATGGAAATGTATCATAATACAGGCATAGATGCACCCTGTTTGAACAGGGAAGTCTTCCAGTGATTTAGCATTTATTACGGAGTGTGAGGAGGGTCCAAAAGAGCCCAAACACCAGTAATTTCTGTGGCTGTGCCTTCCTGCCCATGGCAGCAGTAATCAGTGCACCATGCACCACATCCCATTCACCATTTACCAAGCACACATGCCCCGTGCTTGGCATTTGCATGGGGCCTGGGTGGGCAACGCTGGCCGAGCATCACCACAATGCATGGCCAAAGCCATCAGGATGCCCCCATCCACAGAGAGTGCTGATGCTGTGCTCATGGGTGATATGCATTCACACTGCATCTGTTGGCACACGGAGGAGGGGGTCATTCCCACGCACTGCCCGGTGCTGGGATGTTTCTGCTCCCCCAGGTTCACAGCCGGGGCTGCGGATCGTGTCTCCTCCGGGAGGGCCGTGTTTGCAGGACCTGACAGGGCTGACTTGTCTCCATGCGAAGGAAGGAAGTTGTTTTAAGCCTAAAAAAGTGGAGCCATCTGGCAGCATGCAGCTGTGGAAATATTATACGTCTCATTATTTATAGTGGTACCTGCACAGAGACGAGGTCAGCTCCGATGCTCCGTCAAGAAAAAGGCTCTTCTTCTATAAACACAGCCCAGGGCGCTCCTCTCCCCATGCCAACACATGCATGAGGTGGGGGATCGCTCCAGTATTTGCAGCCCTAAAGCAGCAACAGGCTGTTTTCCTGCTGGGGGTCTCAGTATGGGCACTACTTCGCCTTTAATCAATAGTGAGACCATTATGGTCATCCCTTGGGACTGTGGGCCCCCAGAGCTGATCTCCAATGGAAATTACATGGTCAGACCTCGGGCTGTGGGATCGGGTTTCTGCTGTTTGTTCCTTCAAGTTATTTCAGTCCACCGGGAAGGCTTTAAGTGGGGCCGGTTGCGGTCAGGAATTGCCAGCTCTGAAATTTTGGAATGGGGAGTGGGGATCCAGAGCTGCAGGGCCTGGTAAGGGCTTCCCATAACCAGAGCAGGATGGGACAGTGTCAGCCTCAAACCTGCATTTACAAATGATGTGAGTGCAGAGATGAGGAGTTGAACTGAAGTTCATTCACTGAACTGATGTTGGGAGAAGTCTTCCCATGTTTGACAGAAGAGCATCTTCAAAATGAAAACATTCACTTTTTCCTTTCTCGCTCCACACAAAGAAGTCATAGAATCACAGAATTGTAGAATCATAGAAACACAGAATCATCAAGGCTGGAAAAGACCTCTAAGATGACAAGTCCAACCCCAACCCACCCCCACCATGCTCACTGACCACATCCCCAACTGCCACATCTACCACTGCTGTGTCACACTACAAGGAAGCCTAAAAAGCTTAAAGCCAAGCGTGTTCTCCAAGAATAAATGTTGAAGTCTCATCAGCTCTGGGTGTTGGGAAGGGAAGCCGTACTGTAGCATCACAGGCTACTGGAAGCTGAGAAAACACAAGGTTTTGAGTCAAACAGCTTAAAAATGGCAATCTTCCAAGCACTGTATGACAATATGGTGGCTGGTAGAAGCTCAGAGGTTCCCAGGTTGGTGCTTTGCAGCCTGAGGCACAGACAGATTTAGGTCAAAACGGGATAAAAACAAACAAGTCCCCTCTGCTTCCTTCCAGCGCCCAAGTTTATCCTACCCTGCCACACACGAGGACGCAGAAGAGGCCTCAACCACAAAATATTTTAACAATTCAAAGCATTTAAATGGGTGCTGTGCCCCCAGCACGGCGGCTCCGTCTGCTCACACTCACCACACAACGCGGGTCTGCACTGCAACAAAAGGCACGAGATGATGCTGTGTGAATTTGGGGCCGGAGCTGACACACATCGTCTCTGCTGACACATCTCTGTCAACATTTACTGCCACAGCCACTGTCCTCTGTTTTGCCTTGTCCTGGCCGTGTGGGTGTGGGACACATCCACCTGTTGCAGGAGGAGCTGGCTGCTCAGTGCATGCTGGTTCTCTCTCTCGATGGCTTTGCTGGGTCGAAAGGGCAGCAGTGAATGAAGTGCATGCAACTATCAGGAGCTGCAGCAGCCATGGGCACGGTTATCCGCTGTTCCCCATCACCTGTTGCAGCCCCAGCACACAGCTTTCTGCTCCAGCCAGCCGGGATGCGAACGTGCAAGATCCCCCAGCTTTACTGCCGTCAAGAACGCCAGAATTTAGCACGCATTAACACCACGGGCTTTGAATCAAAGCGGCATTCCTTAATGCATTATTTATAACAAATCAATTATTAAAAGGAACAGCTTTTCTCTCCCCTGACAAGTTCTTACGAACCCCGCTACAACACGCGGCAGCGATCCATGCTACGTCCACAAACACCATGTGCTCACCCCGTGAGCACGGCTCGGTGACACGTCACCCGTTGGGGTCTCAGTGCACAGCCACAGCAACCCAACCTCCTCACTGCGGGCTCCTTCTGTTTGCTGAGGAGCAGGAACGCCTACGTTGGATAAATATCTGTGTTATTAATGCTGCAGTGTGAATAAAATGCGGGTTTTGTGTCACTGAAAGTACAAACCCGATCCAGAGGAAGCTGCTGTAAGCTAGTGTGGCCTTCCCAGCATCTCTCCTCTATCATGGCATCATAGAATTGCTTGAGTTGGAAAGGACCTTTAAAGGCCATCTAGTCCACCTTCCCTGCTACGAACCCCTGGGACTTTATGCTTTTTCTGGTTTTTCCTCATTTCTTTGCAGTTTGGGGTGTAGCCCATGTTTTCCTTTGGCCCCCTGTTTTCACATAACTTTCCCTGTGTTGGCTCTAACACAACCCTGTGGCTGTTCCTCCCTGCCTGGCACTCCAGATCTGTTTATGGGGTCCTCCCCAATGTATTACTCGTAATCATAGAATCCTAAAATCTTTAAGGTTGGAAAAGCCCTGTAGGATCCCCAGGCCCAACCTCACCCCACCATGTCTGCTGCCCACATCCCTCAGTGCCACATCCCCACAGCTCTGGGACACACCAAGGCAGTGACCCCCACTCCCTGGGCTGCTGTGCCAGTGCCTGACCACTCTTTGAAGAAGAAATTGTTCCTAAAACCCAACCTGAATCAGTCGTTAGAAGAAAGGCTCTATGTCACTCAATCCCTGAGCACTGGACCAGAACCAAGCATCCAGAGCCTTCCAGCATCCCCCACGTCTCCTCCACCACCCCACTCTGCATAGCCAGCCCTTCTCCAGCCAACCCAGCCCAGGAATTCGCTCCAGGCTTCATGTTTTCTTTCTTTGTGTTCACATCGGGCATGGAGTGACTGGAAAATGTCCTTTTCCCCGCTGAGTATTTGGAATAACCAGAACACAATATGAGGTCTGGGCTTGCAGACAGACACCCACAATGTAAGCAGTGCTCCCCTCGGTACCACTGGCTCTCGTTCAGCACCTGAGGGCAGAGGTTGTGGGTTTTTTTTCTGCCATCTATTATTTTGCATTGCTTAACTCTCTGAAGCCCTTTTCCTTGAATGGAAATTTTAGGACTGATGACAGATGAAAATATACAACTCCACGTTTCATTATTTTCCACTTACATTCCCGTTTGCCTGCAGATGTTGTAAACCATAAGGCCACATTTGAGGGAGAGGATTTTTTTGCAAGACCTACCACTCTCAGCTGCCCTTCCCAAAAGTTTATAGAATCTTAGAATCATTATGATTGAAAACGACCTCTAGGGTCACCAAGTCTGATGGCCAATCCATCCCCACCATGCCCACTAACCACGTCCCTCAGTGCCACATCTACACTGGACTTGAAACATTTGGCACTGGGATTTAAGAACATGAGGTTCAGCACCTGCAGTTCCAGGTGGACATCACTTCTGTGATAAATGTTCCCCTGGAGAAGCCCTGTGGGCAGTGTGAGGTGCCCCAAAGTGGAAACCAAGGGGTGCAATGGGTGGGGACCTGCACATTGCAACTGGGCTGGGTGCTAAGTGCTGCAGGGAATGCAACACCACAGGCAGTCAGGTCAAAAAGAACCAGCACGGGGTCAGTTCATGCTGTGCTTATGTTGTGTGAAGCAAACAGTAGATGCTTGCTAGCAACAAATATCTCTGCTTTATATGCCAGAAATGAAAGGAGAGCTCCACAGCTGCAGTGGGTGTCTTATTTACCAAGCACTGCGCTTGCTTGGGGTTTGTGGGCAGCCCCTTGTGAGGAGGTAGAGCATCCTCATTAATTTTCCTGCATGAACACAAAGGCCCGAGCTCTGCTTGTCCTAAATCCACATGGTCTTGGTGTGCTGCCCCAGAGGCTCCGAAATCCCTGCGCTTCCCTGCGTTACCGCTGGGATGAAAGAGCTGCAATCAAAAATCAGCTTGTATCATCATATCAAAGCCAACTTGAGAGGCTTCATTTTAATTGAATGCATTTCCTTACTTTTAGTCACTTTTGTTTTTAATAGCACCATCTGCATTTTCAAGCACAAACCAACGTGATGCTGTCAGCATCAGCTGGGGTAACCCAGTGCTGCAGAGACGAGAGCAGGGCTGCACACAGCACAGCAAGGTTTCTGCATAGCTCATGTACTCCTTGGAGAAGTGAGAAGCAGAGCCTGGCTCATCTTGGGCCTGGCTGCCATACGTTGTATGTCACATACATCTGTACAGACAAATGTGGGTTGCAATACGTTAGCCATTGTGGCCACCAAGCAACAGTGTTTGGGCCAAAATCTTCACGTGTTCATGCAGAAACCATTTTAAAAGAAGCATTTTTGCTAAGTGCAGTGTCTGGAAGCAGCTCTTCTGCTTGGTGCCGTCCGTGGGTCTCAATGGGAATCGTTAAATTGGAGCAGTTTCAGAGCAGAGCCGCAGGATGCTGAAGGAGCTCGCAGGATAATGAACGATGCTGGGAACTCCATTTGTTTTCCTTAAAAAGAGGGTGAAGAGACAATCCACTCGCAGCCTCTAATTACTGCAGGAATTTAAATGCGATAATAGAGGGCTCCCCAGCCAGGCAGATGAAAGCACACGCAACCCGGTGCCTGTAAGATTCAAATTCAGGCTAAAATTGAAAGCACGTTTTTAACGGTGTAGGTTATTAGCCGCTGAAACCACTGCTGAGAAATCTTCTGATTTGAAGAGGTGTTTTATTCTTCTAGACCCAAAGCCTTGATTCAAACCAAGAGGTCCCCAGGCCTGTTTTACACGGGAGTCCAGGGTAGGCAGATAATCACGATGGCTTTTTCCAACCTCATGTGAACACACCACCACCCTTCTGCTCTCCTGCCATCAGCCAGTGGTTTATTCAGCAAACTGGGGAGCTATAAGGACCACAGGATGGATAACAAAGAGGCAACAAGTTTGTGGAAGATGCTTTGACACCCAGTGACATATATATACGTAGGTTTGTATTCTAAAGCAAGGAACATGCTATCCATTGTTTAGCTGCTCACCAAGGTACATGATTTCCTAGTTATTTACATGAATACATACTGAGCACTCCATCTTAGCAGCATGAGATGGTGTGTTAGTCTTCAAATTACCAGGTTTTACTCTAAAGATCCTTCTTCTGCTCTCTTTAATTACCTTGCTTCCCAGTTTACATAATTCTCTCTTACTCAAATGCATCTTTAAAAAAAGAAGAAAAAAAAAAAAAAGATGCCTGAGATTTTCCTTATCTGCCTTATCCCCTTCTGATATCTAACATGTCACACTTTATCAAATGCAAAAAAAAACTAGCCCCATTCAGTTCCAATGTATGTCATAAATCAGTTCCTTTTACAGGGTGACAGGAAAAATACCCCAAAGCATGTTTCTCACTTTGTCTTCCCGTTCCCCAAATATCCTGGGACAGAGACATTACAACAATCTCTAAAAATCAAGTTGACATCCTCGATGTTATTCATCGTTTTACCTATTTTTTACACGCACACTTCACTTTATCTCCCGCCCTCACCTCCTAGCTGTACTTATTCCCTTAAGGCCATCACAAGCAATACGAGCAGAGATACAATTTTCAGGTTGAGTAAATCCTTTTTATTTTGGAATAAAACCTATGTACTAGAAGATAAAGTCAGAGCAAATGCTGTGTCTGAAAGCATCTTCCTCCCAACCTTGCCTTGCTTCGGGCTGGTACGTGTCTGCATTACTGGCTGCCTTGCACACACTGCTGAAGGAAGGTGCTCTATCATGATGGGAGGTGCTGCCCTGATGGAAGGCAGAGAAGGAAATC
The DNA here is from genome assembly GCA_023055505.1 of Callipepla californica brunnescens. Classification (NCBI taxonomy): domain Eukaryota; kingdom Metazoa; phylum Chordata; class Aves; order Galliformes; family Odontophoridae; genus Callipepla; species Callipepla californica. The sequence continues at coordinate 19,192,397 of JALIRH010000010.1, forward strand.
CTGCCCAAACGTTCTCTAACTATAGCCATAGTTAACGAGGCTTCTGTCTGATCTGTCTCATATCATACTTGCATCATTATGCTCTTGGACTCCTGATATTCTCCAGCACCAATATAGGCAGTGCTCTAATGACAGAAGTCACTACCATGTTGGAAGATGTTAGCGTGATGGAAGATGCTACAGTGATGGACATGCTACTGCAATGGAAGGTGCTACCATGATGGAAAGTCCTTCACAGCAAGAGGTCCTGCACTGGCACAGTAATTCCCCTTCTGGGGAGCCATCCTGGCTCCCATGCATCCCATTTCTGAGTAGAACTCTATTCCCATATGGCTGTTTTTAAGAGGTAAGTGTAAATAGAATAGCATGCAAATAGAATGCAGATCAGAGAACAATGGCTGCGTTTTATAGCTTTCACGTGACTCAGAAGAGTGGATGGAGCAGCAGGGATGCTCAGAGGGTGCACCTCACCAGCACACATCATTTACAAGAGGTCTGGTGACTTTCACCAGCAAAGGATGTGGTTGAGAAACTCTTCTGCCTTTGAAGGAATTACATGGAAAAGTTACCTCTGGACAAGACCCGACAAAAAACTGCTGCTCCTGTTCATGCCCAACACAGGTACAAGAATCCAAAGAGCAGATCTGGCCCATCTTCCAATACACAATGAACCAGAAGGTTTATTTTCCTGTTCTACCAATGCAAGAAATCAACACTCATGTTTCCATACATAAGATGTTTTGGACCCCAGCTGTGCAGCATTACACCAGGGCCATTCCCCTGCAGGGCAGGGACAGTCTTGCCCAACACTGCTCTACAGTGCAGTTTCTCCACACACTGCTTACCTGGGGCTGGCCTGGGGGTGTGAGACAGCCAAGAGCTCAAAGCCTATAAAACATCAGGGCAGTACTGCTTGAGTTCCAGAAGCGTGCTGTGCAGAGCCATCAGCCCCAACCTGTGCATTACTGCACTGCTTCCAGTTACTGTTATCCATGGTTCACATTTTTCCTTTCTACGGTTCTACTTCTTTTGGCATTTATTTCCTTTTATGTACTCTCAGTTACAATAGTGATCAAAGAACTCAGAAGTTCCTATGCAAATGAAGTTACGAATTTGTGGTTTGGGGAGAATGTAAAACCCACTCATTCTATTTATATTGAAATATTTTAATGTATTTTTAATGCCTCGGCCCTGGCAAAAATGAATTCAATTCAAGGAAGTGATATATTGAGCAAACATTATTCTCCTAGGTTTATTTCTATGTCAAATAATTGATTTTTTTTAATGTCTCATATTACAGCTAAGATTACATAAATGCAGAGAGAAGAATTGCTTGGTTGACGTGCATTTCTCACGAGGGGCCCTTCAGGGCTACAAGCCCCATTTCCATGAAGCAAGCTCCTTCTGCTTCATTTTGCCCACACTGCTGACTGCTTGCAGCAGCTGGTGGCCTCCAAGGAAGCAATGGTGGGGGCTGGGCACCACCTGGCTCTAAATCGAGCTGGGTTCAGGTTGGGTATGAGGAACAATCCCTTCTCCAAAGAGCAGTCAGGCGCTGGCACAGCTGCCCAGGGAATGGGGGTCATCACCCCTGGGGGTGACCCAGAGCCATGGGGATGTGGCACTTAGGGACGTGGGCATGGGGGATTTGGCTGAGACTGGGACTTGGAGACGCTAGAAGTCTTCTCCAGCCTTAACGGCTCCATGATGATACGCTGCTATGATTCTAACTTGCTCCTGGACGGCCACATGCAGGGTCAGAGCTCGTCAAACACGGGAAAAACACGGGACCTAAGAATACCGCTTGTCTCGTGCTTTCTAACTTCCTGTGCAGTTTCTCTTTAGACAAAAGTGGAGATCGCTGCCAAAATCAGATACTCAGGGAACTCTCTTGCTTGTAAAACCAACCGCTCCCACGTGACCCTTGAACATCTGGAATCCATCTCTCCCGGTGCAGCCTTGCTCCAAGCACGCTCAGATATCAGCCCGGAGGGGAGCGCGTGCGGCTTTCCCAGCGTTGAAGCAGCTCCTGCAGAAAGGGGTTTGCAGCTGATTGAGATTTCAGGGAAAAAAAAAAAGCAGAGAACAATTAACACTGACAAAACAGTCAGGGATCAAAACGATTTTGAAACTATTATTTGATGGTATTTCTTTCAACCTGAGGAGAGAATCTTGCCTCCTTTGTCAAAGCCAAATGGGAAGCACCGTTCACCATGTGCTGGAGCCACAGGGCTGCTCCCCCAGGGATGCTGATTCTTCCTGCAGGAGGTTGGGGCCAACAGTGACCCTGGATGGGTTGAAATGAGATGCTGAGCCCGAGCACTGGGACAGCGTTCGGGGGGGGTGGGAATCCACTCTGCAGTGCTGCATGGGCTCTGCTCTGCAGTACTGGTCCACGCAGGTGTTGCTGAAAATTTGTGGGTTGATATATTGATATCCAGCAAACAATACTGATACTCAACATAGGTGATGGCCCTTTTTCAAAGGAACTACCAGAATGTAATCTGTACATCAGTGTCAGATCAATGCATGACTCCCCCATCACGCACCCACTGAGCATCACCCCAATATTTAAAGTGAGCATCTTTAAGGCCCCTTCCAACCCAACCATTCATAGAATCACAGAATTCTTAGAGTTGGATCCATGGTTCTATGATCTTTAAGGCCTCTTCCAACCCAACTATTCCATGGTTCTGCAATCTTGAAGGCCCCAGCTCAACCATTTCATGGCTCTATCATCTGTAAGGCCCCTTCCAACCCAACCATGCTACAGTTCTATGATCTTTAAGGTCCCTTCCCTCCCCAGTCATTCTGTTCTCTGATGCTATACCATTATAACTGTGCTGGTTCTGACCAGTGCAACTAATTATCCAGAAGAGCAGCTCTGTTAGGTGCAGCCAGGATGTTCCTCCTTTTGCACACCTGGGTTACTGAGAGCATCTGCAGGCACACAGCAGAGGGCTTGAGAGCCACACGGGAGCTCAGAGCAAGCTCTTCCCTATCCCTACCTTTGCACATTTCCTCTGTGCTCAGACTCACGTCCTGCAGCCCTCCCAGTCGAATGCTGTCGGAAATACTCGGCGAGTCGGAGGAGAGCAGACCCACGAGGGAGGCATGGGAAGGGAGAGGAGGAAGAACACCTGCATTGCCGGCTGTTTCCCAATTAATATTTAAACACTTTATACCGATCTGGGACCCTCTGAGCAGAGTGCTTTGCAAAAACACAGCAGTGATTTAAGCCGGAGCTCCCCCAGCAGCTTTCACGTGCACCGAAGGTGGTGCCCAGCTCTCCCCTGGCACAGCAGTGAGTTCCTCCTCTGCAAATTATTCTCACATTAATTAGACTATGCTAAATGAAGAGTGGGATCTGCGTGCAGCGCAGCAGGGGCTGGGGGAGGCACAGCAGCCCCCGATAGAGCACAGGTGGCTGCAGACATCCACGGGGCTCCCACCAACCAGCACAGCCCTGGGGTGTGCAGGGGAAGTGCCAGGAGCCATCCTTGAGGGGCACTTCCTTGATTATTTTTAATGAGATGTTTGTGGCTGCTTAAAAGGGGCAGGACGGGCACTTCCCCTGGAGGCACATTGGAGGGGTGAAGCAGGTGAGCACCTGAGCAACTCAGAACTGTAACCTCAGCCTCATGGAAACGTACGAATTGCACTGAAAGCACAGCCAGGCATTACGGATTCCTGGTTCTCCAAGTCTTCCACTTGCAGGACAGGTTGCTGCTCTACCTTGCTAAAAACTCCCAAAGCATTGACACAATGCAGAGCCATCCTGCTGTGCAGGGCCTCAGGCTCTGACCTTACACCGCTTCATTTGCAGATGGGCCCCAAACACAGCAAAAATGGTGCCCGTGCAACCAGCACTCCCAAATATTCGCAAGAATGGTTTGCATTCCTCCAGCACACAAGGATTAGTAGTTTTCTGCAGAGTGATTTGTTCAGTGTTTCCCCTTGCTGTATCCTCTAACTCGGGAATGGTTCTGCTCAGCGTATCATGTTCACAGGGAGCAGTACCCTTGCAGCAAGCCCTGCTCTCAGCAGCCAAGAGCTTCGGTTTTGCTCTGGTTTCTATCCCCCAAAGCCCTTTAGCAGCTCGCACATTCCTTCCCATAGAGCTTACCCTTACAGCTTACCCTTAGAGCAATTTATGGCTCAGCTGGAGAGAGGGCAGCCAACACACTGCACGGAACTGCAGAGGGCAACATGCCCCAACCTCCAGTGCCACCATTGCACGGGCACCACAGACCCTTGGGGACAGGGAACGGGGTCACAAACCCTATTTGGGGGCTACAGTCCCAGGAGGAGTGAAGAAGATGGGTGAGGCTGCACCTTGAGTGCTGTGCTCAATTCTGGGCCCCTTGTTTCAAGAAAGATATCAAGGTCCTCAGCCTCACAGCTCAGCCCCCATCCCCTTTGGGTTCCCATTTCCTGCACTGAAGCAGCAACCGTGTCCCCTGGCTGCCGCTGTGGGTTATGCAGTGATGGATGTGCAAAAAAACATGAAGGAAGCACTCCCCGGTGCCACGGGTTTTTGGTGTTGTGTTGTTTTTTTTTTTCCTCACTTTTAAAATGCACTTTTTGAAGTCATAACATTTCAAAGCACATTTAAAATACGTTTGCAATGTGGGCAAAAAGATTACTTTAGTCTCCTGGAAAATGTAATTTTCCAGTAATTGGTGTTCTCCTACAGTAGCTCATATGCATGCATTAATCCTCTCCTCCAGCCTCACATGTGTTTCTTATCCTGTGTTACACAAAAGCACGCTGCTGAACCTCCCCAGGACCTCTGCTTTCCAAACTCCTGGGAACCCCTGGCAAAATCAGATTTTCACACAGGCAGAAGAGTTTCCAGTTATCCATTCCATGCTCTGAGATCCAGCTCCGTGCCCCCAGCACAATTCCCAGCACATCCACCATTCACAGAGCCCCCAGATCCCCCGACTTGCAGCAAAAACAAGCTGATGTTCTCCAAAAAGGCTTCATCTCCAGGATAGCAATGGCTTTGTCTGCATCATGGCTTAACAGCGAGTTGATTGGTACCGCAAATGCCATACGTCTGTTCCATTATTGCATGGACACTGGTGACAAATGGGTCTCTGCAGTCCTTGTGCTGAGGAGGAGATCCCCTCTGCTGGTTGGGCTGGGAGCTCAGACCTGGGCCACCTTCTCCTGTAGAATCGGTTCCTCCAAACCTTTGGGGCACTGTATCAATAATTAATTCAACAGGAGTCAACATCGTTCAACGCCGTCGTGTTTTATGGAATAATAAAATACAGAGAGGGTAAAAATCTATTAACACAGCCGTAGTCCTCCTGCTGTCTGCACACGGGGTGTCTTTTCTCCGCTGCACGCTCAAAATTCAATTTGCAGTGCAAAGGCTGCTGATCATACTTTGCAGCTGCTATACTTTTTTTTTTTTTTTTAAGTAAATGAGCAGTTTAATTTTAAGAAGGAATTGTGCTACCGGTGATTCCCCTGTAAGCAAAGCCTTGGCACTGCGCTGAGCTATGGCACACAGCACCCTCTGGTGCTGCTGCGAGAAGTGTGAGGGCGAAAGACAAAAGGAGCTGACCCAAGGAGATGGGAATCTATCTTCTGCCTCCCACCATGATGCAAAGGGATAGCAGAAAATATCCCGGACCTCAGGGGTGCATTTCAGCCACACTCAAGCTGCCCATCCACCTCTAAAGCTTGATTTCGTACACCACCAGTTTCTAAGTGAATAATGGCACTATGTTCTGGTGTCCAAATATCCCAGTATACATTCTCCCAGGTGCTGCTGTAACACACTACTGTGCTGGGTGCTGGGTGCTGGGAGAGCTTCTTGTTTAAAGCACAGAACCACTAAGTTCTGCAATGCATGTGCTGCAGCCCACCCTGCCCTCCCACCCCAGTCCCAGCAGTCATCACTGCATCACCTCCTGCTTCACCCCGACGGCCTGAGCTCACAGGTCAGCCTCCAATTAACGAGGTTTCTGCTCAGTTGTCTAATCCCCCATAATCTTGTTAGGTCGGTCCTCCGCTCCGTCTCTTCCTGCCATCTCTTTCTCATTTTTTTCCCATTCCTTCCTGCTCTCCTCTCCCTTCCTATGTCCTATGCCTTCCCCAAGCACTCCTCTTTTCTTTGTTGTTTCCAAAGCACTCCAACTTCTTTCTCTGAACCGTGCCGAAGTTTCACATTGCCTCAAAGTTTTCCCCAAATCGAAGATTGAAGGATCTTTGCCTTTAGCTGTATTCAGAGTTCTCAGCACTGCTGTTCCTAAACTGCCTTTGAAATGCTTCCCATTTCTGCATTTCTCTCTAAAAGAAATCACAATGAAAACACTATTGGTTTTCGAGTTGACTTCCTCTATGCCCAAAACCTTCACTACACTCTCAAGAGCTGTTTTATCTTTTGCTTCTCGAATAACCCATTCTTTGTCTTGATTAATTCAGAGCCTGCATACAGGACCTCTTCCACTCTCTCAAGACCTCTCATGTACATTTCCCAAGAGCTCTTCTCCTTCAGTTTGGGCCAATTTTTCCATCTTAGATACACAGAGGATCTACACTCACCCTCTCATTGTACCTCTCCCGTTGGTTAAGGAGAAGTTCATAAACACCAAAGTGGGAAACTGTGCTCCAGCAATAAAGCAGAGCAGGATTATGCTGCGTGCACTTTCAGGATTTCAGTAGTGCTGATTCCATCAGTTGCCTTGTGGGATTTTCTCAACCACAGGAAAAGCATGCTATAAAAAAAGTAAGAAAATAAGGCAGAGTGTAGAACAGAATTGGAAGCTGTGAATCCTCAGCTATGTCATTTTTGTGTCAAACTGTAAAAATCCCAGGAATTATCCATCTGACAGTAGACGTTCCTATATCTGGCAGCCAGGAGAGGAGCGTAATAGCTGGGTTGCATTTACCTGTAGGAGGTCACGTGGCAGCCGCAAGCGTGGGGCAGTGCTGTGCTCTGTGCAGTGAGATTCTGCTGCCTCGTTCCTTCCAAATAAGCAAAACCCACCCTAAGCTGCATCTGAACTCACTGCTTCGTATGCAGCATTCAAACCTGGAGTGGAGTCAGAATTACAACTGAGTCAAAGCCCCGGTGAGGTGCATCAGCCCTAACCCTAAAGGTATCCATGCTGGGGGTTCTGCCCTGCTGTCTGTCCCTTCTCTTTCCTCTCATCACCCTTGCTAAGGGGAGAAGCAGAAAAGTGCTGGTGTCCACGCTGAGGAAGCAGCCTTCCAGACAGACCTGGTGCTGGGCTGACTGCTTCATTAGGGACCACATCATTCATGTCCCATGCAGCGTCAGGGATGGGATTTCACCCATAACACCAAGCTCGAGCCATTTGGCAGTGGCCTCAGCAAGCCTGTGATATACATTCCTTGTTGTTAAGTGGAGGAAAGCCTTAATTAGGATATCAAATTTCAGGAAAACACAGTAGATGCCATTGCGCTGAGAGGTCTGGGGATCAGTACGACCAAATGTTGACGGCTCTGGGCTGATGTGCCAGGCAGCACAGCTGTGGTCATCACGTCACTGCGGTCACAAAGAGCTCTTTGGGTGATGGGCAGCCACCCTCTCCCAGAAAGTGGAGGGAATTGGGACAAATGAAGGCACTGAGGTTATAAAAGAGAGGTCTGAAATAGAAACGCATCCGAGTGCCTGGTAACCAGTCCCCGAGTACTGGAGCATCGCTTAATTCAGCTAAATGAAAGAGAAAGGAAAACTGAAAATTCCCCCCAAAAGTCTGTTCCCATCCTGAGATGCATCTGTCATGGGCAATGCCGTTGGATGTCATCCAAGGCTTGTCTTCCCTCTTCCTCCACCTCCTAACTGCAGGTAAGAGCATACCCAGGCTTTGACTTCCTTGCTCCAGTGGTGTGCAAACGCTGTAATTTGAACAGTTTTTTGCTGTAACCTTTCTGCTCAGAGGCCCCATAAAGGGACTGAGGTGCAGTGATGGGGTGGGACCCTTCCACAACAGGCACAAAGGCTGGTGCTTTTTCACTCTTGCTTTTAAAGTGCACTGTGTTAATGTTTACAACTGTTTGGAGAAAAACACTCTGTTTGCCCCCAGATCTGGTTATGGGCCTGTAATGATGAAATAAAAAGCAGTGATTTCATCCTGGCTTTGGGCAATGGGCTCAGCCAGCCCATAAAGCGGTCCCTCTGCACTCAGGGAACATGTACTGAGGGGAGACGGTGGTCCCAAACAAAATGGAGCTCGGAAGGGATAGAATTGAACCCCTCCTACAGTTCCTGGTTTGGCCAAGGGTTGGCAAGCTGTAGGTGAAGCAGCAGTGCCTGTGTTCCCTGCAGTGTGGTTGGATATGAGGAACAATTTCTTCTCCAAAGGTTCCTGGGGGTGTCCCAGAGCTGTGGGGATGTGGTACTGAGGGATGTGGGCAGTGGGCATGGTTGGGATGGGCTGGGGTTGGGCTTGGGGATCTGAGAAGGCATCTCCAACCTTCATTCTCCGCAGAGCTCCTCTCCAGCAGCTGAGCCCCCAGCTCCTATACTGATGCATGTGGCTTTTCTCCCCCAGGTGCAGGACCCTACACTTGCCCTTACTGAACTCCATTGGCTTGCTCTGCCCAGCTCTCAGCCTGCCCAGGTCTCCCTCAATGGCAGCACAACCTCCTGGGGCAGCAGCCGTTCCTCCCAGCTTTGCATCACCCACTGTACCCAGAGGTGCAGAGGGGCTCAGCCCTGGCTCCCACCCAGATCTGAAGCACAGACCACATCCAGCACCGTGCAGCCCCAGAAATGCCTCCTCAGCACAACGCTGAGCCGCACCTCTCTCCGTTAATACCTGCGCAAAGAGAAATTGCATCAGAAATGATTTCCCTCCATCTCAGTAAAAGCACATTAGGAAAAAACTTCAATTTCTACGAAAACGACTTGACAGCTGTGTTGAAATTACCTCTGGTAATTTTAACCGAGTGGAAGCTTTTATATTCGATTGCACCAAAAAAAATGTAAAGCATGTCACTTATTAAGCCTTCACATCTGACACTCAGCCTGGCACCCGACGACATCTTTACAGCAATACAGACTGCAGGCAGATAATGCACCTCAAACCAGCAGAATTAGGGACTGCAGAACATCGCTACATTAGAATGAAATGAGCTCTCTTGGTTCTAGAAGGCAAGCTTAAAAAATAAGGAAGAAGAAAAAGAAGAACGGACATCAGAAGGCGTCTCCCACATCTCCCTTTCTCCTCCTGGCTGACCTGATGATTGCACCCGCTTTGCTCCCACTGACCTGCAGCACTGGGATCTCATCTCCCCCCAGCATGGCCTGGCTCCTTTAGTCCTGTATCAAAGGTGGACCCAAATGCCATGCAGGAAGCTCTGGCAAACCCCCCCAGTTTCCTACCCGAGGTTTTTGAGCAAGGAACGTCTAGCAGCACTTCATAAGGTTCCCATTGGGGAGCGATTGCAGGGAGGAAGAAAACCTCACTTAGTCTATTAAAACTCACATAAAAATAAATATGCGAAACCAGCTGAAAGCACGAGGCCTGTAAAATGTTTGGGCCAGCTTAGGCAGGCTACGAACGGCACAAGTGTGCCACCTAGACTCTATGATTTTGGCGATCCCAGCACAAAAAGGGTGATAGGCACAAGCTTATGGTGGTAGAGGTGGGGTGCAGTGGGCTGCCACTGTTTCCAAGCGATGCTGGGGGCTTGCAGAGCTCCTAGGAAACCTCGGCTCCCACCTTCAGGCTGAGCTGTGTCTCTGCTCACCCAGGCACACCCGTCCTGTGATTCATTACCGGGTGAGCATTAATGGCAGCATCACTGCCAAGCATCTGGCTGCGGTTAACGGCTTCCACGCTGCAGGTAAGCACTGCAGAGGAAAGCATAAACGTGTTGTAAAAGAAAACCCAACCCCTCCAAATAAAAGTCGAGGAACAATAAAACACAACAGTTGCAACGTAAGCACACGCTCTTGGGCCATCCAGCTGCAGCACGTATGGTGCAGGGCCACGCACCACACATGGGCTGGTGGGAATAGGATGGGATGAGTAGGACATGAGGACTTTGGCTATTAGGAATAGTTACTTATCCAAAGAGCGGTTGGGCTCTGGCACAGCTGCCTGGGGAGTTGGGGTCACCGTCCCTGGGGCTGTCCCAGAGCCGTGGGGATGTGACACTGAGGGGCAGTGGCACACACCTCCAAAACTCAATATGTAGCAAGCTCTGCATGGAGGGTTTCAGGGATAGGAACGCAGCCAGGTGCCTGTGCCCCACGCTTTCTGATTGCTTATGGCCACCAAAGGGTTAATATCTCAGCGGACTGAGCTTGCTGCGCTATCATCAGTTTTCATTCTGCTGTTGAACGCGTAGCCCCAGGCAAGCATTTGCCCTCCTCGCCTCAATTTTTCAATCCATAAAATAACAAAGGAATTACAATACTTTGACAGTTGTGCAAACACACGGCGTTCACGCTCATTTCACGTAATGTTTACTTTACAAAGAAGGGATGCAGTTACCTCAGATTTCACGTTCACGTGCTGGACTGTGGTGGGAAATAACTCCACAGGCAACCAGAAACAGCGTAAAGTTTGTCGCAGGTGGGTCTCGTCCCTTGCAAATGGGCACAGCTGCACAGGGAGTGGGGGTCACTGGCCCTGGGGGTGTCCCAGAGCCATGGGGATGTGGCACTGAGGGACGTGGGCACAGTGGGGTGGGTGGGGTTGGGGATCCTACGGTGTTTTTCCAGCCCTACAGTAATTCGTTTTCACTAATTACTTGCAGAGTAATTAGTGAAAAGGTGAGTGTGCCACATGAAGTGAATGCAAATTAATTCTTCCTGCAAAAATATATGTTTCGGTGAAGCACGTGATACGAGAATTCCAGAAACTCAAACACAATGGCTGTGCTTTCCCCCTCCCTCTGGTTAACATGCCCCGATTCACCCTCTCCAGTCAGAGCCAGTTGCACAGCACCTAACTGAGTTGCTGCCCACGGTAAGCATCTGCAAAAGAAAAATCTGACTTTTGCAAGCTGGGATAACATTAGTGGCAGAAACAAAACGCTATGAGAAATACCAGCACCGATCACCCAAAGGTCCCAGGGCCCCACGTGCTGGAGCTGTACCCATAACTGCAGGCAGCCGCTGGGCTCTGCTGATCTTGAGGCTCATTACTGGAAACACAGCTGTTTAATCCAGGAAATTGTCAGCCTCTTGATGCAATCCCAGCTTGGTGGGGGTAGATGTTTTAATTACCACCTGGAAACAGATAGCAAGTGTTTACAAGTTGCGATAGGCTCTCCCCTGGGGGAGAGAACAGCGCTTTCTTAGCTCTTCCGAGCTGTGACCCAGGGAATTCTTTATTTTCTGCTGCTTGCATTCGCTGCACAAAGCTGGGAGGGTGATGGATGGGACTGGCTGGTGCAGAGGCAGCAGCATAAATGTCAGCTGGCATGAAGCTGAGGATTTGAGATGCGATCAGCTCAGACAGCAGTGTCAAGCCAGCCAGGTGCAGCTCGCTGCAAGGACTCTGGCACGCTTGTTTTAAGCATTTTAGCTCAGTGCCACTCTCAGTACGCAGCATTTGCCCCTGCAGGAGCACACACACCTGATTGGAAGGGTCTGTATCAGACACAGAGGCAATCACAGGCTCCAGGCACCTGAAATAGCCAGAGAACTAAGTGATGCTTCAGCTGCGGATGTCCATCTGGGATGCCTGCCAGAGAGCTGGAAAGGACACAGGGTGTTGCGTTATCTCTGTGAGCACAAGGCTGCTAGGCAAGCAGATGTGTTAACCGGTCCGTGATCGCAAACAGGAGGCACAGGGGATATTTTGCACACCAGCATCGATGATGCTGGTTATGCATCATGAGCAAGGCCAGGAGAGGCTCCAAAGCTAACAGAGAGCAGCAAGAATGCGGGGCAGTCTGAAATTCACCATCAGTGCTGCTCACCTGGACACCGTGCACAGTAAGGAAGACCACGGATGCTCTGCTGGCAGAGGCATTGCCCCTCCACCTGAACAAAACAGCTCCAAACGCAGCACGAGGCACCACATTTTCAGACCTGTTTCTGGAAGCACAGATAGAGCTGTATGGAAGGAAAGCTGCTGTCAGCTCCTGTGCCGCTTGCATCTAAATGAGCCCCCCCAAAGGAAGCCCTCTTCCCCATGTAAATAGCAGAGCTCGTCCCCGCAGGCCTGTCTCTGCCCTATGTAAATACACCCGCAGCCCCTCCAGGCCTGTCAGTGCCAGGCATTAATGAGCCCGCAGCACCGTTTCTTCTCTCATTTCGTTTGGCAGTGCAGATGCTTCGTGTTATTCAGAAAGTTTGGAAAACGTAAAGCATGCCCGAGAGAAATGCCAAATCCCCTAACTCGTGGGGGAAGTGTTTGTGTAACTTAGAGGGGGGGAAAAGAGCTCTCGGTGGTGTTTACTGCGTGCATGACAGTTTTCCAGTTGTGAAGAACTGGCTGTATCTGCTCATAAGAAGAAGCTCCAGAGGGTGCTAAAAGAGATGGATTTCTGCACAGACCCAGTGTGCAGGGCACAGCCATGTGCAACAAACACCACGGACAGATGCTGACCCCATCCCCTCCAGACATGCTGCACCACCACCGAGGGAAAGGACTTGTAGGACTTCTTTTTGCACCACACCCTCACAACGTGAGGAGCAAAACTCGTGAGATGATTTCTCCATCCCTCTCCTGCACAAAGAGAGCGGAACTTTGTGTTTCCAGTATCTCATACTGCGTTTTATTTGGGTAAAGCACTCAGACTGGCTGGTCCTGCTCTGTACTATGGCCATTAAATAGGCGGTAGCAGCGATGGGAGGGGAAATCCACCTGAAAAATGGCTTAAATCCAGAGGCAGCTGCTGCCATTAGAGGCACTGCTCCTTCTTCACTCAGTTGCTGTGAGATGTTTTTCTGAGGGTCATTAATGGGTGTCAGGAGACGAAGGAAAGCTGTGCGAGGCGAAGCAGAAGGAGACTTGTTTTCCAGCGGATGTTCTGCAAGGGAAAAAGTAAGTACAACCAGACAGAGCTCCAGGTTGCACAGCTTTGACTAAAGAGAGAGATGGAAAAGGCCCTTTCCTCAGCATCTGTGGCAGATTGAAGGGTAAAAACGCCCAAAATTGTAATTTTGAATGACATCTGGCCATCCCCATAAACGTTCTCCTGCGCGTAGCTGAGCAGGCAGCAGTGATAGCTCGGAGAAGAGCCACACATCCTGTAAACACCCATCAGCCTCACTGAAAGCGATGGACAAAGTCACCACGGAGACGTTGTGCAACGGAGAAGGAATTTTTTCAGCGCTATCTTGGCCCTGCTCGGCAGCTGCTTCCCTCTCTTGCACAAGATGTTCAACAAAACAGGAACGTGTGTGTTTGCTTGTGGGAGCTTCCTGAGGGCCGGATCGCATCCAAGTGAGAGCCTCCGCTCCTCCGGATGCACAGAGTGCCGAGTTCATCTCCTCCTGTCCCAGTGGGAGTGCATCCCCATCCACCCAGCACTGACTCACCAACCGGCCCAGCTCGCCCCTGGCCGACGGCCATGGCATGCTTTCATCCCGGGTGTCATGCTTCTGGGTCTCCGGGGTGGCCAGATGGAGATGTACGGAGCTGAGGGTTGCCTTGAAGAATCAGTTATTTTGCTGGTAACAGTTTGATTTTCGTACCTACGTGTATGTCTCCCTAAAGCAGCGCTTCTTCCTTAAGAAAACGTCTTTCTGGCATTGCAGTCTTTCAAGAGACATGACAGGTCTTTTGTAGCAGGTGTTGGTTTTGTTTTTCTTAACAAATGCATAGAGGAAGTTTCAATGCAATTCAAACACTGCAGAGGCAGACTGGATGACAACAACTATACCTGCGAGAAAGATCTTCCAACGTGTCAACCAACCCCCCTTCCCACACGCTTTGCAGGCACCTTTCACGCAGCACAATTAGATGCACAGGTACAATGGGGAGCAATGGAGGCTTTGTCCTCCCTCAGCCACAGCGCTTCGCATCAGCGATGGCAAAAGCACTTCAGTAAATCATTCCTCCTCCATCCACCTCCCCCAGCCCCTCAGGCCAGCAATGAGATTGCTTTTCCACCAAATTGTATAATATTTTCCTGCTAAGGGATGTCAAATTCTCTCTTGAACACTCAGGTTTCCAGACAACAGAAAAAGGTGTTTACCCACTGAACACAGTGCCAGGAACAGGGCTGATTCTGCTGGTGGCTGTGGCTGATTATTTTATTATTTTATTTTATTGTTAAGGTTTTATCTTAACGTCAGTGGGAGCTGTGCCTTCAGACAAAATTAGGCATTGTGTTTTTCACTCTGCAAACTCTTACAGATCCTCATCTGGTAAAGGGCAGCAAGCGTCGGCACAGCAATGAGGACAAATATTTTGTTGAGGTCCCAGGAGCGAATTCTCTTTTCAAATTAAAAGTGCAAACCTGGTGCTGAGAATACTGAGTCAGCACCGATGGTTTAGACCTAGGAATTGCACCTAATATGCTTTCCCAGACTTTTTCCAATATACACGAGTATTAAGTGCCTTTTTCAAGTGGAGCTCAATAGTTATAACAGTGCTTAGCTTGCCATAAAAAGTGGCTGTGAGAATGAAAGCTGGCAAGTCTCTTGCCAGACCTAACACCAATCTGTTTTGCTGTATTTGTTTATGTATCCACACAAAGGATAAAATCTAACCTTCTTTTTTTGCTAAACATCCACTGTTTTCCACAGCATCTGCATCATGAAGGAAGGAAGGAATACATGTTTCATTTATTAAGTTATCCTGCTGAAATGCTGTTTGCATCTCACAGCAAGCACGGGTCAATCCTGGTGGACCGCAGCCGATGTTTGTTCCTGCTGAAAAAGAAGGCTGCTCAGTGGGGTTACACCTAAAAGAGCAGCTCAGACAGGCATGGCACATACCACAGCCCCTCAGCTACCAGCACTGACCCTGTGGTGACACGCTTGCTTACAGCTCTGACCTTGCTGGGCCACTGGGAACCATCAGAGATGAGAAAAGGGAGGGGTTCCCACCTGAAATATCAGCCCCAGAAATCCAGGAGCATAACAATGGATGGTGTGTGTTAATCCACAGTGGACTCACATCCCAATTTACTGTTTAGTGTAAGCACAAAAGAGCAGATGAGAAGCTCTGTTTCTCTTATGAAATGACATCCTGGTATGGGACCAGAGGCAGCAGATGGGAGGCCCCAGGAAACAAGCAGGTAGTGCTGGCTGGCAGGGCACCTGGAGGCCCGAGTGCTCAGGTGAAAACGGGATGATGTACAAGTGAATCTGAAGAGAAGCTATGACAACGGCTGTAAAACAGCAATGAAGTTTTATTCAGGTGCAATCTCTAAACGACCTGCAGGTTTTGACCTAAAACCCAGACAACAAGAAGTGAGCAACACCTCTACTGGTGCTGTTGTCAAAGCTGACTCAGAAATGGAAGTAATTCAGCCCATTCCTTACTGACATCAGTGCTGCTGGTTTATAAGCCCCAAGCACTTCTGCAAGCACATAGGAAACACTAACTCTGTGAACCAAGAGAAAGAAAACCCTTCAGAAAGGAGAATGGAAGGTCAATACAAAGACTAGAAAAGAGCACTGATTTCGTTAAAGGCCTATCCTTCATGGAGAAATTTCTCCTTTACAATGTCAAAAAACTTCCCATCCTCACTTAAGCTCTGTGGGGAGCACCAAAGAAGGCCAAGTGTTGGTCAACGAGGAGCAGGAGGGGTCCAACCAGACCTGGTTCTGGGCGCTCTGACCTGCCCCCTTCCAGCCCCTGCATGCGACAGAGGAACCTGGAATAGATTTAAGCCTTTAAGCACTCCTCCCTCCCAGTTCAGCAAATTACTTCAGCTCATCATCCTCCCACTTTGACAGTGTATTTTAAAACACAGCACTGGTACTAGTTCAACGACTTTTATCTTTCATTGGCATAATTGCAGTGGATAATCAGTCACGTCAAGAAAACGCCTCAAGCGTGATGAGCTTCCAACTAGAAGTCTAGGAGCTGCTTAAAGAACACAGACAAAGCATTTTGAGTAACTCATTTCTTTAATTGGATCATAAATTCAACTTCATGAGACTTTGCATGTAAAAGAACTAATGGTCTGTGAGCCCTAGCGATGCATTTCTGACCATTCCAAACTCACAAAACACGCTTTCAATTTGGCTTTATGAAACGATCACAAAAGGATGCCCACTTGGACTCTTAAAACCTCTGTGGAAGAGGTTTAACCTTAAAAAGCATGCACTCTGAACTGCCCTGTTCCTGTAGACTGGCTTGATCCCCAGTTTCAGTGAATGAGGCTGAAATTTTACAGTGAGCACTCAGTTTTAACTCCAGGCACTGAACCCTAGAAATGAAAGCAAAGGGCAAGGCAGACATAAGCAGGTAAATCTTTATTGGTCTGAACTTAATTTGGATTATGGGGAAGAATGGGCTTTTTCACCCTGTCAGAGGTTTACCGGCTGGTTCAGCATGGTTCTGTGATGATTGGTGCGGGGGACCCACGGACCCACACTCTGGGAAAGGGGAAGGGAGAAAGGGAAAAGGGAGATGGGCCTAGAAACAAAACAGCGGCAACGATCTGAGGAGGAAAGCTAGTTTACTTAATAAGGTATTGGAAAATAACACAATATAATACAATATAATCGGAATTAAAGTAATACGTCAAATAAAGTGAGCAAGAGAGACTGCCCGATAAACTGAAGGCCTTATGCTAAATGCTGAAGGCGAGGCGGCAGCGAGCACCCACTGCTGGGTCGATACCCAAAGGAAAGAAAGAGAGTGTCTCGTGACACACAACAGTTTTTATCTTTCCCTCTGAGCAGAAAAACCAGGACACACCCTCATGTGCAGAATTCCCAGACTGCGTGTAGGAGAAATGAGGCAGGTCTGAAGTCACACAGAGGCGCACAGGTTGCATCAGAACAGTGTAGTAGAAGCACAATGTGTAAAAGCCATGAACGCTATCTTTCTACCTCTTCTGAAACAGGCTCTGAAGCTTCTTGTTCACTTCTTGTGTAAACTGAAAAACTTCAGAAGAACTTCCTATCACATCAATATGAGTATCGTAAGGAATAACCAGAACTTTATGGTAGCAGGATTTTACACTTTCACACACCAATCTGTATTTCTTCTTATCTCTGGAGCACTCCTCAAGGTAGATCCTTTCTTTACGTAAACTGTTGTGAAGTTTCATAGACTGGTTTTCAATTTTCTCCTTGACTCTTAATATTTGTCCAGAATCAGGCCTGCTTCTGGCTCTCTGAAGATGTAGTGTAGTTATATCACCATCAGTGACATCAGAAATTACAACGTCAGCATTTGTGAGGAGTTCCTTGGAAAAGTGCTTCATATAGTGATATATATCCGTGTCAAGAATAACCACTTGCTTTTCCCCCTCTGCACCATGAACAGACTTATTCGTCTCTCTGGTGAGTCTGTGTTTCTGCTGCCTCTTCTTTGGACTCTGATCGGATTTACTTTCTTCATTTTTGTCCTCTGAGAGGGATTTTGCTTTTAGTAACAGAAAGTCTCTTAGCAATCTGATTGCTGGAAATGACCCTTGAACAGAAATATGCCCGTTGGATAGCAAAGGACCAAAGGTCAAAGCTGTGTTCTTCTTTTTAAGTTCTTCTATTAGATCCTCTAAAACAAATTTATCTTTGAAAACAGACATATCGAGGACAGATGAGACAGAGCTGAAGACCTAGAATTGTGAATTGCAGAAGTTAGGTAATGATTAGCACAGCAAAGGAAGCACAACTAGATAAACAAAGGATGAACTTACATTTTCACAGTAAGGGGTTACTTTCAAAGGATAGTATCTGGGCAGCCTCCTGTCTTCTAGTTGATGCTCATTCTTTTGTAGAACTCTCTCTACAACTGAAGAGAAAGCCAGATTCAGTATAAGTTTGCTTCTAGAAACAAACAAAAGTTTGCACAAAGTCTCTTCAGAGTCATTACTTCACTGAAGAGAAAGAAAATCCTAAAACTGACTGACTGAAAGAGAGCTGTTGGGTCTCCCAGACACATAAAATCTTAATACCAGTAAGCAATATGATCACTGGTTTTAGAGCAAAAATTCTATGGACAACTCCTGGGAGAACTTTTCCAACAGTGTATCAGTGTGAATACCTTCTTGATCTTCAAAAGTTACATATGCAACTCCTTTTTCCCTTGTTGGATACTTCACTTCTTCCACATCTCCCCCATTATTCTTTGTCTTTTGGAAATGAATCACCAGTATGTCACTCATGACATCATCGTTCAGAACACCATCTGGAACACCGGAGATGACAACGGTCCTTGCTGATTTAGCAGCTTGTCCCATGTCCTGTGAAGAGACAAATGGCATGCTGTAAAACACTAGGAGTACCAGCAAACCACATTGAGGTTACCCAGAGCCATCATGGCTGCTGAAATGGCTCCCTTCTATTCAGACAACACGCTCCTTTCATAGCTGACTAAGGCTGCTTCACAAGATTCTGATTTCAATGAATGCCAGATTCCCTCAGGCACCTTCACATTACCGTACAGTAAAAAAAGTGTCACTTGCATACTCTCGGTATCCTCTTTTGTTAAAGCAGTAAAAACTAGAACTAAATTTAACAGCTTCCCAAATGAAAGGCATGCTGTTACGCTGGTAAGATTGTTTGCTCTGATATTCAGTATCTGAAGGAAATGGAAAATGTTAATTGCGTGTACTGTTCAACAAGGACTCTCTTTTCAGAGTGTCAAGGTCAGCTTCAGACAGTCCTTACTTGTTAAATTCACGAGAGCTGGGACCGAGGGTTATGCTCTGACTCAGCTCTCTCCATTTACTCAGAGGACAACCTTGTTAAATCGGAAGAACATAATCCCGGTCATCTGAGACCTGCAGTGCATAAAACAACCACACACATGATTTTCATCAGAGCCAGACCTCCCAATGCTGCAAACATTAAACCATCCTTAATAGGATTTGCATCTATGCCTCGTTAGGGAAAGCATCTTCTCTTTCCATTCCCGCTACAGAAAAATAAACGGTATTATTTCAGTGAAAACATGGGGCAAAAAAACAAAAAAACATAAATGATGGGACACTGAGGAAACTCCGCAATGGTTTGTTGTCTTGGAATTAAGGAAAGGATGGAAGAAAACGATTCAGCACGCTTGTTGATCTAGCAGCTGGCAACCCTGCGTACAACAGAGGGGGTGCAAGCTGACAATCCTCGGGGTCCCCAAGCCATTCTGAGATTCCATGTGCATGGGAAGCGTGCGGCAACGAGCTGTCTGTAGCTCTGGAGCGACCACACAAGGCCTGTCCTGCAGTCTGTGTCCTCCAGGTCTCTCTCCTGGCCCTGCACCCTGCAGTTTCCTCACACAAAGGCTCTGTGCCGCGCGAAGTCACCAGGCACTCAGGACCCACGCGTTCCACCCGGACCCACGCAGAGCAGCACCGCAGCGCTCCTGAGGGGAAAAAACAGAGTCCCACGGGCCAGGCCTGCCTCCACCACCTACCCAAACAGAGCGGGGTGGACTGCACGACGACACGGCTGCGAAGGGCCGCAGGGGCACAGCAGATCCGCCCCGCCCCGCGCCGCCATGCCGCGCTGCCCGCGCCCCCACACTCGCCATGGCGGCCCCGAGGAGGGGGGGGGGGGGGGGTGAGGGGACGGCAGCCCCTGGAGCACCGCCTGCGTCACGGATCCGAGCGCTGGGAAACGAAAGCGAAAGGTGTGGGACGGCGGGAGCGGGTTCCGCGTGGCTGTGACTTGGAAACGCCGAGCTCAGCGCCGGGGAGGGCGGAACGTGCCGGGCACCGCCCGCCTCGGCCGGGAGAGACGCTCAGGGACAGCGCGGACGGACGCCGTCCATCAGCGCTCAGCAGCGAGGCGGGGCTGCAGCCGCTGACGGTCTGCTCGCAGCTCTGCCCACTCTTTCCTCTCAAGGCCCACGCCGTGGGACCGCCCCACGGAAAGCGCGAACCCCCCCCCCCCCCCAATGTGCTCCGTGCCGTTACACGCAGCGTCCGGAGAGCGGAGCTGCAGCCCCGCGGAGCGCGGGTATGGGTTTCAATAGGGCCGAGTGTGTGTGGTCCCTCACAGCGACATCAGGCAGCCCTGCAGGACTGGGGAGGAGTGGCTGGAAGGGCTTGGAGAGTGAGCCCTGTGAGGAGGGACTGAAGGAAATGGGGCTGATCGGTGTGGGGAAGAGGAGGCTGAGGGGAGACCTCACTGCTCTCATCCAATATCTGAAAGGTGCTCACTGCGAGAGCGGGGTTGGGCTCTGCTCACTGGTGACAGTGACGGGATGAGGGGAGATGGCCTTAAGTTGCACCAGGGTGAGTTTAGGTTGGATATCTGGAAGCACTTCTTTACAGGAAGGGTCGTTCAGCACTGGGATGGGCTCTGCAGGGAGGTGGTGCAGTCACCATCGCTGCATGTGCTTAAACCCATTTGGATGCAGTGCTCAGGGCCCTGATTTATCAGAGGGTTTGTTGGAGTGAGGGCACTATGGCTGGGTCGTGGTTGGACTCACTTTTAAGGTCTTTTCCAACCTGAGCGGTCCTGTGATTCTATCTCCACCTTTCTCGAGTGCCTCCGCCACCACAGAAGCAAGCTCCTTTCAGTGTTACTGCTCTCATGTTGCAGATGTTGTCTACTGGCAATTAAATAGGATGACAGCAGAAAAGAAAAAAAAACGAGAGAAAAAAAAATACAACCACTCCTGGAGGAGAAATCCTCTGCTTTTGATGCACTTGTTTTATTTCACAGTTCTTTTAGAGACAAAACTGGAAACAAAAGGGGAAGTTTAAATGCAGAAGAAAAAATAACTCCCCCTAAAACCCTGTGTGTCTTTTTCCATCCCGACGCGTACCCTCGCAGAGCTGGCAGCCTGGTCAGGCCCATGCCACCCAATAAACACCTCAGGCACCATCATGTTTCTCCAGCTCTGCTCCAAAGCATCTCGTTTTAAACACTCATCTGTAAGATTTTACATTGGAAAAAATAGAGAAAGCAGAAATGCCAGTGTAGAAAAAAATAAAAAGGCATACCAAGCTATTAACTCATCAGAAGCTCAGTAGCGTTTGGATCAGATCGTGGAGGAAGTGCCAAGGAAGCACCAGCACCTTGACAGCTAAAAGCAGTATCACTGATGTCTCTTTTTTCACAAGTTTCAAGTTCATTAGGAAACGTTTGGTATTTTTCACAACCAGCGTGTACATGTTGGGTATAAATACATATCACTCGTGTTGTAGCTTTATCACTAATTCAGTAACGGGTATTGTATGCAATTGCTTTCAAGTATTTGAGTTACGTTGGCACGCAACAATAACCCCCCCACCCCAGAACTGTGGATCACTGGAGATGTTTTACAATGCAGTTATATGGCTTTTGTAACGAAAATTGAAGATGGAGTGGTTGCATCCTCCTAAAGTGGGATAAATCCATATAAAATTGACAAGATACAAAATCTGTTAATGTGCAAGGAGCAATCTTAGATTAAGTTACATGTGCGGATGAAGGCTTTTTTTTTTTTCATCAGGAATACCTGGAACACTAAGCATTAAGTTTTAATGAATTTCTGCTCCAAGCTTATGCCATTAAACAAATCAGAAGGGTAAGTCCCTCTTTTTCAGTGTCAGAACATTAAAGCACAATTATACGAGAGCCAATGGTGTAACTTATCCCTCTGATGAAGCAAAAGCTCAGAACTTCTGAGAGAGAACTTCTGAGAGGATGCATTCTAAGCATCCTCCTCAAAACAAACCCACGTAGCTCCTTTCGATACATATTTGATACTCTCTGTTTCCCCACCACCATTACTAGGTTTCTGAAAGTGAATTTCAATCATATCCTGCACACTTTCCTCATCTTCTTCAGTCTCTATGATTCCTTTCAGTAGAATGGTCTTCTGAGAAACCCCTGAAAAGAGCTGTTGAAAGAAAAATAAACCTGTATTACACAGCAGCTGTTGCAGGTACACCTAAAGGAACTGACATAGTGGAAATAAATACATTCTCACTCATCCATTGGGGATCTTTGATTACATTTTATGACTTTGGACAACGCGCTACGTACCTACAACTGAAAATAAAAGTTGTTCAGAAGCCCATCACACACTGCATCTAGCAAGGAGGCTGTACATCTAATAAATGCACACACTCTAGTCAATGCTTTCATTATTAAGGCCTGATTATACACACAACATGGACTTGATTACAACCCATTCATACAAAGCAAAGGACGATCTCAGTGAGAATATCGTGAGCAAGCAGGCTAGAGCTACAGGAGAACAAGTCACAATTTGGGTCAAACGACTGCATGAAGGAATGGATCAGCAGCTGTTTCACAGAACAAGGCTCTCTGCTGAGATTATCAGCACTGCCTCTCATCAGGGCTGAAGAGAACAGTGCTTTGTGCCATGGAACACTGTTGTGCTACTATTCACCTGCTTCACTAACTATTCTGTATCTGCCTCACACCCAGCGCAGATGTTACGGTACGTAACGATGTAATTTGGTCCATGTAAAATATGCTCGCCATTTTAAAAGAAATGATGGCTTTCATAGTACAGAGTATAAGACTAACAGCATATTGCAGTCACACCTCAGCATTGCGTTTGTGAAATGTAATATCCAAAACTTCAGCAGTCCTCAGAACTCACAGTTCTGCCCATTTCTCGTGTTTCCTATAGATCTGCTCTACTTATCCTAATTTACCTGAAGCTTTTCCAAGTGCACGTCAGTGCTTGGGGACACAGAAAGCCTATGGCACTTTCCATTTACATAGAAAGGGTATTTAGTAGATTTCACAATGCTGGCTGTTGCTGTAAGGGGGAACAAGAAAAAGAAGAACAGTAATATAACCTCAAATGCATTCTGTATGCATGTCAAAGAGCAGACTAACCTTTCTTACTTGGATTTAGAAATTATATACAATAGTGCATCTGAAGGTTCTTCATATGCAAATTAAAAAAAAAAAAAGTTTATTTGGCATTTCCAGAAAACAAAATGAGTAAATGCCCACAGAAGCTTCAGAAATAAATCTAAAGCAGCTGTTCTAAGTAGATGTGGCTCTACTGATCTCTGTAGAATTTCACGCACTTAAACCAGAATGCCTACAGTTGGGCAATCTGAATGCTTCTCTCAGTTCTTTGTTATGGGACAAGAGCTAAAAATCAAACATGTTTTCTTAGTTTTCGCAAGAGAAGTGTCCAGCAATCCAAAGCAGAAAAGGATTTCTGACAAAGTTAACAAAGAAACAATGGAGGCAAGCTGCATATCAAGTCATGTTTGATCAAAAAGGAATGTGATACAAGTGCTGCTTTATTCACAGATGGGTAGGTGAACCTACATCTTTTCCTGATCTAATTAACTTTCCTTGGGGAAGAATTAGCTGCATTCACTGGTCAAGTTAACTCAGAACATAAGGGACTGGACAACATGACTTGCATATCCACTAACAAAACATTACATACAATACCTCCAGGTCTAGTGAATGTAATAACAGCTGCTCTAGACCTCTTGTCGTATTTTACATTTTCTACTTCTCCTCCTCCGTGTTTGGATTTGTAGAAATTTAGCTCTAGTTTGTCTCTCATCCACTCATCAGGAATTGGTAGCTCAGGGATTTCCGAAACATTGATCTTCTTTCCAGAAATTGTGACGTGGAGCTAAGAAAATAATTTTTGCGCATTTTGTGATTGAGAACACCCACAAAACCGAACCTAAAGTACTGCAAATGTGTATCTTTATAGTTTTGTATTTCAGTTCAGTACTGCAAGTGTGTATAATTTCGTATTTCAGTTGCTTACCTCAAATTTGACTCCCATTCCAGCTGTAAAAGGCACCACTTTCAAATCTGCTGTTTTTCCGTCCAGGTTCACAGTATGCTTACCCATCTGTGTCAGTTTGTGGGCAACTGAGGAAAAACGACGAGGTTACAGGTAAGAAAAGCCTTGCTTAATCACTGTAACTTGACAATTTGTCGGTCTCTTAAGCAGAATCTCCTCTTACATTGTTAAAGGAGAAACAACTGACAGTTAGGCAGCCATGTCACACTGCCCACATCTGCAGGCATGTCTGCTTCTGTTCAATCTCACTAGCTATAGGCAACAGCTTAAACACCATACTATCTTCAGATGCTGTCAAAAGATGCTCTCGCTGTATCAAACATTAATACTAGATTCCTGGTATTCTATTTCAGAAATCCACAGGTAAAAACACATCACTGTCAGCTGTACAGAGTGCCTGCTAAGACTGTTAGATTTTAGGTGAAACAATGGATCAGACACTACCTTTGTATCTGCAATATGCATGCTTAATGGAGTCAGCCATCATAGTAATGAAGAACATCATCAGAGACATTAATTTTATACTTAAAGCATGCATCATACCTTCTTCATCTTCCAGAGTAAGCAGTGTTTGGTTTTGGTTCAGTTTGAAGGGGATTCTTGTTGTCACAGTAAAAACGCAGCGAGTGTTCATATCCAGAAAGTCACTCTCTGTGTCTTCCATGTGAGTGAACTCCACTTTCATTTCTGCCACCTTTTTTTTAATCTAGTATTTTAGAATCAAGATAGAGAGCAAACTTCATGTAATTTATTTCGTAACAGGAAAATAAACAGTATAGTGTTGCCTTGAAGTGCCATTATATATATGCATAAATGTTTAAAGGTTAAGAGTCGAGCAGATTGAAGCCATAGCTGGTAGCAGAGGTATAACTCTGCTAACTAAATTGACTTGCTGCAATTCTGCCATTTAATTAACTTTGAATTTGAACTCAGTGCTACAGGGGAAAAATTCAATCGAAGTCTATCTGTAGAATCAGAATATGCTTGCTAAGTAAAATCTGCAAGATGTAAGTATCAGAATATTCACAGTATTTACTTACTTGCATTACTGTTCTACAGCAATGGTGAATTGGTTAATAAATTGCCTTGCATATTACTGTTGTTGTAAAATATACATGAACAGCCAAGTATTTTATAATGAGGATAGGTTTAAGTACTCGTGAGAACATGGGTTAGGAAAACCTGCTTTAAAAGACATCAGGGAGTTTCAGATGTCTCTCTTTCCCCTTTTGTAACTGTTTCAAAACAAAACCCTGTGTAGAAGGAAAATACTGTTTGCATCCAAGACAAAACAGCCACAGCAGTACAAGCATTCCTGCCACCTATCTTCAAAACAGGCAGCTTATCTAGGAGCTTGCTTGCTTTCTGTTCTCACTACTGATGAAGAACACATTCTTTCTGCCATTCTCTCACATTAAATGTGAGCACTTGAAAATTAGCAATGCTATGTGCATTTCTTACTTAACTATTTTCTGCTCTTCTTCACTCTTCTCATGTCTTCAGTGTCACACACTTATATTTGTTTCCACATCCTTAGCCTTCTTCACATCATCTTGCCAAGTAAAACAGAACAATAAAGCATCAAGCTGTACTTTATACTGAAACCAACAGAGGTTCAAATGCTAAACAGCTGACCTCAACAGTCCGGAACTGACCGAAAATGCATCCTTCCAAAAGAATAATGGTAAACTATTGCAAGCATTACCTTACCATCCTGTGAAAGGGCTGAACAACATTCTGCAAGGTCTTGTTTGAGCTTCTCGATCTCCCTCTTCAGCTCAGCGTTCTCTTGGTTTAGCACAGAAAGTTCTGTCTACAGCCCAGAAAGTATTAAATGCAAAATTGAACTCACAGAAGACAAAAATGTGTTTCGGCAAGATATGTAGATGTTACGAAGTGTTTCAGCTTTTGAATATTATAAACGACAGCCACACGTGAGGCATTTTTCCATAACTTTAGCTATCTGCAAGGTAAATTTGCTCACCAAGGAGCAGTTTGGATCAAAGTAAATTACAGTAAGGTTTTTGAAACAGAGCATTCGTGTTTCCAGGCATATACTGCATAAAATCACCCAGCGCATCCCATAGCTGTGTCAGTTCCAATCTCAGAACTTACACCAACACACAAACATTTCATTTTTCATAGCACGTGATCTCAGTAACTGTTATTCCCAGTTCTGACACGTTTC
The DNA here is from genome assembly GCA_023055505.1 of Callipepla californica brunnescens. Lineage (NCBI taxonomy): Eukaryota > Metazoa > Chordata > Aves > Galliformes > Odontophoridae > Callipepla > Callipepla californica. Next base: position 19,218,410 of record JALIRH010000010.1, read on the forward strand.
CTGGGTGAAGACAGCTTAGCAGGTGAGGACACACGAAAGCCCTTCTAACTAAATCCAGCATTTCCCAGACAGGGAACAAAATATCAAGAGATGAAAACATCACAGAGGTACCGAGTTCCATCCACACGCAACTGGAAGATATTTCCCTTAATGTCATGAAGCTCCTGAGACATGCTAGTGCCCATCAGCTGAAGATGGTGTAAAACAGAAGCCTGATGATGATAATGACATCTTCTGCCTATAAAGTCCAAACACTTAGGGCCGGAGAGGCAAAAGCAACTTTCAGATAGCAGCTGAAGGAAAAAGGGACTTCTCCATGAAACCAAACTAAGTTGTGTGAAAGGCCCAGATTGATCGTAAGGAGTGATGGAAGCAGCAACAACAGGTGTATGAGCAGAACCAAAGCTGCTACAAAACTCTGTACACAAGAATGAAACAGTTGAGTTTCATAGCTATGTAATCCTCTGTTTTTTATTCTCTCTGCAAGTCAGCATTGCCTGGTAAAGTAAAGACAAGTCTTGCTCATTTTATTTTTTAATGCTTAACCTACTAACTATATTTTAATAGCTTGCAATATGGAAGCTTAGCTTTCTCATCAGTGACACTCAGGCTAAACAAAATGACACTGAAATGACACTGACAGCCGTGAGTAAGGCTTCTCCATACCTCATAGGTGGCTTCAGACATTAAACTTTCTTTATCAGGTTTTTCTTGAGCATCCTTCAGCTCTGTCAGCTCATGCTGTATTTTCACATATTCTTCGTCAGCAACTAATTTGCTAACTTGAAGGTCAGCTTTTCTTTCTTCAGCTTTTACAAGTCTTTCCTGGATAGCAGAAAGAAAAAGGCTTTTAGACTTTTTTTTCTCCACAAGAACAAACAAAACTGCAGGTAAACCCTTTACATGTACTTAGTTTTAATGCTTTGGATAAATATTTATCTTAAACACGCAAGTCTAATTCAGATTAACACAGGTATGTACCACTAAAGAAGAGAGGGCATCTTAAACATCTGTACAATGAGGGGAGAGTGGGTTTAGATGCAGAAGGACGGACTCATGCCCTTCCAAGTATCTTTCATCTGATTTCCATGATTCCACACACTTTAGAGAACTTGCCTTCCATTTCTCCAGTTCTTTTTTAAGACTTTCCATCTCATCTTTTGATGTGTCAGAAGGCTCAGGAGTTGTCACACACTGTAGAGAGAAGACACACTGAGTTTTATTTCCCAACTGGAGAATAATCGAGACACTTCATCATTAGAAGTTGCTGCTATCTGCCTGCCAGAGGATAGCACATAACTTTTTTTTTTTTAATTCAAAAACTTAGCCCAAATCAATGAGCCACTTGAATGGCTAAACAGAACCAAAATCTAAGAACATGGAAAATTGTTAATACTCATTAATTCCTAACTATCAAACTGAAAGTATTCACAGGTTAGTATGTTAAACCATAAAAGCAAATGGTCTCTGTGTTCTTCTGCTGAGAACTAAGCCCCCAAAACCCACACAGGATTATCCGTAGGCTTTCTCAGCAGCTCCTCTGAAGAGAAAACCACAAAATGGGATATTTCCCAGCTCGGGGAGGTTAGATAAGGAACGGTAACATCGGGCGAGAGGAAGGCAATAAAAGAATTTCAGACTGTAAGTATTTCAGGGCAGAAGTTCACAAGCGCAGGGAAATGACAAATGGATAAAGCCCAAGAAGGGAGAAAATCTTCTCTGTTCTGTTTTGTTTCTATGACTGCAGTATTCTGCAAGAAAAAAAAAATCCAAAGAGACCTGCTGAAGCAATCCCTCCCTTTTGCTTAAGATTACATAAAACTTGAACGCGAACCATGAAACTCAGGCTTGGAAAAGGTCTGTTAGATTATCTAGTTAATCCCCTTGATAATTCTGGGTTTTTCCTAAAAACAATAACATATAATTATTTATTTATTTTTTTCCAACTGCTTCATCCAGTTTCAAAGTCCTATTAAGTAACAGGGAGATCCCCATCTGCGTATAACTTAGAACCGGAAAATATTCCTTCACTCATGGGAGTGAGCGCAGGAAAGCAGAACGACGCACGTGCTGCAGCTGGAAGCTGATAAGAAAGGATGCCCATTTGGTATGGAAAATGCTCTAAGGCAACAGTTTTCAACCTGAAAGAAAAAAAAAACAACAACAGGGAAACACAAGCAATCCAAAGGAAAGTTTCATCCAAACTGCCTCCCACGCTGCAAGAACTGGGTTAAGGGAAGAGAAAGGAAACCCCCCTAAGAAACCTCGGTGGAAGCAATGAGACGAGGCAGGATGAGGAAATTCTGACAGAATTGGTAATGCTTTGGGATGGGGCTCTCCTATGGAGACAGAAGGCAGTCAGGGGCCAGGCCCTGCTTGCTGCGGGGATGTCATAATGTGAAACTGCACCTGGAAGTGAAGGTGTGATTAAAGGAGGAGGATGAGGAATGTCCCAGGTACTGAAGGAGGTGAGACAGGAGTTTCAGAAGCACTGTCCCAGCAGTCCAAGCACAAATCCTGACACAGAACTGTTCTCAAATATGGATTTTTCCAGGTAGCCCATCAGGAAATACTTACAAAACCATCATCTATCAGAGAAGTTGGTGGGCTTGATAAATCCATTGGTACCTGTGGGAAGAGGAGAAAAAAAATTACAAAGTTATGTTGTTTTGTGGGAAATAGTCACGGAGCAGCATAAGATGACTCAAAGTCCATTTAAAGAAAAAGATGCAAAAATGATATATATATATATGGCACTTGAAGCCTCCTTCCCTCCTAAGGGTCTCTTCCAGCTATGCATCCCACGGTCCGATGGTCCTACACACAAGAGCAATAGACATGGAGAACTCCATATCTCACGGCTGTACATTTCAGCCCTGAAACTCGGCTAGGAACCTGCCCCTCCGTGGCACTAACACGCAGCCCCGGAGGTGCCCGAGCCCACGGTCCCGTCCAGCCCGAGCCCCCCTGCCCTGCCCGCCGTACCTTCGGAGCCGGCGTTCCCCGCGGGGCTCCCTGGGGATGCCCTCCCCCTCCTCCCTTCCGCCCTTCTTCTGCTTTCGCTTTCCTTCCCGCTGGAGGAGGAGCCGGCAGTTCCCGAGCTGCCGCGGGCTGTTGTGTCACCGCTCCCCTTCCTCGAAATCACGTGAAGGAAGGTGGTGCCTTCCTCCTCCTCCTCCTCCTCCTCCTCCCGGCGGTGCGCCCTGCCATCTTGGGTCCAATGGATGGTGGAGGTGGCTGCCCTCTCTTTTCAATCAGAGGAGCGCAGTTGCTTTATGAACCCTTCACTGTATAAATGCTCCACGAGCCTAAGAGTGCTCAGTGACTGATGCAGGTGGAACGAGGCAACAAAGACAGTCTATAACCAAGCCAACTTCGTGGGGGCTGGACTCAGTGGTCATCAGAGGTCCCTTCCAATCCCTGCAATAAAGTTTTTAAGGCCTCATTGATCTTTATTTCAAGTCCTTTGGCTGGCTATAGCGTATGTTTGATGACTCCGAGCACTAATCTGATGATTACCTCCATTTCCATCTCTCAGAAATACCCCACCTATGGCTAGATCAGATCCCAGACCTGCAAGCACAGGTTGGATGTTAGGAACAATTCCCTCTCCAAAGGGCGGTAGGGCACTGTCAGAGCTGCCAGTCAGCATCCTTGGGGGTGTTTCAGAGCTGTGGATGTGGCACTGAGGGATGTGGGCATGTTGGGATGGCTTGGGCTTGGGGATCCTGGAGGTCTTTTCCAACCTTAACAATTCTGTGATATTAACTGTACTTGCACAGCACAGAGATAGAGGAGGAGAGCTTCAGCATGCATGGAAATAAGCTTAGAGAAGCCAGAAAATGTGGAGTGATGTGAATTATCTTTGCAGATGTTCGTTGTCGTAGCCAATGGGCACTCATTCTCTAAAGAGACCTCAGGGAAGAGCTTTTTAAGGTAGAAAGAAAGGGGTAAATTTCCATGATGATCAGTTAGAAGTGGAGAAAGCGCCGTCTCTTCCTTCACAGGGAGTGTAGAAGACTTTGCTACCTGAGTGATCCTTGTTCACGTAGTATCTAAAGGAAAGAATCTCATACAGACCCTGGGAGAGGTGTGCAACTCCATTCTGCAGACTGTGTCAGTGGGACAGACTGAACTCATGGTAGGCGTTGTTGGATGGTAGGTGCAAACTGCGTGTGCTTAAATATGGAGAAGTAAAAGAAAAAAGAGGACCACAATGGTGTTTTATCAGCAGCTCTTGGATTTGGGAGCAGACTGCGTCCAAGGCTGTAGCCAAGCACTCAGACACTGGTGGAGCTCAGGACGGTTAATATCCGTTTAGATACACATAGCAGATGCGCTGCAGTCATGAACACGATTTGGGGAATGTCTATATCCTAGGCCAAAAGAAAGTGGGAAAAAGCGTGTCAGGTTTCTTTCAAGGCTAAGCTGACTCACCTTGTGAATGTTACCCTCAAGAGTGCAACCAGACTTGTACTCACTGGCCAAAATATTTTGCACGGTTAGCAGTCAGTTGGCACTGACTGCTGAAGTTAATTAACGCTCAGCATTCCAAATGATGCCAAGTAGATGGATAAAGAATTAGAGTCTGACACCGTCACTTAGCAGATGTGGGATTTTGCTTTCAGGGAGAAGCAGGAATATCTGAATAGCAGATTGAGAAACTGGTTGGCCTCTGTGCACACGCTTGAGGAAGCCTGCAGATCTCAGAACTTTTGCTTTTATTGGCTGCTCAGTTGGCACTGAATTGCACTCTGCTTGAGCATTGGTCACCTTGTGCCACCAAGTTCAGTGAGAGTTCTACCCATAGGGAAATCATTATGACAATTTCAGATGTTCTTATCTGTTTGTTTAAGATCAGTGGATGAAACTGTGACCCTGCATTAAAGATATATTTTTGTTGTTGTTATAATTATTTTTCTGCCTTGACAATGGATAACAGTTTACTATTGCTTTGTAAACACAATGCTGGTTACTAATGAGATGAGTAAAAGGGAGAGGTTTAGCTGGAGTAGCCAGGGAGGAGGAGGAGGTGATTATGTTATGACCTAAGTACATCAGATTTCAGAATTAAATGTCAGGGTGGCAGGCTGTTCTCCAGTAACCATGGTCATGATGGGAAGTCACCACTGATCTGAAAGAGCCTCCTTTCTCTTAAGCTCCAGGGAATGCAGCAAAGCCAATCTGTTTACTTGGCCTGCTTTGGGATTTGAGCTGAACAATGTGTTTGTGCTTGTTTTGGGAAGGAGAGTTGTGGAAGATACTGAACTGGAGCAAGTCCCTTAACTCTGGAGTTGACTTTGAGTTTATTTGTTAACTGATTTTCTATGAATTCAGTATTAATCACATATGAATCAATCTAATGGGAAAAGCATTGATTTCGTAACTCCGAAGAATCTAGCTAAAGGGCAATATCAAGGAGTACAACCTAGCATAGAGTACAAGAAGCTTTAAAACTCACAATTTCGATGTGCAGTCTGCATCGATACCAGAATTTTTCTTTGGGAATCTGAAAAACTCTCGATAGGCCTAGAAATATAGACTGGAAACTTCAAAAGAGAACCGTGATCCTTCCATCAGCACACTGTTAGGACTCATCTGTAGCAGGAAATACTCTGATTAAGCTGGAAGAGTGTTTACAGCTGCAAGCCTTTTTTTATTTATTTATACCTAAGCAAGTTGGGCATGCCTCAGTTTGGTAAGAATCTGATGGCGTGATCTTCAGAAGGAGATTGTTTTGGTTCCTTTTATGTTAGAATAAATTGGAAGAAGGAAGTAAATAGAATTTAGGTGCTTAGTTCATAACTGTAATCATGAAAACCTTGCTCAGTGTCTGTCTGACCTTTGAGGTACCCTGGCTGCAAAGCAGCCTTGTTCTCTAAACAGGTCTACTGGCATCTTAGTGCCAGCTGTGCTGGACATGTTAAGAAAGCATATTCAGACACTGAGGGGTTTGATGGTGCTTTGATGTGTCTTTCGTATTTTGATTGAACCATATTCCACAGCTATCCAGTGTGTTTGGTGCTTGCTTTCAAAACAAGCTAGCAAAGGCTTAGTGATGCCTTCCTTGCTTATCCTTAAGATTTACAGAGTCTGGGAAATGGTGCATGCTCTTGTAGACTACAAGTACCTGAAAAGAAAATACCAAATTGTGCCATGACCATTTTCCTCTGAGACACAGCCTTTCCCTACCTGACCCTTCCCTCACACAGCTCCATGGCATTCCCTCAGGCTCTGCTGCTGTCACCAGAGAGCAGAGTTTGTGTTGGCTGTAGACCACCATGAATTGGTTGTTGGCCACCATGAGGAGGTGTAGGGCTGCCATAAGGAGCTGTAGAGCTGCCATAAAGAGCTATAGGGCTCCCATGAGGCCTTCCTTTTCACTGGGGCAAACAAACCAAGGGTCTTCAACCACTCCTCACATCCCCTGCCCTCAGACCTTCCCCATCTTTGCAGACCTCCTTTGGAAACTCTCTAATAGCTTCATGTCCTTCTGGTGTTGCAGAGCCCCAAACTGCACACAGTGCTCAAGGTGAGACCAGATTCCTGTAAGTGGGGTCCAGATATATAATGCTTCCTATCTATCCTTCATCCAGTGCCAAGGCCTGGAGAGAAGCAGATCTAAATCTTATATATATTGTACTCTTGGTAGCTGTAGGTGGTTTTTATGCAGTGTGCTGATAGTTCTAATCTCATTGCTGAAGTCTCACAGCCTGCAGCTTTCCCAGTGCTGGTGTCAAAGTGACAACAAGGACCCAATGAGTGGTCATGTCTCAGAAGAAGCTGCCCCCTCTACACTTGCCATTCATTTTCCCCTGTCCTGACTGTTTTTGTGAACAACTGACAATTTAGACTGGGAAATAGACCAGCTTAAATAGACCAGAAGTTGTTTTTTAGCTGACTTTCATCCAGTTTATCTCATGGACAAAAACCAGTGTGACATCCCAGGAGGGGGTGGTATGGAACAGTCAGTAGGCTCAGTGGGGCTTATTGCAGTTGTACTGCCAGTGTGACATGGCTTAAAGAACTGAAAATACAGCATCATTCTCTGATGTGATGTACAGAGCCTTGGGACTATAGAGGAGGTTCCAAATTTTGTTTTGGGTATTACGAATATTACAGCTTTCTCTCAGTCTTTTTAACTAGCAAGGCAAGAGAGAGATATACACCTGAAAATGAACATCCATGAACTTCATCTGTCACATATCTTTCTCTTACAGAATTACAAGTCAGTATTGAACAGTGGGTTGGGAAATAAATAGTTTATAGCAATCTGCATCCTTTACACAAAAGGTTCTGGTATGTGTCCAAACAGACTTGGGAATGTTTCAGCTTCTCTCAGATGTGTGTCCCAGAGCACAGTACTATGAGGCAATACAGTGGTTTAGTAAATAGTCCCAGCATGACTGCTTGAAGGCAAACAATGAAGAAGAAATCATCTAAGATGCACGTTGCTATGCTTGAATCACATGCCAGTTCTCCGGCTGTAAATCACTGCATGTGAATGAAATGCTTCTTTCAGATAATGTTGTTAGTGTTTCAGTGGGGATTACTGGTTTATATAAGCAGAATAAATTCCATCATGTGGGCCATTTTATACTGAGAGGATGTAGAGGAGAGGGAAGGAAAAGAAGGGGGACAGGAAGATGTTCTTGTCAGCAGTGTTAGTCTCATCTTCTGTTGTCTGTGATAGATGGTTAGAAATGGACTGATTATATTCCTTAGGAATAAAAACCACTGCATCTGTGATCCCAGGTGTGAGCAGGGATGGGCAGACCAATGGCCATAGCAGAGGCTGTACCCAAGGGCATGGTGTTTCTGGGGTGTGAATGACAGATTACGAAACTGTCCATATGAAGAAAATATCTTTTCTGTTTCTTTGCCAGACTTTGTAGCCAGCAGGATTTCTTCATGCCTCCACTGAATGCTCTTTCTAGGAAACCTTTTGGGAAAGGCTTACCTAAGTGTCTTAGTCTCTGGAAATGCTTTTTGAAAGAGATTGTGAGATTTCTCTCTCCTTTCATTTCTGGAGAATATGTGATATGTACCGTGCGTCATGAGAGAAGCACTGAGTGTAGAGCATGTGAGATTCTGACTTAAATAGAAAGCCGTGGTACAGCTGGGCTGAGTTAAGAAGTAGATATGTGTAAGTGAAAGCATGGTGATTCCTTATTTAGAGGATATCTCAGGGAAGTAAGGTAATGCCAGTTGGAGCTCAGTGCTGTGCAAGGTCTAACACGAGCTCAGAACTTAAAAGTGCTGAAGGAAGGTCACTTTGCCTGAAAAACCGCTAATGGGAACTGATGCTGCTGTTTTGGTCAGTTCATGTCAGTCCCTAGTGCAGACAAGCCCTAGGATTTATTAAATCGTGGGACAATATTTAAGTAGTAGCTCCCATGAGCTTTAACGAACCTAACCTGACTGGGAAAATCGAGTGAGTAAAAATGAAAAGCTCACGTTTTTAGAGAATGCAGCTTGTCTTTCCAACTTCTGCTCCATCCTGGAGCCTTCTGGCAGAGCCTGAGCTGCAGAATGCTGAATAGACTGCCTGCAGATATTTGCATGTAATTCATTTTCATCCCCCTTTTTTATTGAAAGGAGCGGTGTGAAGCCAAGCACTGACTAACGGCTGTCTCTTATTCTCCTGTGGAAATCCCACTTACCTTCTCCACAAAGATATTTCCACAGGAAGGACCTCCAGGGAATATATATAGAAGATTTCACGAGCAGTTTTATTCTTCTACTTTTCCCTTTTTTTCCTTTTAAATTACCTTCGGTTTAGTTGTTCTGGATGAACTTGTGTGGCCATTTCTTCCTGTGCTTCATGCACATAAAGAGATCTTTGGAAGATAAAGACACAACAGCTGCTAACCCAGCTCACTTCCAAACAGCATCTCTAAGAGCTCTATCTCGTCTTTGGAGTTTTTTTCCTTAGCACTGTTTTTTCTGCTGCTGATTCTGGCTGAAGATGTTTCATTTTGCCCAGCTTTTAAATAAGTGGCACGTGTTCCCTGATAGCCCTTTTCAGATCTGACAAGTCATCACTGTTATAGGCTAGATCAGCATTGACAATGTCCAGCGTGATGCCTTAGAGTACAGCATATGAATGTGGATGTTGATGATTTGCCCACAGAAAACTTGCTAGCCGTTGTAGGGAGGAGAAAACTTAACAAATACAGGCAAAAGACACTTGTGGAGAGTAAGAAAATATATGGCAGGAGTCAAATTATTTGTTTCAATTCCATCAAATGAGATCATTTTACTTTTCAGATGTTTTAGAAAACAGTCCTATTTTGTAACAAAGGCTTTGAAAACCTGAAATGAAAATGAAATGCTTCCAACAGAATTATAATATTGACCCCAAATGAGTCTGTTCTGATAGAAAAAAAAAAAAAATCACTTTATTTTCACAAAACAGAACAAAACTATTTTTTTTTCTAACTTTTCTTCTTTGTCTTGGCCAGCAAATTGGACGTTCGTGTGTTTTACTGCTTTAGTTGGATCTCTGCACAAAGGCTTCTCAATAATTAGCTAAGCAGCAGAAGTGCCGGCAATGAGAGGCTCACATCAAAGTGTAGGATATTCAACATTCAGTAAAGTTTGGGTAAGATGTGTGTCATTCTGGCTTTTTGGAAAGATGATTCATTCAGCACTACAGACTCACTGCGGTTCGCTGTATTGATTTTTTATTCGATGCAGCTGTGAATATCCAGAGAGGACATTGCAGGCATTTTCTGGAACGACAGCCAGTCCTTCTCCTTCTGCTTACACTGCCTGCTGGGGAGCTCCTCACATATTCTGCTCTGCAAATAACTGACAACCTGAACATATGCCACCTGGAGGGAAATACCTACCTGGAAAAAAAAAAAAAGGCTCAAGAAACAAATATCCCCAGATTAGCCCGATTTCTATTGAGGAATTCCATGATGGAAATGCTGTCAAGGACATTGCTTTTTTATTTTTTTCTGCAAGCAGAGTGTGTAAAACATAAGGATCCCGTGTTACAGACTGACAATTTCATCTTGCTTTTGTCCCAGAGGCAGATCGATTTTGTCTCGAGTCAGCAACACAGGGTTTGTGATAACAAAAAGCTTTTTGTACTCATGTACATCCATCCTGAAGTGCAGAAAGTTGTTTTTAAGGACCCCTTTCACTGGGGAAAGAAGTCTTCCGAACTACTTGCTCCTGAGACCAACAAGAATTCCCCTTCTACCTTTTCATCTTCAAGTGGCAAGATAATTTTGTGTTCCATTTGTATCCCCATTTTCATATTTGCTGCCTTGTCTAAGAGAACACTTAGTAATACTTACCGTCAGTTAGCAAGGTGAACGAACAAATGAATATCCATCACCTGCATTCTAAATAAACAGAAAGCAGCAATTGTAATGCCACTGGTGCCTCTGACCAAAAATGTTTAACAGCAGTTAAGTGGTTTATACTTATCCAGTTTTGACACGTGTGTGATTTTGGTCTAAAGAAAAACTGTAGCTCATAAGTGTGTTTGTACAATTGAGCTAATCCCTCTTGAAAAGGACAGCTTTGCCTGCTTGGATTGTTATTTAGAAGAGGGGTATTCTGATGGCAAGAATGATGGGCCAAAGCCAAAAGCTGGCAGTGGAAGAGAAGCACAGTGAGAGCTTGAAAAACAAGGAAAAATAAATACTATATAAACAAAATCTGGTAAATCACGTTCTGCCAAGTCTGTGAACAAAGCAAAAGGGCACTTTCATAAACACGTAAGTGGGAAGAAGTTAAGACTACAATCATGCAAAAATGACTCAATGGAAAAATGCTGGTGTGGGATAAGAGGGCCCATTTTCTTCCGTAATGAGGAAGAGAGCGAAGAAATTGTACCTTCATAAAAATAAAAGAAGACTAATACCAATTCCGTAACACCTACATCAAAATAACTTGGGAAGGAGACAGTGGTTCACAGCCAAGGGAAATAAATAAGGCAATAGTAGAACCACAGGATGATTGGAAGAGGAAAGTGTGATGTTATCCGCAGCAAAGAACTTAGTCAGTAGTATTGCACATCAGGCTGCAAAAGCTGGGGATTGCCAGTTGGGTAGGACTAGACTGCTAGTAGGCAGTCCTGGAATGGAGATGGTGGTGGTGGTTGCCAGTGACTACGCGGGGGAAAGCCTACAAACATAACTTCAGATGCAGTGGGACCAATGCTCACCATTATATCACCATGTCTATACATTATGACACCACTTGTGCAACCGGGCATTTCCAGGATGATGACACCCTACCAAGAATATTAGTTAGCATTTTGTAGAATGCTGTAATCATGGAATTCACAGAACCATAGAATCATTAAGGTTGGAAAGGATCTTGTTCAAGTCCAACCATCAATCCATCACCACTGTGCCCACTAAACCGAGCACTACATCTGTGCATTTCTGGAACACCTCCAGGAAGTTGCATACATGAGAGACACTGGCTTGTTTGTTTCGAGCTCACGGGGTGTGAATTATGGCCCCATGTAATCAAATCCGTTGCCTAACTCATTACAGAAGACTGGAAAATGCGTGACAGAGATGTAGTGCATGGTATGAAATGGAAGAAAATGAAGCACAAAAAAAACAAGAGCTGATAAAGACATGGAGTGACCATGGAATTGGGAAAAGACATAGATTTGATTTCCTTCAAAGCTGAAACAGCAGGAGGGAGGAGGAGAGGATGAATGTGCAGTGTGGTAGGAAATGAGTATGACAGACATAAAGGGACATCTTAAGCAATGGCTACAGAGACTAATGCACTGAGTATGTTATCACTGTGCTCATCTCTTTGAGTTTCAGAAAGGAATTTCTGACAATACTGCAAAGCAGATTAATGTTTGTGGGCAGCTTTTAGGTGTCTGGAAGCACCGCCCTTGAGCTACAAGGGGACTGAGTCCGAGGGAGGATTCTGCTGTACCATGCCAGTGTCTAGGATGGGGCGCTTAGCAAAGGATATTCTGCTGGAAGATGCCTGTATTCAGTTACAAACCTGACACAGCACACAAGATGATGTGAGATGAGGAAGGGAAAAGTTTTTGAGGGAGAAATCAGGAGGAATGAATAGAGGCTGAGAAGTCCTTGACCGAGCACAAGCACTGCCCTGTGACAACTGAAACGTGGGTGTGTTATCATGGTTTTTCTCCTAAATCCAAAGCACAGCCCCATATCAGCCACTAGGAAGAAAGTCCCAAACAAAACCAGGATATTGCTGGAGAGAAGAAAACATATATAGAGCAGACCTCATCTTTTATACTGCAAAACAGGCTGCTGGCTTTTTGAATGTTAGCATGGTATGATCAATCTCCTCTTTAATCTACCTACCATGAATATTGATTAGAAATAAAGCATTAAGAACACGGAGCAGGGGACGTTTTGATAACCACTTACAAGATCAGGTTTTCAAAGTATTTAGGAACCTGGCAACACTTTCACAAGCATTCCTGCCTCCACTCAAGGGAGAGTTTCTGAAAATTGACTACCTGCCTATGTGCAATTCATGTAGGTTTGCCAGACACTACTATTCTTATGGATTGATTTACCAAAAAGAAGCACATCACCTTTTTAAAAAGAATCTTTGTGTATGTGTTTGTGCATCTTTAAATTCCTCTCGGTGTCTAAGCTCAGCCTGGTGTCAGCACAGCAAGAATGGTTTATTGACGGGGCGAAGCCTATGTGTGACTTCAGCATCCCAGCTGCAGGAGCGTGGCACAGAAGCCCTCTGGTCCGTGCCAGGAGCTTCTCCAGATCTTCCTCTGCATGCTGCAGCAAGTTCTGCTTCCCAGCAGACCTGAAAACGTCTCTGTGATGGTACCATTGGTTGGGAAATGTAGGTTCCACATCTTCTTGTTGAGGATGCTTGAGACTCCGTAGCTGAGCTGTGAAGGGCTCATCAGCAGCTCGGTTACTCTGGGGTACCCTTCAGCATTCAGCTGCAAAATGAAATACTTCTGTAGGCTGAGTATTGTTTTTTACTGCACTATTTGATATTTAGTCTGGAAGTGCCTTAGCAGTGGTCTCATGGGCCTTAATTCCATTCATCTGACTCCTTGACTCTGTGTACATCCATCTTGCAGCTTGGTCTTCATATTTTCACATGCACACATACATGCACCCAACGTATTGTTGTCGTTTGCTTTACAGTGGCTGGAGTTGTCAGTTGTTTTTTTCTTTTTGGAGATTGCTGGCAGTCTTTGGAGTCTGTTTTTCTTGGAGTATCCCTGCCATGGTACCCATTTTTCAGTGTCATGTTCTAAAGACTCCGTCTACAACATGTTGTGGGGTTTTTATAAATTTCTGCAGTTTTAAAACGTAAACATGGAGGAATATCCACGAGACACTTGTAAGTCTTATGTCTGTCTATATTTTTAGTTTTTATAGGTCCAACTTTTTTATTTAGAATCACTGTCATTGTAGGATTTCAACTAACAAATATTTTAACTTGGCCAACATTCAGATTTTTTAATAAGCGAATCCATTATGCTTTCCTAACATCTGCTCTTAATAATCCCAAATGTTTTTGGTTTCTTCTACTTTCACATGAAGATTTTGTTTGCTTTTTTCAATTTTCTTTTATTTTTTAAGCTACGGCATCATTAGGCACAGTGGTTGATTCTCACTTCCTGGAAGTTTCTGATAGAATGGGCATTGATTTTGGTGAGAATTAGACTAGGTAACAAAGGAGAGTAAGCTTTAAAATATTTAGTTATGAGACAAAACACTCTCTGTAAGATTAACTTAACACTGTGACAGTAAATAGTAAAACCATTGGCCAAATAGGTTCTCAAGTTATAAAGTTCTCCCAAATTGCATCATCTGCGGCATGTAGAGGACAGGAAAAATTACGAAATTGGGTTTGAATTTCCTTCTGTCTTTCCTGCTAGTCCAGTAAATGTGTGACAATTTGGAAAGCATGCTCTGTAAATTCACTGGAAAGTGAGTTTCTCAGTAATTCAAAACAAAAATGTAAGGCTTTCTTCAATGCTGTTCCACAACATGCCGTTTCTGTAACACTTGGCAGCTTTTGCTAAAGCAGAAAGCATTCTGGAAAATGCAGAAAGCATTCAGGAAAAAAGCATTCAGCGTTGGTGAGGCCTCACCTCGAGTACTGTGTTCAGTTTGGGGCACCTCAGTACAGAGGTGTTAGAGTGAGGGCAGTATGGTTGGGTCATGGTTGGACTCATAAGGTCTTTTCCAACCTGAGTGATTCTAAAAGAGGGACTGGAAAAATAACAGAGTGTATTCAGGTAGATGTACCAAATCCCATTGGGTTCTTCTCTGTTGAATTTGTTTTCATACTTCAAGCATTTTATTGTAATAAGTGTTTCGAATTAAGCATGAAAATGTCATTTAAAATCTGACTTACTATTTGAAACCTGGTTCTTTTTAAATGAAATCTCACTGACAGCAGATGTCAGACTAGGATTCTGCAAAAAACGAAATGTAATCTGGAAAATACGTGGCTCAATTTGCACAGAGTCTTTTGTTGGAGAACTATGCTTAGTTTTGGCGTGCCACTTCATGAAGGATGCAAGCCACCTGGAAAGGGTAGAGAGAAATGGGAATGGCTGAGTGTCTGAGTGGTATGGCTCCAGGAAAGATGAAAAGTGCAGCCTGTTTATTTGTAAGGAAGTGAGATGTGATAACAGATATAACATGACTTTCCTGCTGCGGAGAGGAGGTAAAGGATCTGTTACTTTTGTCTGCTGAAGCAAAAAGAATAGGCTACAACTGCAGCAGAAGTTGTTTTGGTTAAGGAAGACGTATGGAGGGGTAAGCAGCAGGGGGCTGTGGAATTGCCACAGCTGGAGGCTCTGAAGAACAGATGCAGAAGTATCTGTGAGCAATAGTTGAGGTGATTGTCTCTGCTGCGCTCAGACACTTGGGATCTGATGACTCTTTACGGTCTCCATGGAGCTTCTTGAGGGTGGGATAATCAGAGAATCACAAAATCACAGAACTGTAGGGGTTGGAAGGGATCTCTAGAGATCATCGAGTCCAACCCCCCTGCCAAAGCAGCTCCCTAGGCCAGGTTGCACAGGTAGGCCCTTCAACTTGTGCCTCCATGGCTCAGCTCATTCAGAAATAAGAGTTTTAAAAAGTATTTTAAAACATGTATTAAATGAGATACAAACAAGATAGAACCAGAGGAGGGCTTCCTTCAAAGGGCATAAGCTCCAAGGATGCTCGAGCATCATCTCAGAATAAATTAGGTGCTTATTCAGCAGAAGTAGTTTAATCATTCTAAAAGTTGTCTGCTTGTATGGTTCAAATCTGAGTTTTGCCTTTTAGCCTACATTTAAGGTATCATAAGGGATGGTGTTGACATTGGGCTGACCTTTTACTTTCTAGAGGTTAAATAGCTCTTCTTCCATGATCAGGTTTCCCACCATATAAATTTGGTCAGTGCTGTCATACTTCTTCCCCCTTTCACACCAGCTCCTCCAGTTTTTCCTTGTAAGGAAAGGTTAACTTTAATTTTTCACTGTCTTTATCCCTGCACTCCTTTTTCCTGCGCATTCCACCAAGTAATTTTTTTTCCCATCGAGATTCTGGTTCCTAACAGAAGACCTCCCAATTAACAGGCTCTTACTGCATGCCTTTCCTATTTAAACAGCATTCACAACGTCATTCTCAAACCTCTCAACAATTTAACTGCAATATATTCTATACTACAGATAGATCACAGAGAACAAAAGCTCCAAATATTTTCTCTGCTTACATTAATTTATAAAACAGGAGAAAAATGAAGAAGTTCACACGCTTAATATTTAAATGAATGCAAAGGAGATTTGAGATCCACGTACACTGTTGATTCTTTGCTTTTTAAATTCCTCCACCCCCAGTGGTTCCTCCATGAAGCCACAGCATTGTTTTGTCTCCATTTCACTGCAACCAGCTTCATATCACACTGGGTTTCAGACCACAGCTTGGGAACTACCAAGTTAGATCTTCACTTCATATGCCAAGCAAAAACTATAGAACAACTTTTGACCAGCATTTCTTCACATGCATATGTGTGGAAAGAGTTAAGGAAAGTCCCGTCCCCCCTAGATTTATATAAGATTTGTCTGGGATATATTTAAATGTGGAAAACTTGGAAGAAAGCTTAAGAAAACAGTCAGATGAATGTCTCAAAGTGCCCACGTACAGCTGTGGAATATCTTCTTCTTGGTGAGAGGTTCTGCTAGGATTTGCAGATGAAAACTTTCCTTTGCAGCTCACTTGGGAACCAGATGTATAGGGCTGGATGTGTTACTTTATCAACACCATGAGGTGCGCAGACTTCTGCACAGGCTGAATCTGGAGTGTGTGTTTAATGTTAACACAACAAGATGGCAAACCTTAGGTTGTTTGCTCAGGTACAAAATATTCCTCGTACCCAATTACTCATCACTATGAAGCATATACTGAACCCTGCAGAGCTTTTGTTGCCTTCTAAAAACAATGCAGTTTATTCATTCAAGTGTACATCTGAACTCTGAGACTCCTGCCTTCTCATGGTGACTTACAGCCCTATGCTGTGATCCCATGATTTGTAAGCCACTGTATTGCTTTGGACTCATTAGCAGATAGCCTGGTTCCTCCAGGGAGGTGCACTCTTTCAAACCTTAGATCCTGTATCAGTCAGAAGAGATGCTTCAGGCAATCTCACTGCCAGAACTGTTTGTCACCTTATGTCCTTTAATTTCCAAGTTGTTTTTTGTAACTGGGGCTTTTCACCATTAACAGTTAACTTGAGTAAAAAAAAATATATATATTTTTAGCTGATTATTGCGTGAGTGTCTTCATCAAGGATTTCACCATGCTTGTCTATTGCAAATCATCTCCAAGTTGGTATGTACCCCTTGCTCTTAGGAGTTAGTCACTACTAACAGATTGCTGTGGTCTTGTGGGATTAGCACCCGCTGGCCGGAACAGAGCTGCCTGCGGCGTAGACATCTGGCTCTGATAGAGGGTCATTCAGCTATCAGCTCACACTGCAGCAGTGTCCAGAGGAATTCAAATGGGATGGCAGAGGGGGAAGGTCCACATCATGCTTCTTTCAGAAGGAGAAATCCTAGCATCGGTCTAAGGGTTCTCTTTATCTGATTCAGTCATTTGTTTAGATTAGCAATGTGTGACATTGCTGTCGAATTATCATTTTCCTTTGGTTTCTTTTCCTTCCGTTATGCCTCTTTATTGCTTTCAGGTCCCCAGAAGATACCAGGAATACATCACAGCTGCAAACAAGCAAAGACTCAGTGCCAGTCTCCTTTGATTAATGAGAAATGGATACTCCAGAGCAATATGCTCAGCACTGTCTCCTCCACTCACCAGCACCCTAAAAGGTTATGCAGCCATCGTCACAATTCATATCCAGGTTACCTCAGACATACAACTAAACTCAAACAGACAACTATCAACTTGCTTTCAGAGAGAAAAGGTGAACTAGGTCTCATTCAAATAGCTTGGGCTTGTGCCTGTTGCACATTAAAGTTGTAGGAACCCACACTGAAGGTTCTTGAACGGATTAGGCACAGGTATGCACAGCAGGAATGGACATTTAGATGAGTTCATAGAATCACAGAATCATTAGGTTTGGAAGAGACCTCTAGGATCCTCAGGATCAACTCCACCCCAACCCCACCATGCCCACTCCCCATGTCCCCCAGTACCACATCTTGAACACCTTCCAGGGATGGGGACTCTTCCTCCTACTCCCATGAGAAGCCTGTTCCAATGCCTGGCAGCTATTTTTATGAGGAGAACTTGTTTGCTCTCATCAGTGTTGAAGAGTGACAAATCTAGACACTATAGTTTTATAGTGGAATTAAGGCTTTCCCTCAGATCCCCTTCCCCACAGCTCTCCTCTTGAGCATCTGCCAGCGTTGTAGGTGGGAGGGATATACGTGTATGCATGTGCATTCAGTTCAGATGAGTATGCATTACTTTATATTAAGATCAGAGTGATGAAGAATATCTTCCTCTTCGGTGTTAACAGTCATCTATGTAAAATATTTCTGAGCAGGCACCCTTTCCTTCTGATTTCTGTTTTTCATTTATTTTAACTTGATTGTGTTCATGGCCATGAGCACATCCTTTTTCTACAGCTCCTGACTCCAAAGTGATGAGTTTTACCAGATCTGGAGAGCGTACTCCTCCAATGGCTGCTCAGGGCTGTGGGGCACCAGACCATTTTCCACACACTTATCTTTCCCCCCTTCTGCTCTCCCACTCATCCACCAGGAGCAGCTGCACTATTCATGTCTCGCCAGAAGGGAACACAGGCAGACGGCTGTCAGGCTATGAATCAGTTTTTAAACCATGGTTTGAAGGGGAAGATTTTAGTTTTATTTCCCACTTGCAGAACAAAGAGCATCTGTTTTTGACGCTGATAGTTTTATGCTGATCTGGGAGTTTAACTTGCAATTACAGATTCCACGTGGGGGGGATTGAATACTAAACATCCAATAAAAAATATTCTCCTGACATTTTTTAATCGATCGGGGCACTGTGAAATGAAATCTGTATTATGTATGCAAAAAAAAAGGTTTAAATGAGGATTGATATGTGTAATTCTCTTCAGTCCTATAAATGGTATGACGGGAAACACTGGGAGCAGATAAAATAGTTATTAGTTTTATTGTTGTATGGAATTTGAAGACTGAGTGCTGAAGAATGACCAGACTTTGGCTTGAAAAGCATTCATGTGTGCTGCAGTAGTTAGGGGTAGAATGGTTTCTTGGACACACAGGGAATGAGGAGAGCCAAAAGTGAGTCACATGGATGACTGCAGACATCACATTTAATTGTGCAATAATACTACAGCAAGCACAATTGGAGCAGGCTTGCTGACCTCACAGCTGAAAGCACTATTTAAGATCTGGCTACCAGATGTTCCAATAGGATCTAGCCAGCTGCTAGCGGAGGTTACCCTGAGTGTTTTAACAGGGAGTATTTACAGCCTAACAGTTCGGAAGAGATGATTGCACTAATTTTCTTTTCTGCCCTGCTGTGGGACGAGGCTCAAGCGTGGGGATTCAAGGATGGAGTGCTGCATAACTCTATTTGGCTAGGTAAGAACTAATTTAATCGTGAATGTTTTACTGCCAGAGTCCCTGTGTTTGTGGAACAGTGTAAAAATAAACATTTAGCAGTAGAAAAGTGAGCCAGGCATTCATGTAAGCAAAATCCTGCACAGAAATCGGCCATCGTGTTAAACGAGTAACGACTGTAAGTTTTGCACTGAAGAGCTTGCTGGTTTTATTGTTGCTCTGAAATGCAGGAAACAATAGTTATGGAATACTTCATCCGAATGTGTTTTCCTGGAGCATGAGGTGAAGTGAAAAAAAAGTGTTAAATAGTAGTTGCTTCTAATGAAGGACAATGTGTCTGAAAAGAAACTTATGTCAAAGGAATGAATGATTTTCTGCATGAGCATATTTCAAATGCCTGGGGTTCTCCATATGAAACTAAATGGTCTGGAAATAATATCAATATATTTCCTAGGTTTCTAGGGAAGTGGAGAAATGTATATGTTTTGGCCATTGGTCTGTTCACATCATTAAACAGTGCAGAGGAGATTCCAAAAGGACCATAGAAAATGCCGTGGGAAGTTTCTTATATCTCAAGTGAGTTTAAAAGGCTCTCAGAGTTGTTTTTTTATAGGCTTCATAATTATTTAGTACAATAGAAAAACATATTCAAAAGCACAGTCCCATAAAATGTGCCAAAACAAATACATGCACCGAGTGCTCCGCCTGATAGACAAAGATCTACAAGCTCTTTCATCCTGTCTAGGATGCTGCATATTGCTTTAAGGATTTAAGGAATTCCTGCAGGCAGCCTTGTTTCTGTACGCTCGGATGTTTCACATGGGACTGAGCTGCATCCATAGCTGGTGCAGAACCACGTGGCTTCACTCTCTTCTCAGAGAGCCATGTAAACTAAAGGGAACATGAAGGAGAAGCCATCTGTAGTGTTCTCCAAATAGCTGCCCATTTTTAATGATTCCTCTCTCCTCCTGAACTTGAAACGTGCCCACTGTGCCCTATAGGTGCTCAGGTGGGTGAAGACAGCTCAGCAGCTTACAGAGGAGCTGCT
The DNA here is from genome assembly GCA_023055505.1 of Callipepla californica brunnescens. Lineage (NCBI taxonomy): Eukaryota > Metazoa > Chordata > Aves > Galliformes > Odontophoridae > Callipepla > Callipepla californica. The sequence continues at coordinate 19,238,500 of JALIRH010000010.1, forward strand.
TTTCCAATAAGCTCTGGCAGAGGAGAACTCTGTGGGAGAAGCAAAGCTTGCATCCTAGTCTGGAAGAGTTCAGCACACACCATGCCACTTGCAACCATGGCCACAGAGTCCTGGCTGTTTTGTCTGCAAATCCTGGCATATCTACGTGACTGCTGCAACCAGTGCCATCCTGGGTGAGGATGGCAGGGGCTTGTGCAACATGAACTGGTGATAACAGCCATCAGCTAAGTAGATTTATTGGTAGGAATTGCAGTCAATCGGAAGAAAGCGTGTTCTAAGTCTTTAAAATGAAGGAATAGAGAGTTAGCAGGAATGAATACTACGACATTGTCTTGCTACACCTGAGCATTTACAATGAGAGTAAATAAAATTAAAAGATAAGAGTAAAAACTCATGACTTGCTCTAAAGAAACCGACACAAAATCTGGAAGCAGAGTGTGCCCTTTGAAATAACTGTTAGCTATCCGTTCTGTGTTCCACTTAATCTCATTTTAAAACACGTTATCTGTTCTGGTTACTGTAATAAAAATACTCATATAAAACCCAAAATGCAGTTAAATAATTTACCAATGGAATTCAGCAAAATTACACTGAAGTGAAGAAAAAATGGGCAAACTCACCATCTTTCTTTAAAAAAAAAAGAAGTAATTGGAACAAGATGAGTAACCTCAATCTCATACTAACTATGGACAAGCATTACAGCAAGAACCTCCTGCTGCTAAAACTTAGGAATGTGCATCTGAGCCTTGCTTATCTCCTTTTCCGATAAAGCGTGATTGAGACCAGAGTGAAAATGAAGGAGTTTTCCATTTCACCTTTCCTCAGCAAACCAGTAACACAGATGTCAAATCCTCTGCAAAGGTTACTGTAGAAATGCTCACGTGCTGTAACTTTTTTTTTCCCCTGTGTGTTACAAAAGATCTTTTGTTTTCTCAGTAAGTCCTTCTGGAGCTGATTGCATTGCCACCCTGCTAATGTCTTTCTTGTGTGCATGGAATTTCACTGTTGCTCGTTTTTGAAACAAATAGGTTATAGCCAAAATTTACTGCAAACTGATTAGAGGATTGGAGCTCATTCTCTCATTCAAGTAGGTTTCCAAGGGTGGCTCCTCCTTTCCCCATATCCACAATTTCACTCCACTCAGAGTGTGTCGAGGATGCTCACAAGCCATACCTGGCCCGTTCTTTGGGGTGCTCTGAGTGTGACCTTGTGCCACTGCCTCCACTTAAATATTTTGTTTTCATCTTAGCAGTTTCATGCATATTGAGGGCACTTCGTTGTGCCAAGTCCTGTACTTGCTGTGTTTGTGCAGAAGAGGTTGGCTGTGGTTTATTCTTACCAACCACTGCGGGTGAGCTGTCCTTGCCAAACCCCGCTGCTTCTGGACCTCAAGGAGAGCCGCTAAGAAATGTGACTTGGAAGAAACATGTCCCATCAGCTGTGTAACCCGTGATCTTCTGTGTAAGAAACAAAGAAGAAACACAAGTGGATAGAACACTCCCAATAGACAGGTCTTCAGGCAAACAAAGAGTGAGACTAGCTGGAAATTCTCAGCATCGTGCAGGAAGAGATTTCAGACAAGTCACATAAGGAGAGCAGCCTTCAGACAGAATCAGGTGATCATGGGATGCTGGAAAACACCTCTATGGGATCCCCACCCCCTCCGTGCCCACTGCCCACGTCCCCACAGCCCTGGGATGCCCCCAGAGATGATGACCCCCACTCCCTGTGCAGCTGTGCCAGTGCCTGACTGCTCTTTGGAGAAGAAAAGTTTCCCAATATCCAACAGAATCCCCACCTGCTGGGGAGATGCCCAGCTGAGGCTGAGGCACACCACTATAGGAACAGTGCACATTTAGTGTAGGCTCATGCTTGTGTGTCTATCTGCACAACCATGAGACTAAAAATAGTTTGTGTGTGTGTATATTCAGATCTGCCTTTGTGTAGATATGTATATGCATATAATGTACAATGTACATATATTTAATTAGTGTTTTAATAGTGTTAATAAGGACAGTGCTTTGACCCAGGTGTGGTTTTGCTGATGTAGCATATCTTCCTGCACATTCCCTAATATAATCAACAGAGAGGAAAAAATGCCTGAGAGATCTGAGCAGTTAATTAGGACATACTATTAGTTAATACTGTAAGATCAAACCGTGACACGCTGAGCCAGCAGCAGCTGTCAAGGTTTGGTGGAGTACACGTGTGTGGTCCATGTTTCCAAAGGCTACTATTGTCTTGTTTGTGCAAAGAGATGGGTGAATGCTCCCGGCAGGATCCCACCACCCACCCAGGCACTCTGGGTGCTGCTCTCAATAGAAACAGTGAGGAGCACATCTGAAAAGCAGGATGCCTGTCCATACTGATGTTTTAGCAGCAATAAATGGAGGTAGATGTCTTTTGAAGGATTAGCATTGAAAATACAAGCTGCAGCAATCAGTTACCTCCTTTCCAGACTGTCCCTGGAGAGCGCAGCGGGGCTGAGTGCCGCACTGCTTTCTGCAGTACTCAAACTTCCAGTTCATATGTGCTGTAAAGAAAGAGTACCTGGGCTTACCAGGTTAGACATGACAGCCTACGAGTGAATGAAAAATAAAACCTCCTGCTAATATTTTTTTTATTATTATTTAAATAAGATTATTATTATTTTTATGAAAAATAATGTGCTGTTATCCCCCAGCTGCTAAGTGCTGTGACTCTTCCTTGCGCTGAGGCTGGCTTCTTAGAAAGATTTCTCCCCAGAACGTGTCATCCCGTGCCCACAGCAGCGATGCTCCAGCGATGCTGCGGGAAGCAGCTCAGCTTGCCGAGCCTCCTGTCAGCAGCAACTGACTTCCCCAGGCACCAGGCCAGGGACCGCTGCATGCCAAGCATCACTCTGCCTCTGCGAAGGGGATCTCACCATTGCTAACCACAATTCAGTGGTGACCGTGTTCCTTTTTAAGGATATCCGAACCTAGCCAAAACTGCAGCGTGTCACTAGGAGAGACATTCTTTTTTTCCCACGGCACCAGTAACTACTGTGAAAATGCTTCTTGTTTTGCTTCTTTTTACATCCGCGTTGAGTAGCGATAGCTACCGACAGCCATTTTTCTCACGTGAAACTAAGTATATATATAAAAAAAGAATCTAAACCGTTCCGATTAAATATGCATGTTGGTTCTGAGGCGGATCTCCATACATATGGCTACAGGCGAGGAAACAAGAAACAATTACAAAACCTGCCGTAGCTCTGACAAGTTCTAAGCTTCCCTGGAAAGCTGCTTTACGTTGAACCTCCAAAGAAAGAAAGGATGAAGAAAGTGAATTAATTTTCTGTGCAGCAGAAATGTCAGCCAGCCATTGTTCTGGTGCTGCCCTTTGTGACACGAGCTCAGATATTTTTATTTCCCATTTTCATTCCCTTTAATTTCTGCCTCTCTTCTATCCAAGTAGCTCTGATTTCGCTTCTCTGGAGACTGAAAACAAAGCTCTGATTCATCTTAGAAAAGCTACGAAGTTATATCCAAAAGTGAGAGCAGCCCGGAACGATAGGACGCAGGGAGCGGTGATGCCGACACCAGCCCATCGTTCCCATAGCTACTGCTGGCTGAGCCGTCCCGTGGGACTCCTTCCCTGCATTTGCTGACTTTCCCTTCTTCAGAACCTTGCCAGGCTCTGACTAGCTCTATTGTTCGTGACTTCTGAACAAAACCAAGCTCTTGTGAAGATAGGCTGAGGGAGCTGGGCTGGTACAGCCCGGAGAAGGGACGGCTCCAGGGGGACCTCACCGTGGCCTTCCAGCAATTGAGGGGAGTTGATGAGCAGGATAGTGATAGGACAAGTGGGAACGGTTTTGAACTAAAAGAGGGAAGATTCAGGTTGGATGGTAGGGGAAATCCTTTACCCAGTGGTGGTGAGGCTCTGGCAGTGCCCTAAGCTGTGGTGCCCCATCCATGGAGGGGCCCGAGGCTGTGGATGGGCCCAGGGCAGCCTGAGCTGTGGGGACAGCCAGCCCATGGCAGAGGTGTCCCTTCCAACCCAACCGCTCTAGGGTTCTGTGATCTTAAGGACCCTTCCAACCCAACCACTCTAGGGTTCTGTGATCCTTAAGGACCCTTCCAACCCAACCACTCTAGGGTTCTGTGATCTTTAAGGACCCTTCCAACCCAACCACTCTACTCTCAAGTTCTGTGATCTTTACGGACCCTTCCAACCCAACCACTCTAGGGTTCTGTGATCTTTAAGGACCCTTCCAACCCAACTCAAGCCATGCTGTGACTCTGTGCTTCTATGAAAGCATTGGATCAGGAGAGGTGCATTTCTCCAGCACACTGCAAACAATGCAGCTTCTAGCTCAACGTGTTTCTCGTCTCCACCAGCCACCATCCAGACGTGCGTGTCCTGGGGAGACTCTGGGAGATGGGAGAGCATCCCACAGCATGGGCAGCTGAGACATGGTGCTGAAATGCTTTATTGTTGTTGGTCCCACAGAACGAGCAGCTGGGGTGTACCACCGGGAGTCACGCTCTGGGAAGTACCAGCTCACCTACGCAGAAGCAAAAGCAGTCTGCGAATACGAGGGAGGACACCTAGCCACCTACCAGCAGCTGGAGGCAGCGAGGAAAATAGGTTTGAAACCAATCACAGCTGTTTGCTTTTCACATCACTCGTTTGCAATGTCTTCGCTTTCCGTGAATGTTATGAACTCTGGGACTGAGAGACTTGTGAACTCCCTGCGGGTTTGCACGAGTTGTATGCGATTTCCCCCCTCTGTAACTGAGCGTGCCACTTACAGAGCTGTTGGGGAGCACCTGCACACAGTGCTGTGCTTCCCTGAGCTCGGGGTGCAGCACAGCCCCAAGTGCCATGGGGCTGCATGTGATGAGATGTGCCATTTCCCTATCAGCAGCTCAGCTGTGCATCCCAGCGAGTCACTGTTGTGCTCAGGGTGAACCACACTGCTCTTTGATTCTTGATGAGGAATAATAATTCATTCAGAGAATTAGGAAAACAATGGAAAATATCCTCTGCTCTAGAAATGTGCAGGCGACGCCGCTGAGTCAGAAGCTGGCTCTCAGCACCAGCACACATGTAGAAAGGGTACTTTTGTCCTTTCTGAGCAGCTCAGAGTCTGAGGACACCACAAATATGTTCCAGTTTGTCTCAGTGAAAACACGGAATTGGTCCCTACCAGGCAGTGAGTAACACTGCAATCTTTGGCTGTTGTATTTAAGTTCTCAGCCACAAAGTGCATTAACAGCATCTCAGTTGTTTAGCAATAAATACTTGAGGCATTTTAGGTATTTAAAGTATCTGAAGTACATACTTTGCTTCCTTAGCTATCTTCAGTGTGTCGTATTTTATTCACTCTCAGAGTGAATTCTTCACTCTTAATACTGCAAATTGCTTCTTGGAGATATGATTTAGTAAATTTGCATGACTTCAAAAGGCAAACAGAGAACACGGTTTATTCACTTACATAACTCATCCTGTATGTAACTTGATTACAAGTGCTGGTACAGCACTTAAATCACGCTACCCTGGAGACTGCATCGTCCATCTGCATTTGATTTTTCTTTTCAAATGAAGAACCATAATCATACTGTGGACAACACAAAGCAATTTCACATTCTGTGCTTAAAATTACCAACTCAAAATACTATTCTTTCCCGTAGTTCAATTTATATTAGGCCAATTACATCTAAGTAATCGATCGCCTCGAGTAAGACTTGAATAAAAAGCCGTTTCTTGCCTGGGGTTGATTTATCCCACTGATGCCACTTTTCCTCCCTGCTTCAGGTTTCCACGTGTGTGCTGCTGGCTGGATGGCCAAGGGCAGAGTTGGTTACCCCATAGTAAAAGCTGGAGCCAACTGTGGTTTCGGAAGAACCGGGATTGTGGATTACGGGTTTCGCCTCAACAGAAGCGAGAGATGGGATGCCTACTGCTACAACCCGAATGGTGCGTTCAGAAACGGCTCCTTGCTCCTCGGGTCCAAGATTGTGAGTGCTATGGGGCAGTGAGAAGGCTCTGAATGAGTTACTTTACAGTCATACTCTGTCCTTGAAGGGGAGCACACTGATCCAGGTTCATTTGGAACCTGGCACCGAGCCCCTCTGCTGTCCCCAGCAGCTGGCATGGCTCGCTCAGAGCACAGTGACTCTGCACTGTGCCGTGGGCAACCGGGCCTGGCCAAAGCCCCTCCAGAAACAAAGTGTAATGATGCTCTCTTGTTGATTAGCAAGGTAAGTAATATTCCCAACGTGATCTTCCTTTGCAAAAGAGCATTTACATTTGCTCTACGACTTCATACACATCTAATCTCAGGTGCTTAGCTGTTGAGCTAATTGGTCATAATAGTTGATTAAGCAAAAAATATAACTCGTGTACTGCAGGCACGTTTTCTTACCTCTGCCACAAGATGGTAACTTAGAAAACTAAGATCAATCTCAGCAATTGTTGCTCTTTATTTCCCTTTTACATAATTCCAACTCTGGGCATAAGGAGTCAATACTGCTTTCAGAGTGCTCAGTCTTCCTGCTGCAATCACTGCTGCTAAAAATTAGGAGGCGGACATGAGTGTTCAGAAAATTAAATCTGGAGAAACCCTTCTGGTTATCTTGGGTTTGTAAAAGCTTTTATTCTAAAAAAAAAAGACTATTCACACGAATCTAACTTAGCATCATAGAACTGCTCAGGTTGGAAAAGACCTTCAAGAGTATCAAGTCCAACTGCAACCCAACCATACTGCCTCTTTCCCAAGCTGGCACCAAAAAGAAAAGGAACATTCACTTTATCTGTGCTTGGCTTCCCTGCTCTGTGCATTCTGCCCTGGCTGGCAGAGCCGGAACTAGAGTTGTCAGTGACGTCTGTACAGCTGTGCACATTTTGTTTGTGCTTGTGGGGTTTGAGCTTGTTTATGTGAGCTGGGCAGTTGTTAACCAAATAGCTCTGTGGGGTGGGGGACACTCACAGATGTTCAGCACACTGAGAAAACTGTTAGGCTACTGCGTTCATTATTACTGCATGTATGTCAGCCCAACTCCCTCCTCTGTGAGCCTTCTCCTCTGGGAACAGAGGTAGTTACTTTCCAAATGCTGTGTCTGGTTAGAGGACAAAGGGGAACCAGAGCTGCCAACACTCAGAGGACAGCCTGAGCCTCTCCCATTAGAAGGAAATGCGTTCAAGCTGCTGCACAGACTGGCAGCTGTCTGGATGCAGGTGGGAGGCGAGCAGCCTGGGGGCAAAGCCCTGGCTGAAGGGAACCTATGCTCTTCCATGGGGTGCCAATGATGAGAGGAACTGGCAGAACTGTTTGCCTGTCTGAAACTCACCTCCATCTTCCATCCAGTAGCAGCGGTACGGTGAAATGTACGGCAGCGCTGACCTTCACGAGTGGGGTGGTTTGGTTTTCTTTTGTGGCTTTTGGTGCAAGACACGCTTGAAAGAGGTTTTCAAAGAAGAAAGGATGAAGCTGGATGTCAGGGTGACTTGCAAGTACATCCTTAGAGCTTACAGTTCAGCACAGTCAGAAACCCCACGTCCCTTTTACATAAAGCACTGAACTCTGGCCCAAAGTTCACAAAGGACAATGAAATCTTTTCCCCTGAATTCGGGGAGTTTTAGGTTATGCCTGCTGCCTCCAAAAAGCATAAGCTCGGAATGACTGACATTCCTTGGGGAAGCTGACTACTGAAATCTTCGGAAAGTGCAACCAAGCTGGCTGTCCCTGTGTGATTTTGTATGGTTCTGCTGCATGGAAGAGCTCAAAGCATTAAATCATCACTGTATCCAAAATGAATGCTTAGACTCTGATGTTTTTATTTTCCTCCTAGGAAAAGAATGTGGTGGAGTCTTCACAGATTCAAAACATGTTTTTAAGTCACCAGGCTACCCAAACGAGTATGAAAATGACCAAATTTGCTACTGGCATATCAGAGTAAAGTACGGACAGCGGATTCATCTGCAGTTTCTAGAGTTTGACGTTGAAGACGACACTGCCTGCATGGCTGACTACTTGGAAATCTATGACAGCTATGACGACATCAACGGTTTTGTGGGCAGGTAATTCCAGCTTCAATACACAAATAATCAAATGATTTAATCTCTTTTTTTTTTTCTTCATATCCAGAATATTGGTTCAGAAATGCACCCTAATAACTTGTCCAATTAGCACGTGTCATGCAAGCAACACCTGTTAACAATAGCATCTGAGTTATCTTTCCTAGTAATTTACTTCCCTTTTATTAACACAGGCTGTGAAGAGCCTCAGAAAAGTGTGCTTTGCCCTTCCTTGCTTTGTTAAACTACATGAAAGAGAGCTGGGAGTCTGTGCAGTCAGCTGCCCATCGTGATGCTCTGCCATCCTGCAGGATGACCGAGCACTCTCAAACGGCATTCTGCATTTTCTTTAATTGAAAGCAGGGAGAAGAGGTGTTAAAGTGTGACTAAAAATATATTTAAGTTTCCATTTGCTATAGAAGTCAGATATTTCTGTAGCCAAAGAACAGGCGTTGTTTTTCATCTTTCTCATACAGTTCAGTTTGTCTCTTTGCTTAATTCTCTTTTCTTTCTTGTCATCTTTTTCCTTGTTCTTTATCAGCCATATTTTTAGTATAAAAATTCTTTAAAAGTGCTTTGCATCGTTGACTTCCTTCATAGGTTGAAAAACGTTTCCTGCATTTTTCCCTCCCCTAAAATAACACCTTTGGTTAGTTGTGTCAGCATACAGAGGGGAACGGCGTGCACTGAGCACCTGCAAACCAGCTCAGCCCCGGGAGCCAAGCTCCAAAGGAGAGCACACCCAGAGAGCCACTGCCATCAGGAGAGGTCCCCACGCAGCAGGGCAGGGCGCTTCTGCTGTGTCCTTCAGTCATGGCCTTACTTATACTTTTTCTTCTAGGTTTTGTGGCGACGAGTTGCCAGATGACATCATTAGCACAGGTAAAATATTTACACTCCTTACAGTTACAAAAAATGGTCAGCCCAAATCAACTTTTATCTCTACTTTCTAGTTATAAATGGGCAAGAAGTCCAAAGACACAATCTCTGCTTCGTGGCCAAGGTGCTATTCCGAAGTGCCTGTGAGCTCTTTCAGCACTGCAGTTACTTCAGCTGAAATTAAAAAGAAATAGATTAGTTGGAGGAATGAGCAGGGAGCAGCCTGCTGGCCTCGCAGAGGTAGCACACCCCAGGAGTTTTCACATAGCCAGCTTCAAGAAGCAGATCTGTCATCAGCAACCTCGTCCCAGCTGTGCATGCAATCTTCTTACATCGAGTTTTCCAATTCAGTTCCAAAGCTGGTTATAGAAATCACCCCATGTGTCTGTTTAAAGAGAAGTTCAAGGTCTGATTATATGGACATCAAAGCCATTCTTACCTCTAAATCCTAATAGTGAAAATCACCAGGGAAAAATAAATCACAAAGGAGTGGGATCATTAACGTGAGCAGGACAATACAAATAAAACAAAATTAAGGGGATTCTTTTTATTTTATTTTTTTATTGCTAATAGATGAGGGGAAAACATCTTTAATGAAATATAACTTAACTGCCAGATGACAATATAAAGTGAAGCTACTTAGAAATATCAGAATGAATCACGCTTTTGACTTCTCCATCAAATGACAGAGGCTCATGTCCTGGCCCAGAGATGTGCCCTGAGCAGCAGTGTGACATTGCACAGCTGGACTGAAGGAAATGCTCTGCCCCAGTGTGCTGTGCTGTAGGGATCCTCCCTGCAAACCCTGAGCTCGAGGGCAGCAGGAAAGGACTGCAAAAAAAAACCCCTAAAATATCCCATTTTTATGCCACTGAAAGTGTAACCTTTGTTTTCCTTTCTTTCTTGTCCCAGGCAACGTTATGACCTTGAAGTTTCTGTCAGATGCCTCAGTGACCGCTGGTGGCTTTCAGATTAGGTATGTCACGATGGACATGCCTTCAAAGCCAGCTGATGGCAAGAACACCACCTCCCAAGGGAGAACAAACTTCTTATCAGGAAAGTTTGGTATTATGTGAGCAGAATGACACGATACACTCACTAAGGAGACGTGTTTCAGAGCCCAACCCAGATCTTCAGGTCAGACAGAGACATACAGTCGTTTCCTTCACATCTTTCTGACTTTTTAATTTCCTATCAGTTTCGAGAGCAAAGTATACCAGAAAATAAATTATATTTTTAGATTACGAGTCCTAGAGAAGAATTACCAAAGGCTGCAGAACTATTTTTGTATGCAAGCAGTCCCCTTCCCTCACTTCTCGCACCGTCTGAACGAACTTTTTGTGCGAGCAAGGTTTCAGTGAGTTATCCACCCCTCCCTTCCTTCGGTTTTCACGTATTTATTTTGTAGACTTTATTATTTTTTTGCCATTCACTCGTTCCCTCGAATTCAAAAAGCTCGGGGCTGTAAAGACACGAGTCCACCGGGCTGGGAAGGAGCTCGGCAGGCACAGGATCCATGTCGGTATGGCCGTCATCCTCTTGTGGGATGAATCCAGCACTACCCGGCGGGTTTTGAGGGGGTCTCGTCACACAAGAAGAGGCGGCCAGCTCTTCTCGCTCTCCTGCTGGCTCTTGGTGAAGAACCAGCTGAAGGACTCGGTGATAAAGCCACGAGATGGGAGCGTGGGAGGAAACCGCCGCCAAGAAACCCGTTCGCAAGACACCGCCGTGATGGCGGCCGCTGTTTCCGTGCGTTTTAAGACCGCGCTACTTGGAATCCATCGACACGAACCACGCCGCGTCCGTCCCCACCATCAAACCGCGGGCCGAAGCAGCATTAAAGCTACCTCTGTTTTAACCAGCGGGTCATTTTCGTTTCTCGAGAACCTTTCGGGCAGCCGTGCCCCCACGGGCGGCCGCTTCCCGCGGGGAGCTGAGGGCACACCGCTGCCCCTCAGCCACCGCCGGCCGCCACGACCACGCGGAGCCACGGCCGCCATGCCGCCCCGCCCCAAGCCCCGCCCCCTCCCGCCGCCTCCACCAATCAGCGCGCGAGGCGGCGGGCTCCGAAAGGCGCGGGAAGCGCTCCGCCTCTCCGCGTGGAGAACGCGCGCCGCCCCGCCCCTTCCCGCGCTCCCATTGGCTGAGAGCTCTCAGCCCGCGCGCCGCCATCTTGGCCCCGGGACACGGCGCCGGGCGCGCGGAGCGGGCTGCAGGCCCGGCCCGGCCCACGCGCGGCGTGGGGCACCGCCAGCGGCACCATGAGCGGCACCATGAGCGGCACCGCCGGTCTGCGGCCGCTGCTCGAAACGCTGCAGGACCCCGCCGCCCCCGCGGGGGACCTCACGGACGCGCACCTCTCTCTCGTCAAGTGAGCGCGGGCCGCACGCGGCCTGAGGGGGGCGGGGGGGGGGGTCGTGAGGGTTAAACCCGCTGCGCTCCCGCCCGCGCCGTGCTGGGTTTTAAAGTAGCGGTGAGGGGGGGTGGGTTGGAGGGGGCCTTACGGGCCCCGGCCGTGGGGGTGGGCACCCGCTGCCCTGGTTTCCCCTTGAGCCGGCCCGCTCAGCTCCTCGAGCCCGGGAGTTGGGATTGAGGAGCTCCGGGTTGCGTGGTCTGCAGCGTGTTTAACGGAGCTCGTCCTTTACAGCCGCCTGTCGGGTGAGGAAGGCAAGGAGTTCGTTGCGGCCGTCAGGAAACACTTCCCGCGGCTTTGCAGAGTGTTTAAGGTACGGCTTTGCTGTCGCGTTGCCGCGGTTTACTCCAGCGAGCAGATCCGAGGTGTGTTTCCATGGTGGAGGATGGTGGCTGAGGCTCAAACTCGACACTTTGTGTGGACAGAGCGTTTTTCACACATTGTTAGAACTTTATGCTGAAAAACAAAGCATAAGGGCTTGGGGTACCTCAGGTGTGCGTTATGCAGCTAAGTAAAATCCTCCAGAAGAGGTACACCGTGTCCTGTCCGCCTTAATAAAGCTTCAGGATCTCAGAATTGGTGCTGAATGGCACTTCATTTTATCTTATTTCTGAAAGGTCAGCGTAAGGGTTGTGGCCACCTTTTTTTTCCCTGCGTTTCAGGTGTGTTATGACAGTCAGGTGGCACTGTGTGGAACAAGCAAATACAAAAAGAAACCTTCTGATGTCAATGCATACCTCAGTAAAGATACCTGAGTTACTGAGATTGGAAGCATCTTCAGTACAGCACCTTGTTTTGGTGGTCTGGAGGAGTGTATAGACAGGAAAGCTTTCCTATGCAGTGCATTGCCCATCAAGCATTTAGCTCTTGACAGCTCTCTCTTTCTTCAGCAGAACTGTTGGTATCGAGACAGCTGACGCTTTGCATCTATTTCTGTAAGTTGAGATATGCACAGATATAAGAATAACCCTTTTTTGTTATTTTTTTTTTTCCAGGCACACATTTCTAGTGAGAATTCAGAGCTAAGTAATGCAGCGTTACAGGCTTTAGGCTTCTGTGTCTTTAATTCAAAGATCACATCTGAATTATCTGGTAAGCAAATGTACTTTGCTGCTGTAAGGTATATCTGTATCGTCGTGCTTTCTTTCCTTGTTAGCATGTGCTTTCAGACCACCAAAGTTTACAGTTCCCAAGCGGTAACATTAATTTTGCCCCCGTGGTGAGTGTTATGAGTAGTCTTCTCATTCCTTCTTGCACCAGGTGGGCTTTGGGGATTACAGCTTTTCATTGGGTGTGTGCAGTTCCAAAAACGTGATGAAGAGAAACAGGACAAGAAGTGTACGTGCTCTGAGAGTGTATGTAACCTTATGCTGCTCAGATCTGAGGCCACTTACTCAGGAGGGCCGAATTTGTAAGAAATTGGGCTTTGTTCATAATGAACTTCAAAGAAATGTGTTTTTCATCTGTCTTCCTAGTTGCACATAAGGACACTCGAGTTGCGTGTTGGTAGTATCTACTTGTATTAATACATCTTGAGGTTTTTTTGCAAGTTCATTTTGAGAGAAACTCCAAACATTACTGGGAAGTGGTGTTTAAGGCATTTATCAGTCTGGCTGAACAGATCTACTTGTTCTAGTAATGTTAAATGAGCAAAGTGACCTGAAGCTTGCACAGAAGTAGGACCATGTAAGCAATGAGTGCTGCGTTCTGCTTTCAGCACCTGAAGTGGAGGACCTGCTTTGCACGTTGAACAGCATTGCTGTGAAGACTTCAGACAAAAACACTCGCACTCGAGCACTTTGGGTGATCTCTAAGCAGACATTTCCTTCTGAAATAGTTAAAAAGGAGGTAGGTCTCCTCATGTTTTTGTAGCCTGGTTTCAAGGGACATGAGACTTTGACCATCTCTTGCTTGCTGTCTGCTCAGTAGCTTTTGAATCTGGTGGAGAACGTAGGCCTTAAGTTCTTGGAATAATTGAAAGGGTTTTCTGAGGGAGGGGAAAAAAGATGACAAATTCTTGCTGCTTTTGAGGGAGAAGCTGCAGTGCTTCTGTTAGATAGCTGCAAAGTGTAGGAGAGAAATGTTACGAGCACTCCTGCTTGGTCAGAGCTCTGCTCTTAAACCAGAGCTGTTGTAATCTAGACACAGAGCTCTGTAATGGGAAGTGGGGCAGTGTAATTCCAGTTCAAGTATTTGTATTTACATGCCGAGCTCACTTGTTCCTGTGTTTTCCTCAGGTGTCCAGTCTTATTTCTACACTGGAAACGATACTTACGAAAGGAGATGTACAGTCTATGATTGTGGAGTATGAAGCACTGAATGTTGTTATACGGTACGTGCAGGGCTAAACATGCCCAATGTTTGGAGAACTACTGTGGCAAGTTGGTCCCTGGTGGACTTGGTGGCTCTGGATGTTCTGAAGACAAATGTTTTGAATGTTGTTTCAGTTGTTCAGAGCTGTTTCCCACAACTTCTTGTGTCACAGAGCAGTGAAACTGTGCAGACAACCCTTTCTGTCTCTTACCTGGTCTGAACTGCTTTGTTGGCAAAATATTCTGCTTATTGTGGTAATGTGACAGCTGATTCTGACACAGAAGGCAGCCTGTATCCAGATAAACTTACGCTGCTTTCATTTTTAATGTCTTCTTGAGAATCATTTCTAGAGCCTGCTGTGCCCATTGCAGTGATGTGCTTATGTTTCCCATTTGGTTGGGAAGTTCTTGGCCACTGTGTGGTTTATGCTTAAACACTTCTTTCCCTGTTGCTTAAAACCTGAGAGTACTGATAGTTTCCAAAGCAGATTTTTTGGACAGCAGTGCTAGAATAGTCCATTTTTGCCTTTATTTAGTCTCTTTATTAGTAAATATATTCAGTTTACATCTCTGTGAGGGCAGAACTTTCTGCATCTGACTCGAACCACAATTACATTTTAAAGCAAAATAATTGGAGTAACTATTTGCTGATTTTTATACCTTATACATCCATTCTTTCTAGCACAGAAGTTGGATATTTTCATCTGGTTTTGTTGTTTTTTTTCCAGCTATTTCCATTTGCCTGACCGTGCACTTCAACCTCTTGCAAATGTGAGATGTGTACACTGCACTTAGTAACGCTTTCTTTTGTTTCTTATGTGTTTTGTGTTGGCTCCCAGTTCAGCTCAGGTGCCCAGAAAGTATTGGTAGAACGGGAGGGACAGCTGTGTCAGTTCTGCTTCAAAGGAGGTGGAAATAAGTCTCATTGTTGCAGTTGAAGTTATGTCTGATGTTGTAAGATTGTTCAGGATGACTTCCTGTGAATCAGAAGTTGAAGTAGGACGTTTAGTGGTTCAACCAAGGCTGTCTTTGGGTATGTGAGCAACATAACTGCTGGGGGTCTGCAATGCCTCTGTTTGCTTTCTGAATTCAGCTTAATGGAGCAAGCTCCAGCCCAGATGGGAGAAGAGGCTGTGAGGTGGGCGAAGCTGGTCATTCCACTGGTGGTCCATTCAGCCCACAAAGTGCAGTTACGAGGTGCCACCGCGCTGGAGATAGGCATGCCACTGCTGCTCCAGAAACAGCAGGAGGTGGCAGCTGTGACCGAGCATCTCATGACCACGGTAAGTGGAAGTGTTGTGCTTCTCATCCAGGGAGGGATTTAGGTTCTTGTAGTCCGGAGAGCCACTTCTTGCTGCCAGTGTGTGTTGAATTTGCCTTGTTGGAGGATGTGGACACGCTTCAGTCCTTTTTTCATTCAGTATTTCTCAGAAACACCTGTTTTCTTCCTTGCAATCATAAGCGATGGGCTGCAGTTTCATGCCCCCTTTCTCAAGCTAAACAAGAGAGGCTACAAGTAATTAAGGATCAGGAAGAGTAATTGTAGCCAGCTCTTCCTTTCAAGAAGGAATGTAACCACGTGGCAGCAGCATGTTTGACTCAACAGTGAATGCTGAGTGGGAAGAACTTACATCTTTCAGATCTAGAAATAACAGGTTGGTTGTGTCTTTCCAGGTGTCACTGGTTTGAGGATGTGGCTTCTAAAATGATTTGAATGTATTCCTTTCAACAGTCATTTTTCTTTTTGTCTACAGAAATTAATTGCAGAACTTCAGAAATTGTTTTCTACGAAAAATGAGACGTATGTGTTAAAGTTGTGGCCACTGTTTGTCAAGTTACTTGGGAAGGTAAGCAGAAAAGCAGTGATTCTGCTTCTCTAAGGAGTTCTGATTGTGTCATTTTGACCACGTAACAATTGTGACTTGGGAAACTTCTCTGTTTTCAGACTCTGCATCGCAGTGGCAGTTTCATCAATTCTTTGCTGCAGTTGGAGGAACTTGGATTTCGTAGTGGCTCACCAGTGGTCAAGAAAATAGCCTTCATTGCGTGGAAGAGTCTAATAGATAATTTTGCTCTAAATCCAGGTAGGTAGATTAAAAAAACAGTTGACCTCATTTGTTTTGGGTGTTCACTTTACATAACTGAAAGTGTATGTATTGTTTCCTTCTTTCTTACAGAGATCAAAGCTGTGTATGAAGCAGTACAGATGTAGCAATATATGCTATGTAGTTTGATCACTATTTCCTTCTTAATTTTGCTACTAGGAGAAATGGATAAAATTAGATACCTTTGTTTGTAATACTTTGTTGAGCCAAACTGTCAGCAGTGAACTGGAGACAAAAACCATGCAGGTCTTACCTTGTGCTGTGTGGATTAACTGGGGAAGAGCAGTTCTTCACCTTTCTGAGGGTGTGAGGGGAAAAAATACTTCTTAAAATCTATTTAAAATTTGTGACTGAGCCCTAAAAAAGTCTAGCATAGAATCACTCAGGTTGGAAAAGACCTTAGAGATCATCAAGTCCAACCACGAGCTAACCATAGTGCCCTCACTCTAACAACCCTTCGCTAAGTCGTGGCCCTTAGGACCACATCCAAACAGTTTTTAAACACATCCAGGGATGGTGACTGCACCACCTCCCTGCAGAGCCCATTCCAGTGCTGAACAACCCTTTCTGTAACTAAGTGCTTCCTGATATCCAACCTAAACTTCTACCTTGACCGTACTTTCCGTGCTGAAGTGAAAGCTAAATGCTGGCACTTCTTTGTTTGGTTGAATTTCAGTGGTTGTTCTGATCTGTTTTCCATCTGATCACTTGTCCAGATCACTGTTTCCCATGGATGGATTAATAAAGTTGTGCTTCTAGCAGAAGATAACATCCATGGCATTACCAGTGTTAAGTGGCACGTTTCATGGCTCACAAGGATTGCATGCTGCAGAAGCAGTCTTTGTCAGCAGCTCCTTAGAAATTGCAGGTGGACAGCTTGTGATGCTGTGGAGCTGGCTAAGCCTTTTTCTCTCTGAGTGCTTGCTTAGGCTTAAGCAGATGTATGTCCAAGCATGCTAGGCTGTTTCTGCTTCAGTGCTACATTGCTTGTGGCCTCGGTATACCATGCTCATTCTGCACTTCAAACCAAACATTCTGAACCTGTGTATTCCTTCTGCAGTGGCAAATATTGCTCTTTAACATCACGAGCAAAAGTGAACTTCTGTTTGTGTTGGTACCTGGTAGACTTCAGACTGGAAGGAGATGCCTTCTAGTTTCAGGGTCATTCCAGGCAACACTCGGTGTGGTAAAATAGTCTGAAAGCTCAGTGTGCTTACAAAGTATTTTAATTCTGCAGAGTGTTTTTCAAGGTTGGGATAAAACAGTAAGAAGAGACCTGGACTTGAAAGTTTCCTTCTGGTTGTTTTGCAATTGAATCATTTAATTGCATTGCTTAAAATAACTTTCCCCCCTTCCCTATCCCCTTTTTTTTCTTTTTTCCCCCTCTTTAAGATATTTTGTGCAGTGCTAAGAGGCTGAAATTGCTGATGCAGCCACTGAGCTCAATCCACGTCAGAACAGAGGCCTTGGCACTGACAAAGCTGGAGGTCTGGTGGTATTTACTCATGAGGCTGGGACCTCAGCTGCCTGCAAACTTCGAACAGGTAATTAGGCTGAAAACAGTCATAGCTTTGCACGCTTAACACTAATTACATAACTATGCTGAGTCCAGTCCTTGTTACCATAACTCTTTCTGCACTTGCTTTTCCCTTTTCTAGTTTATTACTGAAATAAAACTCTTAAGGAGCCAAGTCTGCCTTGTGGGTGCGTGCTGTGTGTGTATACTGTATATGCTTACAATTGATTTTTGAAGTTCTAAAAGACTTTGAGAATTTATCTGTGTGTCATAAGGGCATCTGAGTAGGAATCTGCAGTCTGATGTTCTCAGTACGTGGGTTCTTTCTGGCTCATGGCTCGTGTCACACTCATTGGATTTGGTATCTTTGCAGGTCTGCATACCATTAATCCAGAGTACTCTAAGTGTGGATTCTTCTGCTGCATTACAAGGAACTCCCTCACGTGTGCCACCCAACCCAAATTTAGCAAACACTCAACAGAAACCAGGTATTGAAGGACAGGCCTGTTTCACCTGTATCCTAAATGCAGGAGCTTGAGGTGTTTTATGTAACGTTTGTGCTTACTGAGAACTCATTTCTCAGATGAACATGCAGACCACTTCAGAGGTGATGATTTACACTGGTTAAAACTGAGGCTGTTGAAGGCAGCATCCCATCCTTACAAAATCGTGTTCATCAGATTGTGTGGAGGGACAGTCCTTTGTGTCCCTGATTTGCACTCACTTTTTCAGAGGAGCTTTGAGTTGAAACTTTGTTTTTTTTGTGTTGATATGTGCTCCCTCTCTGTCCCAGTCTTGTTTTGTGCCTGAGCAGTAATGCAGTAATCATGAATATATGAATAACTTCCTTACTTCATGTAAAATCACACTAACCTGGGCTTTGCCTTAAGTCTGATGAGGAACTGCCTCTCCTCTGCATGGGAAGCCTAGCACCCAGCTTGTATAATTCTAGACTGCCATAATTAGAAGCCTCAAGCTCATGGTGTGGGCACCCTAGGTGTGTGTGGGTACAGTGTATTGTATCTCATGTGCTCTGTAGCCACAGCTTCCCTGGCAACTTCTGTTGCCAAAGGCAAGTTTGGTGTCTGGATGCTTATTTCTGCAGTGTTAAACACTGCTTTGAATAGAAGCATGTGCTTAAGATCAGAACGCTAGAGGTCCCTTCAGCCAACTCTGTTCTGTGGCTTACTCCTTTGACTAGTGTGGGATTTTGGTCTACTGGATCTTTCCTCTCTGGCTTACTATAGATAAAATACGAGGTGACATTTTAATTTCTAATTCCACCCCTCCTTAGGTCCTTATCCATTTACAAGTCCAGCCACGCCAAGGATGAACTTGAACTCTAGTACAGCAGGACTGGTGGCAATTCCTTCCATTCAGCTACTGGGAATTGAGATGCTGCTTCACTTCCTGATGGGACCAGAGGTTTTGGATTTTGCAAAGCGAAACGAACTCGTGCTGAGTTTAGGTATGCTGTGTTTTCTCAATGTGCTTTTGCATGATGTGAAATGAATCTCTTTGTTGGATTCAGGAGGCATCTGATAGCATGAAACACTTCAAATATTTAGTTGTCATCTTTCATATTGGAAATTGCTCGTTGTTTTACATTGCATGGAAAGCACACTGCTGCTTTCTTTTGAAGGCTGATCTTAATGGTAGACTGTGAAAGAAGAGATTTACAGACCAGGCTTTGTTCTCCTCCTAGAGCCTCTCCAGCACCCCCTGATTGGTAGCCCATCCTTTTTTTGCAAGCACGCCAGCACATTTATAAATGCAGTTCAGGATGGATTTATTGCCATTGGAAAAGAAGTTCCTGGTAAGAATTGAGTGGGGAAATTTCATTGGTTTTCTGTTAATAATGTTGGGGAGGAAAGTATATGGGAAGAAATGTTCACTTGTTGTAATATCCCACTGCTGACATTGCTTAAAGAGAACTTGGTCCAAAGCTCATTTCAGTTCCTGCTCACATCAGTGCAATTGTTTAACCCAGTGTGTATTTAAACTTGTAATGGTTTTATTGCACAGTTAACAGAAATGTCATGATCTTGCAGATTCTATGCTGAATCACATCTGGAAGGACATGAATGGGCTTGTGAAAACAGCTATCGAATCAGGTGAGAAGTGTACTTCTTTCTGTGCTACTGCTGGCCTTAAGGAAAACTTACCTTCATAGCTAGTGAAACCAGCTCTTAGGTATCAGTAAGTTTTTGTTGCTTTTTTTAACTTGTCAGAGCTGAATGTGAATAGCAAGAAGGTGGTTAAAAATTAGGGGTCGTTTAATTGAGATGTTTGTTACCCTGCCCTTCAGGGAGACTTGGTAGCTCATTTGATGAACAATCTGGTTTGTGTTTATAAATACACATGGGGTGCTCTGTGCTCCTACAGTGTTATGTTTAAGCTTAAAGTGGTTGGTGGCCATTGCTTTGCTTTGCTCTAACTGCAAGTATGCTTTATTCTAGGTAACAAGAAAGAAAAGCAAGGATCAGAAGTGCTGACTATGTTACTCCAGGCCTTAAAAAACATAGTTAGATCAAATTCTCTTCCTGTGCAGAAAGTACTGGTAGGTTGGGGTTCTCCTTTTACTTTTTTTTTAATCTAATTTCTTACTGTCTCTCTGTGTTCTGATTGGTAGTACTCTTCTGCATCTTTTATCAGGTGATTTTTTCAGAGTGGTCTCTTAAGGACCAATGTGATGGGTGGTAACTGAGTTATGCCTTTCTGATCTGATGTCCTGGTGCTGCTTAGGGCTTCTTCCAGAGTGCCTTTCAGACTTGTCAGCAGTGTTGAGCTGTGGGTGTACGACTCTTAGCAGCAGCACCTGTTTGAAGTGGCTGCTGCTTTCACACTGCATTTTGTCCTTTTACTAAAGAAGCAGGTGTTATATTTTGCTTGTGATCTGTGGTGTTACATAAAATAGTAGTGCCTGCAAAAGAAGGAAAAAAGATAATGATGTTGTTTTCTTCTTTTCCCCTCCTTCCCTTAGTCCCTCATTGATATTACTGTAAAGGAATTACCTCCAAAAGTATTGGGATCACCAGCTTACCAGATTGCTGATATGGATCTTCTAAATGTAAGTCTACCTTCCTTCCAGAGCTTTGTCTTTATGCTTAAAGGCATTGGGATGTCTTGTCAGCAGAGTACTTCATAAGATCTGTACTTCTTGCTTGTACTGCAGTGTGCAGTGCTTGTGTGATGTACACCTGTCTTCACACATCGTGTCAAGGCCATGATGATTAAGTACTGCAGAGCCTTGTAAAGGTGTTTAGTTACTTTAACTGTAGTTTAAGTGCACTTCCTTCACAATCCATCAAAGCAGTGGTTTATTTCTCCAGCATTTGCCTCTGGTTTTTGCTTTGAAGTGCTAGAATGTGCAGTTTACTGTTATGACAGTGGTAAATTTTTGGCTTAACAGAAGATGCATGCATGCTTAAGTGAGACAGCTGTTTCATTTGATCAGTGTATTTCTTGTTTTGACCTCTTCTATTCCTTTTTACAAGGGAACACCAGCTTTGTTCTTAGTTCAGCTGCCTTTCCATAACAACCTCTTGGAGTGGTGTGTAACAGATGAGAGGTATGTGTCGTTTCCTATGGGTTTTTGTTTCAATAACAAGGTTCCTTAGAGCCGAAGGCTGTATAGAATGTATTTTTTTTCCTAACTTCAGCTGAAAAAATCTAATCTTTTAAACTTTTCCTTCCTTAGGTTCTTCATAATTCTGGAAACTCTGATGCACTATGTTTTATCTGGGCCTACATCTCCGCTGGCGTTCAGCGAATCGGTGTTGTGTGTTATTAATCAGAATGCCAAGCAGGTGGAAAACAAGGAGCATCTCTGGAGGATGTGGAGTGTTGTTGTTAATCCTCTGACCGACTGGATTAATCGGGTAGAGTGGCTTTTTCTTCACTTTCCCACACCCCCCAAACAAAGCCACCAAAGTTCTGTGCTTATACTTTCTCCTGGTGTCCTTTTACCATCACAGAAAGCAACTCCTAAAACTATATAAGCTGTGGTGGTATTTGTGGGACTGGGATGTGTGCAGTATTGCTATTGGAAGTCTGCAGTGATCCAGTCATTCATAGGTTCAGTGCATTGCAGTGTAGGAAGCACTGAATCACCATTGTGTAGTGATGAGATGTAAAGATCTTAAGAGTAGCTGTTGCAGGCTATTTTTAGGTGTTTTATGTACGTTGCTGGCATCACTGCAGCTGAAATATATAAAATAATCATGCTTTTTCATACTCCTTTTCCCTTAAATTAAATCAAGAGGTTATTTTGGTATTTTAGAAATGCTTTTTATCTGTTTAAATAGTAGGATAATGCGAGCTCTCAAGGAGTGGAGAAGTAGCTAATTTAAAAACAACATTGGCTGTTCAGCTTGTGTATCTTCCACGTACAAAACAAGTACATTCAGAGGGATGTAATTTGCTTCACTCTCGTTGCAGACTAATGAAGTGAATCAAGGCGATGCCCTGGAGCACAACTTCAATGCTGTTTATAATGCTTTGTTGCTGCCTGTATCCCATATCTTCCCTGTTCAGGAGTTTCCACAGGTAACTGTCAGTACCTGATGCTGACAGAAGCGGTGTGGGTTATATTAAACCTGCCAAGTACTAGCTCATCTCAGAGTGGAGCTGCTTTCACCAGCTTGCACGTACAATGCTTTGAGACTGGAATTTCAATTGCAGAATTTTGATAGCAGAATACTTAAAGCACATCTTTATCTCTGCTCTGATGTTGACACTGAGACACTCTCTCTTTTTGTTGTTAAAGCCAACTATGAAATCCTTACTGCGTGCTTGGTCGGACCTGTACAGAGTGTTTGCTCGCTGTGCTGCTTTAGTTGCAACAGCAGAAGAAAACCTGTGCTGTGAAGAACTGTGTGCCAAAATAATATCTGGGCTAGAAGGTGAAACTCCAGTAGTGAGTATAAACCAGTGATATTGAACTATATAAGTGCTTCAGCGAGTTTTGCAAGAACCTGTAAACTTCAGTGGGGTATTTGCTGTGATCTAAAGTGTCTTGTGTGGCTTAAAGCTGTTTCATTTCACTACTGGGAGCTGAACTGGAAATGGATTGAAAGAAAAGACTGTAAAGAAGTGATAGTGCCTGAGAACTGAAATAAGTTGAGTCTTTGGACTTGGCTTCCAAACATTTAAGTAGTGCTGGTTTGGTGAATGTCATCACCATGGTAAATGTGATTCGCCCAGCTAAAATTGTGTACATGATGTACCTTTAGGTTGGATTAACAAGTGCCACCAAGAGGTGTGGTAGTGAGGAAGGACAGTCTGAATCTTAAGTCTGTTCTAAAATACATTTAGGCAAGCTGATCTTAGGCTCACCTGACAATGCACAAAAACTTCATGCCTTCTTTTAAACCTAAAAGCCATTTAGCATTGCTTTGCTGAGTGGCCAGCACAGTTTTTCTGCCATCATAGCTTGTCTAGGCTTTGCTGATGACTTCTGTTTCCTCCTCAGATGTCTGCAATGCTGGATGGTCTCACCCACGTTGTGTCAGTTATGGTGGACTGCATCAACTTTGCACCCTATGGTATTAAACATCAGCCAAAAAATAAATGTAAGAGAAAATCTGAATATTGGGGTTTCCTGTTGGTTTCTTTCAGCGTTAGTTGGAAATTTAGAGTTGATGTAGATGGAAGTGATGACTGTAGAATATCAGGAGTCAGTATAAGCTTTTCATCTTAGCTAAGGAATTGACAAAAATCCAAATAACTGATTTCCAAAATGAATTAATTCAGTATAAAACTGTTTTCATATTTTCTGTGCCCTCTGAGCCTCTTTATAGTGAGAGGATATAATGTTGGGCTGCTGAAAGGGTGAAATGTTTTAATGGGAAATAGTGGTGTGCAAAAACACGATGGAAACTTCACTGTGAATCAAACTTGATAGCTCCCCTTCCCTCCCCCTTGCCTGAACTCACACCTACCAGCTCACAGCTCTGGTGTGGCTGCTCTCTTCTGCAGGGAAGCATTAAAGATGCTCAACAGCATCTTGGGTGAGCAGTAAATACAAATTAAAGGAGTCAGAGCTGTGTCTGTAACGATATGATTAAGTTACGCATTGGGAAGTGTATTTTTTTCTATTAGATCTGATTCAAGACGATTCATATGCAGCTACAGTTTAGGAATTAAAGTGATTGTATAGGGGAAAACCTATTCTTCTTTTTTCTTTTTGACGTTAGCTCCACAGACACCAACAGACTGGTCTAAGAAGAAAAGGGAGCCCCTGGGGAAGCTGTCCTCCCTGTTCAAGCTCCTGGTAATGTTACTGGACTCCTTCCATGCACTCAGTTCTGAAGAAACCTGCCCGGAGCCATTGGCCTCCATTGGTCATTCAGTTATTGCTGTTCTTCACAACGTCATCAGCCACGTTTCGTTGCCTTCAGTGATTGGGACCATGTTTGCAATTTTTTCAAAACCACTGGCAGTGTTTTATGAGAAAACCAAGTGAGTATTTAAGAAATGATTGGAGAGCTGGATTCACTGCGTAGCGGTGCAGCTCTGTGCAGTGTGTAGCACAGAGCACTGAAAATGGCTCAGGGTTTTCAAAGCATTCATGCTAGGATGAAGCTAGCACAGTAAGAACTTCCACCTTCAAAGTCTGGCAGCTTTCAGAGCACCATCTACTCTCATCAGAGTTCACTGAAGTGCATTAGAGTCATGTAAGTGGTTAAGCAGAGAGAAGAAACATTTGCTGTGTGCTTCTTGTTTCCTTTGGGGTGTTCTTATCCCTAAATTTGGGATTTAGGAGGGGCTTGGTGGGAGGGGCTGCCAGAAGATCAATTCTGTAGCTGATACAGGATGTGAATCCTTTCTTCAGGATAAGGAGACAGCTGGAGTACAGCTTTCAGCCTCTTAGGAAGAGAGAGGGTTAGGGTAGCCTGCTTCTGGTCAGCCTGTAAATGTGGTTTTGTGGCTGTTACTGAAATTTGAAGCAGGATTGTAGTCTAAAATCTCAATCCCTGGCAGAAAGAACCCACTTGCTCCTGTGGGAGGTTGAAATGAATACCACCTCTCTGTCTCCCATCTCATCTGCCTTGCTTTGAGTGCCATCTTCTGTGGAGTTGCTCATTAAATAGCAGAAGTGATATACTTTTTGAGAGAAGGAATGTGCAAGCTGTAAAGGCAAAGGAACCAGTGCAAACAAGATGTTAGAAAATGAGGGGAAAATGAATGCTCACCTGTCTCTGAGGATCCAGGCTCACAGAGAAAGAACTCCAGAGGAGGGATCTCCAACGAGAGATCCTTCCTCAGTGGCAGCCAGCCCTTAAATGAGGTGTGAGAGGGGTGCAGCCTGGCTCCACCCCTTCTGGTCATGCAGGTGAATTGCTTTCACCTGTGCTCCCAGGGCTGGCCAGAGCTTTCCTTCAGGTGTTCAATCAGTGGCTGTGACTCAGCAACAGACTGAGGGACCTCTTCAACATCCCCCCCCCCCCCAAAAAACCCAGCTCCTGCAATTCTAAATGTGCATTAATAGCAAGTTTGTGCTAGTCGTTCATCTTTCCATTCATTCTTCTTGAAGTTGACATCTATCAGTGGCAGCTCAAGGATCACCTTCCTTGAAACTCTTAATTCAGGAGACTTAAGCACTGCACAGAGGGTTTGTTTCACAGCATTACTCCTTTGAGCTGTGCATTAAAACTAGTATGCAGTGCTTGGGAGTCTGTGTTTAACGCTTGGGGTAAATGGGAGCAAAAGACTTCATAACGTTTTTTGTTTTGGCAGGCTTGCTGACGTGCCCAAAGCATACAGTAACCTTAACAGCAAGGTGAGTTTGTAGAGTTGGGGTTTGGGAAATGGAATGGCTGTGTAGAGGTTTTTCTGTTCAGCCTGGGTTCTGGATGAAAGTATAGTGAAGATATTTAATTTTTGCTTTACAAGGACAATAAGATAAGGGAATGTAAGCTGTAGTGAGACTTGTTCTGTAGTGTAGTTTTTAAACTGCTTTCTTCAGGCTGCCATTGTTGTACAGGGTAAAAACGTTATGTTTGTTTTCTTAAATCACAAGTTTTAAATAGTGAATGTGTGCCCTATTGGAACGAAACCCCAAAAAATAACAGGCATATTGCTTCTCCCCTTCAGCTTGAAAAACTCCTGGCTGAGATTATCGTGTGTTTACAGTCCCACTGCACGGGCTGCTATGACAGTGAGCTGCTGGAGCAGCTCGCTCCGTTGCTCTGTGTCCTATTTCAGCACAAGAGCAAACACATCCGCAAGCAGTGCTCCAGCTTTTGGAACACGACTTTTGCTAAGGCCGCGTCGCTGACGTACCCTGAGGAGTTAAAGTAAGATACAGTGTTGGTTTTGTACGCCTTGTGTGAGTGGTGTAACAGTTCGAGGTCCCTGCAGCATGAAGCAGGGCCTCTCTGGTTCTACGAGCTGTGCTTAGTGAAGCGTGTGGCTGGGGGAAGAAAACATAGCTAGGATGTTGCTTACTTATGCAGGGTGATGTAAATATGTGGTTTCTAGAAGAAATAAGCCTTGGCATCTATCTACAGACTTAATTCTGCAGCCAAGGACTATAACGTTTTCAAGGAAGAGATCTCAGGTTATATACCATGCTTTAGTTCTGGACACTGCTCATGTTCTGCCTGTACTGACAGCTGGGCTGCCTGCTGTCATTGCTGCATGCTCCTCATAAGCCTGACTTGTTTTGTTGAGCAGACCTGTGTTAAGCCAAGCCAAAAAGAAGATGCCACTCCTGCTGCCTGGTTTTGAAAGCATCGAGGTAGCTGAGGAGCAGAGCGCCCCGTTCTCTGATGAGGTAAATCTTGTGTGGGTGTTTAATTGTGTGTGACCTCCTGGGGATTATTCAAAAGGTGCTGCAAAGGGTGGTTTTGATTTTAAGAGGAATTGGCTTACTGTGACTTCGTGTCCAGGATGATAAACCAGGCTTCATGCGATGTGTTCACTGTATTTTTACTTGAATAGACAGAAAACTCCCAGTGGGATGCAAAGCTGAGTGGGATGGAGGTAAACGTGCGTCGGAAACGAGACTCCATTTTGGCCCAGACAAGTGAACTGAGAAATGAACTGAAAGAGAAGTCTGATAACGTGCAGGTCACATCTGCAAAGGTGAGGTCTTTACAGATAAGTGTAAAAATCAGAATCTGTTCTTCTGTTGGAAATTCTGAGCTAGAATTTGATTTTTTTTTTTTTCCTTACAAACTTAACTGTAGAGCACACTTTGATTTTTTTTTTATTTCTGTTTAAATTCTCTGATAAATGTAAGATTGAGTTTTAAAGAGGGATCATGGAAGGCTGCCTGATGGATCACTCAGTCATGGAGTGGCTTAGGTTGTGGGGGACCTGAAAAACCATCTAGTTCCAACCCCCTGCAGAGTTGCCACCCATCCAGCCTGGCCTTGAGTGCCTCCAGAGACAGGGCATCCACAATCTCTGGCCTAAGCCAGGGCCTCACCACTCTCTGAGTTAAAAATTTCTCCCTAACATCTCACCTAAATCTCCCCTCTTCTGGTTTTAATCCGGTCCCCCTTGTCCAGTTGTTTTCAGACATTGTAAAAAGGTGTTTCCCCCTCCTGCTAGTAAGTTCCCTTCAAGTACTGGAAGGCTGCAGTGAGATCTTCCCCACTTCCCCAAGCTAAACAAGCCCATCATCCTCAGCCTTTCTTCACAGGAGAGCTCTCACTGTTACCCACTCAGATGTTCCTTAAGTCCTGTGCTGCAGAATGAGGCAGTTGATCATGGCCTGGGTTCTGAACTGATCCCCAGAGGGGTGGGTAGATCTTTTGCCGTTTCTTTTGGTGTTGAAGCACATTCCTGACAGGTTTGCAGTTGGTTCCTTGTGACTTCAGGACCTGAGCAGGCAGTAAAGATGTCTCCTCCACACTGCCCCTAAGCCATCTGATGTTGTAGAGGGAAGTCATCTGGGACTGGCCACGCTTTGGCAGTATTTGACCTTACAGTGCACTTCACTGTCTTGATTCTTCTCTGTATGGGAGTGCTTTTAAATTCAGTGCGTTGCCATTTGACTCCAGCTGCATGGTTCCCTTCTGGAGGTTAGGCAGGTGTAGGACTCTGAGCTGCTGTCTGTGTGATCACTGCTATTCCTTTTTGTGTGATGCTGATGCAGGGGAAGCAGATGCTTCAAGTAACATCGCAGCCATGCTTAGCACTGCTGTGATTTAACAGTCCTCAATTCCACTGCTTCGTTTCCAATCCAGTTGTTTTTCCTTCCCACAGTTGAAGCTGGAGTTTTCAGCTTCGAAGCCTAAAAGTGACATGCTTCTGGAAGAGGAGAAATCTGTTGATTTCGTGTTCATTCCCCCAGAAACAAAAGCAAGAGTGCTGACAGAACATCAAAAAGAAGTGCTTCGGTCAAAGAGGTTTGTCTTTCATTCTTCTAAACTTAACGTGAGGTGTCCTTTTGGTAAATATATCAGATAGACATAGCTTCAGATTACTGTAATTGTTTCCTTGTCTTCCTTTCAAGTTGAAACACTTAAAACTAACACAATTCCTTGTGTTACTGTCTTAAAGCAATCAAGTTATTCTCTGTTCTGTATTTCCTGCTGGATTAAATATGCTCTGTTATCTGTTTGATGCTTGGAGGTCACGTTTGTACCCTGTGATTCTTGCAGCATGAAATAGAAGCTGACGTTTTCCTTGGTTTGTGGAAATCAGAGGGTGTTCTTACCTTGTCTGAAGGAAAAACTCTTCTCTTTGAAAGAGAACATATCAGAAATTAGGATATTCCAGAAACTTATCTTAATAGCACTGGGATCTTAGAATTAGCCTCTTTTCTCTGCAAGAAAATAACACTAGGCTCTTCAGGCAGATGGTCACAAAAACAGTGCGAGCAAATCTTGTGTGCAGCTGTGTTTACAGGAGCACAGTTGGGTTACACAGTCAGCTTGTGTGATGCATTCCTGGCAGTGAGATCCTGAGCACGGCTCTTCATTACCCACACACACCCATAAGCATGGTTAAATTCAGTGCAGGTGAAAATAGCCCTCCATTCCGGGGATAAATGGTGACTGCATCCACTTTGTTTCTGTTTCCAGTTGGACTGTGAGGTTGCAGTGGCAGATAGCAATACTGTGTCTTCTCTTTTCCAGAGTGTGGAGTGGAGTGTGTGCGTACAGAGTCTCCTGATTCTCGGTACATGCTGCGTTGCTTCTTGTACAGCAAATCCATCCCGTAATGCATGTTGCTGTTTGAGTAGTCTTAAAGAGCTTAGAAGTCAACTTCATAACGAGAATTCGCTGTCTTGTGATACATCATAACACTCAGCCTCATCTGATGTAGCTTTTAATACTCCAACTTGATGATTTCTGGTTTTGTTTCAGAATTGATATTCCTGCTATGTACAACAATTTGGACTCCTCACAAGATACTACCCTATTTTCTCAGTATACTCAGAGCCAGGAAGATTCTCTGTAAGTAAAGGGGGCCAGTATATATGTTAAAGGTGTCCCCTTTGTTTGTTTGCTTGTTTTCTGTGTGATTTTGTGGGGTTTTTGTTTTTTTTTTTTTTTTGGAGCACTTCTAATTTAATGAACTTTTATTTTAGGGAAAAGACACCTTTAATAGAAAATGCAAAGGAAGATATTAAAAACAATCCTCAGGTAATTTCTCGGTGTGTAATGGGAGTTAAGCTACCAGAATTCTAACCATATTGCTAAAAAAAGAGAGCCCAGGTTGTATGTGCTGACAGTGATCATTTCATTTTCCATATCAATTAACCTGTAAGACTCTGTTTTGTGCTCTTCCTGTTTCTCCCACTTCTGCATGGTTAGGGCACAACAGTTACGTAACTGCGGGATGCACTGACAGCTCTTGAGGTTTGTCTCTAATTCCCATCTACAGGTTTCGGTCTGAAACAGTGCTCTTTCTGCTGTGTTCTGCCTTAACATAACAAAGGGTTTATTATTAAACACCTGAACTTAATTTCAAGGCACAAGGATTGATGTGATCAGTTTGAGGATGTATTTCAGTTGCTTTGTTACAGAGCTGCAGGTATCCTAGGGGCTTCCAGCTCTGGAAGCTGCAGCACAGGCTGAGCTGGGACTTACTGTTGTGCTGCTCTGCAAGCATAAAGCTAGGAAACTAACTCTAGTTGGCTTTTTGTTTCCATAACCTTTCCTGCCAGCAGATGTAGTTTGAATACATCATGTTTTCCCGTTAAGGCTTTGTGTTGGTGTCCGTGCTGCTCTAGTGACTGTGCTTTTAAACAGTCGAGCTGTGCTTCCTTATTCTGAGCTGCTTATGGTTGAAGCTGCACGGGGTTGAGGGGGATGAGATTGTAAATTTTATGAGGGGGGGAAAAAAGCATTTTTCCCCAAGGTTGTTTTTGGGTTCTGTAATCTCAAAACCAAAAATCGCTGTTTTTGGAACAGGAAGGAAATGAAAAGAGTGGAAGGAGCCACAGCACTGATTCAGGTGGAAGCGTGGGGGACTGCCAATCGGATCGCCCTCTGGAGGATGTGGAGGGGAAGTCTGCCGCTCACCTGGAGAACAACTCAGCTTCAAACAGCCAAGGAGAATCGCAGAGGGACGATACCAATGGAGCCATTGAAGAGGAGTCATCAGTTGGAGGGGGGTTAGAGAAAAGTGCGACAGAAACAGCTTCAAAAGAGCCCTTAGGGAACGGAAACGCTTCGAATATCAGCAGCAGCTCTGCTTCGAGCGATGTGATCTCTGGAACCCCGCAGCCCACGAGCCGTCGGCAGTCCTTTATTACCCTGGAGAGGTTTGATAGCTCAGAGAGCAGGCCCTTCAGCCCTCCAGCACTACGCAGCGTATCGGAGATGGCTCAGAGTGCTCCTGTGCCAGATAAACAGGGAAATGTAAACACCTGCAAGAGTGGTCGTAAGCCGGAAAAGCCTGAGGAGGAGAACAAAAATTCTTCACAAGAAGAGCACGTTTCTGCTGCAAAACGAAGGGGAACGCGCAGAAGGCAGAGTAGAATGGAACAGCAGGGAAGTAAGCAGCCCAGGTCAGGTTCTAACTCAGAGCAAGAAAGAAGTGCACAGGAGTCGTTTGTTTCCAGCAGCGTGGAAAATAGCGCTGAGCTGTCGTGTGGGGTGGAAGACACGGAGCGTGTTCTCACCGCCCAGCACCGACCTGCAGAACCTGAAATCAAAAAAGCTGAAGGTGTAGTGGCAGAAATAGGAAAGGTCCGGGCGTTAGAAACGGATTCTAAAGAAAACACACCCCCAAAGACAGCTGTGTCCCCTGAACAGGCAGCAGGGGATGACAGCCAGGGTCAGAAAATACTGAGGCGTTCTTCACGGCGACGCTCCGAAAATGCAGAAATGGCAGCAGGAAGTCAGGAGAAGGAGGATGGCAGCCAAAAAAAAGACAGACGTAAAGGTGATGAAAAAGCTCTGCAGAGGAAGGTGCCCCAGACTAGAGAGGATGCGTCCCAGAAGCAGAAAGCAGGTTGTGGGAAAGCTTCAGAATACGCGAGCAAAAAAGAAAGCAGCCTATGTGAGAGAACTGCAGAGGACGTGGGCTCCAAGGAGCCTCCTGCTCCTAAGGGTCCTGATGAGGAGGTGAACAGAAGTGCTAGGAAGTCAGAAGATGCATTGAAGACTGAGGTGGAAGGTCAGCGCCGTAGCTCAGACACAGTAGGTGAGAAGAAAAGGGAACGGCCGCGCTACCACACCAGAAGTTCACAAGGATTGCTTTCCAGCATTGAAAATGCAGAGGCTGATGGCTCTGAGAGCAAGAAAGAAAGTTTAAGGAAAAAATCTGGGAAAACAAGAAACAGAAGTGATTCTCTTGAAGGTAAATTGAAGGATATCCAGCCAGGAAGCCAAAGCCATGAGGTGTCCTCTCAAGAAGAGGAAAGTAAGAATCTGTTGGAAACGAATGGAAGTGAACTAAGCAGTGAAGGCAGCGCAGATCCAGCACTGATGTCTGCACCATCTGATGTGACGAATCAAGGACTGCTCGCAGATGCTGGCAAGGCTGAGGGCTCTGCCAGCTCACACACTGCACCCCATACTCAGCAGGTGAACGTGGAGCAGATCAAAGCTGGTACGTTGGCACAATCTTGCAGTGACCCACACGTGGCTGACGAGGCTTTGAAAGGAGAGGAAAATAAATGCGTTGAAAAGCAAAGCTTTGTGGAACAGCGTTCGCATCTTCAGCACGAGTGTGTGCAAGGAGCAGACACTTCAGGTAGTGATCTTTCCTCTTTGCAAGTGCGGGAGTGTCAGCACAAGAGGAGCAGAAGGCTGAGAAAAGCAAGGAGCTGTGACTGCTGCGCAAAAAGACTGAAGCAGCAAAGTGCATCTCTCAGCGAGTCAAAAAATGAAGGTCCTGTTGAACTGCTGGAGCCCCAGACCACACCAGTTCCAACAGCTGTAAATACATCAGAGGTGTCTGGCAGCTCGAATCTGGAAGAGAGCTTGCCCATCACACCTTGTGCCATGAGCACACCGCTGCCTCTTGCAAAGGAATCCAGTGTGTTGGACTTGGAAAGAGGGAGAAAAGGTGAAGGTAATCTGGAAGGAAATTCTGGCGTTAAGGAGGAAGATGTAGAGAATCCAGCACGTACAGCAGGTGAAGTTAGTGATTCTGAAGTGGGAAGAAAAGAAGCTGATAAGAATGACAGTGCTGAGCAGCACGTGTCTGAGTGTGCTTTGGATGAGCCCAGTGACAGCTCTGTGGCTGCAGGGGATCAAAGCGGAGAGCAGGCAGCTGTAGAAGAGCAGAGTCAGAGTGGAGAAATGGAGGGGATCCCTGAGGCATTGGTCGACGGTAGCAAACCTGAGACAGAACAGGTGAACGAGCTAGAAAGCAGTCAGGACAACAAGGAGGAGGCTGGGAATGCTCAGGGAGAAGTTTGCAATACTCCGGATGAGGAGATGAGAGAGGAACTGCCTGAAGCTGAAATGACAGCGCCTGAGAACGTGGCTGTAGGCAACGAGGAGGCAGTAGGAAATAGCAGTGCAGCTTCACCTCAGAAGCCAGAAGGTCTGGATTCCTTTAGTTCAGTTAATGAGAGCCCTAACAGCGTGCAGGCACGCTGCACGTGGTCTCCTTCAGCTTCTCCATCCACCAGTATTCTGAAGAGAGGCGTAAAAAGGCACCACGACGACGATTCCTTGTCTCCTGCCAATAAGGTACTGTGCAATTCATCCTGTTCAGAACTGCCACGAGTAACAGTGCAGTGAGTTCCAAATGCGTGCAATTATCAGCTCTGTTTTTGCACTTTAAAGGGAGGAACGCTGCAGATGTGGTCATGTAGATGTTTTTGTACTGTGCAGACATCTGCAGGCTTGTATTACTGGGAGCTTGGGAGTTTTGTTTTCAGAACCCCCCCTGATCTGCCTGCTTGAGTTGCAGTGGCTCTGCAAAGTCAGCAGTGGGTTGCTGGGAAGCAGGAAATGTTTCCTTCAGTAAAAGCCATCATAACAGAATCACTCAGGTTGGAAAAGACCTCAAAGATGGAGTCCAACCATGACCTAATCACACTGCCCTGAATCACGGCTTTAACCCTGGTGTGCATGGTGTGGTTCAGGAATTTCAGTGACTGTTTCAGACAGAGTTATTTTGCCTCTTCAGGCTTCCTTCAGCAGAGTGCAGTGGTTCATGCTATAAAAACTCCTCTCTGCCAACAGATTCGTCGTGTCTCGTTTGCAAATCCCATTTACCAGGAAGGGCTGGCTGATGATATAGACAGGAGGAGCCCTGTCATCAGATCCCATTCTTCCCCCTCCTCACGAAGTCTTAAAATCTTATCTAATATTCAGACTAAGGTAACTTTTATGTTTTTTGTTTTTTTTTCTTGTATGTCCTAAGTTCAGTTTCTCAGAGTGGCGTGGCTGTAATACATGCCAGCAGTTCCTGCAAAGGGTAGAAAACAGGTAATGCTGAGAGCTGGCGTTGAGAGGTTTGGTCTGTGGCTCGCTTTGTTACTCAGCAGGCCAACATGCTCTAAGCTAGGTAGCTAAAAAGTTACAGATAATTGAATTCTTACAATCCTGAGAGACTTTTTTTTTTTCCTCTTTTTTCTATCCAGCATATTACCACTCCAACCAAAGGATTTCTGTCCCCAGGATCTCGTAACCCTAAATTTAAGAGCTCAAAGAAGTGTTTAGTAAGAAATGCTTTGGTTCACGTTTCTTATTCTTTCTTGGATTCGGTTGTGTGGTGGTGAAGCTAATAATTTTTCTGTGTTATTTCAGATGACGGAAATGGTGAAGGAGTCACTGCCATCCCCAGCAGAATGTGTGTATCCTGCCTTAGCTGGGTGCAAGGCGCCCGTTGATGTCATTTTACCTCAGATCACATCAAATATATGGTAAGTGTGTTGTGGTTTTAACAGAGACCGAGTTCTTAGTGGATCTTAACAGCAACAACGCAGGGATGTGTTAGATGCCTTCTGCAGAACTGTATCCCCTGCTTCTCCTCCCAGCAGTGCTGCAGTGACTCCAGAGGTCTTTTGGGAGAAGTGTGAAAAGCAAAAGGCTTGCACCAGAGCTCACGTGGGGTGCAGGACTGAGCAGATGGGTCTTTGTGATCTCTGACAAAGTGATTGGAGCTCCCTGTGTATTGAAGGGGTGGCTGAAGTGCTGCTGTCCCACTGCTGCAGGCACGGTGGGATCTCAGGTGGAGGTCTGGTTGATTTCTGGCACTTCAGCCATTCAGACACCAGGAGCTCAGCTACTGCACCTTGCCATTTGAATCTGGATGACTTGTCGAGACCGAATACGGACTCGTAGTGGGAACTGCCCCGAATGGCCTTTTCCTGCTGTATTCTGCTGCTTCTCTTTCTGCTGACGTGTAATTGGCCTTTAAAGTACCACTGCCTGATGGGTTTGGGGTGCACTGCAGGAAGGCGTGCTTCTGCAAACAGAAAATGTCATTTGCCTTTTATTTTCCTCTTAGAATCATAGAATTCACTCAGGTCGGAGTCCAGCCACGACCTAACCATTCTGCCCTAACAAACTGCCCTTTGTTTACGTGAATGTGAATTGAGGTTCACGTAAGAGTTCTTTGTGAGGGTGGAGGTGGATTTGGTGTAATGAATTAACCAGCTTTTCTCCCCTGCTGCAGCGCGAGAGGTCTGGGGCAGCTCATCCGAGCCAAGAACATAAAGACAGTGGGAGACCTCAGTACTCTGACAGCATCAGAGATCAAAACCCTTCCCATCCGTGCTCCGAAAGTATCCAATGTTAAAAGAGCTCTCAAAGGATATCACGAGCAGCAGGTAAAAGTTGATTCCCAGCTCCCAAAAAGCCACTAGTAACCTGAGCTACTGGTCCTGGTGACTAAGGTAGAGGCGGGCACTGAGGGTGCAGTGTTAAGGCACTGTTAGTGGGGACGGCTGCATTTGTTGTGAAGGCAAAATCATGTCCCACCAGAGAGCGCTGCGTAGCTCTGAGCGTGTCTTTGTTCTCCCAGAAAAACCCCCAGGCAAAATCTCGAGGGTGCGAAGAAATCGGAGCGCTCGAAGACGTGGAGAAAACAGCCAGCAGTGCGGAGGATAAATCCCCTTCTGTGGACGAGGAGAAGCTTGCAACAGGTAACTGCTGCCTGCCTTCACTCTCAGTGGAACAGCTGATCTCTGCAGGGAAGCTGCTAGGCACTGAGGGGATGGGGTGAGGGGAGCTCATCCAGACCGCCCTGCCTTCCTTTGCAGACCTGACTGAGCCCGCTGCCCTGAGCAGCAGCAGCAGCAGCAGCAGCAGCAGCCCGCCCCGTGCGGATCTCCTGAGCCAGATGGATGTGCTCGCTGCTCAGCTCGCCTCCGAGGACCTGGGCCGCTACCCGGGCAGCCGGCTGTTCGAGATGCAGGAGAAGCTGTCCAGCATGGCAGAGTGCATCATGCAGAGCCTGCGCTCGCGCTGGAGGTCGCCGCCCCACGAAGGCGCTCAGTAGCAGCTCAGAGGTCCCAAGTAAGGAGAATTCTGTTACCAGGTTTTTTTTTTCCACAGAGCTTAGTTTTCTTAGTGGTGCGTTCACCCTTGAGCCGCACGTTTTGTACTACAGGAGACTTTTTTTAACACCCCTGTGATCGGAAACGTATCATGCCCCACTTCTCTCCCTGTTTGGATTTGGTTTACTTTTTAAGCTAGGATTAAGTAGGATCGTTTATTCCCCGTTAGAGAGGTTTCTATTACGTCGCTATGCATGTTTCTTTCAGGCAGTGAAAGAGAACTCGATCAAGTCGTGCAATAGCAAAGACCGGGGCACCAAACTAACAGAGTAGTTAACTTATTTCTTTTCAAACCCAAAGTGTTCTTAACTGCTGTAAGCTCAGCGTGTGATGGGAGCTGCTGAACAGCACTCCTGCTCTGCTCCTGCAGTGGCCCACGGCGGTGCTGGCGTCCATCTGTGTGCACACCACACTGCAGCTGATAAAAGCAGTGCTGTGAGTGGGGCTGTGCACGGCTCGTTGGCCTTCTGTGTTCCGACAGCTTTGTTTGCAGCAGCTCTCCTGGGGTGGAGAAGATCCTTTTTCCCTCGGTGGAAAAAGAAATGGCTTTGACGTGGGTTCTTTGTATATTATGTATAGGCTCGTGATTGCAAATGTTGGTTAATAATTTATGGATTTTAATGGCATGGAATGCACTGCTGCTTCTCAGAGACCTTCGGAGTTCTCAGTTTTTACCCGAGATCTGATTTGTATATATTGGGCATTTGTGGAAAGGAATCGTTGCGAGTGTCAGAACTTCACCGTGTGCAAATAAAACAGCAGTTAGTTCCCAAAGTTGTTAATGTCGATCTTTGAGCTGAAACGGAACAAATCGCTTCCAGGTCGTTCATCCCTTCCTCAGAGTTGCTTTGGGAGCTCAAGGTTGGGAGGAACCTTGGAAGGCCGCCTGAGGCAGGAGTGAGTGGCAGCAGGGAGCATCTGATCCGAGCAGCAGGATCCCATTCGTGGCCTGTCTGTGCAACTCAGAACTTAGAGAGTGAGGCAGAGATGTCTTAAAAGAACAGCGTGATCCCTGCCAGTGGGGGCTGTCTTCAGTTTTCCCTTGCTAATGCTGCCTCCAGATACACCTCCTGAGGTTTAATTGCCTCTTGGGGACCTGTACGAGCAAGGATGTTCAAAGGTTGTTTTAAAAGATGGATTCCCACTCTCCAGAGTGAAGCAAAACATGGACCACGGTGCGGGAACGTGAGCTTTATTTAGTCACTAATTTACAAGTAACAACTTTTGACCCCAGAACAATCGCGTGAAGAACACCTTGATCAGAGCTTAGCAAGCAGAGGGAAGGAAGAGGCTTTTGCTTTGTGAGATTTCCCCCTCCTTTTTACCACCCCCTCCAGATAAACTTGGGTTAACATGGAAAACAAATGCATTTAAACGTTTCACAACAGCCCACAAAGATTCTCTCCTTATGGGAGAACGAGTAAAGCCAGGGTTGGTAGGCGTGGTATGGAAGCTCAGTGATACTGAGCTGTGTCTGATTTTGGTGGTGTTTAAAGCATCCTGATGGTATTCCATACTCACACGTTCTACATGAAGGTCTAGGCCATTTGAGGAAGCTTTTGGATGCGGGCAGCTCTCGTGTGCAGCACACGGGCGTGTTTGCAGGCAGTTTCCAGATACACTTTGGAAGGGAAGAAGTTCCAGGAGCATTTTGGTGCACGCTTTCTTTGTTTTTTTTTCCCCTCCTGTCGATCACCATGGAGGACAGCACGGTGCTTTGGTGTCAGCAGCTCCAGCTGTGCCAGCAGGAGCTCGGCCTGCCCCGGGCTCACACTGCTTCCACGTAGTTGGCCGGCAGCATGCCCGTCTTGCCCGTCCTCTGCACGGTGCCGTACATCCAGCCCTCGTCGATGGCTTGCACGTTGACGATGGTGTCGCCGTCTTTGAAGGAGACCTCGTCAGCATCGGCTGCTGTGTAGTCGTACATAGCCCGGTACGTCTTCTGCTCGTTTCAGTGAGCAGGGGGGAAAGGGAGAGTTGTTTATACCGCTGCTGTTCGCTTCTGCTCAGAATCAAACTGAGCGGAGGGCAAGTTTTAAGTTGCCACTCGTTCCTGTACTGCTGAGTTTTGGCTGGGCTTTTAAATACCCTGGGTTCAGATCATAGAATATTTGTATTGGAAATAAAGACTCAAACGCTGGACGTTCACCATCTGTATGAGATTTCTGTCCTGCCTGCATTCCGCCCCGTGCCTCTGTGCTTTACTGACACTGAAGCTGGACCAAACCTTGTCCGAATGTATCTGAGCTTAAACAGGGAGCCAGCTCAGGTCAGCTCCAGCCACAGCTGCAGGGTCTGACTTCCACAGGTCGGGGTGGGAGACAGAAAGTGCAAATGTGAGCTGTCACAGACAGCTGCAGCAAACATCAGCCTGTGCCCGTTGGACAAACAGCAGCTGGAGCAGGGTGGGCAGGCCGGCCCTGAGCTACTTACCCCAGCAGTGGATGGTTGGGAAGGAACGGATGACACGGTGGTTTGCTGAGTGACAACAGATGCTGACCTCTGCTGCGGCAGCTCTATGGTCTTGGCATGTTTATAACCCACTACAGAAGGGGAAAGAAACAAAGACAAGTTTAATTGGTAAGGAACGGGGAGGGGAGTGCCGTGGCTCTGACTAAAGATGGGCCACGAGGTGACCAGACCCCCACCCTTCACCCACTGCCCCTCAGCTGCAGTCGGTCAGGGCCGAGCAGTGAGGAAGCACAGCTGCGTCCCGTACCTGTGGTAGTGGAGGTGAAGAAGCCCCCGTTGCTGTAGTAGGACAGGTGCTGGTTGGCCCCCTCCGAGGGCTCCGATTTCTCATCCCCAGCACTGATGCTCAGGGCGCTGGCGGAGCGGGAGTGCTCGCGGCTGCGGCGCTGCGCTTGGACTGCGAGGAGAGAGCAAGGGTTTGTCGTGGTGCCACGGGGAGCAGGAGCGTCCCTGAGTTACTGCACGAGTGTGACTTGGCCTGGTTTTATCAGCAGTGGTATTTGGCAGTGCTTTTCAAAGCCCCCGTACTGAGCTCTGCTTTGCTTTCTACTATCCAGATTCAGTTGGTTTTTTTTTCCCAGTCATCTCCTCTATATCCAAACTGTACTCTCATTACTGCTTGCTGCTCTTGAGCACGAAAGAGAACTGAGGTGCAGCATTTTGGGAGCTACTAAGGCAAGCAGCTGTGCTGCGCTGAGTGAGGTGAACTTGGTGCATAAACAGTACAGAGCGGACCCAACCTGAGATCATGTGTAAGCTCCTGGACTGAATGTTGTCCTCTGCAGGGTCGTAGTCAAAGACGGAGCCGGGGTTTGTGCGCCACACACGAAGACCTGCAAGAGAAGTGAGGCTGAGGAGCTGCAGCCCGGGCAGCACACAGCAGTCCTGAGTGGGAGTAAGAACAAACAGTGAGAAAAGCAGATCAGAATTAACGTTTCTCTTAGCTGTAGTGCAG
This sequence comes from Callipepla californica brunnescens, assembly GCA_023055505.1. Taxonomy (NCBI): domain Eukaryota; kingdom Metazoa; phylum Chordata; class Aves; order Galliformes; family Odontophoridae; genus Callipepla; species Callipepla californica. The sequence goes on from JALIRH010000010.1 coordinate 19,277,127, forward strand.
GTGTGTTGCTGATGAACAGCGTGAGGTGAACTTAAAACTACAAGGAGGCAAAATATCACAGAGCTGTAGGGGTTGGAAGGGAGGTGATGGAGTGCAAACCCCTGGCCAACAGCTCCCAGCCCAGGGTGCACAGCTTGGCGTCCAGGTGGGTCCTGAACATCTCCAGAGGAGGAGCCTGGCCACTTCTCAGCCCACCTCACCATCCACACATCAGTTCCACACCTCCTCAGCTTTGTTGTAAGGATTGCTTGCTGAAATCAAGGTAGACTACATCCATATCCACTGCTCTCCCCCCTCTCCCCCCAGCCATCATAGAAGGAAAAATACAAACTGACAGAGTTGAGCTGAAATAAATAAAAACGATTTTTCAAGGTCATCTTGTGCGTTGTGTAAAGGAGGTGCTGCATCTTCTGCTCACCTGTGAGGTTCTCCTGGTCCTGGTCCACACGCTTCTGCTCCATTTCTACCACTCGTCTCTGGATGCCCCTGTAGCTGATGTCACTGAAGTCGTGCATGTTCTTCTTCACGCGCTCTGTAATGGGGTCCGTGACTACAGGCGTGAAAGTGCCTTTGTTTTTCTCAAAATCTTCATGGTATTTCACCTGTCACGTGAAAGGAAAGGTGAATGCTGATTTTTTCCTGCTTCCATCAGGCGAATTTCTCGCAGAGCAGAGCAGTGCCCTGCTCAATCTTTGCTTTCTCCAAGCCAAAGAACGGTGGGAGAGAACCCAATGCCAAACATGTAACTGCTGTGGAGGCATGCTCGCTTTCAGTGTACAACAAGGTGGGAAAGCAACTGAGAAATGCATGCCGTCCCCAAGAAGGTGACCCTGGAGCATCTCAGGAAGAAGGTTTTGAGGTAACAGACCGGCACAGAAGTGCACTTACTGTGGAGATGTGTTTCTGTGTCTCCCGCACACGCCGCATTTCAGGTGTGTCCAGAACATAGGCAGCTTTGCCTTGGACCTGTTTTCGGAAGCTGTCTGAGTACAGGACCTGCAGAGAGGAAAAGGAAATGAGGATGAGAGGGGAGGGGAGAGGGGAAAAAGAAGAGGAGACGGGAAAAAGGAGGAGAGGAGAGGGGAGAGGGGAAAAAGGAGGAGAGGGGAAAGCAGGTTGGTCCTTAACAACCCTGAGGACCCGTGCTCTCTCTGTAGATACAGGACATACCGAGCTGATGTTCTCCTGGTTGCGCTTGGCTCTCTCCATCTCTGGGGTCATCGGTGTTGGGGTTCCTTTTGCCAGGTGTTCTTTGTACAACACCTGCAGGATACAGAAGGCACCAGCAAGTCAGAGCAGGTAGTGCAGCTGGCTCTGCTGGTGCTGTTACTGGGTAAGCATACTCGGCACTGCAGGGATAGAAAGGATCTTGGGAAATAAATAAAGCATCTAAACAGTTATTTGCTAGAGCACAAAGGCAGAAAAGGGGAAAAGAAAACATGGAGAAGAGAGAGAAGGGGGCTAAATTAGCAGTGGGTTGTTTCACGGTGGTTATTTTTAGTCTCAGGCAGGTGCCTTGCTCTTTCAGTACCGAGCTAATCTGCTCCTGGTTGCGTCTGACTCGCTCCATCTCGGGAGTGACCGGCGTGGGGGTGGCCTTCCCTAAGCCTTCCTTGTACACAACCTACAGACCACAAAGCAACCCAACGTCACAAGAGTACAGGTTAAAACTGGAACGACACTGGTTTTAGAATGAACACCATTTGTTATGAAAGGGGGGGAAAAAAAAATAAGTGAGGAAAAACATTACAAAGTTAAGTGATGAAAAAAATCGATGTCACTTTCGTATGCTGTCATTTGAAATGGTAAGTTTCTAAATCTGAGGGGAGAAAATTAGAGGGTTAAATAAAAACCAGGCAGCCTCATGTCACTCAGAAAGAGAAAACCATCTCTATCTTAGCCCCTTTACACCCTGCAGACGATACCGAGCTAATCTGTTCTTGATTGCGTTTCACTCTCTCCATCTCGGGAGTGAGAGGGGTGGGGGTTGCTCGCCCCAAGTTCTCTTTGTACAACACCTGTGGGATACAGAACACGTATCCAGCATCTCACAAAAAGAACAAGAACATTCAGAAGGATTTGAACACGAGGTAGTACTTAGTTATCAACATTCAGAAAAGTAACGGCGGATTATGGTACGGGGCACTGCACAAAGCCAAACATCTACAGCTAGAAGGAGGGGTAAGAAAAATTAACTGAAAAAGAGAAGCTTGTTACAACTGTTTGTTTGGGTTAAAATGAAGGGCTCTATCCAGCTACAGCTGCTTCCTTGGCTCCACGGGCTCAAGGAAGCCACCTGTGACCCCAAGAACTAAGGGTTCTACCTCCCCTCCTGCTGGTCGTGACCCAGGCCAAGAAGGGGATCCCCTCTGCCCATAAAGCCTGGTTTGAAGCAAGTTGTGAGGAGCTTCCTTGGGCACAGCAGGGTTGGTGGCCACAACAACACTGAGCAGCTGCATTGTGAGGAGTGTCAGAGGTGGGTGTCCTCCAAAAAACATCCCCAGTCCCACCCAGGCGGGATTCTGGTAAAGGTCACCTCCAGCAACACAACCTCACAGAGCTGGGCTTTTCCCAGGGGGATGTTTGAGTTTGGGATTGAGCTTGACTACAGTCAAATATCCCTGAAAGGACAACAACAGCTTACAGACACAGCACAGAGAGATGGAGCTGAGGCACTTGTCTCGGGGGCCTCAGCGTGCTGGTGTTGTCTGGATAGAGCCCAATAACAGACTGAGCTGGAGGAAGCTCCTAAATGTTTGGATCAGAATGTTAACACTAAAGCCAAGTGGATTTTAGAAAGGGTGAGATGAACTCGCAGAAACAAATCTATCATCCATTGTTTAAAGTCAGTGTTCAGTAGGCAGTTAGAATGTTACTTCATTAAAGTATAGGCACCAAAGGGGAAACAAGTATCTGTTTTTAAGGTACCGAGCTAATGATCTCTTGATTGCGTTTCACTCTCTCCATCTCTGGAGTGATTGGTGTTGGGGTCACTTTCCCCACGTTTTCCTTGTACAAAACCTATAGGATACAAAGGAGTATCCAAATATCATTAAGAATGTACATAAACCACAGCCAATCACGTACAAGAAAAGCTTTGGGGTTATGATGCTTTGAGGGGGTTAGATTTGGGGCCACTGCGACTCCTGAAAGAAGCAACGGGAGCTTTGCCATTAATCCATTACCAACTGTGTGTAAAAGCAGAACGGTTACAAGAAATAGTTAAAGAAATTGCAAAGAGACAGCGTCCATTAAGAAAAAAGATAATCAGAGGTCAAACCATTCTTCAGATACTGTTAAACAGGAGAATTCACAGCTTGCGAGCACAAAGTGGGGCTGCTCATGCCACCTGGTGGGTGGGGGGGTTTAAGAGTTAGGAAGCACAGATCAGTAGAACTGCTACTGTGTGTTAAACACGTCAGGTCATTAGGAGTTGGTTTCCTGATAGAGTACCGAGCTAATGATCTCTTGATTGCGTTTGACTCTCTCCATCTCTGGAGTCACAGGGGTTGGGGTGGCTTTCCCTATGTTCTCCTTATACAACACCTATGAGACATAAGAAAGGAGCCAAAAAAAAAGCAACAGTAAACAAACTGCTCTGTAGACAAACACAACGGCATCATTTCCTCACATGGATTATCACAGGGCCAACGTATTATAGATTTGCTTCAAGGTACACAGCAATCCTTTTAGTATTCAAGTAGGGTCTGGCATACGGTGATGGCACCGTAGATAAGTAAATGAGACTACAAAATGCTGTGCTGGCAAATATGTGAATTGTAATAAAGTAAGTCAGAGCTGCAGAGAAAATGAAGGAAGTCTGTTTGTTGTAAGCTTTCAGGATTAGAACAGGGCGTTACAATAAGCCTTGAAACCAAAAAACACTGCACCACGTTAACACTGAAGCACAGTAAGCCATGGTGAGAAGTGATGGCTCATTTACGCTGTCTCAGAGGTCAGCAGTACTGTTAAGTGTCGCAATGTCCACTTATTAGAACTGTTAAAGTTCATCTCAGTGGGGTTAAAGGAGAGGTGTTTTCTTGGCAAAGTACCGAACTACAGATCTCTTGGTTGCGCTTGACCCTCTCCATCTCTGGAGTGATGGGGGTGGGGGTCCCCGTCCCCACGCTCTCTTTGTACAACACCTGCACAGCGACAAGAAGCATCCGAAAGAAATCAGAGCTCAGGAGCAATCACCTCCAACACACAGCCAAATATCTGAGTCTCCTGGAGAGTAACCTGCTCTCTTGTGCCCTAGGAGCTGCCCTGAGGGCTTGGGCTGCACCCACAGCATCTGAAGGCAAACACATCCGTGCCTTTATCATAGAGGTAGAACAAACCCAACCCAACGCTGAGCAAATGCATTTCCATGGTGGAACTTCTGGGCAGCCCTCAGGGCCTGCTGGGATCCTCACAATTCCACGACTACGACAGGAAAGCACTCACACACAAAACAACACACACAACTGTATGTTAAAAGGAAGCTGAAACAGGGAGCAAAACGGTTAAAGACAGTGAGGACCATGTAAATCATCACACGTGTGAAGAAGTGGGATGTGAGTAACACTGGGAAACACAGTGAAAGAGAAAGGATGGTTTTTTAACTGGATTAAACCGATTATGTGGAAGGAGGGAGCGGAGCTGTTCTGTTTTTAATGAAGATTAAAAAGCTCAGTTCGTGTGGGGTTAAGGGGAGCACATCTGCTCTGCCACAAAGTACCGAGCTAATGTGTTCTTGATTGCGTTTGACTCTCTCAACTTCGGGAGTGATGGGTATTGGTGTCCCTGTCCCCAGCTCCTCTTTGTACAACACCTGTGGGTAACACGGCTGCGTTAGAGCACCAAACAGAGAGGGAAACAGCAGCAGCACACAGCTCGATGGGAAAACTGGCCGAGCATTACACACGTGGTGACCCTGAGCCACAGCTCGGGGTGAAAAAGGAGATAAAATCCAGAGAGAAAACCCACACGGGACAAAACTGAGTACTGAACTCATTAACGAATGGCAAAAAAAAATGGTATTAAGAAAGAAAAAATGAAACAAGGTGACCAGAGTCCAGGAAAAGGTGGGAGCCAGAAGTTGTTATGGTCATTAAGGTTGTGTGATCGAATCAGAGGAACAGGGAGGATGTAAGTAATGATTATTCAGGAAAAAGATCTCAAAGGGAAAAGGAAACTCCTTTTTAAGTAGATTATAAGGGAACAAAAGTAACTTTGGGTGTTAGAATTATTTAAAGAAGGTGAGAAGGGAAATTTCTTTTCAAACTGAAGGTACCGAGCTAATGTGTTCTTGATTGCGTTTGACTCTCTCAATCTCAGGAGTGACAGGGGTGGGGGTTCCTATCCCCACATTCTCTTTGTATAACACCTGTGGACAACACGGCCACGTGAAAAGAAGGAAGAGCAACAAGCAGACAGCAGTAACACCCTGTGTGCTGTGAGGCCAAGAGGAACACAAGAGAGTTGTCTTTCTGGGCTGCCATGAGCAAAACACATGGATTAAAACCAAAAAGAAATACAAAAACATAAACACATAGAAATCAAAAAGCAGTGTCTCCTATCTGGCTTCTAACCCTCTTTGCTTCTTCCATCCCCACCCATGAATGGCTCCAACACACATCAGGGCACCGAGCTCACCCCCACACTGCACCACAGCTCAGTGAGTTTTGTTTTAACACTCAGTAAAACCAGGAGGAAAACACAAACCAAGAATCAAGGACTGAAGTGATTAACAAAAGGAAAAGCAGATAGGAAAGAAAACAAATGTTCAGAGTAAAAAAAAGAAAAAAGGGAATACAAAATCTAAACATTACCATAATTAAGAGAATTAATCAAAACTGAGGAATAAAAATGCAGTAAGTAACGATTATGTAAAAAAATAAAGCACCAAAACAGGGAGGATGGGTACTGGTTTTGGTGTCAGTCGATTATAGGGGAACAAAAGTAACTTTGGGTGGGCATTAAAATTATTTTTAGATAGAGCAAAAGGGAAATGTCTTCTTTTCAAACTAAAGATACCGAGCTAATGTGTTCTTGATTGCGTTTGACTCTCTCAATCTCAGGAGTGACAGGGGTGGGGGTTCCTATCCCCACATCCTCTTTGTATAACACCTGTGGACAACACGGCCACGTGAAAAGAAGGAAGAGCAACAAGCAGACAGCAGTAACACCCTGAGTGCTGCGAGGCCAAGAGGAACACAAGAGAAATGTTTTTCTGGGCTGCCATGAGCAAAACACATGGATTAAAACCAAAAAGAAATACATAGAAATCAAAAAGCAGTGACTCCTATCTGGCTTCTAACCCTCTTTGCTTCTTCCATCCCCACCCATAAATGTCTCAATACTCATCAGGGCACTGAGCTCACCCCACACTGCACCACAGCTCAGTGAGTTTTGTTCTAACACGCAGTAAGATCAGGAGTAAAACACAAACAAACCAAGAAGCAAGGACTGAATCCGTTAACAAAAGGAAAAGCAGATAAAAGAGAAAATAAATGTTCAGAGTAAAAGAAAGATTGGAACACAGAATCTGGATATTACCATAATTAAGAGTATTAATCAAAACTGAGGAATAAAAATGCAGTAAGTAATGATTAAGTAAAAAAATAAAGCACCAAAACAGGGAGGATGGGTACTGGTTTTGGTGTCAGTCAACTATAGGGGAACAAAAGTAACTTTGGGTGGGCATTAAAATTATTTTTAGATAGAGCAAAAGGGAAATGTCTTCTTTTCAAACTAAAGATACCGAGCTAATGTGTTCTTGATTGCGTTTGACTCTCTCGATCTCAGGAGTGACAGGGGTGGGGGTTCCTATCCCCACATCCTCTTTGTATAACACCTGTGGACAACACGGCCACGTGAAAAGAAGGAAGAGCAACAAGCAGACAGCAGTAACACCCTGTGTGCTGTGAGGGCAAGAGGAACACAAGAGAGGTGTCTTTCTGGGCTGCCATGAGCAAAACACATGGATTAAAACCAAAAACAAAAAAAAAAAAACAAAAACACAGATATCAGAAAGCAGTGTCTCCTATCTGGCTTTTAACCCTCCTCTCATGAGGAACAGCCCAGTGCTGCAGTTCATGCCCTGCCCAGCTAGTTCCAGTACAGCTGCAGGCATCGGTGCTGACACTGGGCAGCCATGCTGAAGACTTCCTTGGGGAACAAGGTGTGAAGGACACAACAAAAAAGGAAGCAGGGAATGATCTTTGCTTCCTTCATCCCCACCCATGAATGGCTCCAACACACATCAGGGCACAGAGCTCACCCCCACACTGCATCACAGCTCAGTGAGTTTTGTTTTAACACTCAGTAAAACCAGGAGGAAGAAAACAAACCAACCAAGAACAAAGGTTTGAGGCAGTTAATGAAAGGAGAGGCAGATAAGAATAAATGTTTAGAGTAAAAAAAGATTGGAATACAAAATCTAAACGTTACCATAAGTACTAATAGAATTAATCAAAATGGAGGAATAAAAATCTGGTAAGTAATCATTATGTAAAGAAAAGCACTAAAACATGGGGAACAAATTCTGGTTTTGGTATCAGTTGATTATAGGGGAACAAAAGTAACCTTGTGTGGGTGTTAAAATTAATTTTAGATAGAAATAAAGGGAAATTTCTTCTTTTCAAACTAAAGATACCGAGCTAATGTGTTCTTGATTGCGTTTGACTCTCTCGATCTCAGGAGTGACAGGGGTGGGGGTTCCTATCCCCACATCCTCTTTGTACAACACCTGTGGACAACACGGCCACGTGAAAAGAAGGAAGAGCAACAAGCAGACAGCAGTAACACCCTGTGTGCTGTGAGGCCAAGAGGAACACAACAGAAATGTTTTTCTGGGCTGCCATGAGCAAAACACATGGACTAAAATAAATAAATAAGTAAATAAACACATAGAAATCAAAAAGCAGTGTCTCCTGTTTGGCTTCTAACCCTCTTTGCTTCTTCCATCCCCACCCATAAATGGCTCCAACACACATCAGGGCACCAAGCTCACCCCCACACTGCATCACAGCTGAGAGTTTTGTTCTAACACTCAGTAAAACCAGGAGGAAAACACAAACCAAGAATCAAGGACTGAAGTGATTAACAAAAGGAAAAGCAGATAGGAAAGAAAATAAATGTTCAGAGTAACAAAGAAAAAAATGGGAATACAAAATCTAAACATTACCATAATTAAGAGAATTAATCAAAACTGAGGAATAAAAATGCAGTAAGTAACGATTATGTAAAAAAATAAAGCACCAAAACAGGGAGGATGGGTACTGGTTTTGGTGTCAGTTGATTATAGGGGAACAAAATCAACCCTGTGTGGGTGTTAAAATTATTTTTAGATAGAAAAAGAGGGAATTTTCTTCTTTTGAAACTAAAGGTACCGAGCTAATGTGTTCTTGATTGCGTTTGACTCTCTCGATCTCAGGAGTGACAGGGGTGGGGGTTCCTATCCCCACATCCTCTTTGTACAACACCTGTATGGTAACACAGCAGTGTAAACAAGTACAGAAGACAGCATGTGTTTGAGGGAGGCACAGCATCACAGTTAATCTGTATGTTCACTACATCCATTAGAAAGAGGGAAAGATTAGGAACTGTAAATCCTGTAACCACTGTGAATAATCCCAGGGAATGTTTGCGAGCTCCTGAAAGGTCCAAGGGATGCTTTGACACAGCAATAAGGCATCAAAAGAATGGAATTAAGCAGGCAGAAAAGGCAGTAGTTTTTAAGAAGAAAAAAATTCACAAAAAAAAAAGGCTTTAAGAATTAAGGGAACCGTTAAGCCCTACAATTATTAGAAAAATCTTTTAAAATATTTGCAGAAATTATAAGAATGACTGAACTGTAACAGCAGAAAGGGAGCATCACTACAAGTTAATTCCAGGGAACGTGTACAAGTGTTATAAAGGTCTTCTAAAATGAAGTTATAGGGAATTTCTGGAATTCGGAAAGTGTACCGAGCTAAAGATTTCCTGGTTGCGTTTGACCCTCTCCATCTCTGGGGTCACAGCCACTGGGGTTCCAATTCCCAGCCCCTCTCTGTACAACACCTGTGTGGTAACAGGGAGGTAGGATTGGTTTGGTTTGTGGGGTGTTTGTAAGGAAAGAAAAGGAAAGGAGGAGGATGGGGCAAGGAGAAAGAGAGAGAGAGAGGAAAAGAAACTTAATATAGCGAAACTTCCAAGTAGGAAAATACATTCTGTCAGCCTTGTGCAAAGGCTAGCAGAAAAAAGTCAATAAAATAATCAGCTGATGGCTAAGATTTTGCAGTTCTGTCTCCTCCCACAGGGAGGTCAGACTATTTAATTAAACAAAAGATCTTAATGGTCAGCTTTCCCTCTAGGATTGCCCCTCACAAGTATAAAAGAGAAACCTGATGATCATAGAGGCAATTAAATGTAGCACACAAAGTGTGACAATAATGCCTTCTCTGAACTGCCCTATGTCCAATGTCAAGTCAGGTCTGAATGCTGCATCTGTCATGTCTGAGTCAAAGTCACCCCAATTAAAACAGAAACATACAACAAAGTTATGAAGTAGAGCACTTCAAATTGTGCATGGTGACTGAAATGCACCAGAAATAGAAATAATTCTGGATAGAAATGCATTACTACAGTTATTTTCCCTTATCTTCACAATGCTCTCCATTTCACACGTTACAGTGATAGAGGAATGCCACCAGCTTTTCTTACACAGACCTGCAGGGTACAAGAAAGCATCCAACAAGCAAAAACACACAAAGGCAGACACACTTGGCTTCATTAGTCTGCTTTGCTTCAGGAAGAGTTAAAGAGTTGGCTCTGCTTTTTGCACTGCACCAGCATGGTGAGTCTGAAGAGCGTTAGAAGGATCAGCCCTGCTATGGAGGAGTCACCCACGCTGTCACTACTTCAGTGGGAAGAAGAAATAAGGCACTGCTTGACAGGTTAAAGTACACGAGGGTTGAATCTCACAGCTCGGATCATTTAATGGCAGTTATGAGGAAGAAAATACGATATAAGGATACTGGCAAGTTTTAGCGACTTGATTTAGAAAGGGTTGTTCGAAGTTCATAAACAAAATGGAAGAAAAGATTAATATGGAGCAGTTAAAGGGATGGGATTTGCACTCTGAGTGGTGGGTTTGCTTTGGCTATACCGAGCTAATGTTCTCTTGGTTGCGTTTGACTCTCTCCATCTCTGGGGTGACCGGGGTTGGGGTGCCCATCCCTAAGCCCTCTTTGTATGACACCTATGAGGTACAAGAGAATTTCCATACAAAAAAATAATAATAATAATAACCAAACAAAGAACAAACAAAAACCAGCATTCAACACAGGCAAAACAATTAAATCTCACTGTTCTGTGAGTTAGGTTTAGCGTTAGGGTCACTTTTTCATTAATTGCACACTTGTTCTAGAGGTGCATATTAAGAAAATGGCTGATTATTCTGTAAATATGGCTACGTATCCCAGGAGATAAAGGGTTAAGATAAAGCAAACAAGGAGAGGAACACCAGATTGTTTCCACGGTTTTTGGTTCTTGTGAAGTTGTAAATCACTCCAAAAAGTTAAAGCACAAAAAGATGGAAGAACTGAGTTAAAAATATTGGCAGAAAGAAGGAAGGAGCAGGGTGAGGTGAGATTTTAAATCACTGAAGAAAAAAAAAAAAAGAGTACGTGTTAGGATGTTATGCAAAAATGAAGAATTATCTTTTTCTTAAATACCGAGCTAATGTGTTCTTGATTGCGTTTGACTCTCTCTATTTCTGGAGTAACAGGTGTTGGGATACCTGTCCCCAGGTCCTCTTTGTACAAGACCTGCAGAATACAAGCACCCAGAAAGATGAGATATGTCCCTTCCCCAGTACCTACAAAACAGTGGACAGACACCTCGCCTGGTTAACAGAAAATACAAACTGGGATGTAAACAAGAACAGCATTTCCTTTACCAAGTACCTAATGTCCCCAGTTAGGTGCTTCAATACCCTGAAGTCAGTGGATTACTTCACTGTAATAGGACACACATCTGAAAACTCTACAAATCTGGCATAAAATATAGGTCGTTTTTGCTTTTCAACTTTGTTTAGGAATAGAATAGTACTATTTCTCAGGCAGGGAGCATTTCTGGAGCTTTGTTAGCAAACAGCTGAACCTAGTTCTGTAATCCACTCCATTTCAATCTCTACTTTCAAAAAACAAACATTTTCTTTTGTTTCACCTGAGAAATACCATTGAGTTTTAACTCATATTTCCCTATTTAACTTAACCTACAACCATTTGACTAAAATATTGCATTTTCCATGACTGAAGATGCATGGTCTAAAACCTATTAGTGCAGGAATATGTTACAAATACACTAGCAGTTCTTGAAAATTCATAAAACACTTGCAAACTGCATTTTGCTACGTGATGTCATTAAAAGGAGGAAAAGGAATACAAAAACAAAGGATACACAGAAAGGGAGAAGAAATGATGTAACTTGAAGGTGAGAAAAACAAAGCATAGTTTGAAAAACCAATGGTTATGCACTAGTGAGCTGTAAAAAACAATAGTAACAGGAAAAGCACTTAACATGAGGTGTAGTACACCATAAGATAGTCAACCTATGGCAGCCATCGCTCCCCAGCATTGTATAGCAAACATCTCAGGTACCAGTGGTCATAAGACCATACTCTCCCTCAGTACTGTATAATACTGTAGTACTGGATGCTAGGAAATACTTCTCCAAAAGAGTGGTCAGGCTCTGGAATGGGCTGCCCATGGAGGTGGTGCAGTCACCAACCCCGTAGGCATATAAAGAACATTTAGAAGTTCCTGTTGCAGAAGACAGGGATTTAAGGGACCTGTTTTCCTTTCAACAAAAATACCCATCGACAATACCAGAGGCTGAAGGCTGAGCTCTGAGAGGTTATGTAGAGGTAAGTAGAAAATATTGGCCACTACCGAGCTGATGTGCTTCTGCGTCTCCTTGACACGTTTCACTTCTGGGAGGTCAGGAATTGGAGTTCCTTTTCCAATGCTCTCCTTGTACTTAACCTACAAAGGCACAGACATTAAAAAAAAAAAAAAAAGAATTGATGTTAAAGGACAGATGATGCATGGTATGCCTAACAAACTGCGTGAATAAAAAAGCACAGGGCATTTACACTTCACAAACTCACTGAAATTAAATATATATATATATTATACTCTAAAAATTTTAGCCTAATGGCCTTAAAATGAGCACTGGGATTCCTATGCAGATACATAAAGAGCGTTATCCCAGTTTCAAGGAGGTGAATGTTTAAAAGATCTGACTGGCTCCAACATGAGCAGAAAGCTGGTGCTAGAGCATTCCCACCACCATTACAAGCAGCAGTTAGGTGTGACTCCACTACAAGTGGCACCTTCATAAAAAGGATTTCTAAAAACTGTTGTGAATGCCTTTGAACAGATTCAGTACGATGTGGTCTTTCTAGAAGCAAAGCAGAATTCTGTGTTTGTAAAGATCATCATATTCAACAGAGCTGAGGGACATCATACGGTATTTTAGCAATTAAAGTGTTTGATATCAGCGCTACTTTCATTTCTACTTTAGCATAACAAAACAAGGGAACATATTCCACACAACACACATGAAACAAATGGCTGAAATGTTAATAGCTCTTACACAAAAATCACATCCCGATTTTTTAAAAAGCATGTGAAAAAAAAATCTTGAAAGAATATTAGAGTATTACGATGTTTTAGAAATGAAAGTTTTACAAGACATGCTTTAGTAAGCTGCCCTAAGATCCTCGCAGACAAGCCAACAAAGGACAGGTCAGATGGGTGCACAGTGAGCTGGGCTGAAAACATGGCTGAACGAGGGGCCAGACCTCTTGGATCAGTGGCGTGGGTGCCAGCTGGAAATCAGAGCACAAGGAGTGTGTCCCAGGGGTCCATACTAAGGCTGATGCTATTTATCACTCATCAGTGACCTGGAGGCTGGGACAGAGGGCACTGCCAGCTAGCTTACAACATGGCATAAAACTGGGAGGCACCTTTGCTGAGAAAGACTTAGGTGACCTGGTGGACAACACACTGACCTTGAGCTAGCCGTGCACCCCTGTGGCAAGGAAGGCCAACGGATCCTGGGCTGCACTAGGAAGGGCACTGCCAGCAAGCTGAGGGAGGTGGAGCCTTCCCCTCAACACCTGGAGTGCTGAACAAGTTCTGAGCTCCTGGTACAAATGAGACATGGAAAGAGTCCAGCACAAAGTCACAGAGTTGATGAAGGGACTGGAACATATTTGATATGAAATGAGGCTTAGAGAGCTGGGACTCTTCAGCCAGTAGGGACAGGAGCCTTGGGAGGAACTAATCAAAGGTATAAATACCTGGAAGGAGGGAGGAAAACAAGGGAGCAACTCTTTTCAGCAGTGCTCAGAGGCGGGATGAGCAGTAATGAGCACAAGCTAAAAAACAGGAAATTCAGTCTGAACATAGCAGAACATTTTGTTAATCATGAGGCTGGTCAGACACCAGAACAGGATTCCCAGAGAGGCTGTGGAGTCCTTTTCAATACCTAAAGTCCTCTGAGATATTAAAAACTCCGTTCAGTCCTAGCTGAACTCGAATGAGCAAAGGGGCTGGAGTAGATGATGACAAGAGGTGCCTTCCAACCTAAACAATTACTCGATTCTCTTATAAGTAAACTGTGTTTGGGGTGAGATTAAAAATATGACAAGTGCTTTCAGGTTTTAGAAATTGCTTGTAAGTAAAAAATTGAATATTAATCATTAGAAAGATTATTATTGTCACAAGAATAGGCAAAACTTTCAGAAAATAACCCTTAGTTGAATGGATTATTGCCAAACCACAGTTAGCAACATTTAAAGAAGTGTGAGGAGAAAAGAATATTACTTCAAGTTGAATTAGCACCTGTAGAGTATTAAAAATCAATTGTTTTGTACCGAGCTAATTGCATCCTGGGTTCTCTTAACTCTCTGCATCTCTGGCGTCTTTTCAATAGTAGTTCCAGTTCCAATATCTTCTTTATATAAAATCTTAACATTTAGAATCAAGACAACAAGGTTAAGCACTCAAAACACAACATTATTTCTCCTAGAGAGAGAATACAGTTTCACGACAGCGACTTGCACCCAGCAGTGCAGGATGAAAGCAAACATGGAGCACCACCTCCTCCCTGCCTTTACTGCCTTCCTCAAGTCCTGCTTACAGTGAGTACCACTTGTTTAAAAACAGGGCTGATCATTATATTTGTAGTCATGCATTTTAACTAGAATATCAGAACATTTTTAGGAAAGGAAAACTAGAACAAATACTAGTTTAGTTTGTTCTTCTTGTTCCAGTTTGTTTTGGGGTGCTTCACACAAATTCCTTCCACCCACTAGGGTTGATGGTACTGTGGCAAAATGATAGAGCAGACAAAAGGCACTTGATGGGAACACAGACGTGTGAAACATACCAGGCAGACGGTTCACTTTCCACTGAAAGAAAAAAGTTGCAATGCAGCAAGACTGCACTACTTACATGGCAACAGAACAAAAGAAAGGAGGACAACTGGTAACATTTTAAGCACAGGGATGGTTGTCTGGCTGTATGACAGCTGAACACATGTAAAAGACTGCAATCAGAGCACTCTACAAATGACAGCAGATAAAAAGGAGTGGCATAAATCAGCTGTATCTGCTTAGAATACAACTAACTCTGTCTGAAAAAAATCTTACACACATTTCAGCAGGTGTACGACATAAGTATCTATGAGGACGAGTCTAAAGTAATTACTGTATTAAATACATCAAACTGTGTGGGTTTTTTTTGTTGTTGTTGTTTGTTTGTTTGTTTGGAATGAGCACTGAAAAGATAAAAATAACTCTACCGAGCTGAAATTCTTCTGGTTTTCTTTCACACGCAGCATTTCTGGTGTATCTTGCACAACTGTAACTTTTCCTTTGCTGTTCTGTAGGTCCCACTGATACTGAAGCTGTTGAAAAAGTTGGAGTGAGAGGTCAAATGTTGACTTTATGCAATAAAACTTTGCTCACAGAGCTTTCTTTGAACGCAAGAAAGATACTTTCAAGTACACCCTATAAGGTGTTCATTTTAGCATCACTATTAGTGATATTGAGACATACAGTTATAAATATTCTGACTTCAATTGGTAACAGGAGATCATCTTAATGCATCAAAAATTTTGATTGTGGCACCTTACTCAACAATTAAAGATTTTGAACCAGAAGGAGAAATTGTCCACATTCCTGACCATACTATCTTGCATTTATTCCCAGCTAACAGCTTCTTTAACTATAATTCTTTATTGTTAGGAAAGGAACTGTCAAAACACGTTAGAAAGAATTTTTGCTCCAAGAAAGTCAGAGACTCATTTTGTTCCTCTGTGTAAGAGGGCTGCTCCATACACTGGGGAGCACCTGAGAATATAAAGACCATCTAGAAGGGATTTGAGTGTGGTATTTGGACCTTACTGAGTGACAAAAAACGCTGTACTCCTTTTATTATTTGACAGCAACAATATTTACTGTGTGTACACGTACCGTGCTGAAGTTCTTCTGATTCTCACGGACTCTCTGCATCTCTGGTGTGTCTGCCACAGGCACGTAGTATGGCATGGTCCTTTCTGCATCCTCCTTGTACTTTTTCTGATACAAAACACACGACATATGCTATGAGTACAAAAGAACTAATGAGCAGCCTGTCTCTACTTACTGTTGCATAATGCCCATCTCTAGGGAAATCTGAGTACTTCTGTTTCAGATACACCTCTGTGCAGGATCCATATTAAACGTTTAAAATTATTAGGAGGTAGGAAAACTCAGATGAATTTACTTAAAACAAAAATAGCTTTGGTAATCCAAAACCAACAGAAATTACTGTCCCGCTTTATACAGCATTAAAATAAATTATTTTCAGTATTTAACTGTACAAGGTGCCACATCACCGTGCTACCAACATCTGCTTTTCTGGTGTATCTCCTGAACACTGTGACAGGTGGTTATTTAGGCGCTCCTGATCAGTGTCTGCTCAAGGTTCCCACATGAACAAGGATTATGTCTCTTCACTCAAGATACCTGGCTTGAGAGGTTTTTGACCTGCTGGGCATGAATGATCTCTGGAGTATCGACAACACTGGTGTAGTTGGCCTTCTCCATTTCTGCCAACTGTTTGTATTTGATCTGTCAGGGAAAGCATCATATCTTTGCAGTGAGTTGCATTCAACAAAGAAAAAACAACACAAACAAACCAACCAAAAAATAACACAGTCGACTTTTCCTTTGAAGAAAGGCATCAGATATGATAAATGAGCCATTCACACAGACCTGGCTAGCAATGTCAGTGGCATTCTTTGCCCTCACAAAGTCAGGTGTTTCCAAAGCCAGTTCTGATAGACCTTTCCCTTTGATTTCCAATTCCAAGGCTTTTTTGTACTCTTTCTGCAAATGAAGACAATAAAGGTATATTTTACTGATATGAATCCAACCCCCCCCCCCTTGGCAATTTCATGTATTTTCATAATCACACCACAAAACAGGACTACTACTAATACAGCCTTACAATTAAATGTACATATGATGCTACTGAAGTTTGTACTTTATAACTTTAATATTGAGAACAAAAAGCCCAACTGATTTCTTCCAGGAAGGTCTAACAGAGGTACTTTGTATAGACAGATATAATTCTCATCTCTTTATGCCAACTCTGCCAAATCTTGCTGAAAATGTCTAATGTTGTGTGTTATAAAATACCTCTGAATAACTCAAAAATGCATGCTGTATAAGTACAAAATGTTGTCAATCAGCATGCTTATCTTAAGGGTATATGTGAACAACTCATTAAAAAACACTAAAATGTTACTTTTTTCAGCTTCAGTCTGATGATATTAAAGCCCTTAACATAAGTTTATCCGATGAAAACTGTCGCTACTCAATGTTTATTACATCAGTCCACCTTCTAAGTAAATCAGGTTAAGTTTGCACCTTCACTTTCTGCAGGTCACCCCTCTCCATTGGGCTGGGGAAGAGTCTACCTCGGCCATCAGTCCTGCAGCTGTCTACAGCTGCCTGCTCTGAGTTTGTCCTACACTTGGGGAACTGCCCACCAACATTGCTGCTGTCTTTGAGACACCCAGCAAGCATTCCTCACTCAAAAGCAGCTCTTTGCTTCACGAACCTTAGTCACATCATACACGTTCTTTTTTTGTTTGGTTGGGTTTTGTTTACAGGGAGTGACTGCAGACTGGTGTTACATGGCTATGAGCACTTATCACCCCAAGACTGTTATCTCAATTCAGGTATTTTCCAAACAGCTTTTGACGTACCTCATTCAGGATCTGAGTTGCATTCTTTGCTCTTAACATGTCTGGAGTCTCCTCCAAAGCTGATAGTCCTTTACCTTTCACACCCTCCTCCAGATCCTTCCTGTATTCTTTCTGTGGAAGAAGGAAAAGCACAAAGCCAGACTACAGAAGAGTTCAACACTCTACAGCTGTACTGCAAAAATGAAAATAAAAATCCAAAAGCTCCAAATTAAAGAAGGACTTTTTAAAACAGCAAAGAATATTTTATAGGGTTATAAAAGAGCCACTGTGATAGAACAGAGTGTAGTCATTATTGTTTAAGACTATTTATAGAGCACACATGTACACACTCCACTACAGGACAGTTATGTTGAAGTATGTCAGAAAGGGATACAGTAAACACAAACACAGTTAACAAGAAACAGTTAAAATGTCCATGACAAATTAGATCACAACACAAAAAACACAAAAACATGCTTAAAGTGAATGGTTAGGAAAAAAGAAAGTGGTGAAGAAGAAATACTGCTGAGAATACTTAGTGGAATTATTTAACTCGTAAGAGGAAATAAACACAGAATAACTGCTACCTCGCTTGCTATTTTGGTTGCATATTTGACATGTAACAAGGATGGTGTAATCTCCAAGCCAGTAAGGTTTCTGCCCTTAATGGACTCTTCAAAGTCCCTCTTATATTCTTTCTAATGAGAGTAAGGAGAAAAAAAAAAAAAAAAGCAAGATAGCAAATATTTATTACATTATTCTTAATTACATTGAAAACTTCTGGGAGAGTGGAGAAGGAGCAGTGCTTTGGTATTAATGTCACAGTGACGATCTTCGACAGCCAGTGCTGCTGACAGCTAAAATAATAAATCTTTCTACCAAATTCAATTAAATATCTCATTATTTCCAATGCAAATATGACCAGGCATTATGTTTGTTTGTTTGCTTTCTACATATTTGTATGTGCAGAGAAAACATTCAATGGAGTCATCCAAACACAATGAATAAGTGCCTCGTACAAATGTTTTTTGACACAGATAAGCCTTCATCTGCAACAGAACAAGATAATACTTCAAGCAAACAAAAAATAACTGCCTCAGGAAATAGAACGACAGTGAAGAACACTGTGACAATGGAGACAAACAGGAAGTGAGTTGGTTTTCCAAAGACAGAGCTCTCAGATGAATAAGTCATCCAGCACATTTTCTGTGGACTATGGTAACTGACATACAGAACATGCTCCTGTTGCAAGAGTGTAAGTGAAGTGTATTTCATCCTGCATTTTTTCTAGTCACTCAAAGATTTGCTTAAGCTTAATTTACTGACAGCTTCTTGATGAAAAGTTACAGAAAACATACACTTCATAGTGACACAGGAAAATGTCATGATTCTTAAATAATACCCTGTAACCAACATAAAGAGACATGATAATTTTTCAAAGTATTGGCATAAATGAGACACAAGTATAATTGCAAGTATAAATCATCGTGAAGGTTTAACTACAAAAAATAGATCTTAAAGTTTCCTTAACCTATCAGTATTAATTTTAATCTTACCTCACTCTGCATGAGCTGAGACTCCTTTGCAGTTAGGTACGTTGGAGTTTCAAAGTCCAGCATAGGTTTACCTTTTTCCTTCTCATACTTCTCTTTGTATTTCACCTAAGAAGAAAGGAAAACAGTCAGCCTTCTAAACAACAAAATGACTGATTCTTCAACTAGTATATGCACACTCTGATCAACTGATGTCTTGTAAAAAACTAACTTCTGACACCAGTCATCTTCCAGAAATACGTATTATTGACCTTAAAATGTAAAATCAAAGGTCAGCCTCACAGCAAAAGGTGTATGGCATAAAACTCTAGTGACATATTTCTTGTTGCAGAGAATAAGCAGCACCAGCTCTGATTTCAAGAAATAACTGATGACAAGAAAGAAGACAGGAACTGTACAAAGCTAACCTGAAAGCACTCCAACTGTTGACAGTTGAGTTGAGCCATGTTAATAGACTGCTGCAGTGTTAGTGGGAGGTCTAGAGAAGATACACCACAGCATCTTCTTGCCTAATTCTGTGCACATGTATCCAGTGAGTAAAATGTCTACCATGATAAATATATTTCTGCTTCACCTTACAGCATCCAGTCTTTAGGATGTTGATTTTCAGACTCCTGCATGAGACAATGCTCTGTCTTTGGCTCAGACCAATCTCAGTCTCACACTAGAGGAAGTTGTTGCTCTTCCACTACATTTGGACTACACTAAAAACTGACGGTCATTTTCTTATAGTCATCTATCACGTAATTTTTTGCAGTTCTGTGCCACTATTCTGCAGCAGAACACTATCTACAGGCCTTCATGTTCTAGTAGTAACCTCTCTCCTGCTTTAGGGCCAATAAATACCTGGAATAAAGAGGACTAAAAGACCAAACGAAGATAAATTTCCTCATTTGAGGGGAAAAATGTCAACAGACATATATAAGAGCAGCAGTAGGTAATGTGTTCATTAAAAGAATTATGCATGCAGAAAAAGAATGGCAGAATTCTCCTTTGTATCACTTGAGACTAGAATGGAAAAAGCAACCAAAAACTGCTCTCAGCAACAGTATATATATATATATATATATATATATATATATATATATATATATATTTATTTATTTATTTTACAATTTCCAGTTTCTGAGATTATCAAATCTATTTTTCTACAGATGAAATCCCCGTGGTAAAAGTACTATACTACATATAATACAGTAATTATATTACTGTGTAACAATATCCAGATACAACATGAATAAATAATTTGGAGATCTACTCTAAAATGAAGAAGTCATGTGGATATTTTGTATGTGTTTTAAACTTGCAAATGTACCAATATTTCTCATTGACTTTTGTCCTCTCAAGCGTGCAGTGTTGAAAAAACAGATAGGCACATACATTTCTATACATCAGAACTTGCTAGGATGGTTTCAGTGATGGAGACTCCAGAACTCAGTGAGTATGGTTAATGAGAAACACGTGACCAACTTACGTGGCTCTGTAGTTCTGATGCCTCCCTTAGATGGACCTGTTCAAGATTATCTGGCACCATATGGTAGTGACCCTTACTCTTCTCATATTGCTTCTTGTACTGGTACTGAAGGGAAGGTGTCAAAAATCATCTCAATAAAAAAAAATCCCTCAGTAAATTTACTTCTTAGGTCCAAACAAAGCAACACTTCAATGGAACATCAAAGAGAAATTAGAAATACAAAAAGGAAAACAAAACCAAGAAGTTTAACTCTCAGTACCATATCATTTTTAAAGATGTGAGACGTCTTTTTTGGTCATTTTGATTGCAAAGATGTTTTCAAAACCAGGAATTAAAAAAAAAAAGGAAGACAAAAAGTAAACAAAAAAGAGAAAGAAAACACAGTGGATACATAAAAAGACTGTGCCAGGCAGTAACGGTTTTCATATTTTCTCAATAAAATTTTCAAGTATTTTGTTAGAAGTAGTTCTGTACCTCTGCAGTAGGAGGATGTTAGACATAAAAATGAAATGAAAAAGCAGGAAAAAAAGCTTTTAAATATAGTAAGCAATAAAGAAAAAATAAAAAAGAAAGAAGAAAATAGTATTTGTTAGTGAGATGGGATCAGTTAAAATGTAATAAAGAAGGAATCCACTAAAAATGGTTAGTGGATTTAAAATACTAGCAACTCTACAGCTAAGAAAGATTTCAGAGGACAAATGTGAGAAAGTTGCTAGTTCACTAGGAAAAAATGGTTAGCAAGTAGAGAAGAGATCACTACCAGGTGATGGCCCATGAACTATTACAAGGGGAGTAATCATTATAGAAACAATTAGCAGAGATCAGTTCAGGCTGGAATCAGTAGGAACGGAAAATGGATCTGGGGTTAGTTAATGAGCTTACAGCACTGGCGAGATGACTTGTATTCAGGACATGGTTCATAATCAGCGACTCAGACATGTCTGTCACAGGCTTATGAAGTTTCTTTAGGTCTGCTTTGTATTTCACCTGTGGATATGAAAGGATGAACAACATCAGCCAATTTGGAGGAAGCCTTTCCCATAGAAAACTTGAAACTTTTTCATTAAAAGTGAGCATACCTCACTAGCCATGTTGTGAGCATCTTTCATGGTCTTGTAGATTTTGGCCTCCTTTAAATCGTACTTTGGCTTTTTACCCTTCTCTTTGGAAAAGTTCTCCTTGTATTTCACCTAAAAGAAAATACAAGGTATTACATCTGTTCTTGAGCATTCACCTGATTGGCTGTGGAAGGCAGAAGAGACCCTAGTACATTCTGTGAGCAGAAAAATGCAGTAACTTGAAGACATCCATTGGAATAACGGTTATTTTAAATACTGCCTAATATGGAAAGAAAATCTACACGTGTATTTAGGAAATAGCACTTCCAATCAATGCACACATAACATCTCATTGTAGAAACAGTAACAAACATAGTCAAGAAGCGTTGACAAGATATAGACAAGTTCTGATCCTCTGTGAGATGAAGAATGTCTCATTTAATGGCAACTGTGCACACGTACAAGACATCACATTTCACAAAGAGACAAAAACTGACAAAGCACAAAGAGTGCTGAAAAAAAAGCTTTTAACATACTTGGAAAAACATGAGCTTTTAAAACAACCTCAGTACACACCAGCATCAACATATCAGACACATATCAGACATACTGTTAGACGTGTATTGTGTTCGTAAAAAACAGGGAAAGATGATAATGATCACATACATAAGATTCTAGGAATTAGACTGCATAAGGGGCTTAGTAACACTTCCAAAACATATCAGATTAATATCAGCAAGCTAAACTGTATCAATGTAAGTTATATTTCAGCAGACCCAGGCTGGAGGCCCATACACAGATTGACAGGAGTTTGGCTAATTCAATCATGACTCCTCCATCCCTGCTGCTATAGGGAAACTCCTCACTATTTCTTGTGTATCTGCAAGAGGTTGTTCCAATAGGAACATTTTGGTTTTAGTATATGTATTTGCTGCCAGAGAGTCACAAATTTGTTTCTGAGGAGTTACAGAAGACTGTAAGAAAAAAAAAAACCCAAATAATTCATGCCCAGCCTGCTTGAATGCAGAATAAAATCACGTTGCATAATCACGTTTCACACTTCTGAATTCACTGGCATATTCTTGCCCATCCAGAACCATGCAGTTCATGCTTCATAGCACTGCTGCTCTTCTGCTTTGCAAAACATGCCAGCATTCAAATAAAGCACACAGTGAAATAGGTAAATCCACAAAATCCACAGATGCGTCTGGAGAACAATTAACAACATTTTTAACATAGAAGGAATCAGTGCTAGTTCTGACCTCAAAAAAATGGAAATAAACTAGCATACAAGACTCTGTTATGAAAGCTATGTTGAAGACCAGACATCATGCCAAAGAGTTCACTGCTTTTAAGCCCAGAGGAAATGTTACCAGAAGATTACACAGAACTGAAAGCAAGCATGCCAAACAGTTGAAATACAACCCCCCAAAAAAGATAAGTGGATAAATAAGCTGCTTTAAAAAGAAGCTTCATAAAGATATAAGAATAAATTCATGAGAAGAAATGCCCAAGAGAAAAATAAAGCGATAGATTACAGTTGGTATTTGCCCTCTTACTACCTCTTTGCTCTCTGGACCAAAATAATCTCATCAAAGCAACTTTATAAGACTAAGAGGAGGGCTGGCTAGCCTTGGAGCATGGGAAAGGAGGACGAGCTCATTATCACTGAATGGAAATAAACATCATTTCTTCTTTTTCTTGTAGTTCAGTTGTTCCAGACGAGGTATCAGTTTAAGGGTCCTCAGTACTGCCAAAATGATTCTTGCTTTTCCTCACAGGAATGGTGGCTGTCATTAAAGCATGCAACAGTTACATGCAGTAGCTGTGGCTGGATACTGGGAGAATATAATCCTCCTTTTCCATTTGCAAATACAAGTGCAAAACTGAAATGACACAGATCTGCCTGCTGCACTTCAAAGCTGCCATGCAGCCACAGTTCTTCTGTTTTCCAAAGTTTTTGAGGTGGCAAGAAATGTAAGAAAATATGTGCTTTCAGATCAGTACAATGTATACTTCTCAGGGACCCTAGGGCTTATACACCATTACACCACTCCAGAACAATGTAAGCAGAGGAGTTTAAATAAAAGTATGAACAGAATTGTTAAAACAAAATTTTAATGTGAATATTCTGCATAGGGAAGGACTTCACTTAAAACAACCTACGGCATTGTTCAGGTTTGGCATAAATGTTTCTGTTTTTCATACAGTCTTGGGAAAATCAGCTTGAGCTTATATTGCTGCTTTTAGGATTTTGGGGTAAAAGAGGTGAGCTTCCACATCTCGTGAGTGCACTGGAACTTCTATTAAAAACAACTAAGTTTCATAACCATCATCAAGGGCAGAGTAACTTTTCAAGAGGTGTTTCTGAAAGAGACATTCCCCATGCACACAACTCCCATGCACAGTCTTTCCAAAGGGGAAAACAAGGCACACCTAAATAAGCAGTCTCAACATTCAGCACCTTTGACAGAAGAAGGCCCAGTGCAACTGGTGCATCATAGATCCTTTAGCAACGTGGAGTTGTAAGTACACAAGAAAGGGACAGATGCATAAAAATGGCATTCCCAGTCATGTCACTTAAAATTATCTTACATGACTACTTAGCATATTAGCTTTCTTAAACGTTCTCATCCATGGTGTATCATAAGATGCAGCTCCATGCCCTCTCATATGACTCTTGAGGTATTCCGCCTACAACGCGTAGCAAGAGAGCAAGATCAGAAATGCAAACAATTACATGATGAAAGCATGAAGGGGTAAGAAAGAACCAAGTGGAACCGAGGTCCTGGGGGAGAAAACTACCACAGAAAAGCATCTGCTTCAGACCAGTTGGAGAACGTGACCATTGCACAAGAGTACACAAGCTTCTGTTAATGTAGCATACCAACTCCAATATAGAAGATTGTTTTTAAGATACAAAATAGAAAGAAAGTGGCTGAAATAAACTGCACATTCATTGCATGAGGGATGACTATGAAGAGTTAGATAACTTAATAGAACGTTATAAGTGTTCCTTTCAAAATATTCCCTTATTCTTTAATCTAGAAATAATTCTAGTCAAAATAGTATTCTAGAAGCTCATATTATGTCTTCTCTCTCAGTCCAACTTTCACAGCTTTGTGTTATTACCTGACTAGTTAGCTTGGACACTTCCTTTGCCAGTTCGATATCTGGACGTCCCAGCATGGTTACACCAAGGCCAGCTTCTCCACGCTTTTTATATTCAATCTAAAAAAGAAAAAATAATTTGTATAGTATAGTACTAACAAAACACTCTTTTGATTGTTTCACTGATACTGTTTTAATAGTAAAAAAACACTCACATCACTAATTAACTTGGCAGCCTGAGTTGCTTTCTTAATGTCTGGTCGATCTGCTATAGGCGTGTAGTGGAGCTTCGACTTGGCATCCTTCTTGTATTCAATCTAATCCATGGTGACAGACAAAGGAAAAAAGATTACTGAATTTTATGCATGAGGAAAATACCTAATCATGATATGGCAGTGTTGCTGGGAAAGTCTGCACAAGAAACAAGCATACACAATTCTGACAATTTTTGAAGGAATTATGTAAGTTATTAAACATGCTTTGTGTAGGATTACTTCACGTCATGAACTATAAATACGATTTTCAAAGATGTTCTTTATTTCAGTGCAATTTCACATCTGTGAAAATGTGCAGCTTTTTCCTACAGAACTATACCTGAACATGGAGGCTGGGAGAAATCCAGAAGTAAGCTTTTGTCAGGTGACTTTGACTTAATTTCCTTACACAAACCAGTTAATTCATGAAAACACACAACAAACTTACTGTACTCTGTTTTTTAGCAACTTCCATGGCATGTTTCACTTCAGGAGGCTCCAGCATGATAGAGTAATTAGACTTGCCCTTCTCCTTCACAAAGTTCTTCTTATAGTTTGTCTGTGAAGAACAAAAAGGGCTATGGGTGATTTTTTTTTTTTAATTTCACAGGGAGGTAAATGCTACAGAAACTTCCAAACAAGCTCACTGAAGCTGTTAAGACAGATAAAATACAGTGTCTTAAGTCTCAAATAAGGTCACTGCATATTTGTCATAGTCTACATTTCACATTACACAAACTTGTTATTTGGAGGATCTTTGTTTAAGCTGTATTCTGTTAAAAATGAAGCGTGAATCAAGGACACTCATCCATTTGGACTCAAGTCTGTTGCTTTTCTCCAGAGTATTTCACCAGATATTCCAATTGTTCCTCCAGTACCAAATTGCTGAATCCTTGAGCATTTTTACGATAAGACTCAACCACGTGGTCTCAAATATGAAACGTTCTCATCGATTACAGGCACCAGCTAGTAATCTCACAGCAAATTAGTACTGCAGAAGTTACTTACATCACTGACGTTCTTGGTCACCTCTTTCACATGAACAGTGTCTCTAGTCTCAGGCAGGGTTGTGTAAGACCCACGTGGTAGCTGTTTCTTGCTGTGTTCTTTGTATTTGTTCTGAAAGCATAAGAGAAGAGCAGCTGAAAAACCAATGTTCATGCACACACCCTGACCCAGTATTTAAAAGATACAGATAAATATGAGTAAATAACTTTCAGATCTCTTACCTCAGATACCAGAGAGCTGACATTCTTAGCCAGGAGGATCTGAGGTGTATCTGGAACGACCAGGCATGTTCCTCGAGCTTTGTTGTGCTTCTCTTTGTATTTTATCTAGCAAAGATAACAGCATTTTAAGCAATGTTTTCTGATGGCTTCCAAAGAGATTGCTGTTGTTCTGACTTTTGCTTTTTAGTGCAAAAGTTGCAGATCATTTTGTATTTTGATGTTCTCCAAGACAAATCTGTTCCAGCCCCCATATTCCCATAGCTCTCAGTTGGAATGCTATTCATATGTGAAATATATTAACACATTTCTAGTAGTTCTTAAAGATGCATTGCATTAAGGACAAGTTAGGACAAGGTTGTTGGTTTTTTTTGTTCTTGTTTTCTCCAGGCAACGTTTTCATCTCAATAAGATTAATCTATAGATAAGATAAGCTCTAGTGTATACAAGCAATGTTACATTTAAATATTTATTTTCAAAGACCATAAATTTGTCCAGTGACATTTATAAGATCAAATTTATTCAGATTTTGCCAGTTTGACATTGAAATAAATAAATAATTGATATTGAGAGCAACTTTTCAAACCTTCATTCTTAATCCAATCACACTGCCAATAAAGTAGCTTTTGTAGTAAGTTCAAAAAGAATAAAAAAGATAATGCTCAAGTACTTACATCACTTGACAAGATGGCATTGTTTAAAGCCAATACGGTGTTCTTATCATCTGTGACAGAGAGTTTGCAACCTTTCAGGAATTCTCGGTCCAGTTTGTATTCGTACTGCAAGAATTAACAACAAAAGATTAGGAAAAAAAAAGAATCCCAGATCTACTACATTTTTTAACTGTGAAAAGGGAAAATGTGGGGAAAGGGAGTGTTCAGATTGTTCTGACTTTCTTACATCACTCTGTTGCAGAGATGACTTGGCTGCTTGAACAAAGTCAGGCCTATCAGCGATCCAGTGCCAGTGAGCCTTGGCTGCTTCATATTTCTTCTTATAATCCAGCTGTTCACAGGTAAACATGACAAAAGAAATAAAAAGTTAATGTGTATTTGATAGAAAAAATTCATATAAATTCAAATTCACTTTCAGTTTGGATCAATTAATAACAGAAGATGTAAGCAACTGCATCTATATCAGATTAGGGGTTTCCTCTGAATTACATACAATCCTGGAGAAATCCATTTACTCTGGTTAATCAAAAACGTTTCAATAGAATTTAAAATAATTTCCTCTGGTCACCATTGCTAACGTGTACATAACAGAATTACAGTACTGATCAAACTGAACTCACATTGCTGTTCAGCTTGTAAGCATGCCTTGGAGTCTTAATATGAACCGAATCTGCCACAACATTGCAGTGGGATTTATTCCTCTCATACACTTCTTTGTATTTCAGCTAAAGAAAGAAAACAAAAAAAATGTTTACAAAGATATTAACACATAAAATCTATCAACTTCAACAAGAAAAACAGCAAAATATTAAAACCACAATATTAAAAATTTCTCCTGTAAAGATAAACTCTTAAAAGAGAAAATAAATTATATCAATACAATACTGTATCTCCTAGAGAAAAGGGCCCTCATCCATGAATGGATAACACAGGCTAAGATATAACAAAATCTACACATGAACAGTAATTCTGTCTGCTTCTACTTTTCTTCACTCAACAGAAATGCTTTAAAGAAATTTATCTTCCGATGGGCACACCCAATGCTTCCCAAAAATCCCTTTAAAAATTCTAAAATGTAACACTTACTTTGGAACCACACAACGTATTTCAATTCACAGATCACTCCTGTAATGACCCACTAATGAGGATGGGATAACAAGGCCAGCTTTTGAATTTTATTATGCATCGAGAGCTACTTTGCCCCAGAAATAACATTCCAAGAGCTACTGCACAACCTGACGTGAAAAAAGTCCTCAACAATTTAATATTCAAGTGTGCTTTTCTAAAGTTTTATATGCAAACAAAATCATCACACCCGTTAAAAGATATTATTTATCAAAGTAAGGAGTTAATTGTGTGTTTTTGGTGACTCACTTACATCACTTATTCTGTCCTTGACTTTGCGCACGTGCAGCAGCATGGGTGTATCATGAATTGTAGTATAGCCTCGAGGCTTCGCCTTGTTGTACTCCAACTTGTAAATAATCTAAAGATACAAATTAGAGATCACGTTATTTCTTGACAGCTTTGGTATCAATGGAAAAAAATCAGGAGGAGAAACTTTTCTTAAGTGACTACTGAAATTATTGTTTCCTAAGGGCAAAGTTCAGGAAGGAAGTATACTCATAAGGGACTGACCACACTTACATCACTGATCTGTTTGTTGACTTTTGTAGTCCTTAAATGTTCTGGAGTATCCACAACCGTGGTATACTTATCTTTCTTCTTTTCATAGTCCTTTTTGTACTCGACCTAGTGATCAGCAAAGAGACCACGTCAACCACACAATCCAAGACAAAGTATCTCCAGGAGACACACGTTTATATTCACACAAGAAACTGCAAAATCCTTCCACCAAAGCCAAAGAAAACTGAACATGCAAAACAAGCCAAACTTTGCAAATCTCTTCTTTGCCTTCGAGGCTGTCCATCTGCATGATTATTTTATATTTATTTCACTGAATCTAAAGGCTTCACTTCTATGTCTATGACTGAGTTAGAAAAGCAACCTCAGCAGACCAGTGAGTTTTTGAATTCATAATGGGATGAGAACTTATTCTAAAATATTTATCAGAATGAAGAGAAATGTAAAACTTACACAAGAGAAGATAAAAGCATGCGTTGAACAATCATATTGCCAGGCTACTTTAAAGTCATTGGCAGCAGAATCTGTGTCTTAATAATTTCTTAAAGATTATCTTGTCTTACTCAGGACTCTGAACAGAGAATGGACTGCATGCCAAGAGTGGTAATCCACCGTAGACAGCCTCAGGGCAGGTGGAAGAGGTTGGAACACACTTTTAAAAAGGAATTTTCATGTTTTACCTGGCATCCGAAAATAAAACCATGCTTTTAAACAGGACTAAGACTGACAAAATACTGATGATTATATACAAGCAACAAATCAAAAAGTAACACCCACTCAGATCAGGCAGAGTGCTATTTTTTTTTCCTTCAAACACACTCAAACTTACCTGCAAGGAGTATTTAATGAGGTAATAAATAGATATCCACTGATCAGTCAAATAAAAGTGTCTAGTAACAGCTTTCAGTTCCATAATACTTATGGACTTTATTAACTGTGCCTATAGCGACATCTCCCTCACTGTCATGTAACTGGTTTCTGTTCTTGCATTTCCAGTGTCTAATTTATATACTATATGCCAATTTCATCCAGCCCAGTCAGGAAACGTGCTTGCCATTGAGAATAGCAAGGTTACTGCTAGCACATCTCATTTCTGAGCAAACAGAAATATGCATCAGTTACTCAACAAATCACCATTTCATCCAACTGTTTCAACAAATCTGAGAAGGGCTGTGAGACCCCAGCAGAGGCTGCCCAGAGCTGTGGTTACCCAAACCTGGAGGTGCCTGAGGCTATGGATGGGCCCTGGGCAGCCTGAGCTGGGGGTGGCAGCCAGCACACAGCAGGGATGAGGCTGGAGGGACTCTTGAGGTCCCTTCCAACCCAACCATTCTGTGATTCTATGATCCCTAATGCTTGGAAAACTGCTTTTTACGTAAGTATGAAATGAAGAAAAGGAGGCAAGATCAGCCTAAGCTAGGTGAAGATCAAGCCACAGCAAATGCTTTATCAGATAGTCTGGGTTTTAAGCTATATTATCATAGACAGCTTTAAGCACATAGACAAAACTTTGGAGTCTGATGTGTGGAAACTCAAAGGGCTCACAAGCGTTAAAAGACCAAGCAACTAAACTGTGTAACTAATGTCTCCTACAGCAGCAGTTCTTCGTATTACCTGGCTCCATAAGTATGAGTTGTAGAGTGCTGTCAGGATATCTGGCCTCAGAATTTCATTACACCCTTGTTTCAGGAGCGTCTTGGCAAGGGATTTATAATTGTTCTGTTCATGCAAATGGCAACGAAGCACAAAAGAGACTCGTGAACAACATAAACCATAAGACAGCTCTAGATCCCTGACACCTTGAGAGTGGAGAGATTTAGGCACAGTACTATATGTATTCGTTCAGATGTGCATACAATTTACATCTATGTAATTAAAAGTATACATTGAAAGATTTGCTTATTATCCCATTAAGGAAATTATGAGAATATTTTTGGGGAGATAAGAGTAAATCAGAGATAAAGGCAAGGACACTCAAAAATCCAACGTGCCACTGCTGCTTTATCAAGAAATAAGTAGGAAGACAACATTTGTGGAAGCCACTGAAAGAGAGCTAATAAATAAATGCATGGTACAACATGCATTTTTTAAAACCTCTCCAGTGACTTCAACAGGCATTAGATCAGAAATTAATTGAAGATGATGTCAATTGATGCACAATTCATGGAAGTACATACAGTAGAGATGAGCTCACTCAAAAAGTAATAATCCTTTTTGGGTGGCAAAACTAAGACTATCTGATCTGAACTAAAACATCACAATATCACAGGTGGAACCTCTGATACTGCCAGCTGTAAACATTTCACACAGGCAGAGTAGCTGGGAGTGAACCAGGCACTTTCTGGCAGCACTGGCAACTGCTCCTACGGTACCTGACTGCTCAGTGTGGTCCCCCACTTGGCCAGGAGGTTCCTAGGATCATCCACAATAACGCTGTACCTATCTTTGAGCTTCTCATAGGCAGCTTTATATAATTTCTGCTCAGAATAGCATAACAAATTGTAACAAATTAAAAGAAGACAGTGAAGACACAGAGATCCTGAGATTACAGCTGAATCATTTAAACCTCTTCATGTGAAATATTCAAAGGCAAGGATTGAAGTTCATATCCAAAAAAGAAAATTCATTAAAAAACAAAAACAAAGAATAAACAAACAAGAACATATATATATATGTCCAAACAACATATGCACTTCTAAATTTCCACTGAAAGGCCTAACTTACAATTTAAGGATACCTCCACCTGTCACTCTTCGAAAAGCCATTTTATTACTTAATTTCTTCATGAAAAAGAGCTGCTGAAGCAACCCTATATGGAACCAGACTCTTGATTTGAGTACAAAGAGAGCGTGATGAGATGGAAGGGTGAATTACAGAGTTATATTATCATCAGACATCCTGTAAGCAAGAACTATAACTCATCATAAAAACATCACCCACGTAGCAGAAGACACTTAAGTTTATTTCAGTGTATGGGGACCCTCTTGCTAAGACTTTTTTCTTCCATATCTTTCATAATAACTACTTCTTCATTTGTTTTACTAAAGAATAGTAAGGTTGAAAACTAACAGTCTTCCATCACAAATTCTGGCTCATTGCTTATCAGATTGAGCACTGAATTGTAGCAATGGCACCTGCAACTAACCAGGTTGCTGGGTTGTTGTTTTATTTTGGTAGTTTTGTGTTGTTGTTTTTAATCTATTGAAGTGGTTTGTAAGCATACTACAAGCTGATAAGAATTCAGCCAGAAGATACAGATTTTTGATGAACTTTTTCCCATGAGCTTTCATTACTACTTCTTGCAATTAAGTAGCAGAGTCAGAGAATTCAAGGCAGAGTATCACAAATGAAACTGAACTATGATTACTTTGGGCATAATATTATCTTAATACTATGACTATACTCATAATACTATGTTTTAACTCTCTCTCTGTCATTTTCACCATCAGTTTTTACCCAACAGTGTCACTCATCAAGTAATATTATCAAATTAGCAGCTCTTTCCTAGTCAGCAAAGCAGAAGTTTTTTCCAGCAACTTCAAAAATGGAACAGGGGTCAAGATTTCACTTTTCAGTTACCTCAAATCTGTTCTGTGCTAACATTCAGGAAGGTCACAGGAACAAGGCTGCATTTCTTGATTTTAGTCTGACCTTAAGACATCTGTAGCCCTGAATCTACTTTCATTTATTTGCAAATTCATAAGGACAGTCAACCTCTGACCCCATGTTATCAGAAATCTTTAATACTTACCGCATCCATTAACTGAGTTGCATGTTTAAAATGCCTGTTAATTGGAGAGTCAGCTACGTACTTGAAATGAGATTTAGTCTTTTCAAATGTCTCCTTGTACTTATGCTGGAGGAAAGAAAAGCACAAAATACATACCCCAAAGTTAACTCAAATTTGGGTAAGACAATGAAAACATAATTCTAATACAGAAACTTTCTGCAGCAAAATATTGCTTATTTAATTACTTAATTTATCCACAAGCAAAAAATCTTCTACTGCAAAAGAGCTGTAAATGTAATATCTTACAGAATGGAACTATCACATGAAGAATACAATGGAAATCTTCAAAACCTTAAAGCTGGACTCCTAGAATCACTATGAAAATGGAACAGAAATCTTTACATGGAATACAGGGAATAAGGAACAGATTGCTTTGCCTCTCCTTTCTTTCACACCAAGAACAAAAATTATAGATGTTTTGTCAAGTTCTACCATGACAAATTCATAACGCTGTCTAGGCCAGAACTGGATTCTCCTAAGAAAAACTGAAATATATATGTAAAAAAAAAAACCCCAACATTGAAAAAGCATTTAGTAACAGTTCAGTGTTTTACTTACTCCACTGTAGAGCACTTTATTCTTTCCTGCCAAAGTAAAATCTGGTGTATCCCACGCATAACAGCCAATGCCTCTGAGCCATGCTAAGTCTTCCTTGTATTTAACCTTTAGAAAAGAAACAGAAGCTGCCTTCACTTTCTCAAGAAACAAGAATCAGTTTTCATTTTGGAAATCTACATATAAAACATCAGCCTCTCACATCCGGGAACTGTTTGAACTCACATCACTAATAGCATCTGTGACAGCACGATGATGGAAATGTTCTGGTCGGTCTGGGATTGATCTCCAGACTCCCAGCTGGCTCATATAGTTTTCTTTGTATTTCACCTACAAAGAAAATTAGAGAATGATAAAAATTGATTTTGAGAACAGAACACCCCAGCCCATGCAACTTTAAGACATTCTTTGTTTCTGGAGCATCAGAACTATAGCAGCAGAAATAACATTTACTTGTATTCACTTCTTTAAGACCAAAGGCAATCAATCACATAATCAAGGAAAAAAGTGGATTTAACAGTGATGATTATTTTTTTCTAATTATTCAAATAGACTAACTGCATGAATAGCATGTGCTAGGTTATTAAAGACAAACATTAACTAGAGATGAGAAATCTAATATACATACACTGCTAATATCATCAGTGACTTTTCGATGATAGACAATGTCCAAAGCATCTTTCACTGTGTGGTATTTCCCCTTAGTATTCTCAAACGTTTCTTTGTAGCGCAACTGGTAGGAAAAAAAAAAAGAAGTCATATATTAAAAAATATATTATATTTATCTGTCAGGAAATATTTTAGTTAAAAATCCTATATCTGAGGAATGACAAAATTATACATTGCTTTCCAATATCCTAATGCAAGCCTTGAAGAATTTCAAGAAGCTTCAACTACCAAAAATCACTTATAATTTGACTGAAACTTGTGATGAAAATTAGAGTGAAAAGGAATTGTTGCATCTAAAGCAAAACTTCATCCTACTTGCTGTCAGACTGAAGATTCAGAGAAGACGTCCATGTATTACAGTACTTGGTCTCTAAAACAGTGAATAAAACCTGCTCATCCCTTCTTCCATAGTCTGGTCCAGAACAAAGCAGGAAGATTATTCCATTCGTAGGAGAAAAACCTTCTCAGAAGAGAAATCCAGGTGTTCAAAATAAGTGATATACACTTAAAATCTTAAAAATCACTCTTCTGAGAGCAGTAATAGAAATTACTACCAACACACACATTTCATCAGGATTTCCCAGCGTAACTGGGAAATGTGCAGTCTGAAATATGTAGCAAAGGTCTCAATAAAGAGTACTTTAAGCCACTGCCTGAAACCAAAAACCACACTTCTACACATGGAGGAAAGACCAATTTTACTTTAAAATCCTTACGCTTAGCAGCTCCCTTCTTTGTTTTTCTGTTCCAATCTTTATCTCTAAGTTAATTCTAAATTAAAAAATGAGCAAGTTCTCAGTGACGCGCAAGTCAGTTTCTAAAACCAAAGAGATGAAATGATTTGTTAAAAGGTATTCTACCCTGACTCCAGCATCAATCATTTCACCTTGATCTGCACTATTTAGTGATTTCATGTGTAAGAGAGTTATTTTATTTTTTCCTTGTTCCATGTCAACATTTCAGTGCAAAGCAAAATGAATCTGAATTACAATAAAGGTAAGAAAGCATTACAGTGACACCAAATTAAAACGTAACTATCTCTGTAATATCAAATGAAATTGTGGTGTAAGAGGTGACCTAGTTTTTGAACCACACTGAGATAATCCACAGTTTGCATGCTTGTGCCCCACTGACCCCCTTTTCTTTTGCTTTGTAGAAACCAAGAGAAAGTAGGAGTGAAAGTGTTCATGGATACATACATCGCTGGCATTCAGGTATGCTCTCTTGGCTCTGATCAAGACTGGTGTGTCAGGGACAGGCGTGTATTTGTCCTTCATCTTCTCATACTGGGTCTTATATTTTGTCTAAGAGAGATGGTAAAAGGGAAAAGTTACACCTTTAGTCTTAGAAGCAGCCGCCAATCTCATATTACACTGACACCTAGACGTGCTATCCTGAGTGCACAAAGTCATTCTTGCAAAGCTCTTTGTCAAAACACTGAGAAATAAACTTGGCTGTTCACTAGATCTGGATTTTGCAGCCAATCCGCCACAGACTCTGCAGACAAGTATTTAGAAGTGTGTATCTTGCAAAATATTTAAGGGTATAAGAAATATGTACTCATTTACCACAACTTGTAAAGGAAACGTGGAACTTAAGCATGAGTTACCATGTTAAATAAAGGGTGAACAGATTTGAGCCATGAACTTGTCACTAAAATTAGAAATGAAACTTTTAAGCAGTTTAGAGTATTGGTACCAAACAGAAGACCAAGTATCTTACCTCACTGACCATGTCTTTTACATGCCTGGCGTGTGCAAAGGCTGGAGTCTGACTACCAGCATGGTGATGAGGTCTCTCTTTCGTGGCAAGTTCCACATACAAATACTGCACCAAGACAAAAAGAATAAAAAAAAATACACTTCAAGTAAGTTCTACTTTATCACCCTCAGAAATGACTGTAAGTTCACCATGCACACATAAACACCCACTTTATCCCATGAGAAACAGATGAGAACTGCACCCTATTGCCTTCCATATTATCTCAGTCCATCTTTCTCTGCTAGTACTCACAGTGTTCTGTAAATACCAGTAATATCCTCACAAACCCCCAAGTCAAATGCATGTAATTAATGATTAATGCCCTCTCTGCCCTATGTCCATGCCATTTTAGATAAAGGCACCAAACAGGCTGTTTTTCTCTGATGCCTAACAACATTTTGTACTACAGCTCAGCAAGAACCATCTGAATGAAGATAATGAACAAATGGCAGAGTGATAGAAGTGCTTATTCCTCTAACAAAATCAGAGTTTTTGAGAATTTGAACACAGCAGACCATGGTTCAGTGCTTTGTTTCAGACAGACAAAGTTTGGATTTGTCCACCACAGAGATATGGCCAACATGAACAATTATAGCCACTTAAAAATGAAGAATGGCCATTTTTAAAAGTACTCTCTAAGTATTTCGTATTGATTTGAAATGACCTGGATAGATTTTGCTGTACTTTGAAAGAATATTAAGACAGACCCCAATTGTTTTCTATTAGTACAAATGTTTCACCTGGCTCTGTATTTTTTGTCCTTCCTTGGCTCTTAAGAAGTCAGGTGTGTCAAGGATGGAAGTGTATTTTGTCTTCAGCTTCTTGCCTGCAGCTCTGTAAACCAGCTAGAAAAAGAAATGTCTGTGAATGATTTCTTCTGTTACACGTATTCATGTAGCAGCTGCCCTAACACAGCTTTGCAGTTATAGCATCTCACGTATCTCTCAAAACAAAACAATGAGAAGATCTGAGCTTTATTTAATTACAGCTACCAAAGATGAACAAGATTAATGTAGAACTTACATCACTCAAATGGGTTTTTAGTTCCTGAACATGCTTGTATCCAGGAGTATCCAATACCACGCTGTACTTATCCCTCATCTTCTTTGCAGTATCAGTATATACGTAATTAGACTGAAAGATGAAGGCAGTATCACTTAGGAAGCGTTTATTACTCTTAGTAGCAAAGAACATTCAGTGTAAAATAACAGTACTCGGAAACAAATAGCTAGAAGCATGACAACAGATGCTCTCATCGGACTTCACTTAATTTCATGGACTTACTTTCTTGGGTTACATATCACATGCATCAATAAATGTATTGCTGTTATACATATATACTTTTCATAAGAAAAACCTTACCCAAAGCTTACGTAGCTGACGAGCACGGACCATATCAGGAGTATCATAAAGGAAGCATCCCAAGCCCTGTAACCACTTCAGATCCTCTTTGTATTTATTCTATGAGGCAATAAAGGAAAGAGAAACAGAATATTAACTTTCCAGACAAGTTCACTCATCAGTCCTCAAACACAATTACAAAACTCTACAGTATAGAATACAATGATAAGCCAAACTCCACCTTCAGTATAAAAGTTCTACATCCAAATATCAAGTATCTTTATAGAAGATACTTACATCACTTGTGATGTCCCCAACATAGCGACAGTGCAACACCTGAGGAGTAAATGGCAAGGAAATCAAGTGTCCTTGCATTTTAAAGAAATCTGACTTGTAGATCAACTGAAAGACAAAGAAAAAAATAGTAAATTTCAAGTAAGATCATGCTGAATGTTCTAAATCTCTTCCTGTTTTTATGTTAGAAAGGCACATACATCGCTGACAGCTTCCTGTGTTGCTTTGACTTGACGGATTTCTGGTGTGTCTGGAGTAGTATGGATCTTATCCTTGTTCTTGTGGTATGTTGCCCGATACAACCTCTGTATCAAAGAAGACAGGATTCTACACGTTAAAAACTTAAAAACAGCAAGAAATTTGAGTGTAAGAGTGTAAGTTTGTGCCTTTTTAGGAGAGTTCTTTTGCTAGATATTGCAGAACTAACAGAAAAAAATGGAGCAACCATACATCTAATCAGCCAAAGAATTGTTTTTGATAGCAGCATCTCTACCACATGGAAAAATCTAAGACTAATCATATAAATATCTAAACATGTATGCCCGAATTCAACCCAGTAGAGCCAATGATCAAAGAAATGAGTATACATATACAAAATTACACAGCCTCAATGTCATAAAGACACAATGATTTCTGTACATCTTTAATCTAACAGCAGCAGAAAGGTTAATAAAACTAGGCTAGAAGTGATTTCCTTGTAAGGTAACAGCTCTACAGGACTGTAGAAGGAGTTATCAAGAACATTAAAAAGCAACACTGCCCAACTCCAAGGCTGAATCAATGATCCCCTGCCACTCTTGATGGACATTTGTCTGTCCTGTTTTTAAAAGCCTCAGTGAACAAGGACCCTACAATCTTTCCAGTTGATGAATTTTCATCCCTTACATTTTGGGCAATGTAAATACAAATGAGAACAAATACTGTACCTCATTAATGACTTGATTCACTTTCTTCACATTTTCAAACCCAACATCATTAGGTCCCAGAGTGTAGCCTCTAGCTTTCATATGTTCATAGGCTTCTTTATACTTCAGCTACAAAGCAGGAAAGAAAATCTTTTAAACTGAACAGAAGCATACAGAAACTAAATTTCCTCATGCTTCTCCTTACACTGCAGTTCTGGCATTAAATTATGTAGATTTTTAGAAACAGTTTTTTAGAGATAGTCAAATGAGCTACATCAGAGCTAAATAGGTATCATCAGTATTTTTACCTTTATAAAGTCCCCCAAGATTAATAACATTTTAAATTCTTCTTGCATCTAGAAAGGTATGCACATCTGCTAAGGAAATTTTTATTTATAGCACCAAATTCTCCCCTGTAACTCAAATTATAGAAGGACACGGTACATTACTTACATCACTGCCAATGTGTTGGACATGTTTAGCATGCTGAAAGCTGGGGGTATCTTTGGGAAGACTGTATCCAGTAGGCAGAGCTTTCACACCAGCCCAGCGATACAAATTCTGTAAGGCAGAGGGGGAAGAGAGAGAAACAGAGAGAGAGGGAAAGTCTTTGAGACAACTGTGTGTAGTATTTGTAAGTAGACATTAGCTACACAGGAAATGTCTTACACACGCTTGGCAAAAGATTTTCCAAATATCTGTGTTATAATGCACACTTGCAGATTAAAGAAGGACATTTTTCAAATTAACAAACAGTGAAATCCACCTTCCATATCTGAAGAGACAAATAAAGACCAGCACTTAAAGACGCTGGGTTTTGAATCTCAGAGAACACTGTGGATGTGCAAAAAGGAAAGACGGAGAGAAGGTATGAGCATGTGTCCAACAGACAGGAGAAAAACGTGGCCGTTTTTTTTTGGCATTCTGATGACAACTAAATTTTTATACTTACTTCACTCTGTATCTTGTTCGCATGACGTGCCCGCTCCAAATCTACTGTTTTGTCAGTAGGAATTGCTTTGCCTCTAACTTTATTTAAATAGTCACCACGATAGATAACCTAAGAAGAAGAAAAAGAAATTAGAGGAGAGTGATGTATTGTCCTAGTGAGTGTAATTTGCATACACACAGGAATATCTTCTAAATAACTGGATGAAATTCTTTTCAATTCATGGAATTCATAATTTCAGTGATTATGATTTAGTGATTAAATATTTAGTGATGCCTCAATAAAAGGCAGGGTCAATCAGTTGTAGATAATAAGCAATGAAATAATGACTACGTATATTAAAATCACATTTCTAGAATTTGTGAAGAAATAGCACATGGAATATTGGAGGTGAAACACTTACTTCACTTGAATTCAAGCCACTGAGGATATTCTGGACGTAGACAGGAGTGTCCATGACCACAGTGTACTTGCTCTTTGCTTTTTCTGCATCAGATTTGTACTTGATCTGCAGAGAGAAATTCAAGAGCTCTAGTCAGTAAGACTAGTTATTGTTAATAGATTTTATTTTTATATTTACTGTAATTGCTATTTATTTTATTAGTTTTTCTACTCATGAACTAGCATTAATATGGAAAATGCATTGAAATTAAGGCAGCATAAATGAATAAGGCACCTGACTAGCTAAGAACTCCTATGAAGGAATAGTGGGAAATGTCAATAGAATATTCCTATGTTCCACATGATGACTACCCAACCTACTAGGATATAATTTCCCAGACCATAAGTGAATTAGAATAAAGCTACTCCATCCTGTTAATAGAATGCTTTGAAAAAATATTAAGAAGTAGAAAGAGTGTGTCCAGTTCAGACTCACATCACTGCGAAGGTCATAGGCATGTTTAGCGTGGAGAATCTCAGGAGTGTCCCAAACGAAGCAGCCAATGCCTTTCAACCAGTTAAGATCATCCTTGTATACCACCTAAGATATCCGAAAAAAGAAGCAATCTTTAAGATTTTCAGTGTGATTTAAACCCTAATATTAAGCCAGTCTGAAACATAACTTTCAAACAATGGCAAGAAAGGTTTATTGGTTTTTGACTATGTTATGCTTTGAGAAAATCAAAACAATTCCTTTTGGAATTAAAATGATTTTTCTTCATCAATTCAAGAACTGCAAGGTTATGATCCAGGGCCTACACAGATAACACCGAAATTATGCAACATTTCAATAGAGATTGATTTATCTGTATTACAAAAGCATGATATAGATGCTGTTCAGTTGTGCACAACAGATACGAGTGGAAACCACAGAGCGCTCCAACTCAGTTTCTGCAAAATCATTTCCTCTACAGAGGGCAAATGCAATAATCCTTCAAAAAAAGTGAACCACGGGCACTTGTGAACTTACATCACTGATCTGATCAGCTACTTTTCGAACATGCGCGTTGATCTGAAGATCTGGCAGACAGATCCAGTCATGGAGACGTATGCGGTAATCAACTTCACTGATTTTCTTCTGTGCATCTTTAGCAGCAATTATGTCTACCATGTCTGGAACAACGTGGACTTTGGCTTTATTCTTTTCATAGGTTTCCTTGTACAGACGCTGCAGAATTAAAGCATTCACATTAATAATGCCTGAAGCATTAACTGTTGATAAAACAGTTTTGTTGACAAAATAATGTAGTACTCTACTAATATTTTCATGGCTTGCTATAGTTGGAGATCAATCATTTTGGCTATCACTAACATTTGAATCTTGTTTGCTCTAAAAATTTGCAGACAAGGAACCTTCAAGCTTGTTATAATAAGGAACAAGGGTGCTAAAATACGACGCCAAATTTTCATGGCACTCGTGTTAAAGAAGGTAGGCCAGGTGGTGCAGTGCTTCATACACAAACATATCAGTCTTAAAGGTTTAGTACAGACAATTCAACAGCTGATGCAGAAGCCTGAAAAGACATTTGTGGGTGATTACCATATTTAGCAAATACTGCTTACTGAAATGCATTATCTATGCAGAATCTCAGAAAACAGCACTTACATCAATATTAAGCTTTCCAACTCTAAGGCACCTTGCTGTATTGGGATCATCCTCAACACCTTTAGGGAGCGTGTACAGAGCTTTAAACTTGTCATATTCTTCTCGGTATTTTACCTAAGCAGATGAAAAGAAAGACAACAAATAAACTCCAATTAGAAAATTGTAATTTTAGAACCAAGTTAATCAGTAAGCAAACTATTTAGCTCAGTCCAAAAAGCAGAGGCAACACTTAAAAGCAGGATCTTGGTTTTCAATTTTATTTTTAGCTGCAAAGACAGTGCACTGCAACTACTGAAAAAAGTAATGACAGCTGGATAGAGGATTTTTAAATAAATAAATTGAATTTACAAGGTCTTTATTGTTACAGCTCTTTCTTTTATATCTATCCAAGAAAGGGATCTCATTAGCCTTTGCTCAGTAATGCAACAAATTATGTCCTCCTACACTCAGAAATGCATCAGTTAAAGACATGCATAACATCTGGTGTCTTTCTGACTCAGGCAATTTAGGCTTGAAGAGAACTAACTGTATTTTTTTCTAGAAGCTGTTTTTATTATTACAAAATATGTTTGGTTTTTTTTCCATGAAAAGGAGCAGCAAAGGACTATCTAACTCAGTCAAATCACTGACACAGAAAAATGATTTTCTACAGACACATATTTAAATGAAAAATTGAAGATATAAAAATGCTTTGGTATTTTTATGCAAGACAGGAAGGCTTTACTTGCTGGAATTGATCTCATAAATAAAAAAAATCAAAGTATAGTATTCACTTACAATACTAGCATTGTGCTTCAGCTCTTTTGCACGTGCTAGGGATACAGCATCAGGGGGCATTATGTAGCTAGTAGCTTTCACCTTGTCCCAGGCTTCCTTGTAGAGATTCTGTGGGAAACAGCAAATGGATATGAGTGGAAAAATTCCCTGGGTAATAACCAATATCCAGTAAAAATCAACATCCCTTCTTTCGTGCTTATTTATTCATTTCACACCTTAACTATTTGCAGAAATTAAGACAGTACAGGAGTATAATCTTGATAGCACACACAAAACAACAAAGTTCTTTCCTGTTAGTCTTGTCCACACTCATCTAAGAATTGTCTTTGGTTCAGGTGCAACTTTCTTCACAGAACCCATTTATCAATGCTTGTATTTTGACAAGACTGAACTACAAACAGGAAAATGCGCCCTCTGCCTGAAATTCAGTATCTTCTCCATACTCAGACAACACAGAGGGCTATCACTGACTTTTGTAAATGTATCTTCAAACAGAGAGAACAAACAAAATAAAACTAAATCTCTCAGCAGTACCTTGAGGGAAAAGCACTTACATTACTAAAAAGATGTTTCAGATTGTGAACTCTTTCAGAGTCTGCCGTTTCAGTCACAGTTGTATACTTGTCCTTAGTTTTATGGTAATCTTCTTTGTATTTAATCTGTAAAATGAAAGATGGATTCAGTGAACTTGTGTCAATTCCCAGAAGGAACAAGGGAAAAAAAAACTGAGTAGAAAAGATGGTGAGACTCACATCACTGGCATTTATACTGCTCTGCACCGCAGTCACATAGGCCGGTGTGTCAGTAACAACACCAAAGTTCTGCAAATTCTCCTTTCCAGCAGCTGTATATTTTATCTAAGGAAACGGAAAGAAAAAAAATTAAAAAAGCTGAAAATGACCACAAAATTCCCTGCTAGATTCCTTTAAAATCAGTCCCAGATAACAGAAGCTCAGGATTGCAGTCCAAGTAAGATCAACTTGAAGTTACTGGCTGTACCAAAGAAATACTCCTATACAGAAATACAGCAAGCATGAGCTAAGGAATAAAGAAAATTGTACATCATTGTCAAACACATCAAGGCTAAGAGAACAACCAGCAAGGCAACAGATACTCCTCTCCCAGCATAAATAACTTAACTGAGTTACCTCGTGCACAGAGTCGTACACAGAATGAGTGTTACTGTCTCACTGTTAAAAAGCATAGCTCTGTAGTACTTCAATTCTCCCAGTTTTTCTGCTTTTTTAACAACAAAAATTATCACAACCCCACCACTAAAATGCAAGATGGCATTAAGATGGCATTGCAATAATTAGAAAAAATATTTTTGGTGTAATAAGAATTACTTGATTCTGCTTTGGAGTAGATAGATTTAAGTCCTAGTGAATAGTAAACAGGAAAAAGAATTCTTAATATATTTACTTATTTGAGGAAAACTTGCTTACTTGGCTCTGGAGGTCATATGATTTTTTAGCATGCAGGATTTGTGGAGTATCCCAGACATAGCATCCAATTCCTTTCAGCCAATTTAAGTCATCTTTATACACCACCTATACAGAAAAAAAAGCCACCTAATTAATGAGGAAGAAATCTGCTTCCTAACTTTAAGGAGGGCTTTAGGCCTGAACTGAGATACTGTTGTCCATGTAGTATGAAATTCAAGTATCATGCTGCAACTATGGGATACAGCATCAAAGAGAAGTCTTTTACAGACTCATCCAGGAGGACTGTGCAAGCTGTCCTGGCTCCTGTGCAAATTAATTGGAGATGACTGCAGCACAGCAACACTTTGACTCTGCATCCCATCTCTGCATGTGCCAGATGAGATGCATGTTGAGACCCTACATAGTCTCAACTAATCAACCTGGTGAACTTTGGGAAGGTTATGCAAATTTTAAGCTTTTCCAACTTCCAAATGAGAGAAAAATAACTAGATCATTAAGATCCTCCTCCCACAAAAGGGTTAAAATCTTTGGTAGTATGACAGTAAGCAATCTAAGACCATGCTTATTAATTTAATGCTTAAATACTGTGAAAATATATGAAAGTATTTGATACTGAAGTATCTTGAAAAAATGATTTTGTAAAACATTAAATAAATATGTGAAATACATACATCACTCAAAATATCCTGGGCCCTTCTTGCTAGAATTACATCATGTTCTTCAGGAGAACAATTCCAGTGATGGAGGTAAGTTCGGTATTCAAGGTCACTGAGAATATACTGGCACTTCTTAGC
The DNA here is from genome assembly GCA_023055505.1 of Callipepla californica brunnescens. NCBI lineage: Eukaryota > Metazoa > Chordata > Aves > Galliformes > Odontophoridae > Callipepla > Callipepla californica. The sequence continues at coordinate 19,320,719 of JALIRH010000010.1, forward strand.
TAGCACATGGTTCATCATATCACTTGGAATATGGACGTTTGCTTTAGTGTCTTCGTAATTCTTTCTGTATGCCAACTGAAAAGCAAAGATCAAGGAAAAGGAAAAAGAGTGAATTGTGTTTTCCTGCATAATTATGACTCCAGGAGGTAAAGGTTATAGCACAATCTGAGGCTAATCTGAGTTCAGGGGCTGAACTCCCATGGGATTCAGTAGGATGAAATCTGAACTTAGATATTAATCACCATGTATGCTGACAAGGAACTAGAAGGATAAGAACAGTCTCCTTCATGTGCATATTTAAAAATGGGTGTGAAAGTTAACACTACTTCAAGATAAGAAATGAATATGTAGCAAACTTTTCAAAATCTAGATCACCTCTCTTTTCAAAAGGAGACATAATATTTGGGATTATGTTAGCTCTGAGCCCTGCACGACATGTTATACATTACTTATGTTTGATATGAGAGAGAGACACTCAAAATACAGGAAACAGAAACTAATGAGGGAAGGCTCATTCTCTCCTCACCGCGCTCCTTGTTTTCTGGAATGCTAGCGAATGAACGACGCTGGGGAAATCACTGATGTCCTTCCCAGCCAGATAATGGCCTTTCAGCTTCTCATATATTTCCTTATATTTACGCTGCAAAATAAACATGTGGAAGTTTTAAAATTCACGTTAACAAGAGATGGGAAAATAAAGAGTAGGAATGGAAAATTCATACTAACCTCACTGTTGACATAGTTTGCATGCTTGGCTCCAACAAGTGGAATGTATTTTGCATCCAAAGTATACCCAATGGGCTTGCTGACTTCCCAGTCTCTTTTATAAAGTTTCTAGATAAACAGAACACAATACAAATTGTGATTAAAAAATTCATTATGCTTTCCAAGAGGTCAGATTCTGCTATTTTCACTCATATGGAGTATCATTACTCTTATAGAGCAGTTCCTTCTTCTGACAATCATCCCAATAAAGAACGTTCATTCAGAACACATAACTGGTGCAAGACAGAGTTCCAATTCAGAAGAATACTGAGGCACAAATTTGAACTGATTTCTCTAGATCTGCTTTCCTGAAATGGCGACCTGGAATTCAACATTTCTCATCCAGAAAAAGTAACAGAAATATTCAAAATGTACACACAAACTGTTGTTTAAAAGTGTAGTAGAGAACTGACCTTGATAATTCTATAAATATTTGTTTGAAATTATGAAAAATTTCCAATACTTGAATTTGTTATAAGTATAGTAATTGTGTCAATGGAACTTCTTTGATGTATCATGTTTTAAATATTAAATATGCTGACTTTCAGACTAGATATGAAGACCTGACATATGAATTAGTCACTTGTACTTCCAAAAATAGACATTTCTATTACAATTAGTGAGACTACTAGTAAATAATGGCTTAATAATATAAATCACCCGAAATTTTCCTCTTGTAAAAAATAAATGTAAATTTACACCACGCAATTGCAACTATACTACTGCTCCTACTACTTCCAAACACCACACAGCAGTGCTCTGAGAACAGTTAAGTGAGGAAAGAAATGATCCTTAACCTGTTTTAACTAGGAAAAACTGAACAACAAAGACATTAATTGACATTTCCAGTGCCCCCTTGTAAACTAATGACAGAAACAGTATGCTGTTCTAAAGTTCAATCTATATTCTGTTGCTTTCAAAAGTAACTACAGCTCAGTTAGGCATTTATCAAATCTTACATCGCTATAAAGTAAGGACATGTCTCTGGCATGATTCAGTTCAGGAGTATCATCAGACCCAATGTACTGGCCTTTCTCCTGGTTAAATGTTTCTTTGTATTTTAGCTGCAAGAAAAAAGAAATACTGAGTTAATGCCACAGAAGAAATAAATTATCTCAACTAGTCCATCTCTAAGAAGTAGACATTTATTTTCTGTTACATTATCACATCTTCAGTAACGTTGCATAGTGCATTTCAACCCCTATGGTACACAGGCAAATGTCATCAGTAAAACTTCAGTAAAATGAGACATGCTGCTCAGCAACTATGGGTTAGTAGCCACTAGCTCACCACGAACAGGACTCAATTTCAAATCACTATCAGGAAAATCTGTATCAGCTGTAAATAAGTGATAACCTATATTCACCTACAGAAAAAAATGCTTCATTACAGCAATACTGCGTTGTTTATTTGTGCTTTTGTACTAGACTACCCAATGAAAGTCTACTATAAATAAGCACACATACATACACGCACACAGATTTAAACATAGTACAGTTTAGCAAAAGCAATTGAGTCATCTATGAATTCTAACAATACTGAAAGAAAAAAAAAGGTACATACATCACTCTGATTGACAGAGTTAATCTTTGCCAAGACAATGTCTGGAGTGTCAACCACGCTGGTGAATTTAGAAAAGTTATCAAGGGCATCTTTTGTATAAGCTCTCTGCAAAGAGATGAAATATTTTCTTAAATATTGTGCATGAGAAAGAAGAGCTAACCACACAACAACTAAAATACTTACCTTATTTATCAGTTCTTGTGCATGCTTAACTTTCTTATGTTCCACTGAATCCAGAGGAATCCAGCCACAGCCGCGGAGCCATTCCAAGTCAGATTTATAAATATTCTAATTAATAAAGTTACAAAAAAGAAAAGGAATTATGTACGTCAGCATTATGTAGTATGGAAAATGCACTTAAGACCAAACAAACTGAAAATTACATCGTATGTATGTAAAATCACTTACATCACTTTGCAGGTCATAGGCCTTCCTTGCCTGAATACAATCATTCTGGTCAGGGTGGCACGTCCATTGATGAAAGTACTGGCGGTAGTCAACATCACTGACCAATGTCTGACACTCCTTGGCTGCTACAACTGACATAATATCTGGAGGGATGTGAATTTTGGACTTTGTTTTGTGATAATCTGATTTATACAATCTGTCGTTCTGGATCTCTCCTGCATGTTCAAACCACACGAGTTTTGGATCATCTCTCATACTGGCGACTCCAACGTAGTGACCTCTTTGTTTGACATAGTCAGCTTTGTACTTAAGCTGATGGAAGAGGGGAGAAATAGGTAAAAATGCACACTGATTATATGTATTCTTTTTTTAACCCAAAAACAGCTGTTTTGTCAACACAAAGAACAAATTAGACTGTGGTATTAAGACAGTTGTCAACTGTAGTCTTAGATTTTCAACACGTGACCACGCAAAAATATTAGTAAACAAACAGTAATGTTACTTTGTATAGTTCTTCCACTTCAAAATGTATAATTTTCTAGATTAATATGCTACCATTTTTCAGTAAGGTATATTTTCAAAACAAAAGCAAGACCTGGCTAGAAAATGTCTGCTAATAAAGCACTTAGCCTCAGTTTTCCAGCATATTTCTGTAACACATTATTTAAGACTGTCTGAAGAGCTGACCTTTAAGGCATTTACACCACATTTTTGACAAAATGTGCGCTCAGTTGTTAACCAAGTGTCATGCAATATGTTCAACATCCATTATGCAGAACTTTGAAATTTAATATGCATATCGTTTTACAGTTTCTCGAAGAAGAACCCCTCCATAATAAGCCAGAAAGTGAAACCAGAGCTATAGATAACAATGATCACATTAATTAATTTTTTTAAGACTTATAAAACATGGAATTTTACCTTAGATTACTTTGACAGGACTGTTTCCAGAGAAACTAAAGGTGGAAGAGAGAATCTGACCTTTCAATACTGATATCCATAAAAATTGTAATATCAAAAATGTCCGAATTATCTGAGAACAGTGAACTTCATGAGTCATGAAACACCCACTGGATGTTACCCCTTATGCAAAGCTTTGCATATCTTTTGTTGAATTTGCAAGGCCTTCAACATTTCTAAGCTTCCAAGCACTTGCTTTCCTAACGTGATGAGAGAAATTATTACCTCACTTTGGACGTCATTTGAGTGTTTGGCATGACGGATCTGCACAGTGTCAGGAGGTAAGAGGTAACCAGTGGCTTTTTCTTTCTCCCAGCTTTCCTTGTATAAACTCTGTGGAAAACAGAAGAGAGGAGAAAGGAGAACTTCAAAACTACTGGAGTCATTGGCGTTACTAAATAGATGTAGGGTATATTAAAGTGCAAATAAAATGAATCCTTCCTCTAGGGTGTTCTCAGTATGGCAACTTTTCTAAATCCCTCAAAAGAGTTAATAATGTGAGTAGAAACTATCATATGATTAAAGAACACATACCTGATTAAGAATTCTGGCTGCCTCTCGAGCCATATCTAGCTGTGGTGTATCTGTTAGAGTATAATTTGACTTGACTTCATTCCATTCTTTGTGGTATTTAATCTAGAACAGAGGAAAAAAAAAGTGCTTCAAAACACCATCACAGCATATGGAAAACATGAATACCAAGACCCCTATTTTATGCACAAAATATTGTATAAAATCCTCAAGGTTCAAGGCTATTACGTATTATACATTAAGTATACATCTAAATGGACGTATTTTTTAAAGGAACTTAAACAAGAACAGATTTTATAGAATTTCTCAGAGAAAATTTTGAAAACATTTCCACTGTGGCTGGATGGACAGGGAAGTATCTTCAGAAGATGAAGGTACTCTGTTTGTTTGGTGGACCAGTCTTCACAGCCAATTGCCAAACTACTGCAAGAAGCACTTGAACCAGGACACATTTTAAGTTTTGCAAGATCTGTTCTCTACTCAGCATAACCTCTACACAAATGCAGAATCCTAGCACCTGAGATAGTGACATTTTGTTTATGTTAAACTTCAACAGAATCCCCAAAGATCCAGAATTATTTTGCCTTTTTTTTTTTTTCAACAAAATATTGCCATTCACAGACCAAGGGAACAGCCTGAAAAGATGCCAGCAAACTTACATCACTAAGAATTTCACCACTGTTCTTTGCTGTGATATAATCAACTCTGTCTGCCACTGGAGTAAATGGAAGAGTTTCAGCTTTTGTTCGATACTTCCTCTGCAAAAGAGAAAAGATGAAACTACAGTCAGATTATAGCAGAATACTTTACAGCTAACAGCAGTTCTGACTATACAGAGAAGACAAATGCTACATTGAAAGAAGAACTTGCTATATATGGTGAATACAGTGTAAATACTCCAGTTGTGTTTTTTTGTAATAGAAATAAATGAAATACTGATATACTTAACCATTAAAAAAAAACACTTAAAATTACAAATACTCCTGAGGAAATCTTAGTACCAAAAACTATTTTATTACCTCATTCAATAGGTCTCCAGCATATTTGACATGATTTATTCCAATGGAATCGTTTGGCAACCATCCAATTCCTCGTAGCCATTCTAAATCAGATTTGTAAACGGCCTGAGAAAATGAGATAAGAGTGTTTGCTATAAGCCCCAGTTCCCTGTACAATCCAGCAAGATCCATAAAGAAGAGCATGCACTTCTACTGGTTAAAAGGAGAGCAGTAATTCCAACTTCAGCACTACATCTAAATTCAGTACGCTTCAAACCTAGCAGCATGTAATAGCGGCACACAGTATGTATTCTAAATAACCAGTGAAGCCAATTCACTGCACTTAGCACTTCCACTGATTACAGTTAGAGCTGAAGCAGACTAGGAGACAACAAAGTAAGAAGCTGAACTAAGTTTTCATGTTTACTCACATCACTTTGAAGATCGTAGGCTTTCCTAGCATGTATGACATCATTCTGATCTGGAAGGCAGATCCACTGATGCAGGTAATGACGGTAATCAACATCACTGACCAAAGACTGCCCATGTTTAGCTGACTGGATAGACAGCATATCAACTGGAAGATGGCACTGGGTCTTCCATTTGGCAAAGTGCTTCTTGTATTCTAGTTCACTCTGAACTTTGCCTATGCCAAGGGCAAACTGTATTTTCGAATCTGCTTTTGCATTTGGAACTCCAACGTAATGTCCTTTCTGCTTCTCATGATCCAGTTTGTATTTATACTGGGTAAAGAGCAAAGATCACCATTAATAACAGTTATGGAATACTTCTTAAAGCACATGGAAAGCTAGATGCCTCTTTTCATACTTACATCGCTAGCGATTTCTCTGGAAGCTTTAGCTGACTTAATTGGGATTGCATCTGCTCTCAAATCACAACTCATCTTCATTTCATCCCAGGCTTCTTTATACAGTTTCTGAAAAGACAGTACAATGTCACACACATGCTAAACACCCTGGCATTTGTCATCAAAGAAACATGCTCTATACTGTCATTTGTTTGCTGAAATGTGACATTTATGGGGGAGCATCACTTCTGCTCCTAGCTATAAATACTGCTTGTCTGTACATGCAGTGTCTTTAACACACCACTGTTCCAACCCATACAGTACAGAAGGGTGTTTGTAAAAGTTCTGAGAACAAAGTACTGTCTCAGTGGTGCATTATATTAATCATTTCTGAACAGATGTATACCAGAATCTATTTTAAATTGTCTGAATACTTTAAGAATGCTCAATAGAGGGAAGGGAATGTTGTAAGCTGCATATAAGGAAAGATTTCAACAAAGTTCATGCAACTTAACCTTCAACTTTTTAAGTGATATCTTAGAAAGTTACTATTCAGGGTTTACTATTTCTTTTTAAATGTAGAAAACAGAACAAAAAACATACCTGGCTATAATTATGAGCATTAGATTTGGCTAGGGTGATTTCAGGTGTGTCTGGCATAATATGGATCATAGTCTTGTCCTTTTCCCAGGCTTCTTTGTATTTGGGCTGTGAAAAAAAATCATTTTGTATTTAAAATATGGAAACACACTTGTCAGTAACACTAAATTCCATAAAACTCATGTGAATTATCACCTCAAAAAAGTGTAAGGCAACTTAAAATGCCACTGATCAATCTTACATTTTAACAGAGTTTTCTGATTACACGTTTATCACCTCCAAACAACGAAAGAATTAAAGAACATTGTGACGTACAATACTGAGTTGCTCAGCATTCACTTTAGCTTGAAGGATGTCTGGAGAATCAACGACACTGGTGTACTTCAGGCTATCAATAGGTGTGCGATACACCTTGTCACTCAGGAGATCCTGGGCATGTTTCACTCTCTTTACACTTGGAGAGTCATTAGGCAACCAGCCAATCCCACGGAGCCATTCTAGGTCTGACTTATAAACAGCCTGTGTTGGAGATGGTCAGAAAAATAAAAGATTGTGTTTAAAATGATTGTCTTAAGGATTTTAAACTAAATAAAGCAGTATATGTTTTAGAAAATGGCCAGTCAGCTGGACCTAGATTAATTCTTTTATACATGAGAAATATATGGAGCAATAAGTAAGCCTGAGAAGAAAACCTAAGTATGCAAGACGCTCAAAACATTATGATATTAAATAGTGGAGAAGCAAATGAACAGAACAGATGTTCAGCATGATAAAAAAAAATCATATACCAATAATGAAGAGTGAAAAAGAAGAGATTGTAGGAGAAAGTGATCTAAAGATCAAACATTTCTGACTGAGCTAAAACGAACTGGCAACATTAGCACACACCAAACCCTCATACAAACATACATCGCTCTGCAGGTCGTAGGCTTTCCTCGCGTGCATCACATCGTTCTGGTCAGGCAGACACGTCCACTGGTGAAGGTAGTGCCGGTAGTCAACATCACTGACAAGTGTCTGGCACTCCTTGGCTGCCTGCAGTGCCATCGCATCCACTGGCATGTGGATCTGGGTCTTGGAGTCGTTGTATGCCTTCCTGTACAGGCGGTCGTTCTGCAGCTGCATGGCTCGTGCAGCCCACGACAGCTTGGGATCCTCCTTGACACTTGGGCACCCAATGTAGTGCCCCTTCTGCTTCTCGTGTGCTTCTTTGTACTTGTACTAAGAGAAGAAAGAAGAACGTAAGTGACCACACGCTTCTCTCCTGCACACAACTGACAAACAAAGGACCTTTGGCACTCAGAACAGCCTTTAAAATAACAACGGGACACAAATTCACACACTGCTTCCACCTGAGATGCACTTCACTCACTTCTGTCAAGCTGCACAAAGGAAGACACAAGACAGCACAAACACGGTCAGAAGAGACCGTACCTCACTAGCAATGTCTCTGGAAGCCTTGGCATGTTTGATGGGAATGGCGTCAGCTCTGAGGTCATAGTTCTTTGCTTTGGCCTCATCCCAGGCCTTCTGATAATGTTTCTGCAAATAAATTGAGCACCCATGTTACACTTAGGACTCCAGCCGTGATGTGGTCACAAGTGCCATTCACACACACACAACTGGAGGAGAAGAGTTGCTGGAGATAAAATATCTGCCTTCCTGCTAAAATGAAACCAAGTCCTCCTGAGCTAAGAAGCCTCCTACATCTGCTAGAGACTTCTTTCTCTACTGGTCTTTTTCTGGACCAATAAAGAGAGTGAGTCTTTGTCCATTTACAAGACTAAACGGAATTGTCTCCATACATCTCTAAAGACCAGGCCATCTCTATCCAGGACACTAAGCACAAAGACACAAGGGCTCTGTCTTCATTTTAAAGTTAGCCCTCAAGCATTTGGGCAGCCCACCTGAACTTGATGTCACAAGAATGGCTCAGTAAATAACATGCTTTGAAGTTCTCTGATGAACGTGGAAAAAGAGAAAGCGAATTATATCACAAATCAAACCAAACAAGGAATTTGGTAATCAAAGAAAGGGCAAGATAAAAAAAGCAGGAAATCGAAACGTCTGTTGCAGCAACACTTGAAATATTTCAGTTCTAATGCACTCACATCTGCTACGTCTGAACAATATTTAAATTGATGTTCTACACCAAGAACATCTATGAGTGAATGCAGTTTTTTTCCTGCCTCCTCATGCTGAAAACACAAAACAAGATTCTGCTTCCAGCCACACGGAATCTCCAGTACTAGTCCTAGTCTCACAAAAGTAGTGGGTGAAGCAACACATCTGCAAAACACATCAGGGATGACGAGTCTAAGACTACTTCAACAGCTCCACAAAACATCTTTGCCAGTTTTTATCAAAGGAAGAATTCTTCTGTAATCGTTCTCTGAACTTCTAACACTGCTCACAAACATACACCCATCAGGCAAGGCAGGTGACTCCTTTTTTGACAGTTTCAGGAGTATGTATAGTTGAAGACAAAATGAATCAGTGTAGGCATGTTCTACAGAGGCAATATCATCATTTTCACATTCAAAATGACTTTGTGAGGACACAACAGCAGGGAGTCTAGATCAGCAGCCTTGCTGATTACTTGCTTGATGAATGTCTGCTTTACTAACAATACATGTGCAGTCATGAACTGCACTCTGCATAGGAACCTATTAGATGTAATCTATGGTCTACAATATAAAGACAGTGGAAAAAAGCAGCAGTGTGTGCCACTCTTTATGGCAAAATCGAAAAGAAGGCAGGAAGACAGCTCAAAATCTCTACAAGCAGTTGGCACACTCTGAGGTTTATAATGGTTCACACATTTTAGTTTATTCTCTTACATTGCTGATGTTCAGAGCGTTGAGTTTTGACTGCAGCATCTCCGGAGTGTCAGAAGGCACAGAAATCTGAGTCTTATCTTTGTCCCAGGCCTCACGGTACAGACGCTAAGGAGAAAGGAAACATAATACCATTTCACTGCGGTGTGAGCACTGAAAAATACTACAACACTTGTGGGAATTACTTAGAGCATCTACTTCAAATTAATCATTTGCGTATTAGAAAGAGTAATCTCCAACACAAAGAAACATCAACATAGAATGATAGATAAGCAAAAAAAAAAAAGCTTACATTACTGAATTGCATAGCATTGATCTTAGCCTGGACAACATCTGGTGCATCTGTTACACTGGTGAACTTCATTTGGTCCGGCCGTGTGCGGTACAACCTGTCATTCAGGATTTCCTGGGCTTTCTTGGCTTTCACCACATCCACAGAACCTTCTGTCAGCCAGCCAACGCCTCGCAACCACTCCAGGTCTGACTTGTACACATTCTGCAAACAAACCAACGGTTACTGCCATTGCAGAGACAGCATTGAGCAGAGAGAGCTTAAACACATACAAGGCTTTCCCCAAACTCCTCCTCCAAAAGTTTTACATGAAGTACTAATTGCTGAGATTGTAGCCTACAAAATCCATTACGCAAAAAAACTAGAACATATTTTGCATTGCAACAAAATTAACCAGCCACTAAAATAAATCCTACATGCAGAAAAAAAGATAATCTGCAGGTAGACATTATTTAGTAGACAAAAACACATCAGTAACACACATTGCAAGTTGATATCAAGTCCCTAATACACTTCTACCAACCTGTTAACATTGATGCTGAAATTACCACATACCTCAAATAAACAACCACATTAAGAACTGACTGCACATTCATGACAGTGTCCTTGAGATAACATCAATAGAGTGACAAGAAGAGGCTCACACAACTCCAAGAATGCTTTCCTACAGTCGCTCTCACTCACATCGCTCTGCAGGTCGTAGGCTTTCCTCGCGTGCATCACATCGTTCTGGTCAGGCAGACACGTCCACTGGTGAAGGTAGTGCCGGTAGTCAACATCACTGACAAGTGTCTGGCACTCCTTGGCTGCCTGCAGTGCCATCGCATCCACTGGCATGTGGATCTGGGTCTTGGAGTCGTTGTATGCCTTCCTGTACAGGCGGTCGTTCTGCAGCTGCATGGCTCGTGCAGCCCACGACAGCTTGGGGTCCTCCTTGGCACTTGGGCACCCAATGTAGTGCCCCTTCTGCTTCTCGTGTGCTTCTTTGTACTTGTACTAAGAGAAGAAAGAAGAATGTAAGCGGCCACATGCTTGTATCCTGCACACAACTGACAAACAAAGGACCTTCCTAAGCTGCCACTCCTCTGACACATTTCCCAAAGGCGCTGCCTCAGCAGACACAACTCCCATCCATTCCAAGGACACTCTCTCCAGCACCCAAAACAGGTGCCCCCAGATCACCCTTAGCACTCAGAACAGCCTTTAAAATAACAAAGGGACACAAATTCACACACTGCTTCCACCTGAGATGCACTTCACTCACTTCTGTCAAGCTGCACAAAGGAAGACACAAGACAGCACAAACACGGTCAGAGGAGACCGTACCTCACTAGCAATGTCTCTGGAAGCCTTGGCATGTTTGATGGAAATGGCGTCAGCTCTGAGGTCATAGTTCTTTGCTTTGGCCTCATCCCAGGCCTTCTGATAATGTTTCTGCAAAGTAAATTGATCACCCATGTTACATCCAGCTAGGACTCTTGAGAAATCTTGGCTTTCTTAATACCTGTTCTCTTGAGCTTAATTACTTGGGTGTTTTGTGTATCCCTTGTAACTGGCATGTTGCAGTAATTATCCTTGCAAGTGTCCTAGCAGAAAAACCTCATAATTCAGATGTTAGCAAGGCAGCAACATAAAACGATACGGTGGATACGTTACTGAAAACAAATCACAGTATCCTGCTGAAGGCTACTCCTGACCTTACATGTGACCTCACCCCTTAGGCCCTACATGGACTGTCCCATTGGCTGACTTTATGACCAATGCTGAATTCTGTATGGCCTTGAAGCTGTCAGGTGTTCCATTCACATACAAACCCAATTGCAGGAGCAGAGTTGCTGGAGACAAAACTTCTGTTCTCCTGACTAAATAAATCCAAGACCTCCTGAGCTGTGAATCCTCCTATACCTGCTAATCTTTTCTAATGGTCTTTTCCATGACTAACCAAAGTCAGTGTAAGCAGAGAATCTTAGTCCATTTACAAGACCGAACAGAAACAGAAGTGTCTCCACACATCTATAAAGACCCGTGCTATCCAGGACATCAAGAACAAGAACACTAGGGCTCTGGTTTCAGTGCCATCTTGGACCCACTGAAGCTTGGTCAGTCCATCTGAACTTGCTGTCATTAGAATGGCTTGTTAAACAACCTGCTTTGTAACTCTCTAATGACTTTGAAAAATCAGAAACTAAAGGTTATTGAAAGTCAAACCACAAACAACTCTTACATTGCTGATATTCAGAGCATTGAGTTTTGACTGCAGCATCTCAGGAGTGTCAGAAGGTATGGAAATCTGAGTCTTATCTTTGTCCCAGACCTCACGGTACAGATGCTAAGGAGAAAGGAAACACAATGACATTTCACTATGGTCTGAACACTGGAAAAAACTACAACACTCGTGGAAAGAATTCAGTAACGTTCATTATGTTGGTTTCAAATTAATCATTGTCTTGATAGAAACTGCAGTCTCTAACATTAAGAATGAATGAATGAAAAGTAATCAAAACAAAAACTTACGTTACTGAGTTGCATAGCATTGATCTTAGCCTGGACAACATCTGGTGAATCAGTTATGCTGGTGAATTTCATCTGGTCTGGATGTGTGCGGTACAACCTGTCACTTAGGATTTCCTGGGCTTTCTTGGCTTTCACCACATCCACAGAACCTTCTGTCAGCCAGCCAACGCCTCGCAACCACTCCAGGTCTGACTTGTACACATTCTGCAAACAAACCAAGGGTTACTGCTATTGCAGAGACAGCATTGAGCAGAGAGAGCTTAAACACATACAAGGCTTTCCGCAATCTCCTCCTCCAGAAGTTACACACCAAGTAGACAGCACTGAGATTGCAGACCAACAAATGCTTTACATACACAGCTTTGTCTTTCCTTCATATTCTAACAAAATTAACATATCTTAAAACGCAGAATGATCCAAATGATTTTAAAAAATCATACAGGGACTGACTGCACATTCATGACAGTGTCCTTGAGATAATATCAATAGAGTGACAAGAAGAGGCTCACACAACTCCAAGAATGCTTTCCTACAGTCGTTCTCACTCACATCGCTCTGCAGGTCGTAGGCTTTCCTTGCGTGCATCACATCGTTCTGGTCAGGCAGACACGTCCACTGGTGAAGGTAGTGCCGGTAGTCAACATCACTGACAAGTGTCTGGCACTCCTTGGCTGCCTGCAGTGCCATCGCATCCACTGGCATGTGGATCTGGGTCTTGGAGTCGTTGTATGCCTTCCTGTACAGGCGGTCGTTCTGCAGCTGCATGGCTCGTGCAGCCCACGACAGCTTGGGATCCTCCTTGACACTTGGGCACCCAATGTAGTGCCCCTTCTGCTTCTCGTGTGCTTCCTTGTACTTGTACTAAGAAATCATAAAATAAGTATACTAAGTACTGATTAGGTATTGGCCATGAATTTACTTTATATGTATTATAATACGCTCATTTATCGTTGAGAAATATATAACGCTTCTACATTTGCATCCTTTTTACCAAATTCAGTCACCTACGATTTTCTAGTATCTGCTTAATGTCAGGAATTGCAATGCAATTTTTCCTTTGAAACTGATGTCCATTATCACAGTGTTTGAATGCTTCATGCAGCTTTTCATTTGATTCCTATTTCACAATCTAACAGGACATGAAAAGGAAGTACATACATCACTTGCAATATCTCTTGATGCCTTTGCACTTCGAATTGGAATCGCATCAGCTCTCATGTCATAACCCTTCTTTTTGGCATCCTCCCAGGCTTGTATATAATGTTTCTACATGAAAGAAGACAGAAAATGGCTTGAGTATTCACAAAAATTGAGTTTCTACATCTCATATCCTTTCTGCAAATTTCAGTGAAAATATATTTTAAGAGGTTGTTATGGTTAAAGAAATGCTTACTTCATTTCCCTATTCCCGTTAACGCACTATATGATTAGATATTCTTACATGGCTAACGTTAGCTGCGTTGGCCTTTGCTAATAAAATCGATGGGGTGTCAGGCATGACGTGAATCGACGTTTTGTCCGCGTCCCAGGCTTCTGTGTACAAACGCTACAGGAGAGAAAAAAAGATTCCTTTAAGAACTTCAGCTGTGCAACGATGACCAGGCTGCAAGCTTGAAATCAGCATTCATCAAGAAGACATCTAATTATAATACAAAAGAAACAAATGCTCCAGGTCTTAGATGAATAACAGAAGCTTAATGAACAAAGAACTATGTTATTTACTCAAAACTTGTTCATAGGGCAGTATTTGACACTCAGTTAACAATGCAGCACTACAGCTGTTGCAATGCCTCAATATTCTGCTATATCCTACCTCAGTACATAACCTTAAACCCATCCAGAACAGTCTCTGCAGATTTTGCAGTACTGTATAAGAAGTGTGAGGGTATTTAGCTGGTTCAGGAAGAGATGAGCTTTTCATAGTGAAATTTGACAGAACAGAAAAAACATGTTATTAAAAACTTCACTTAAGTGTTTAATTCTGATCCTTAGAGAATGCACTTTTCCTGGAGAAAGGCTGAATTCAGACATCCATCTTCTCTGTGTGGCCTTATTTCTGTATTTTTCATCTCATCAACTAGTTCTATCAACTAGTACTACAAGTTATAGTAATACACAAACTCACCTGGTTCATTAGCTCAGCATTATGCTTGGCTAAGACCATAGCCAAAGAATCAGTCACACTAGTAAATTTAATTTGGTCGGCTGGCTGACGATACTTCCTATCACTCAGGATTTCTCCAGCTTTCTTAGCTTTCTCCACGTCCAAGGAACCAATGGGAACCCATCCAATACCTCTGAGCCATTCCAGGTCGGATTTATAAACAGCCTGAAAAAGTTTGAAAGTTTATCATATCACAAGTACAATGTTAAAAAAATTATAGGTAAGTATATCCTTTACCATACTAGGAATCTGAGATATTTCTGCATATTAGCAGCATATGGTTTTAAAACCAACTTGAATTTCTGAAGAAAATTTTTAATCTTTAAATAACAAAAAGGGAATTACTGAAAACCTCCACATGTCAGAGTTAGAAAGAAAGAGAAAATAGAATTAAATATAAGTTCAATAACAGGACAGCATATTAGATTGTTCATAACTGAGAACATGTCTGATACAAGCAGCTAATGAATGTTTTTGTATGAAGTATTATGTACGAAACGCAGTATATTTAATTATGTTTTACATATTCAATGATTTACTCACATCACTCTGCAGGTCATAGGCCTTCCTAGCATGGATGACATCGTTCTGGTCCGGCAGGCAGATCCACTGATGCAGGTAGTGGCGGTAATCAACATCGCTCACCAGCTCCTGGCATTTCTTGGCCAGCACAATGCCCAGCATGTCCACTGGGCTGCTGAAGTGCGTCTTTGTCTTCTCAAAGGCCTTCTTGTACTCCCTGTCACTCTGGATCTTGGCTACGTGCATCGACCACATCATCTTGGGATCGTCCTCTATGTTACGGGCCCCAATGTGGTGGCCAAGCTGCTTGCGATACCCTTCTTTATATTTGTACTGAAATAAAGTATGTTCATATTCTATATGTTACAATTATCAATTCATAAATCACACACACAGTTTAACATAACCTTTAACACAATTCCCAAGATTTCTGAATTATTTAGACCTTTCGACTGTATCATCACATAAGCCATAAGAAAGACTGTGTACCTCACTGGCAATCTCTCTGGATGCTCTGGCAGCTTGGATAGGAATGGCATCATAACGCAAGTCATGACCCTTCTTCTTTGATTCCTCCAAAGCTAGTTTGTACATTTTCTGAAAGAAAAATACAGTTTGTTTCATTAATCAGAAAATACAAATACTTCAGTTAAACACATCTGCTTAATAGAAAAAGGTTACATCCTTAAACTATATCGTTAATGTTCAGACAGCTTGAACATCTGAACACAGCTCTATTTTCTGTAGAATGTAAAAGAATAAAAGTTAAAAAAAAAAAATAATAATCAGATTTCAAAATATCTTCTATTGCTGTAGAAGACAGTTGGAAACTAGGAGTCATCCAGGGAAGGGAAAGAAAAATATTTCAAAACTTATTTCCATACTCTGCCATAAAAGTGCTTTCTAGTTTATGGCAGACTATATATTTTAGAAGAGCATCAGATACCTAGGAGATAAATTCTGGTAAAAGAACAGCTTTGAAGTAAGCAGCATAGCTGACCATTTGTGAAATCAAACTTGACAACAATGTAAAATCGAAGTAAAATTCAGTGGTAACAAAACTGTACTTCCTCAGCTCTTCAGATTTACTTACCTGACTGTAGTTTACTTGGTTTTGTTTAGCCAGCATGATTTCTGGTGTGTCAGGCATGACATGAATCGTGGTCTTATCTTTATTCCATGCTTCAGTGTACAAACGCTAAGAACACAGGAAAAAGATTAATGTTGCATTCCAGCACATGGTCAGTTTTCATAAATTACCTAAAGAATAATACTAGGTTAAACTAAAGGAAACAGAAAAGCCCACATATTTAAACAGAGCTAGATAACAAATTCTCTCTATAAAGGGAATTTAGCTGAGGAAATTCTGTGCAGAAACACAATCGCAGAAACAGAACAGCTAAGGTGGACAGAACCCCCCCAGAGGTCATCTGTTCCAAATCCCTGCTCAAACACAGCCACCTAGGGCTTACAGAACAGCACAATTAAGTAAGAAGAATGAATAAACCACAGAATTCTTAATGTTCACTACTCAGATCACATCAGAGTAATGAATAAAATGTAACATGTAGAAAATCTCAAGGTAAACCTTCCATTACATGGCTGTTAGTTTTGGTAAAAATACACAGAGGAGGCTATTTGAAATAAACATGATCTCTCAACTTCAGCATTACTTGTGACCATGTTATTTCAAGTCTGAATGCCAATACGTTGCTGAACCAAATCAAGACTCACCTTATTCATTGTCTCTGCATTATGCTTAGCTAAGGCCATCTCTAAAGAATCGGTGACACTGGTAAACTTGATGGTGTCTGGAGGCTGACGGTACACTTTGTCACTCAGGATCTGTCCTGCCCTCTTGGCTTTTTCAATGTCCAAGGAACCAATGGGGACCCAACCAACACCACGCAACCATTCAAGGTCTGACTTGTAGACATTCTATTACAAAAAATAAAAATAAAAAACAAGTGAGAAATTCTAATAATAATAGTTATTTACACAAGCAATCTTTTCACAAGTGCTCATGCAAACTCAGCATCAATTTTTAATACAAATAAATATCAAAGCCCAGAAAAAATCTTCAAAGTAACCAATGCATTTCATCTAGATACAAAGCTTGATCTAGATAGAAATTTCACATGAAGGCAAATGATAAATAGTCCAAAAAGGCCAAATCAGACAACTTCATTTAAAAATCAACAAGTAAACAGATACTCATGTAGATCTGAGTTTCATAAAACATTAAAATTGCCTTAAAAATTGTGTTATATCTCATTTGTACATGATATTCTCATCCACAAATGTAAAATATCAAATACAGTCCTTCCCAGAAATGAAATCTGAGGTACTCACATCACTCTGCAGGTCATAGGCTTTCCTAGCATGGATGACATCGTTCTGGTCCGGCAGGCAGATCCACTGATGCAGGTAGTGGCGGTAATCAACATCGCTCACCAGCTCCTGGCATTTCTTGGCCAGCACAATTCCCAGCATGTCCACTGGGCTGCTGAAGTGCGTCTTTGTCTTCTCAAAGGCCTTCTTGTACTCCCTGTCACTCTGGATCTTGGCTACGTGCATTGACCACATCATCTTGGGATCATCCTCTATGTTACGGGCTCCAATGTGGTGGCCAAGCTGCTTGCGATACCCTTCTTTATATTTGTACTGAAATATAAATCAAGATAATATATTTATATAGAAAATATAATATCAGTTACCCATGTAAAATGCTTCTAATAATAAACTCTCTGAAATTTTCTGTAATCTACAGCCAACAAAGTACTTTTCAAGTAATTCTGGTACTAATAGCACTGACGCTCAGGTGAAATGTTTGAGATTTGTATTAGAGCAGTACACAGGGAGAGTAAGAACTTTTTTTTTTTTTTTAGGAAATAGTCTCTAATGTTACTAAGAAATCATCCTAATACGTTTTACACATATTTCTAAAGATTTAATTATAAATACTGCTGAAAACATGACAGGAACATCATATCATCCATATTTTTTACAATTAGTTCTTTATACATATATAATTTATTTCCAAAATGTCATTTCTAGATGAGAGTTAAATTTAAACTTCTTTTACAGAAATAATCTGGTCATTTTTATGTTGTAGAGATCTGATGTCACCACATACAAACCAAACCAAACCAAACCAAACAAACAAAAAAAGCCCCTAAAATATCAGTGTCTTACATCACTGGCAATTTGCCTCGATGCTTTGGCAGCCTGAATGGGGATAGCATCACTTCTCAAATCATAGCCTTTCTTTTTTGCTTCTTCCATGGCTTGTTTGTACAGTTTCTAGATGAAGAATCAAACAACAAGATTAATGTGACTGAACTCCACGTGTTACATTCTGAGCGAATAAATTGCTTGTGAGTGGGTTAAAAAACAGGGTTAAGATTCTCCCTATCCTGGTTTTATCCAACCTCTTTAATTCAAATCTCCAGATTAGTAACTCATACAAATCTATATTGAATGAAGATCTTTGCTAACTACACTAATAACTGCTTTCTTCCTAAAATTTAATAACATAACATAGATTACAGTTTGATAGGTAAGCTATTTCTCCACATAAAAGTGGAACAAAGCTTTCTAAAGTCACCTCTTACTGATGTGAATGTTCTTGCCTAAACTACCACTGAACACTGGGAACAATAATCATCACGATTGTGAAGGAATTTCTCTTTTATTATTTCTAATGTTGCAATGAATTTTGCTTTTTTCCAACAATATATACAATGGCAAAAAGAATCCCCCCAAAAATTCACCAGAGATACACTTTTCATAGAAGTTCTTCTAAGCAGTGATCACAGACATACGTATATACTACAAATCACATGTTTAAAGTCACAATGTTGATCACAAATATTCGGTGTTACATAAATAAACTGATGTATAAAAACATCTGAATTAGCTTTATAAGAATACTGACACAGTACCTACGGAGAACGAACATACTCACATGACTGTAGTTATGCATATTCTGTTTTGCCAGTGTGATTTCGGGTGTGTCAGGCATTATGTGAATTTGTGTCTTGTCTTTATCCCATGCCTCAGTGTACAAACGCTGCAGGAAAAATACCACGGGTTAAGCAAGGAAAAAAGAGCTGACAACTTGGAGATCCCCTAAAACATAAGAATTGCTCAGATGTACAACACTACTACTAGACTAAAAATTCCTCCTTTCGTATATAACAGTGAGATTTTATGCTCATCTCATGGCAAGAGAATGCCAATACGTTGCTGAACTGAATCACGACTCACCTTATTCATCGTCTCTGCATTATGCTTAGCTAAGGCCATCTCTAAAGAATCGGTGACACTGGTAAACTTGATGGTGTCTGGAGGCTGACGGTACACTTTGTCACTCAGGATCTGTCCTGCCCTCTTGGCTTTTTCAATGTCCAAGGAACCAATGGGGACCCAACCAACTCCACGCATCCATTCGAGGTCTGACTTGTAGACATTCTATTACAAAAGAATACAAAGACAGACATCCAATTAATATTGCCAGTTTCATATATCATGCATAAACAGTGCTTACTTTCCATTAGTTACCTTCCTCCTTGTTCAGTGTGCAAAAATAATCTTTTTTAACAACATAGATACAGATCCCAAACTTCCTTCACGACATAATTCTCCCAAGAATATGCAGGAGAATGACAAGGAAAATAAAAAATTAAAATTAGACACAAATATTCCCTGCAATGTAAATTCCTAACAAACAGGAGCTCGTACACAAAGAAAGAGCAAGTGCTAATTTAAATCATTTTCTCAAGAGAGAGCAGAAAAACTTTCTTCCCTGCAGTCATGCAACTTAAAGGCACACTGTAGGAAGTGTAAACTTAATATTAAGTTAGTCGGCACAAAATGGCACTAAGGCTCTCCATCACAACTGCACATAGCAGAATGGAAGCAAATTAGCTAAGAGATTAACTGAACAAAAGCCTCCATAACACACAACCTGCCTTATTTACATTCACTCCTAAGATTCCTGACCTTACCTTGGAACAAGCAGAGGAAAACCTGATGAGAAAAACTACTGTGTGAGAGAGTCAGTTCAAGGAGCTTCTACACTCCATATGCAGCAGACTGCCTCTTTTGTATGTTAAGTACAGGAAATTACATACAATATAGAAGCTGACTGGTAAATACTCACATCACTCTGCAGGTCATAGGCCTTCCTAGCATGGATGACATCGTTCTGGTCCGGCAGGCAGATCCACTGATGCAGGTAGTGGCGGTAATCAACATCGCTCACCAGCTCCTGGCATTTCTTGGCCAGCACAATTCCCAGCATGTCCACTGGGCTGCTGAAGTGCGTCTTTGTCTTCTCAAAGGCCTTCTTGTACTCCCTGTCACTCTGGATCTTGGCTACGTGCATTGACCACATCATCTTGGGATCGTCCTCTATGTTACGGGCTCCAATGTGGTGGCCAAGCTGCTTGCGATATCCTTCTTTATATTTGTACTACAGGAAAAAAAAAAAGTTAATTAAGGTTATTTTACATTTCTTCACATATTAAGAGCAGGCCATGTAGAACAACCTCCAGAAAACTCAGTGTATGACCCCACAGCAATGTTAAACTGACTAGATACTTTGCTGATAGACTCTAGTGCACACAACAAACAAAGAATTCACGTAACAATTTTGGCCTCCAACAATTCTGATATTTTCCAAAGCAAATTCCTTCCTACTACAAGCATCTTCTCAGGCTGTGAAGGCATAAATGGCTCAAATAATGGCATCAGTACTATATGTAAAATGTTCAGAAGAGAGCCATCCCCATTAACAGTAAATAAGTGCACTTCAAGCAAAATGAGAAAATAAATTCCCAGTTAATCTCAACTGGGGAGAAAAATACTGGCATAGAAGAAAAAAGAAAAAACGTAAACACAAAAAAAAAATCATAAAATTGAAAAATAAATAAATATGAAAAAATAATTACTATTAAAAAATACATATACACTGAGTTTAACACCTCCACAATTTTATATTTAAAAAAAAACATAGAAGCACAGAAGATTGAGAAAAAGGTAAAATAAGACACTCACACAAAACTAAACAGAAAGAACAAAGAGTGAGGGAAAATTAAAATTATGACTGACTACACAGAAAGACTAGCACAGACATAAACTGCGAACATTAAGAAACTGTACAAGATGTTGCACCACCAAGGCTCCTGAGTACTTACATCACTGGCAATATCCCGGGAAGCTTTAGCAGACTTGATGGGAATGGCATCTGCACGTAGGTCATAGCCCTTTTTCTTATCTTCTTCCATTGCCAGCCTGTACATTTTCTGAAACACAAGCAAGCATTCCCCACGTGAAACACACCGCACTCCTTCCTGCATCCCCTGTCCCCAGGACTGCACACCAAACCCCACACAAAACACCTACCTCACTGTAGTTCACTTTGTTCTGCTGGGCCAGCAGAATACCAGGGGTATCTGGCATTATGTGAATGCTGGTTTTGTCCTTCTCCCAGGCTGCGATGTATGACCGCTGAAAACAAGAGTACAGCAGGCAATGAGAACACGCAAGACCTGAGCAACAAACACAGACCAACACAGCTCTGGAAAAAGAAACTCAGCCACCTTCAATTGCACCAAGAACTCCCAACCCTTCACCCATTGTGCTTTTCCACAGCACTCCCAAACACGCCTACAATTACACTCCACACACGTGGATCCAAAGCAACCAACACAAATCCCCAACACAGGGCAATGCATCAGCCCTCCAGAAAATAAAACCAAAACCTAAACAGCTCTACAGTCCAGGTAAAGGAAGCTGAAACTCTCTCAAGGTCACAAACACACAGAAATCTCACATGGTTCATAATATCCGAGTTGTGCTTTGCCAGAAGCATCGGCATGGAGTCAGGAAGGCTCGTGAACTTGATGGTGTCCGGGTGCTGTCGGTACTTCTTGTCACTCAGGATCTTGCTCGCTCGCTTATTCTTCTCCTCATCCAGGGAACCAATTGGGGACCAGCCAATGCCTCTCAGCCACTGCAGGTCGGACTTGTACACATTCTGAAAACACAGGCAATGACACAAAGCAGCTCAGCAACATCCTTAACTCACACCAGCACTCCTCCAACCAAGGCAGCCTTCCTCTGCCAAGGCAGATTCCCCTGCACCGACCCAACCTGACAGCACTTTGGGTCTCCTGTTAAGTGCAGCTTCCCTCACACCCACGTTCTGGAGGCATCTATAACCTGCACCACCACAAGCAATTAAGAAAGCACTTTGCACACATCCGCTTTGCAAAAGCCTTTGCAGGCAAACAGGACAAAGAACTTCTCCATTCAACAACTGCTGGATGACAGGGCCACGTGAAGTTTTTTCCCTAAACATCAAATGCACTTTAAACCACCTCCATCTGCACAGATGGCTTGGGTTTGACCAGTGCTTACCACCCAAAAGGAAAAATTTGATTCCTTAGCCCACCCCATATCACACAGACCTTCTGCCTGCAGAACCAATGCTTCCCTCTACTCTCTCAAGGAAAGGCAAGACTCTTCTGTGAATGTAAAGAATAACGTCACACAAACATCTTCCCCCCCAGGTCAGCACACTCGGTTCAGCACTCACACAGGCAGTACAGCCACAGCAGTCTCACACTATCAGCCTACTTCATGGTCCCCAACAATGGCACACAACACAAGATCCACTTCCCCTTCTCACACAACCCCTTCAAGGTCAACTCACATCACTCTGAAGGTCGTACACTTTCCGCGCTTGGACAACATCGTTCTGGTCCGGCAGACACGTCCACCGATGCAGAGGATGCTTGTAATCAACATCGCTCACCAGCTCCTGGCATTTCTTGGCCAGCACAATTCCCAGCATGTCCACTGGGCTGCTGAAGTGCGTCTTTGTCTTCTCAAAGGCCTTCTTGTACTCCCTGTCACTCTGGATCTTGGCTACGTGCATTGACCACATCATCTTGGGATCGTCCTCTATGTTACGGGCTCCAATGTGGTGGCCAAGCTGCTTGCGATACCCCTCCTTGTACTTGTACTGCAGGGAGAAAGAAGTTCAGTACATTTCAGATCACACGTTTCCCGCCTTTCATTTCTACTCCCTAATTTGTCCTGCAAACAGCACTTCACTCATCAATGCTGACAAAAAAAACCCACACTATCTGGCTTCTATGCACAGCGTTTCACAACAAAGGGCTCTGCATCCAGCACACTTGAGGTGTGCGCCAGACTGCTGGATGCACATGGAGGTCCACACAGCATCTCCTGCAAAGACAGCTCAGGAATCAGGAACACTGCCCTGGTAAAAAACAGGAAACAGCCCTCCAGACTGCCCCAGCAGTTGGCCTCAGCTTCATCCACTTCTGCATGTTGCCCTCCTTTCTGAAATGTATAATAACCCTCCAAAAAGACTGAACTCATCTGCTTGGACCAAGGGAACAATCCAGAAACACAAAACGTTGCACGAGTGAGGAAAATCTGGACCTGCATGGATGCACCATGAAACAAAATTATGAAACACAAACTGTGACAAGCTAATGCCAGACATACAGATGGCTGGACCTGACAAAGTCCAATGACAACAAATGCTTCTCTTATAACACAGAATTTCCATTGGGTTTTCTTTCCAAAGCTCACTTGGGCAGCTGCAAACATCAGGGGAGGGCAGAATTGCACCACTGAGACCATCTCAAGCCCCATGCAAAAGCAGAAGGTGCAACAAGCCCCAAAGGAACATTCCTTTTCATTCACTCCTTCATCCAACTCCTGCTGACACTTTCTCTGGACTGCATACAATGTCCTTCATCACACTGCACTCACACAACACGCATCAAATGCTACAGGAAGAACCTCCTGAACCAACATCCTTACAGACCAACGGAGCAGTAACAGGAGGACAGAGCTCCCCTGACTCCATTCAACTGCATTTTACATCACCGCTCCTCACACACGAGCACTGAGAAATAGACCAAGAAGGTGCACCACCAAGGCTCCTGAGTACTTACATCACTGGCAATATCCCGGGAAGCTTTAGCAGACTTGATGGGAATGGCATCTGCACGTAGGTCATAGCCCTTTTTCTTATCTTCTTCCATTGCCAGCCTGTACATTTTCTGAAACACAAGCAAGCATTCCCCACGTGAAACACACCGCACTCCTTCCTGCATCCCCTGTCCCCAGGACTGCACACCAAACCCCACACAAAACACCTACCTCACTGTAGTTCACTTTGTTCTGCTGGGCCAGCAGAATACCAGGGGTATCTGGCATTATGTGAATGCTGGTTTTGTCCTTCTCCCAGGCTGCGATGTATGACCGCTGAAAACAAGAGTACAACAGGCAATGAGAACACGCAAGACCTGAGCAACAAACACAGACCAACACAGCGCTGGGGGAAGACACTCAGCCACCTTCAATTGCACCAAGAACTCCCAACGCTTCACCCATTGTGCTTTTCCACAGCACTCCCAAACACGCCTACAATTACACCCCACACACGCGGATCCAAAGCAACCAACACAAATCCCCAACACAGGGCAATGCATCAGCCCTCCAGAAAACAAAACCAAAAACTAAACAGCTCTACAGTCCTGGTCAAGGAAGCTGAAACTCTCTCAATGTCACAAACACACAGAAATCTCACATGGTTCATAATATCCGAGTTGTGCTTTGCCAGAAGCATCGGCATGGAGTCAGGAAGGCTCGTGAACTTGATGGTGTCCGGGTGCTGTCGGTACTTCTTGTCACTCAGGATCTTGCTCGCTCGCTTATTCTTCTCCTCATCCAGGGAACCAATTGGGGACCAGCCAATGCCTCTCAGCCACTGCAGGTCGGACTTGTACACATTCTGAAAACACAGGCAACAACACAAAGCAGCTCAGCAACATCCTTATCTCACACCAGCACTCCTCCAACCATGGCAGGCTTCCTCTGCCAAGGCAGATTCCCCTGCACTGACCCAACCTAACAGCACTTTGGGTCTCCTGTTAAGTGCAGCTTCCCTCACACCCACGTTCTGGAGGCATGTGCAACCTGCACCACCACAAGCAATTAAGAAGGCACTCTGCACGCAACTGCTTTGCAAAAGCCTTTGCAGGCAAACAGGAGAATGAGCTGCTCCATTCAACAACTGCTGGCTGGCATGGCACATGTGAAACTTTTTCCCTAAGCATCAGATGCTCTTTAAACCACCTCCATCTGCACAGATGGCTTGGGTTTGACCAGTTCTCACCACCCAAAAGGAAAAATTTGATTCCTTAGCCAACCCCATATCACACAGAACTTCTGACAGCAGAACTAATGCCTCCTCCTGGTCACTCAAGGAAAGGCAAGACTCTTTTGTGAGTGTAAAGAATAACGTCACATAAACATCTTCCTCCCCAGGTCAGGACACTCGGTTCAGCACTCATACAGGCAGTACAGCCACAGCAGTCTCACACTATCAGCCTACTTCATGGGCCAAACTCTCCACCCTCCCCAACAATGGCACACAACACAAGACCCACTTCCCCTTCTCACACAACCCCTTCAAGGTCAACTCACATCACTCTGAAGGTCGTACACTTTCCGCGCTTGGACAACATCGTTCTGGTCCGGCAGACACGTCCACCGATGCAGAGGATGCTTGTAATCAACATCGCTCACCAGCTCCTGGCATTTCTTGGCCAGCACAATTCCCAGCATGTCCACTGGGCTGCTGAAGTGCGTCTTTGTCTTCTCAAAGGCCTTCTTGTACTCCCTGTCACTCTGGATCTTGGCTACGTGCATCGACCACATCATCTTGGGATCGTCCTCTATGTTACGGGCTCCAATGTGGTGGCCAAGCTGCTTGCGATACCCCTCCTTGTACTTGTACTGCAGGGAGAAAGAAGTTCAGTACATTTCAGATGAGGCTTCATTCACCTTTTGATTCCATTCTCTAATAGGTCCTGCAAACAGCACTTCTCTAATCAGCGCTGGCAAAACCTCCACACTATCTGGCTTCTAAGCACAGTATTTCACAATAATAGGCTACACACCCAGCACACCCCTGGCCTGCACTGGACTACTGGATGTACATAGATGTCCACACAGCATCTCCAGCCATGTCAGCTCAAGAATCAGGAGCAGTCGTTTGTTTGTTTGTTTTTCATTAAAAAAATTAAAACGAGGAAGAAAAAATCCAGACTGACTCAGGAGGCAACAGAGATTCCTCATAACTGCCATGACTACCCTTAACCATGCAGCCCATGGAAGCAGCACCACACTCTCTAGTATTTTGGGCACTCAGTTTTATTCTTCCACCCTGGTGTGAATCCTCAGCTGCAGGGCACCAAGAACCTAAAATCTGGGCAGTGACAATGGACAATGCTACACTTCTCCCTCCTCTCCTTTCTGAGATGCACATTAAGCCTTAGAAAAGACTTGAATGATGGAATAATCCAGTACTACAAAATGCTGCATCAGAGAATAAATTTATCTCCTGTTTGACTACATGCAGAAATCAAAGCATCATAGAATCCTAGATCAGTGTTGGTTGGAAGGAACCACTGAAGATCATTTTGACCAATCCACTGCCATAGACAGAAACATCTCTGAATAGATCACAAGGCCTCAAACTCCATCTTGACATGGAAACAAGCCCACAAATAGGTAATCCACCACACTGGGCAACCTCTTCCAGCAAATCTCACGAGCATTATAAGGATGAAATTCTACAAAGCATGTAATCTAATCTTTCATCTTTCATTTTCAAATCAGTAATCCATTTTTATCATAAAACACCCTTTCTCAATGTTTTCTACAATACCCCTCCAAAAACAGAAAACCTTCAATAAAGTTGCCTTAGAGCATTCCTTTCCACAGGGTTAACACCCACACCTAGCATACCATTGTTCTGTAGGCAAGGTGTTCTAGCCCCCTGATAAATTTTGTGGTGCTTCTCTTGACCCATGTTAAAAAGTCCACTTACAGAGTGCGCTGTGAGCCCAAGAGCTGAATAGAATACTTTAGGAAGGGTTTCAGAACAGTGAAACAGAGGAGAATACCTTGAGGGTAACACCACTGTAGAAACTGGTCAAAGATAAAATTTAACTGCTATGCTGAAAGCACAGCTAAGAAATGATAATCTGCATAAACAAAAGTGGAAGAGTAACAGCGACTCAGTAATAATGAGACGCGATAGAGACCAAAGAAAGACAGTAAATGCTTCTCACATACCACAGAATTTCCTTAGAGCTTTATTTTCCTAAGCTCAGTTGGGCTGCTGCAAACATCAGGGGAGGGCAGAATTGCACTACGAAGACCACCTCAAGTCTCATGCATAAGCAGAAGGTGCAACAAGCCCCAAAGGAACATTGCTTTTCATTCACTCCATCATCCAATTCCTGATAACACATTCTCTAGACTGCATACAATGTCCTTCATCACACTGCACTCACACAACACGCATCAAATGCTACAGGAAGAACCTCCTGAACCAACATCCTTACAGACCAACGGAGCAGTAACAGGAGGACAGAGCTCCCCTGACTCCATTCAACTGCATTTTACATCACCGCTCCTCATACACAAGCACTGAGAAATAGACCAAGAAGGTGCACCACCAAGGCTCCTGAGTACTTACATCACTGGCAATATCCCGGGAAGCTTTAGCAGACTTGATGGGAATGGCATCTGCACGTAGGTCATAGCCCTTTTTCTTATCTTCTTCCATTGCCAGCCTGTACATTTTCTGAAACACAAGCAAGCATTCCCCACGTGAAACACACTGCACTCCTTCCTGCATCCCCTGTCCCCAGGACTGCACACCAAACCCCACACAAAACACCTACCTCACTGTAGTTCACTTTGTTCTGCTGGGCCAGCAGAATACCAGGGGTATCTGGCATTATGTGAATGCTGGTTTTGTCCTTCTCCCAGGCTGCGATGTATGACCGCTGAAAACAAGAGTACAGCAGGCAATGAGAACACGCAAGACCTGAGCAACAAACACAGACCAACACAGCTCTGGAAAAAGAAACTCAGCCACCTTCAATTGCACCAAGAACTCCCAACCCTTCACCCATTGTGCTTTTCCACAGCACTCCCAAACACGCCTACAATTACACCCCACACACGTGGATCCAAAGCAACCAACACAAATCCCCAACACAGGGCAATGCATCAGCCCTCCAGAAAACAAAACCAAAAACTAAACAGCTCTACAGTCCAGGTAAAGGAAGCTGAAACTCTCTCAAGGTCACAAACACAAAGAAATCTCACGTGGTTCATAATATCCGAGTTGTGCTTTGCCAGAAGCATCGGCATGGAGTCAGGAAGGCTCGTGAACTTGATGGTGTCCGGGTGCTGTCGGTACTTCTTGTCACTCAGGATCTTGCTCGCTCGCTTATTCTTCTCCTCATCCAGGGAACCAATTGGGGACCAGCCAATGCCTCTCAGCCACTGCAGGTCGGACTTGTACACATTCTGAAAACACAGGCAACAACACAAAGCAGCTCAGCAACATCCTTATCTCACACCAGCACTCCTCCAACCAAGGCAGGCTTCCTCTGCCAAGGCAGATTCCCCTGCACTGACCCAACCTGACCTCACACGCAGATTCTGGAGGCATCTGTAACCTGCACTACCACAAGCAATTACGAAACCATTCTGCACACATCTGCTCTGCAATAGACTTTGCAGGCGAATGGTGCAAAGAGCTGCTCCATTCACCAACTGCTGGCTGGCAGGGGCACATGAGCAGCTTTACTCTTTCAGTACCTAATGCTCTTTAAACCATTTCCATCTGCACAGATGCCTTATGTTTGTCCCATGTTCATCATTCAAAGCTAAAAATTCGATTACTTTGCCCTCCCCTGCCTTTAGGAAGTTTAGCCACTTGCAACAACCCTTCCCCTCATAAGTCTCAAGGTATGCAACCTGTACTCTGTCAAGATAAATTACAACACTGTTTTAGGATTACTACGCATTATTTTGGTAGGGGCTGCAGTTGGCATTTTGCCTTCTGTGAGAAGAATTCCAAAGCTAGCCTGTTAGATAAGAGTTAGTTCCACCTGTCAGTAGGCGGAACCCTCTGCTGTTCAGACCTGAGCTAGTGAACATGACTGGTTGCACCTCCCTGAGAATGTGTAGCAGAAAGGAGAAAACAGCTGCACTACAGCTGCTGGGAGCAAAGAGTGAGAAAAAGTGAGAAAAGCAGCCCCTCAGACACCAGCACTGGTGAAGGAGAGCAGGAGGCACTGCAGGCAGAGAGCACGTGTTTTCTTCAGCCCAGATGTGGTCCATGGTGGAGCAAGTTATCCCCCTGCAGCCAACGGGCACCATGTAGACCTGATCCCCACGTGCAGCCCATGCAGAAGCCTATGGTGACACATGTGGATTTGGCCTGAAGGAAACTGCAGCTCATGCAGAGTTCCTGTAGGAGCAGGCTACCACACTGGAGTTGGAGCCCATGGACAGGAGCCTGCAGTGGAGCAGGAAGCCTGGGGAAGCTAATGCTTGTGTACATCCATGCTGGAGCAGGCCCTGAAGTATGGGCCCTGTGGTACAGTGCTTTGTGGCAGCAGAGCTTCAATAGCTGCAGCTTGTAGGAAGCCCACACAGGATCAGAAAAGGACAGAGGGCAACCCATGGAAGGGAACACACATGGAGCAGGACAAGACATGGAAGAGTGATGGAGATGAAGCATCCATGCATTGACAGTAACTGCCTCTTCCCATATGCCTGCACTGCTTGGGGGAAAAAGGGAAAAGAAGGTAAATGGGAGGAAAGATATTCTAAAGTTGCTTTCATTTTCTCACTGCCCTAGCCCAGCAGTACATAGACAATGACCTACACTTTCCTACATACATTTTACTTATCGGTGAGAAGTCTTCGCATACATATATATTCTCACAAGCTCAGCTTCATTATATTTGCGTCCCATTATTATGACAAGGGCGACAGAGGTAGTGATGTGATGAACATCAAACAGCAAAGAGGGAGAAATTACGATAGATTCCACACAAACATCTTCCTTCCCAGGTCAGGACACTCGGTTCAGCACTCACACAGGCAGTACAGCCACAGCAGTCTCACACTATCAGCCTACTTCATGGGCCCCAACAATGGCACACAACACAAGACCCACTTCCCCTTCTCACGCAACCCCTTCAAGGTCAACTCACATCACTCTGAAGGTCGTACACTTTCCGCGCTTGGACAACATCGTTCTGGTCCGGCAGACACGTCCACCGATGCAGAGGATGCTTGTAATCAACATCGCTCACCAGCTCCTGGCATTTCTTGGCCAGCACAATTCCCAGCATGTCCACTGGGCTGCTGAAGTGTGTCTTTGTCTTCTCAAAGGCCTTCTTGTACTCCCTGTCACTCTGGATCTTGGCTACGTGCATTGACCACATCATCTTGGGATCGTCCTCTATGTTACGGGCCCCAATGTGGTGGCCAAGCTGCTTGCGATACCCCTCCTTGTACTTGTACTGCAGGGAGAAAGAAGTTCAGGACATTTCAGATCAGACTTTAGTCCCCTTTTGACTCTATTCTCTAATAGGTCTGGCAAGAAGCACTTCACTCATCAACGCTGGCAAAAACCTCCACACTATCTGGCTTCTAAGCACAGCATTTCCCCATAAAGGGCTCTGCATCCAGCACACGCCAGGTCTGCTCTGGACTTCTGGATGCACATGGAGGTCCACACAGCATCTCCAGCAAAGACAGCTCAGGAATCACGAACACTGTCCTGGTGAAAAACAGGAAACAGCCCTCCAGACTGCCCCAGAAGGGCTTCATCCTCTTCTGCGCTGTCTGCATTCACCCACACAGCTCACAGCAGCAGCACCAGACTCTTGAGAACACGGCAATGGAGCCCTCTTCTCTCCAACTACTGATAGACCTCAGCAGAAACTACCCAGCTACATCAACTAGCGCAGGGACAATGGATGGCTCTGCATGTTGCCCTCCTCTTCTTTCTGAAATGCACATTAACCCTGCAAAAAGACTCAACTGGTCTACCTGGACCAAGGGAACGATCCAGAAACACAAAACGTTGCACGAGTGAGGAAAATCTGGACCTGCATGGATGCACCATGAAACAAAATTATGAAACACAAACTGTGACAAGCTAATGCCAGACATATAGATGGCTGGACCTGATAAAGTCCAAAGACAACAAATGCTTCTCTCAGATGACGGAATTTCCATTGGGTTTTCTTTCCAAAGCTCACTTGGGCAGCTGCAAACATCAGGGGAGGGCAGAATTGCACCACTGAGACCATTTCAAGTCTCATGCATAAGCAGAAGGTGCAACAAGCCCCAAAGGAACATTCCTTTTCATTCACTCCTTCATCCAATTCCTGATAATACATTCTCCAGACTGCATACAATGTCCTTCATCGCACTGCACTCACACAACATGCATCAAATGCTACAGGAAGAACCTCTTGAACCAACATCCTTACAGACCAACGGAGCAGGAACAGGAGGACAGAGCTCCCCTGACTCCATTCAACTGCATTTTACATCACCGCTCCTCATACACAAGCACTGAGAAATAGACCAAGAAGGTGCACCACCAAGGCTCCTGAGTACTTACATCACTGGCAATATCCCGGGAAGCTTTAGCAGACTTGATGGGAATGGCATCTGCACGTAGGTCATAGCCCTTTTTCTTATCTTCTTCCATTGCCAGCCTGTACATTTTCTGAAACACAAGCAAGCATTCCCCACGTGAAACACACTGCACTCCTTCCTGCATCCCCTGTCCCCAGGACTGCACACCAAACCCCACACAAAACACCTACCTCACTGTAGTTCACTTTGTTCTGCTGGGCCAGCAGAATACCAGGGGTATCTGGCATTATGTGAATGCTGGTTTTGTCCTTCTCCCAGGCTGCGATGTATGACCGCTGAAAACAAGAGTACAACAGGCAATGAGAACACGCAAGACCTGAGCAACAAACACAGACCAACACAGCTCTGGGGGAAGACACTCAGCCACCTTCAATTGCACCAAGAACTCCTAAACCCATCACCCATTGTGCTTTTCCACAGCACTCCCAAACACGCCTACAATTACACCCCACACACATGGATCCAAAGCAACCAACACAAATCCCCAACACAGGGCAATGCATCAGCCCTCCAGAAAACAAAACCAAAAACTAAACAGCTCTACAGTCTGGTGAAACTCTCTCAAGGTCACAAACACACAGAAATCTCACATGGTTCATAATATCCGAGTTGTGCTTTGCCAGAAGCATCGGCATGGAGTCAGGAAGGCTCGTGAACTTGATGGTGTCCGGGTGCTGTCGGTACTTCTTGTCACTCAGGATCTTGCTCGCTCGCTTATTCTTCTCCTCATCCAGGGAACCAATTGGGGACCAGCCAATGCCTCTCAGCCACTGCAGGTCAGACTTGTACACATTCTGAAAACACAGGCAACAACACAAAGCAGCTCAGCAACATCCTTAACTCACACCAGCACTCCTCCAACCAAGGCAGGCTTCCTCTGCCAAGGCAGATTCCCCTGCACTGATCCAACCTGACCTCACACCCAGGTTCTGGAGGCATCTGTAACCTGCACTACCACAAGCAATTAAGAAAGCACTCCGCACGCATCTTCTCTGCAAAAGCCTTTGCAGGCAAATGGTGCAAAGAGCTGCTCCATTCACCAGCTGCTGTCTGTCAGGGGCACATATGCACCTTTATTCCTCAACACCTAATGCTCTTTAAAGCATTCCTACCTGCACAGATGCCTTGTGTTTGCCCAGACTTGTTCACCGAAAGCTAAAAATTTGATTCCTTTGCCCACCCTATATCACACAGAACTTCTGAAAGCAGCACCAATGCCTCTCCGAGATGTCTCAAGGAAAGACATAACTTCTCTGTGAAGGTAAAGAATAACGTCACACAAACATCTTCCCCCCCAGGTCAGCACACTCGGTTCAGCACTCACACAGGCAGTACAGCCACAGCAGTCTCACACTATCACCCTAATTCATGGTCCCCAACTCTCCACCCTCCCCAGCAATGGCACACAACAGAAGACCCACTTCCCCTTCTCACACAACCCCTTCAAGGTCAACTCACATCACTCTGAAGGTCGTACACTTTCCGCGCTTGGACAACATCGTTCTGGTCTGGCAGACACGTCCACCGATGCAGAGGATGCTTGTAATCAACATCGCTCACCAGCTCCTGGCATTTCTTGGCCAGCACAATTCCCAGCATGTCCACTGGGCTGCTGAAGTGCGTCTTTGACTTCTCAAAGGCCTTCTTGTACTCCCTGTCACTCTGGATCTTGGCTACGTGCATTGACCACACCATTTTGGGATCGTCCTCTATGTTACGGGCCCCAACGTGGTGACCAAGCTGCTTGCGGTAAGCTGTTTTATACTGGTACTAAATGAATGCAGAAACCACAGTGTTTTCAAGAGGGAATTGAAGTTTTCCATTGTCAACAGACTTGCTAATTTTTGAATTAAACTATATTATATTTTGGCTTTACTTAACGCATTTGTTTCTTTACTAAACTTTTTACAGCAATTTTTATAGTTACATTCCTCTTACTTATAAATCATTTTAATCTGTTAAGTTATCTTTGCACAACAAACATTTATACAATTATGTGCAAACCAGAGGTTATAAGTGTTAAAACTTCAGATCTGTCCATGCCTCAGTAAGGCCTCATTCTCCCGTAATCTTTACCAGTTTAATGCATACCACTACTGTCACTCAGTCTGACTCTTACTTCACTTGCGATGTCTCTGGATGCCTTTGCTGCTTTGAGAGGTATAGCATCAGGAGGAAGATCGTAGCCTTTCCTCTTCAGCTCCTCATATCCTAGCTTGTAGTGTTTCTGTTGGGGAAGAATTCAAAGTAATTGCTGTGATTATGGCTCTGGAGTGTTTTCTAATATGGATAAGAGGCAAGGTGATCTTACCCACACAACATGACCCTTAAAACCAAGAATTTGATTAATTCTAAATAATCCTAAGAAGGCAATTTGATAGACTTTTAACAAAACAAGAATGACAGGCTTACTAAAAATGACTGAGAACATATATATGATGTCAACACAATCTGTAAGGACAAAAGAGGAAGCATCAAACCTTGTGTTGAGTATCCTCTTGGTTTGCTTTCTCCTCTAGTATTTTCACTTCCACCATATAATTTAGCAATTTACTCAGGTATCCCAATAACAATTTTAACAGGAAAAGACTACAGGCATGCTAAGATTAATTAGATTTGTTAGAACTGCTCCTCTACATCTTAAACTAAAGTTACAAAGGGTAAATACTAATTGCATAAAGGAAACGTTATAGAGACATACTCACATCACTTGTGTTGATTAAGTTTGATTTAGCCAACAGAATTTCAGGAGTATCAGGCATGATGTGAACCTGGGTTTTGTCCTTGTTCCAAGCTTCTCTATACAGTATCTGAAAGAGACATGAACAATGGCAATGAGACACTGGTTCATATTTGTGGCAGTGAATTCAGCTTACCTTTTCTCTGCAATAACAAATCAAAGATGTACCATGCAAGCAGGAGCAACTTAACAATGCAAGATATTTAAGACAGTACATCAACTTCTTACTGAAATATCTTTTTCCCTTCTTTACATCCATATGAATAATCAAGGAGACAGCGTTACAACAATACACTGGCATACTATACAGCAAGGATTCTATTTACAGTTGCTGCTGAATAAATTATATTGTCCTAAAGACTTCAATCTCCTGAATAAGACGCAGTACTTCTTCACAACTGAACGGTAAGGCATAGACTGCAAACACTGGATACCCGTATATTTTAATTGCATTCTGATATGGTGATCTTTCTAACGAACGTATAGTAAAGTATTCCTTATTTACTGAATCTGGAGTAACTTACATCACTTCTATTTTTGGCATTAGATTTTGCTAAAGTGATATCCATGGCATCTGGGATACTTGTGAACTTAATAGTATCTGGGTGCTGCCGATACTTCTTTTCACTTAGTATTTCAGAAGCTTTCTTGTTCTTTTCAGACTCCAAAGATCCCAAAGGACTCCATCCAATGCCTCTGAGCCACTGTAGATCTGACTTATACAGATTCTGTTAAGGAAAGAAAAAAAGTCAAAATCATAGTATATTCTTTCACTGTCTGTGTATTAAACTGTATTCAAAGATTAAGTGGTGCATTATCCTCAATTTGAGCTTCACTGATACCAAAAGAGAGTTATTAAAGAAACTTTTCAAAAAGTAGTAAATATTTTACATAAAATGAAGGAATTAAATTCAGAGAAAACTTACATCACTCTGTAGTTCGTAGACCCTCTTTGCTTGGGTGACATCGTTTTGGTCTGGGAGACAAGTCCAGCGGTGGAGCATCCGTTTGTAGTCTACATCGCTAACCAACTCCTGGCACTTCTTAGCCAGAAGGAAGCCTAGCATATCCACAGGCATGTTAAACTTTGTCTTCCACTTTTCAAAATCCTTTTTGTACTCCCTCTCGCTCTGCATCTTTGCTACTTGCATGGACCACAACATCTTGGGATCATCCTGTAAGCTCCGGAATCCAATGTGATGTCCCTGTTGCTTGCGGTAACCCTCTTTGTATTTGTACTAAAATCACAGACATCGTATTAGTGAAACTGCAGTAAGAATCAGGCAGTGATAAAATATATAAGGCAAACATAATCACTCAGTTCAATGATCCTCATTACCAATGAAATAAACAACTTGCTATGGCATCTCATGTAAACACTTAGTAGCCCCTCAAATCACGTGCACCAGTTGGTGTCTGTGAATGTGCTCCCTGGGAACACAGTCCCCCTCAAAATGCTGCCCTCACTGACAAAAACAGACCAGGAAAATGTTTTACCAGCACTGAAAAAAACAAAACTATAAGTCACTCTTTTACAGAGGGGTGCACATAAGAGTGCACTTCCAACAGAATTAAGTGTTGCTTACATCACTTGCAATGTCCCTTGAAGCTTTGGCAGCTTTCACTGAAATGGCTTCAGGTGTGAGATCGTAGCCCTTCTTTATCATTTCCTCCCAGTCAAGCTTGTACTGTTTCTAAAATAGAAAAAAATATCTTCTACTTAGAGGTGATAATGATCCATATTACCTAACACTGGTCACCTCACAGGTTTCAGTGAAAAGAGAAGGACTACTGGGATGGAAACTGAGAAAATGGAAGATGAGATAGGCAAGGAACACAGGTCTTTCAAGTCTAAGAACAATGATAAATAAGCTTTTCTTCACTGGAGGAGTTCCACACCATGGTTTAGCTTGGGGATTTGACACATATCTGAGCAATTCCAAATCTGTATATCTGGAATAAATGAAATCTGCTAGCCTGAGGTCATTACCCACTGCTACTCTAAAACTACTACTCACAATAAAATTCTTCACTTTGCTCTAAAACTTTGTTATTTTCTAACTTAAACAAATTAATTTTTATTTTGAAATGAAAGAGCACCTTGAAATAGAAAGAAATAAGATTAATTTTACATTCATTTCAAATGTAAAAGAAAGCATTAAAGAGCTCTACCTGACTGTAGTTTGCCTTGTTCTGCTTTGCCTGTAGAATATCTGGTGTATCTGGCATCACATGAACTTGAGTTTTATCCTTCTCCCAGGCTTGAGTATAAGCATGCTGTTGTGGAAAGGAACATCAGATTATTAGTGTAAGTGACAAAGGCCAGCTCCTCCAGGGCTTTCATCTTTCTGTCTGCGCACTTTGATTATGGATGGGTAAAAAGCAGAAGGTATTAACTTAGATGTATTGTACTGTGTGATGACTTAATCCAGAATCAGTCAAATGAGGATCCAGTCTTGCTTCAGTTGAGGCCTATCCACTAAGGTTTTCAAGGTCGGTAACAGCCACATAAGTATGAGAAAAATAGATGTTCAGGAGGTATCAATGAGAAAAATGAACAAAAGATTGATTTCATCAATGCCTCTTAGCAGTAATTGACTTTCAATTAAGAAAAAAATGGAAAAAGGACCTATCTTTAAGCCACAATCATTTTCCTCCTGGGGAAACACTGCCATGTAAAAGTAGTGACAGAGAATTATACAGCGTTTGTTAACATAGGTTATACATGAGTGTCTGACTAACGCTCCCCATGAATACTCACTTTGTTCATTATATCTGCGTTGTGCTTTGCAAGGACCATATCCATGGCATCAGTGTGTTTTGTAAAAGGGATTGTGCTGGGATGCTGTCGGTATTTCCGGTCACTTGCAATTTCTGTAGCTTTCTTAGACTTCTCCACATCCAGAGAACCAGCAGGACTCCAACCAATACCTTTGAACCACTCATTGTAATCCTGTTTGTATTCATTCTGCCAACCAGAAAACAAAAATAAAGGTTACGGCTTACGAGTGGTTCACACTACATTCTGTTCTTTCCAAAACACAATGAGAAAAGAAGAAAACAGGTATAGATATGAATGATAGTCAGAAAGGGGACAGAAACTTACATCGCTTTGTATCTGATTCATGTTCCGGTACAATTCAAAGCTCATTGCATCTGGTAGAAGCATGTAGTGGTGTATCAGCCGTTTGTAGTTCGCATTGGTTACACGATCCTGTGCCTCCTTAGCTGCCACGATACTGAGTGCATCAGAAGGTGTTTGGTAATGTGTCTTGCTTGTCTCGTAGGCTTTCTTGTATTCACGGTCAGACTGCATCTTAGCCACTTGCATGTAATGGACAAGTTTAGGATCATCCTGAAGGCTGCGGAAGCCTACAAGCTTTCCTTTGTCTTGTTCATAACCTAATTTGTATTTGTACTGTGCAGAGAACAGAGACAGAGATTTAATTCTACTTCATTTAACAACCATTACCTACCCCATAAGGAAAAAAAAGCAAATTAAGATTTTTATATTACTAAACAAACACTAAGAACACGGAGGGGGCAGTTCTGTCTGTTCCTGTTAGGGTGCTTAACAAGTCTCAGAGCTTTATGAGGGCCAGTAAAACCATTATTCATGACATCTCAAAAAATGCAATTCCCATTCACTACTTTAGTCTATTCTTGCTTGGGGTTCAACGTAATTTGGGGTGCAATTGCTTTCTAACCTCATTATAAATGGTGTGAGAGTATGAAGCAGACTGAGAAAAATCCAAACCAGCACATTAAGATCTGATCTCAAGATAGTTCTTTGGAAAACACGTGTTTATTCTTTATGCACTCTAGCTTAGAGATAACTTTATTAGCTCTAAGATGAACTATCACAAGCACTAGAACCAGGATGCATCAACCCATACTCTTCTCTGTTATTATGAGTGTACTACCACCACCATTTGGCTTGGGTAACTCTGTGACAGTCTGAGCCACTATCAGAAAACTTGAATTTTTATCTAAAGACCAGACATAAATCAACAGATCTGTACAGCATTTCCATGAAGTCAATTTGCTGAAATGAATCATGGATTCTAGACACAATAGATCTTTTTGCATTTGTTTAATTAATAAAACCAGTGGGTTGATCTCCTAAATGCTTCCTCAATCTCTAATCAACTCCGGACCATGGACTACAAACATCAATTCCATTTTCCTTAACTGCTTACAACTTGGAGAGAACTGAAGGAGTATATTGTCCTCACACTTAGAGCAGTGGTACAGCAAAATGATTTTTCAGTGGCTGCTCCATCTCATGTTGTGAAGAAAGACAGAGGGATAAAGAACGTGTCCTTAGGCCCTAACTTCACTGCTCTCCCAGGCTGACTTTACCACAGCAAAACCCTTGTCACTGATACACAAAGGATTTCACAATGGTCATGATTCCAGAAACTTGTATTTTCTGCATTTAATTTAATGATAAAATTTAATAAGGCATCGCTAGAAGAATGTCCCAGAAGCAAAAGTAATTTAAGGCCATGTTTGTTCTTTTCAAATTCTTCCAAGACTTGTGTGTGCATTCTGTCTGAGCTAGAAATATATAACATACATTTATAAAACATCCAAGCACTGTAACATTGAGGAATGAACTGCACAGTTGGGTGTTTTTTTTTCCCTGAGAGTCTTCCATGCATCTCCTTAATGGAGAATTTGTTCTTTAACCATGCTAGAAAATGTATCAGAATATATCAGTTATTTACAAGCAAGAGAAGAAACAAACTTCATAGAAGTGGCATATTGAATTCAGTTGTGCCAAGAAAATGGAATAGATTTTCTTTTCTTTTCAGAACTTACATCACTAGCAATGTCCCTAGAAGCTTTGGCAGCTTTGATAGGGATAGCATCAGCTCTGAGATCGTACCCTTTCTTCCTGGCTTCTTCAAAAGAATGTCTATACATTTTCTGTGAACAGAAAGAAAAGAAACATCCTTTAAAAAAGCAAAACACAAACACACAGCATGCGCCTGAAAATAAGTCGTACTGTATACGTTTTATATGTCAGCTTGAGACACAGACTATTCACGTGGAAAGGAAAATAACCTACTGCGGAACTAACACAGGCTAACAAAGCAAGTATTGCAGAAACTTTCCTATGCTGTTACTTATTTCTAACTACAAATATATGTACATATGTATAAACAGTACTCACATCACTTATATTAAATGCATTAGCTTTTGCTAAAGCGAACTGTGGAATATCTGGTGTCATGTGAACCTTCTTCTTGTCTTCCTCCCATGCTTGTTTGTATTGGTGCTAGAAGAATAAAGCCAAGAACATGTCAGTATAACAAAAAATTCAATTAACTACTTTTATTTTAAATATAGTCTTTCTTTACAGTAATACAACTGCTAGCATGGTGAGACCACCCATATCTTTTTCTCAGGAACAGTTCTGACGAAGTTAATTGTGCAAGTCTGCAATAAAAGCTGAAGGAATACCAATCTTGCTCAAAAATCTATATGCTATTTTCTAAAGGGAATCACTGGTATTTTCATCCCGTGAAGTTAAACTACTGGATGTCTACAATCTGTTATGTTGACTAGAACTTATGAAGAAAATATCAGGGTTATGCTTGGCTGTAAGGTACAGTATGGCTCTATTACGACGAAATATAACGACAGTCAAGCACTTTCATTAGCTGCCTAAACTGACAAATTCAGAAGTTATTAACACAGAAGATCACATCAGGTATAACTGATTCCTTGTTTCTGCAAACTTAAATACATAGTGATGAACATTTTCTTACCTCATCCATGATTTTAGCATTGTGTAAAGCTAAGGCCATATTCATGGAATCCACAGGAACAGAAAACTTCAGCTTGTCTGGATGCTGACGGTATTTCTTTTCACTAAGAATTTCCATTGCTTTCTTGTTCTTCTCAGCCTCTAGAGAGCCCAGTGGCATCCATCCAACACCCTTCATACTTTCATCATATTCTGCTCTGTATTGATTCTGGAAGCAGAAGGAAAAGAAAATAAACAGATGTACATGAATTTCTTGAAACTCTGACAAACCTTCCTGTATTTAATGTACAGCAGATTTTGAACGCACTTGTTTAAAGAATCAAACATTATCAAGATGTGTCCAGTGTCTATTTAGAAGTATATCATTTTTACATTACCATCTGTATTTTATTACACCACCCCTTGTAAGTGTTCAGATCCTCCTTATGAAGGATATAGACTGCTCACATATATGATATGCTAAAGCCCTCTTGAAGAAAGGGAGGAGCCTGAACCACTGCACTGAGAAAATTTTATCTATATACATTTAAGTAACTAACTAACTAACTATCTAACTAACTTCTCTAGGGTTTAAATATCCCAGAAACTGAGAACACAGCTACACATCCTCTTGGAAGTACAAGACAAAACCGTTGCCTCAGCTTGCACAAAAGGACTGCTGCTGAAGAGTCTGAGAGCACATACAAGCAGCACAAATCTGTTTCACTCCATAACAAAATGTCTTATTTCTGAGCCTGTCTTCTAACAATAGCAGTAATTCAATATTTCAGAGTCTTAAAAATATACCATGGCTACTGCTGCTGGAGGTCTCATTTTATTTACAGTATTTTAACTAAGAAAAATCTTCTACTTATCTTACAGTATTCTCAAACTAAGCATCATAGTACTGGTAAAGCAAAGGGTAAAAAGTATTTCACTTACATTACTTTGTATCTGCATCATGTTTTTGGCTAATTCAAGACTCATAGCATCAGGTAAAACATTGTAGATATGGATCAAGTGTTTGTAGTTTGCGTTTGTAGCCACTTCCTGTGCTTTCTTGGCTGCCACAACACTGAGCATGTCAACTGGAGTGTGGAAGTTAGTCTTTGCCTTCTCATAATCTTTTTTGTATTCCCGATCAGACTGCATCTTAGCCACCTGCATGAAGTGCACCAGCTTGGGGTCGTCTTCAAGGCTGCGGAACCCAATATGCTTTCCTTTTGCTTTTTCGTAGGCCAGTTTGTATTTATACTGACAGCAGGAAAGAGAAACAACAGCATAAGAAAACAAAACAGAAGTACATTATTAGGCTCAGTTTTATCTCAGAAACAAAGAAAAATACTTCTTCTCTTTCATTACAAGATCTCAGGCTTAAGTCATTTAAACATACTTAGTCTCATAAAATAGCCCAGTGAACATAGGTACATGAGTTGTACAATGTGCAAAAAGGCACCACGCAGTGTTATTCCTGAAGCAAGCCTGACAGCAAGTGCTGCAAAGGCTTATCAAAGCAAACATGTAACTGAAACCACATCTGGGCACAGCAGAGCAAAGTTCTGACTGGTTCTGAAAAGATTCTGAATGCTACTGACAAACAAACTTACATCACTTGCTATGTCTCTGGAGGCTTTGGCTGCTTTTATTGGAATAGCATCCGGACGCATGTCATAACCTTTCTTCTTGTCTTCCTCCCATCCAGCCTTGTATAGTTTCTAATTCAAAACAGAAAAGAGAAGAGGTACTCTATTTTGAAGGCAGAAGTACTGAAGTACCCTTAGATGCTTTCAAAAATGACCAAAACTGACACCAATTTCAAATACTGAACGCCCTCATTGAGCACAGCAACTTACATTACTCATTGTGATCTGGTTCACTCTAGACTGCAGTATTTCTGGAGTGTCTGGCATAACATGAATGCTGGTCTTCTCCTTGTTCCATTTATCAGTGTAGAGCCTCTGCAATCACAAAGTTACATTTAGCACTGAAAAGAAGCCACACTTATATTTTATAAGCTTGCTTTCATTTTGCTTATGTGCAGTGAGTAATATTTTACAGTATCCAGTTCCATGAGCACTAGAAATTACCTTAACAGAACACTGTATTCCTCATCTTTCTTTAGCATTTAATTTGAGAAACTTGCTAAGTGTGTTTTGATAACTACTGAATATTTAAGCTGAAAAATTTAATCTGAAAAATAAACAGAAAAAGTCTGCAGTCTTCCCACCTTTTTATATGTATATATACACACATCCTTAAATGTAAAGCATAGGTGTGGCTTTTTTCATGCCCACTCTTCCCAGGGCAAACAAACAATAAGTTTCAGTGGCGATTGAGATTACCACAGACAAATTTAAACATTTCTCACTTTCTTACTGTTGCTTGTAAAAGCAGACAGAACTTCACAGGATTTGTTTCAGCTCACTATTAACACTACTTCCAGCAGAAAAAGAGCAAGGGTTACCAAAGCACTGAAAATCTGCACAGGACATCTTTAATCCTAGGCTGGAAAGTGAAATCTTTTATCTTCATAAACTTGAGATGAAACTCTCTTAACTATGAGGCTTCTATTATCTTTTAGTGTCCAGTGTTAATCAATTAAACCAGTACATCCACTGGATATTCTTATGACCACTGTGGGTATGCAAACTGGCTGTATAATTTTGCAAGATGAAGACTCTATCTCTGGCTCGGTTGTGATCACCTGAACAAGTTCTCACCTTATTCATAGTCTTGGCATTTTGCTTAGCTAGCACTTGCTCCATTGCATCCAGTGGAATAGAGTACTTCAGCTTGTCTGGGTGCTGGCGGTACTTCTTTTCACTGAGAATCTCTGTAGCTTTTTTGGCCTTCTCTACCTCCAAGGACTGAAGTGGCAGCCAGCCAACTCCTCTCAACCAGTTATTGAAGTCTGCTTTATATGCATTCTTTTAAGAAAGAAACAAGGCAAAACAGTGAGATAAGGAAAATCAGAATGCCCATGAACAAGCAAATGCAAGCAGGTGAGGCCTTAAGCCTCCTCCTGGTCACTCATTTTTTCAGTAGAGTTTACACGAGCTTGCTAAAACCACTGATGCTTTCCAACTGCTCAGCAAAACTTTAAAAATCATTAGGGATAAATAAACTATTTTCACTAACCCAACGTTTACAACTCACCCTGCATCACCAATGCACAGACTTTCAAACAAACTTTGAGCAGTAAACATGAAAACCTGACAAAAATACTCAGCTTTTTAAATGGCACTCTTGGTTAATCAGCCCTGTTAATCACTCCTATTCAAATGTACTTTATAACACGGCTTTTAGAACAGAAATGAAAGTGCTGAAAAAATGAAACAAGTTCCTCAACTGCAATGTTAGAAATGAGAGGGACTTGATCAGATCTGCATCTGTGAGAAAGAATACATAGGATCTATAACAGGACATTAATTTGCTGAGAAGGTCAAACACACAGAGACACAAAGACAGCTGTTATCTGCTAAGTAAGTTCCCTAGAACTTATCAGCTGCACATACTTACAATGATGTCTGGAAAACATCCAGTTCCAGAAAAGATCTCCACCTACTGTTAATCTGACAAAGTTCATTTTCTACCCCTGAAAGGTTAACATTGCAACACGGTGATACTGAAATTGAAAAAAGCGAGCTGATGAATCATTACTTACGTCACTCTGAAGCTGCATCACATTTCTTGATAGCTCCAGATTCACAGAATCGGGCAAAAGAGTATAATGGTGAATGAGCTGCTTATAGCCTGTGTTTGTTACAGCTTCCTGAGCTTTCTTGGCAGCTGTCACACTGACCATATCCAAGGGAGTGTGATATTTGGTCTTGGTCACTTCATAATCCTTCTTGTATTCACGATCTGATTGGATTTTGGCCACGTGCATGTAATGAACAAGTTTAGGATCATCCTGCAGGCTACGGTACCCAACCTGTTTGCCTTTGTCCTTCTCATACGATTCCTTGTACTTGTACTAGAGACAAAGCAAAAGAAATCTTTAACCACTTTGGAAACAGAAAACATACTTTTGATAACTTTAATACACTGAAATTCAAAACAGAATCCATTTCCAGCCTTTCAGAAAAGTCAGTACATTTATTGGTGTTTCAAATCTCCTTGCAGAGCTTGCTTCAGATGGCACACTGAAATTTAACGCTGCTAACTGACTGAGAAGAGCCAGATTTCTGCACAGTTTGTGAATGCCAGACAAGTACACATCTTTAGATGTACAGGTCCTTGGTAGCTAACAACACAGCTTAGGTAAGCTGTCACACAGAAACTATCAAAGATATATCACTACACATACATAACATACACTCTGCAGCTCAATATTCTCCAGAAAGAAGTAAGGCAGTAAACCTTGGCATTCTTTTTATGCAAAACATACTTACATCACTTGCAATATTTCGAGATGCTTTAGCAGCAATAATAGGAATGGCATCTGGTTTCAGATCATATCCTTTGGCAATGGTTTTTTTCCAGTCTGCTTTGTAGTTAGCCTGATGGGAAAAAACATGTAAGTCAGCAGTGTCACACAGCAAGGAACAGTAGTATGTCTAAGTCTTTATTTTTACTGTATTTATGGTGATCAAAATATAGGCTGTGCAATTGCAGAGAAAAATGCTAACCTCTACACTCATTTTTTTTTTCCAGTTTCTATACAGAACAACTCTACCAGCAGATTTTT
The DNA here is from genome assembly GCA_023055505.1 of Callipepla californica brunnescens. Lineage (NCBI taxonomy): Eukaryota > Metazoa > Chordata > Aves > Galliformes > Odontophoridae > Callipepla > Callipepla californica. The sequence goes on from JALIRH010000010.1 coordinate 19,365,468, forward strand.
TGCCCTTACTTAAGGAACACCCTTTTTCATTTCACTGAACCTTCAGACATTCTTTCCCCGTGAGCTTCAAAACCTAGACCTCTATTTTGAAGAAAGCAGCCCAGCTGATTTCTAATTAGTGGTTAGTACCTGCACAGACTAACAGCATTTCATGGCTTTTTAAAGGACGGAATGAAAGAATATATCTATTTTTACCTAACTCCTGGAGGCCTGATAATGCCACCAAAAAATTTACCATCAGAACAGCAGTAAAACTATCGGTGGGTATTCCTACACCACTGGATGAGTGCAAAAAGCACTGGAAAGCATTCAGCTATTAGTCTGACTAACAGGAAAAAACATTACTTTTTTACACTTCTTACACTTCCTTTGAAAGCTCAGCAGCAGGAGGCAACACATACAGAGGAGCTGCACAGCTTTCCTATGCAACACGTTTTGTACAGAAACGGGGAACATCAGCCTCCAAACCAACGTGCATTTGGATAATAAAAGTCTTTTTCTCATTCAGATTCTCCCATTGGTCTGGTAACAGAGCACTGAAATGCCTTTATGTTCAGCAGTGCTCAGAGAGACAATCAAAAATTTGCCTAACAAGTGTAAAACCTATTGATTTCTAGAAGAAACAGTTCATCTGAACAGAGAGCTCACACTTTTATATCATACCATAAATATGTTAAGTCATTTTCCTATTAAGTAAATTGTAAGTAAATATATCAATGAATGCACTACTCGTTGAGTACTCACATCACTCAAATTGAAAGCATTGACCCTTGCTTGAATAAACTGAGGAACATCAGGATCAAGCTTGTATTTATGCTTTACTTTTTCACCCTCTTGCTTATACGCTACCTGCAAGGCAAAATAAACATGCATCTGTTAATAAGAACACGATTGGTAATATTAACATCAACAAATAGAGATAAAACAACAGCACTTAATTCCTACTACCAAATACTATTTGTACATTTTTAAAATGCTTAAGTTTTTAAGATGGAACGTCAGATAGTAACATGAATATCATAAAGACATGGTAAGAAATAAAACCCCTACATGGCACTAACAACAATTACTTACATCACTCAGTTGCTTGGTATTGTGCTGAGCTAAAACCATCGTCATTGAGTCTGGCACACTTGTAAATTTGATGGTGTCTGGGTGCTGACGGTACTTCTTCTCATTCAATGCATCTCCAGCCTTCTTGGCTTTCTCAACATCCAGAGAGCCAAGAGGACTCCATCCAATACCCTTGAACCAGCTGTTATAGTCTTGTTTGTACACATTCTGAAGGACAGAGAGACAGCGTGAACCAAGATTACCCCACAGAGCTGTTTAAACAATAGTCACAGAGCCTCACTAGTATGTTCTACATTAGCAGGGCTTTTTTTTTTTTTTTATAAATTCTAAAAGGGAATAACAGATTATTATTTTTTTTTTCTGTCATTTCATAGGGAGGAAAATAAGCGATTGTATTTTTTCTCCCTCATTTATTTCTAATGAACATTAACAACTTCTTAGTATTTACTGAGTTTCTTTTCTCTTACGCTTGTGAAAAAATTCACCCATCTCAAATCATTACTAACTTCTAAATTACCATAAGGTGTTCCCTGGCCATGGTTCAGTTTGGTCTGTGTGTCAGTAATCTACCAGAGCTGGCCTTTTATACAAAGGTCCACAGAGCAGAGACTTGTTTTTCCTCCAGCTGATACTTACAGCTTCTCATGCTGTCCCCCAGGACACAGTGAAAACAAACCATTCCCATACAGCGATGGCAACTTTCATTGAACAGAAATTCCTATTTTACATTTACACGTGTACGAGGACATCAATGAGACAGCAGCCACTGAAATACTTACATCGCTCTGAATCTGCATCATGTTCTTTGCAAGCTCAACATCCATAGCATCTGGCAGATAAGTGTAGTGATGGATCAGATTTTTGTAGTTGGCTGCAGAAGCAACGTCCTGAGACTTTTTTGCAGCCTGGATGCTGATTGTATCAGGAGGTGTATGATAGACAGTCTTACTCTTCTCATAGTCCTTCTTGTATTCACGGTCGGACTGAATCTTTGCAACATGCATGTAGTGAACCAGCTTAGGGTCATCTTGCAGGCTTCTGAAACCAACCTGTTTTCCTTTAGCCTTTTCATATGCTTCTTTATATTTATACTAGAAACAGAGAAAAGAGAGAAAATATATTGTCAAGCAGCTACTGATGTAAAAAAAGGAAAAGAAAATTTGTTAAGGCTTTCTTTGGAAAGGAGAGCTGCAAGCTGTTCAGAAGCAGTAGCCTAAATAGCATACCCAACAACATCAGCTTTTCTTTTTCCACCATCTAAGGCTGCACACAACAGGTTATACACATAACAGTGATTCATCAGGCACAGCTTTCCTTGAAAGGAAATGAAATCTTTTCCTTACAATTACTGAGCTGAGAGGTGTATGAAAAATATTAAAACAACTGGGACAATCCATCTCTCTCATTTGAGAGCAATGGCAAAAAGAGTACAACTGAAAAGCTTCCTCTACTTTTCTGAAACCACTGAATCATAATCCACTTTGTTCAAGTGCACTATGTGGCCTTCCAATTCACTTGTAAGCCACACTCACCCACTTAGTTGAGAATTACCTCAGTATCTACTGACTCAGTCTAAGCAGATGCTATTGTAGCTGATGCACTGAAAGCTTGTCACCAAATGGCTGCAAGAGCTACTGATTTAAATTTTCCTGGGAAGAGTGGTTTAAGAAACAAAGCGAGGTAGCATTTTCTTATCTAAAGCACACGTGATTAGAATCAAAGAGGTTTTACACAAAACAACACTTTGGGAAAGACTGCCTTTCTCACAGGAGTGACTCTAGTGAGATTCATGCCATCTCTGCAGCCTACCACACGACCTGGAGCAGCTGATGTTTCTACTGAATGCCTAAAACAAGTATATCTGCAACAGATACTTACATCACTAGCAATGTTTCTTGAAGCTTTTGCTCGAGCAATTGGAATAGCATCGAGTGACACGTTGTTCCCTTTTGCTATGAGATCATGGTAGTCCTGTTTATAATAGGCCTGCAAAAGGAAATCAGAATTATTCTAGAGAACCTAATGTTCACGTGAATTACGAGCACATCAAAGCCACATCAAAGCTCCTGGCAAATCTTTAGCATAAGATGCTTCCTTTAGTTTAATTAATAAAGAAGTAATAAAACACTAATTAATGAATTAACTAAACAAATTACATGATTACATGTAAAGCTGGATTTGCTTGGAAACTCAAATGATACCAAGAAGGAAAAATTACAGTGACACAAGTCGATGATAAAGAACTGCTCATCTGCAATACGAGCATCACACACTGAAAAAAAAACCCACGAACGACATGTAAAACATTACAAAGAAATCACTTACATCACTGACATTTGCAGCATTGTATCTAGCCTGGATGAACTGTGGGACATCTGGGGGAAGAGTATATTTATGTTTAACTTCTTCTCCGGAAGATCTGTAGAGTTTCTGTAAAGGATATAACACATGAATAAATTCTTTTCTCCTTGTACAAGTAGCACCAGTTACTGTGAACTGACTGAGGATTTAGGTTTGATTTTTGCAAATGTATGTTGCCACTTAGAACGACCGAGACTCCACTTTTTATAAAGGATTACTGATCTTACTGATGGAAGAAACAAGCCCTAAATGCTCTGTGCAGTCTTTACTCAGAAAACCTAAAGAACATTAATACACATATTGGGATTCATAAGACATTCTGTAACTTGTTCATTACTGGAGGTGGGAAAACATCACTGACAACCTGAAAATCTTGCATTATTTCAAATATACTTCAAATATAAACGGATAGACTCGGGTAATGTGAACTGGAAAAGCTGCATGAACTTCACAGAGCTTGACAGTCTCATACTGAGAAATTACTTGGTCAAAAATCAGAGAACAAAACAAGGACAATGCATAAATACTCTTTCAGGCTAGTAGTACTTAAAACAATTCTAAAAACAACGTTCAATCCCTCAGTAGATACATCTCTACTGAACTATAAGACCTTGATCTTTCTCTACTTACATCATTCAGCTGAACTGTATTCTGTTTTGCTTGGACCATTACTGGAGAGTCCACCACACTTGTAAATTTAATGGTGTCTGGATGCTGACGATACTTCTTTTCATTCAAGGCATCTCCAGCTTTTTTAGCTTTTTCTACCTCTAGTGAGCCAATGGGGATCCAACCAATGCCTTTCATCCAGTTATTATAATCTGCTTTGTATGCATTCTAATAAAGTGAAAACAACATTCAAAATTTCAGGAAGGTGAAAAAAACAATTTGGGGCCTCTCCTGAGGCATCAGAGCATTCATGTGAAATGCTGTGCGCGTGAGGTTTTACTTACATCACTCTGAATCTCCATCATGTTTTTGGTCAGCTCCACATTCATGGCATCCGGTAAGTAAGTATAGTGGTGCAGGAGGTTCTTGTAATTCGTATTGCTGGCAATCTCTTGAGCCTTCTTGGCACCAACAACATTGACCATATCCAGTGGAGTGTTGTACTTAGTTTTTGTTTTCTCATAATCTTTCTTGTACTCTCGCTCAGACTGCATCTTGGCTACTTTCATGTAGTGAACTAGTTTGGGATCATCTTGGAGGCTCTGGAAGCCAACAAGTTTACCCTTGGAAAGTTCATAGGCTTTTTTGTAGTTAACCTGTTAGAATACAACAGAACACAGAGAACATCATCACAAGGACAGCATAGCAACTTAGCAAAAGGTAATTTAAAAGCATAATAGCAAACACTGTTTAAGAAAAATCTTCTGAATTAGGCTGTTTCTTAAAAGAGAATTACACTTACATCACTGGCAGCTTGCCTAGCAGCCTTGGCAACTTGAATAGGAATAGCATCAGGTTTTAGATCATATCCTCTGGATTTTAATTCTTCCAATCCCGTTTTGTAATAGTTCTAGAAGGAAAAATCAATTTTTAATGAACAGCTTCTAAGAGAAACTTCAAGACTGATGTTGAATAAGGAGCTCTGGAATATATACTTACATCGCTAATATTGTAGGCATTAACTTTAGCCTGAATAAACTGAGGCACATCTGGTGGGAGGTGGTACTTGTGAATAATTTCTTCACCCTTGGATTTATACAGTATCTACCAAGAAATACAAAGAAGTTTACTAGAATAACGTTCTTAGATAGCAGATGTTTAATAACACTGAGTGACGTAACTTCAAGATTTCATGTTATCTCACTTAGAAAGACAGAGATGAAATCCTAGTCCTTGCCAAGTGAACAGCACAAACCTCACTGACTTAAGTGATGAAAGAATGCACTAAGAACAATGGATGCACACAAAATCGCCAACGCTCACTGTAACTTGACTTGAGGGGTCTGGAGCACATGAGGAGTAGTTAAGGGAACTGGGATTGTTCAGTGTGGAGAAGAGGAGGCTGAGGGGTGACCAACAGCATGAAGGGAAGCTGTGGTGGTGTGGGCATCGGCCTCTTCTCCCATGTAAAAAGCAAAATGACTAATTGAGCCAGGGGAGATTCAGGCTGGACATCAGGAAATACTTCTCCAACAGAGTGCTCAGGCACTGGAATGTGCTGCCCAGGGCAGTGGGTGGAGGCACTGACCGTGGAGGTGCCCAAGAAACACACTGAGGGACTTGGGTTTAGTGGGAAATGGTGGTGGTAGGTGGATGGTCAGACTGAATAATCCTAGAGGTCCTTTCCAACCGTGGCGATTCTGTGATTCTATGACATGTACAGCTCCTTTAGAAATAAAACAATCTGATTTCCAGGTTTCACTGGAACAGGACACAAATGCTTTTATCCATGTTTGTGTACATATACATACTCACATGCACCTATACTTCCATTTCAGGAATCGTCTTACAATTGGAAAGCGGTCGCAGTGTAGAAATTCACTTTACTTACATCACTCAGCTGCTTGCTATTGATCTCTGCTTGCTTCTGTACTGGAGAGTCAGTCACTTGAGTAAATTTGATTTGATCAGGATGCTTTTTGTAGGTGTGCTAAGGGAAAAGAATAAATATATTCGTGGCAAAGGTAAATAAGCACATCTTTTTATTAAATAAGACACAGTGAGGTTGTGTTACTCGGGACAGCCAGCAATTATGGCAATGGTGCAGATAAGCACTGCCCTGCACAATGATTTTCCTATTGCTTTTTAACACAATCAGAACCCAAATTAACTTTTAAAGCAATTTAAAAGTATAAACACAATCTATTTTAAATGTCTATAAATATAATAGACAATGAGTTATATACCATATAAAATATTACACATAAATACATAATTTTAATACGCTGACTTAAGCAGGTAGATGCTTGAGGGTCATTTTTCATTTTGTTGCTATTCTAATTTTATGGCTTCATTTGTTAGGTGGTGTTATAACTCCCCTGATCACTAGATGTCACAAAAGGCTTCTAAAATACAGGTGAGTGTAGCTTTTAAAAGTCACACTGAGAAAGCCACATTCAAAACTTAAAATTAGCAGGAGTCTCTCTCTAAATTTTCAGACAACTCTGAGCAAATGCTCTGCATTTAACTGCCTATTTGATAACCACTACTGTCCTATACTTACATCTTTGCACTGCTCTAACTTCTTGATAGCTTCATACTCTTGAGTTATGGTCTGAGGGAAGTAGCATTTTGTCTTGTCCTCCTCATAATCCGCTTTGTAATTTTTCTAGGGTAACAAGAACAACATTCCATAAGAAAACTTAACGGAGCTTTCTCCAGAATCAAACACGATGGCAAGGGCAGAACGACTGCCACACTTACATCACTCTTCATAGCTTCCACTTTCATACAGTGTATCTGATGCGGGTCCTCAAAACTGCCCAAATAGTGTCCCAAGATATTCTTTTGATAAGCATCTTTGTACTTCACCTGGAAAAATAATCACAAGTCGATAAAGAAAAGCAATCAAGAGTGTCAGGACGGGAAGATATGAACTCAGAAATACGTACGTCACTAAAATCCTTCAGAACATTGTCAATCTGGAACTTTGGAGTTTCACAGTAGTTCATGCTTGTTCCTTTTGATTGCTCATAGGCTTCTTTGTATAATTTCTGCAAAAGAAAATAATGTTGTGTAAGAGAGTGCACTGAAATACGCAATACAATATAAATTATGACAGTGATTATTTTTTAGTTCTTTTTAGTGGCTCCTAGAATTGTTAGGAAATACATGAAGCTTTGACTCTTTATATTTTTCAGCATCAGACATTCAAAAATGATACGTCTTTCCCAAGAGATAAAAACATCAAGAGAAAAATCACAAACGCCAGTACATTCCTGAAGTGGTTATCAAAAAGACAGCATATATATGAATACCAAGAAGAGCATCTTTTATCACTGCAGACACCAGTTGAAATTCCTACGTGTTAAGGAAGGACTGCCATCTTGTGATGCATTTTTCACAGGACAGAAATGAACTACACAGTCACTAGCTATCCCCATAACACCTTACACTGAGCTGTGGGGAAATGACTCCTTGCAGCTATACTATTCTGGCCAGTAGCATCTCTTTGAAAACACTAGGTATATAAAACTAAAAAAACTGAGAAACTCAGTGGAGAGTCAGGAAATAAGGAGTTCAGTTTTCGATTTACTGCACACGACTGAAAATTGTGCTGCTATACTTTGAGAATACTTACATCACTCAGTATGTTCCCTGCAGTTTTTAACTGCCTCAGCAACGGGTTCTCTGAAGCAGGAAGCACATTATAATCTGCAACAGCTTTGTTCTTCTCATAGTCTGCTCTGTATTTTATCTGTCAAAAATAAAAACAAAAATAATGAGGTTCTAAAAATCAACAGCAGAAGCCAAACACTAACTTCTATTGTCTTGAAATTTTCAGAAAGTTCACCCTCTGTTTTTAACTCATGATTCATAAAGGGAAAGGATCCTGAGAAGCACTCAGATCACAAGGTGGGAGGCAGGGTTGCAAGATCATTGACAGCTATTAATCAGATGTTCTGACCTCAAAGCACCTTGCCAAGCATTCTGACTTTTTAACTATCAGCTGACTTATTCTAACAACTGCATTCTTAAAATTAATTATGTAAGATTATCTTTTTCCTTGCTGATGCAAATACAGTTATAGAAACTGCAGAAGCCAAACAAATTCAGCATCTGTAACAAAAAGAAGTGCCTGTGTAACATGGCTGAGTTACACTGAGAAAGGATGAATAACTGTGACAATATGAAGCCAGATTCAGTTAGGTTATGCTGGTCTTGGTTAACAGTACTGATTTATTCCAACTAAAACCACATGGCACAATATAGTAAGAGTAAATCAAAGCAAATTCCACCTCCACAAGAGAAAATATTCTACTGCAGAGGATCATAAGCATGGGTAGGAATCACTGAGAGCTTTGAGGTGGCAGGGACAGAAGAATGCACCTTCTGCATAGAAGAAAATACTTCTGACATCTGACAGGACAGCTTCAGCACAAACTGTCCTGACTTCAGAACTACACTCAAGCCATCCAAGAGGGAGCTGCTGTAATAACATACCTTACTGACATTATCCGAAACTCGCTTATTAGCTTCATATTCTGGAGTTTCAGTCTGCATGAAGTAGATTTGGTCTTTCACATTCTCAAAGTCTTCCTGGTACTTTTTCTGTGAAGAACAGAGCAAAACAGAAATCAGTGTATCAAATGCAGTTGTGCTGTAAATCAGCCATCCATGATGTAGCTTAAATAAAAGATAAAGACAGCAAGCGAAGTAGGAAAATTTAATCAGTATTTGCCACATCAGCATACACAGAAAACAAAGCTGCTCAAGATTCTCTGAAGAATTTACTTACCATACTTAGATTTTCTGCATTCATTTTTGCAATTGCAACATCATAGCATGGAGTTTGACTCCACTTGCCTTTGATCTTGTTTTTATAGTCTTCATGATAAATAACCTGCAGTGAAATAACAATAATAATACTTAATTATCTCCAGCTCAATTTCCACTTGACAGATTTCCCTTTAAAAGTCTTCTTCTTAAAGATGCTTCCTACATTACATCTGCATTATAACCACTTTATTAGTTACTGTCAAAATCACTTAAGTAAGACTTCAGCTTATCATTCATTTTTCATTTATTTTGTAAGTTGCCTGACCAAAAAGGATATAAGACATTAAATCGTCTCTTCCAAAAGACTTAATAAGCACTACTCTCTGTGGGATATCACTAAATTCCTACAGCTGAGTTACGTTTTCTCACTGTATTCTACTCACATCACTCAGCTGTCTCGTCACTTTCTTGGCTTGTTCCACATCAGGTGGATCTGGCAGAGAAGTATATTTAGATTTTCGTTCATCGTGCCCTTTTTTGTAGACAATCTGAAAAGACAACAGCAGTAAATGTTTACAGTAACTGCCCACATACACAGTAACACAATATTTAACCTTGACTCTGCTAACAACACCAGTAAGAAAAGTAGATCTGTGCACAGACACTGAACTATAAGCTCTTTCAATCAGTGTGTTCTGGGGGATTATGGAGAAGTCTCCTTGGAAGAGACATCTGAGAAAAAAAAAGAAAAATTAGTAAACTTTTCAAGTATACTACTCTACTGTTTGTGTAAAATAAACATCTGAAACCTTCACATCTGAAACTCTTGGTTCGAGAGTTCTGTGTCTGTCTGGTTTTAGTTTTTATTATCAGCAAATAGGATGGCTGAGCATAGCTCATGAGCTACTGAGTTTTCTTGTCACAGTTACATAGGTATGCAGATCCTTCACAAGGCCCAACAAACTGGGCTACTGGGCTTACAGCCAACCCTGAGAGTTTCTCAACACATTTTGAGAGAAATCTGAGGTCTCACTAGTTATCTGAGATCTTAAATTATTTATTTTACTGATAATGCAACATTAAAATGCCAATATATACTCTAACAGTGTATACTTTTCTACTGAAACAGCACTGCTCTCAGAGCTGCCAGTGCAATCTACACATATTTATCTCCTGCTCTGCTACAAAGTCCACCAGGAAGCCAACAAGTCACAATGTAGCAGGATCCAACTTTCAACCAGGCTTTGATACTTACATCACTCAGAGCTTTTTGAGCCTGTGCCACCCTCCTGAGTTCTGGACTGTCATTGTATGGATAGAACAAAGTTTTGTCTCCTTCCCAGTCTTCTGTATAGAGTTTCTTAAAAACAGAAAAATGACAGAATACAGAATGAATTCAGCTTTGTCCCAGAATGCTTCTTAAACTTCAGCTGATTAAACCAGTGATTCTTCTTACCTTGCTGAACATTGCTGTATTTTTTATTGCATTTACAAGCTCTGGGGCATCAGGGGGCAGCAAGTACTTGTCCTTATTTTCCTCCCAGTTCTGTTTATATAACACCTGGGCAGAGAGATCAGCAGGTTGATTGCTCTCTTGTTAGAAAAAGTACTGATTCACGTTCACAAGCCTTCTGGTAAGCCAGAACTCACTTACCTTGCTCACTTGCTGTGATACCTTCTTTGCATGTTCTATATCCCTGGCCTTTTCATCAACGTGGCAAACAGTTCGAGCAGCTTCCCCAGCCATGCGGTATTTCACCTAGATCAGGGCATACCAAACCACATCTGTGCTTACAGCAATCGCTGACAAGTCGGTCTTTTTTTAAAGCAGAATACTGAAATTTTGACTTGATAATGCAAGATCAACATTCAGTAAAGCGTTTAGTGTGATTAACATTTACCATGGACTAGCTGTTGGTTAGAAATAATACCTACAGAAACAAACAAGCTTGTGAATTAACTGAAAGAGAAATACAGCTTAGAGTCACCGCCAAGAGCTGTGAGTCCAAGCTAGAGGTTGTAAACTTATAATCCGAGCTCTTCCTAAGAGTGCTTCTGCTCTGTATAAGGAGGTAGAAATCCCCATGCTATGCAGTACCTCCTAATTTCACAGTCCATTACCACAGACCATACACTATCTGCAGTCCCAAAAGCAATACAGCAGCCTCACTGCCATGGCACACCAGTAGGCACAGCACAGAATCATTCTAATGCTGCTATATTCCCAGCTTGACAGCAGGCGTGGTCAGCTTCAGCACATGGATTGCTGCACCAAGCTCCTCAATACATCCTAAGCCAGGTGCTGAGCAAAACTGAATGGGTACTCCTCTCCTGAGCCCTGGTTAGGGGTGTCCCCACTCAGCTTTGGGAGTTCCTATTCCCAGAGACTCAATTCTCCCTACTTACTGCACGAAGGACTACGACTCAGATCGTGAGGTTTACTGTTGAAAGGGAGACTGGAACTGCAGACAGAGAGACACCTGATATCTACCTCACTGAGCTGGTCTTGCACTTTCTTGATTCTCCGTATTTCTGGGGTATCAATCGTGGAAGCATATGGCTTTCCTCTTTCCTTCCTAAAATTTTCTTTGTACTTGTTCTGAAAGAAAATAAGGACAAATACGATTAAGACGTATCCTAAAGCTCTGGTAGAAATGTAAACAGTAATTTTTGATGTATTCATCTGTTCAGTATAGGAGTTTGGGGCACATCACTGAATAATACAAGCTGCCATTACTCAGATATATTTGCAAAGTTCTGCTTATCTTAACCAACTGATCTTCCTCCATCTGTCACAGCAGGAAAAAAAAATCCATTTCTACCTTCAGCCTCCTTTATACCACCTTTGAGTTTATTTGCATTACAGGTCTTGCACTGATAGGTTTAGTTACTTGTTCCAGTGACCAAAGATGATGAAAAAAAAACACCAAAACTGTGCAGCACAGCTCTTTCCCATCTTTAAGAACACAGTTAAATGGACAGTAACACTGGAATTTGATATACTACACCAGGAATTTGGTGTAGGTGACTGTTCCCACATACTGGGCATAAAAAATTCTTATATACAAGGAGATAGAGAAATATACTACTGTAAAAAATACCGAGGATCACTATTCAATAAACATTAACCCCAGTACCTTCCTTACTTGAGTACCCAAGACAGATGACAGTTAACCTTTGCTAAGGTAAATCTTCAGACATCTGCCTCAAGCTTTTTGTGTCTAATGATTACTTGATGCAGCTAAGCAAGAAACAGGCAAGAAATGATCTAATTGAAAGAAGGAAACCTCCTACTTGAGGCAAACAGCACTAATACACATCACGAAATGAAGAAGTCACAATGGTAGCATAAAGGATCACAACAACATCTATCAGATGCTTTCAAAATTGGTGTTTCTAAACAAATCAAGGACGTGGGATAATTCACCTCACTGAACAGGTCCTTCATTTTATTACTGTGTAGCAGATAAGGCGTCAAAAACTTAGAAGTGTCCACTTTTGTCCGTATGGTCTTCTTTCTGACTGGAGCTGCTGCACCCTCACCAGAAGGTTTCCCAACCTCACCAGAAGGTTTTTCATACTCAACCGTACGGGTGATGGTTGTAGGGCCTGACACTTCTGTGCTAGTAGTCTCAGTGATCTCGGTGACCACCTGGGAATGGAGAAAAAGAAATGACTTTTAATTATAAACCACTGTTTCACTGCGTGCTTTTTTCCCTTTGATACAGAAGGATGCCCAGTTCTTAACCCTGAACCACCACGGTGTAGAAAGAGTGACACTTCCTACTGGGATTACCAGCAATGCCTACTATATATCGCCCAAACTGAAAAAAAGGAAGAAATACAACTGGCTGATTTCTGCATCAAACTGATGCAATTATTCTCAAAGGAGCAGGAAGAGTGGGGGCTGTGTTCCATATACATAACGTCCAGTGGCACGAGGTGGTCTCTCAGATGTGAGCACACTAAAACCAAAGCGTGCAAGCGCTCTCAAGCGCTGAAGATGCAGACATCACAGCCAGGCTTCCCAACGACGACACTGAAAACTGAGAAAGCAGCTCAGAGGTGCACAGAGCCATCCAAAAGGATTATCTTCTCGTTGTGAAAGGAAAGGAATGGACACAGCATATCCCAAGTCTCTGGGATCCTGCAGCAAGTCCACGTTGCACCAACGGACTGAACAAATGCCTAGAATCCACCTGTTCTACTAACATACATCTTCAAACATTTTCATAGGCAGATCATAACCATGGCAAAGGTACAGTTGAGACATATATACATTCATTTGATCAAGCATCCACTGGGAAGAAGACCATAATTAATACAAATCATTTATATACTTCTTTTTAACAACACATTCATGCTGTAAGCGGTGATTTTAATACTCAGACTCTAATCCAAAGCATGTTAAAATAATTATTACAGATGAAAAAATGTGCTCCAAAATTATCTGAATAACAAACTATCAAGCTTTATTTCATCATCAATTAGCTTAAATAAAACAAAGGCTTTAAAATGGAATGCATGACGGTCACATCTCCGATAGTTACTTACATTAGTATGAGGTAGTCTAGAAAATACACCAAGCATTAAATATTAACTTGGCAAATCCACAACACTTAAACTACAGGAAGGTTGTTTATTATGTGAACATTAATTACACTTCACTAATGACACGTCAGGATGTTAATAGTTACTTCTGCACCACAACAGATTAATCTCTCACAACTCGTTTCAAATGAGTTTCATTTAAGGTTTTGGCACTGCAGAGTTTGAAACCTGACTAGGCAAGACTTGGAAAAGCATTACTCGATGTTAGGTTTAGAACAACGTGTGAAGTTTTGTAGCTCTGCAGTGAAGCTACACGCCTTCTTGAAAAGCTGTAACATATTCCTAAAGCTTGGAGAGGCTTCATTCTGAAAGCACAGTGTTACATGAAAAGAAAAAACACCCTTCCTTCTATTTTCATATGATAACTCATAGGCCCATGTGATGCTAACGCCACTTACAGCTGATGGAAATAGATCCAATCACATTAGCTAAAAAGACATCCATATTCACGTGTAATTCTTCACAATGTTGTTTTCAAAATCTGACACAGAAATAGTCCTGCTATTGCTGCCTTTAAATCCAGTCTGGCTACAGATGTCAAAGCACCTGATGAATGCAGTGGTTAAAAACACCAAGACAGGCTTTCTTCAAAAGCCTAACCTTCAATTCTTTGCTCAAATGGCATTAATCACATAGTATTTTAATAAACTAAAACTACAGTAAGACTCTGGGACCAGATCCTTCATTTCGAAGGAACTGCCAAGCTTACCTTTCATCATAAGCCTATGCCATAAAGAATATTTCACGGTAGCAAGGAGTTCCTTATATCTATACTGTCAGTAGAGTCTCCAATTATGGTAATAACTCCTTGGTAACTCAAATATTTGCTCAGTGACATGACTACTTTCATGCAGAATCTTTATATGCTTCCTTTCCTAACAAGTTACACAGAATGCAGTATTCCCCTGTTATTGGTACATACGCATCTAGTCAAATTCACATCTTCAATCATGTCCATCTTTAGCACTAATAATTAGATTTTGTCAGTATGTTACCTAAATAACCTTCCTCCCTGTCTTTCTTGTTAATAACATAATTCTGCCTGGGAAGAGCATCAGCAAGACAGAGAGCAGGAAAGAAACAGGCATAGTCCTTCTCTGTCAGACACATCCTCAGCTCCTTCTAATGGAAAACAGTGGCAAACAGTAGTGCGTATCCAGGCTGAATCCTGAATGCATCCCAAATCCAGAAAACAGATGGGACAGACACTCAAAAGAGGCTAGAGGTCCTCTTGGCCAGCCCACAATAGGGTCTTGAAGAGGAAATAAAGTATATTAAAAGCAATTGTTCACTGATACCAATGTGCTTACTATGGAAAACTGATCCTCAGAATGCAAAAGGCCACTAGTTTAGTATTACACATTAATTACATGTATCATGTAATTAATGCATATATCAGTCACATTCAACTTCACAGGAACCTTTACCTCATATGGTTCACCCTCCTCAATAACTGTCTCCTCAATGTAGTACTATTAAAGAAAGGAGAAAAAGAAATCATTGTTAGGACAGATCATACAGAATAGTAAAGTTATCTCTCTCTTAGAAAGACTGTTTTAAAAGCACACCTCTGGAGAAATGAGACTGTAGTTCATAAAGACATTATCAAGTCCTTAAGATCTGTTTTTTTGTTGTTGGGTTGTTTGTTTTTGTTTGTTTGTTTGTTTTTTGCATTAATGATTAGATTTTTTCCTTATGTTCCATAGTTGGTCTTCCTCCGAAGTAATTAATGCAGGATCGTTATCTAATGATCCGTAAGAAAGAATACAATGATGACCACACTGAAAGAAAGAATTCAGAAGGACAGGACTTCCCAGATGTCTGTCAATATGCCAAGAGGACTGTATGACAATTCTCTCTCCAAGGCTGCCTACGAGTTGCTCCTACCCACAGACACGGATCTCTACTGATACTGGTTTCCAGCTATGCTTCCTTCTACTGATGAGAATTCAGAGATCTGCAGTCAGTCAGTCTTCCACACACTTGATCATCTTCTTTTCAAGCCCACGCCTCATCAATTTAGTGAGATTATAGGAGTCTGTCTGCTTCAGCACTCATTCTGTAGTCAAGGTACAGATCGTTTGCAGTTCTTTCTTTATAACAGCCACAGTAGAACTACCAGAAATGCACCAAGTCTGGTCAGTCACAATCCACTCTTGATGAGCATCCACTGCTCCCCATCACTTTGCTCTTCACGTGTTTAAAAATGGCTTCTCAGGTGATTTTTTCCATAGCCTTGTAAAGGATTCAAGTTGGCCACCTGTTTATTCTCTTTCTTGCCTTTCCTGAAGATGGGTTTAACAAGGGATTTTCCAGTTATCAGGAACTTCCCCACAACACTACGTACTTCTGAAGATGACAGACAGTAGCCTTTTGTTGACATCAGCCAGATCCCTCAGCACCCCTGATCCACCCAGGGGTCCCCAGCAATCACAGACACCCCAGTGGGGTAAGTCATCCCCAACTCTGTCTTCCCCCACATCTCTGCTAGGAAACAGAGATCTGAAAGACCACGGGTTAAAGCTTAGAAAATTGATGCAAAAACAAAACAACACAAAACAAAAAACCCTTTAAGCAATATGAGCAATTTGCTGAGGTTCTCTGACCACTGAAACTACAGCCACATGCTCAGCTTCTGTCTTGCTGCTAATGATAACCCTAAAGTCCTTGCTGTTTTGCCAACCCCATGTTGGTTTACTCATGCATGCAGGAATGCAGTTTGTAACATCATACATCTCTACATTCCTCCTAGTCTATATATGTATATTTGGGGACTATAGGTCCCACAGCTCTCCCATTCCCACCTTTTGTAGCCTTTTGTGTCTGAACTCAGTCAGGAGCTGCTGTTCCTCCATATCAGCCTTCATTTCTGCTCACAGGAACGAACAGTCCCTCTGCTCTGAGGAAACTGCCCTAGGGGACTACCCAGCTCTCCGGCAATTTTCTCAGGAGGTCTCCCCAAGCAGAGCTCTGAACAGGCTCTAATCTCTCCTGAAAGAGCTCCAGAATCTCCAGGACTGCTGCTCACAGCCACGCTGCCTTCCAGCAGGCACAAGGACGGTTACAGCCAGCTGCGTGGCTTTCTCCCGCTGCCCAATGAAGGCAGAGCTCCGAAGCAGAGCCGCAGGTGAAGCATCAGCCTCCCTCCTCCCGCCATGCAGCTTCCCCGCGGAGGGCGGGAACCATTTCAGGAGGGCTTCCATGGCGGCCGCCCCGGACAATATGGAGGCCGGCCCGCGCCACCACACGGCCGCTCCTGAGGGGTGCGGGCCGGGGCGGGCGTGCCTCGCTGCTTCGCTAACGCAAAAACCCTTGAAGGTGCACTCCGAGGCAGCAGAGAGGTTTGCCCGCAGGTAGCGATGTTGAATGTAAAACGTTAGCTTTGAGAAGCCCCTCTGCGGGGATGTGCTGCAGGTCACACGCCGCAGCTTGCCCTGGAATCGGTCCCTGAAATGATCTGATTAAAACGTGAGCCCTTTTTCACAGGAGGTTCTCATAACTGGCCCGTGTTTGTGATTTCAGACTCTGGTTCGGCTGTTCTGAGCTCATTTCTGCAGGCTGACCGCTGTGCAGCTGTAGGTCAGCATGCTCGGTGCCTCACGAGCGGCTGCAACGCTCTGTGCAAATGAATGGCTCCAGAGAAGAAAAAACAGTCACAAAAATCCTCCACGCCATCTCTTATTCACCAGCGATAGCCTTCCAGGAGACAAATTGCTGGTAGAGCGCTTACATTTTTTTTAAATAGCCCTCATTTAAGGCAAACGCAACTTTGCAAACGATTAAGCTGCCTGAAAATTGCAGCAAACATTCTCATCCTTGTTTCCTATAACTCCTCACCACGGCAGCACAGGGTGGGTACGTCCAAGGACCTGCTTACAGAAAGGCAGTTGTTGGAAACAAATAACAATATTAGGAAGAATGAAGCAGGCCTGTGTAGACGTAAAGCCCAACCTGTTGTAATTCTGGCATCGACAAACAAGCCTTGGCAGAAATAAGAAGATATTTAGTCGCAGAGATCACGTAATAGTCAGGAAGCGTGAAGTCCTTCACAGTGAACCTCGTAATGCAGAACAGCAAAGGGCTGCTGTCTTTTTGACTGGGCTGTGCAGTGTGTGTTAAAATGGACTTTATGAGCAGTAACACTTGATTCCCAGCATGCGTTCGGCTGGTGAACCGTATGACTTAATTCGTTATTGGAAGTTCTGGAAGTTGGCAGCCAGGACCCAGTGCTGTAACACTGCCTGACTCCAGCACTCCTGTGAGTTTGGTGTGGAGTTAGGAGCTGTGGGATTGCTTTTTTCCATATCTTATTTTTTTTTCCGCTCAAACAAGTGCTGAGCAGTTTGTTACAACTACTTAAGCATTTCATAGTACTGAATTTCATTTTGTAGTAATAATAAAGTAACAAGCCTTTGTTAATGTTATATACTCTTTTAGTAGCAAATTCATTATTCCAGTGGCACAGAAAGCTATAGTTTCCCTAGTTCTTGGGAATTCCTTCAATCAAGTCACTAAGTAATTAGTCATAAAACTGTCAGCTTAAATGCCCAATCAGCTGATTAACACCTGACACAGTTCCACAGACATCTGCAGGTGTAGGTGCAGCTCCATCTTGGCAGCTGACATGTTGGTAGGAGAAAGCTGCACTGGGAAGAGGCAGAGGCCAGGACAGAGAGCGGCTTCCAAAGTCATCCATGGATTGGATGACAGAGGGCAAGCCAAGGGGGAAAGAGATGGCCCCCTGCATCTATAATTACGCAGGAGAGTAACCACAAAACCTTGCGATGGGGGTGTTACAATCCTTATTTAAACAGAGACCATGACAGGGACCAGAGAGATTTTGCTTCGCTGATAGCAGTTATTTTTGTTGTTGTCTTTTACTTATCAAACCATTTAATAGATGTCTCATCATACCGAAATCTTCAAATAGCATTCGACGAGAAACCATTTGTGTTCCCGAGCAGCGTCTTGGAGAAATAATTAATATTTTCATTCACGATGCAGAAAACAATGAATTCTACACTCAGATTTTCTTCTTACCTCTACAACTTCCTCATACTCTTCCTCCTCCATTTTGAGTGTATTCTTCTGTCTCTCCCCAGCTCACTGGTGATGCGGGAAATGAAAGTGAATATACAGTATTAGCCCACAACTGAAAGTGCCACTAAAAGCTAACAGTCAGGTTCATAAAGTGCATGGTCACAGTTAGTAACCACCAAGATTATTACACTGTTATCAGCTAATCGAGGGAAGAACTTGAACAACAGAAAGAACTAAAGTTGGGATCTACCATTACTTTGTTTCAGATTACCATGGGGAACCACTGGATTAAGTTTCAATGAAAATTAAAAGTGAAAAATAAAAATCAGAGGAAGAGATTTCTTGAAGTATTATTTGATTTTTTACACTACAACAAAGATGTATCAAGATTTTTCTTTTCTCTGTCACTATTTCATATAATGTTGTTGCATTGTAAAAACTCATCTTTGAATGGGAGCTTTATCTGCATATTCTACTCTATTCATTCGTAAGTAAAAATACAAGGTATAAAAAGCTTGTATATACTATACATTTTAAGCAACCTTAGGTTAATGAGACAATTTTGCTTTTTCAGCATTAGCCTATGAAGGAGCTTTGGGTTCTTTTAACTCATGGCTTTTTTCTCTCAATTTCTTCGTTCCTGGAAAAGATGAAAAACCCATACACTGACTGGATTACAGAGTACAGATTACTGTCAAAAACCTCTAAACTAATTAATTAACACAATGATTTTGCTTTGAGACACAGTTACAATTTTCCAGCAGAGAATACAGCCCTGTTTCTAATGCTGGGAGGGGATGAGGCTTTGGAACAGCTGTTCTGAGTCCAAAGATACTTGCCGTGTAAGCTAATACTACCAAATGACGAGGTGGTTTTGTTTAGCTGGCTAAACAGCAATTCCTTCTGAGGCAAGAGAAGTCTAGTAATGCAGGTTAAATATAGGAACATGGAATACTGTCCCTTTTTAGTCCTGGGGTGTTGAGAAAAATGATAAAAAAGAAATGAAAAAAGAAAATATTAAACCAGAGCATTAACTGTTTAAACAAATGAAGGATAACTCAGTCCATCGTCCTTGTCCTATGATAAAGTAGGCCAAAGTTTATGTGCAAGTATCTAACAGCAGTAGGGGCTTGCATTTAGGGAACATCTCTATATGACTGACACTATTCCAGCTGCTAGCTGCACTTCCAAAACACGATTTCAAATCCTTTCCTCTCACTGCAATTTCCAACCAGTCACTCACTCAGCCAGACAGAAAATCTGAGTCCCATGGGCTAGGCATAACAGAATCGAGAAACATCTATAGGACAGGATCCTAAAAGAAGGAATCAAATGTGATTAAATGTTCTTACCATCAACATCTGGTAAATATCCTTAGGAGCAAAGCCTCTCCAGTCTTCCCTCTAGAGCAGTGCTGGGGGAGAGCGAGCCTGGTGCATCAACCTCTGATGACGCGTGTGGCTAGCACAGCCAATCTGGCTCCAGCCTGCTCCAATTTCAGCCCTAAATATACTTGGTGACCCCAAAGGAGGCCACCTGTTCTCAGCAAGATGACAGAAAAAGGAGCTGGGCACTTCTGTGCTCCTGAGGAAACCAAAAACATACCACAGATTGACTGAAATTCAGCAGGCCTCTGTGAAATGGATCCTGAAGCAGATTTAAGGCAATTTAATGCATTTTTGTTTTCCAGAACCTATCAGAAGAATGAATTTGAGCTGACAGAGAAGATTTACTTCCTGCATTGTACCTGAATCAAAACTATCCAAATTCAAGAATATGTAATCATCAGGGAAAGGAAAGAGGAGTCTGGACTTCAAATTAAATTTGTACTTTAAGTCTGTCTTTAATCTCAAACTTAAGTACATGTAAAGAGCTTTATCAATTTAATTCGAGGCAAATCAGGTATCAGAAATTTTATTGGCAGATCTAGGAGCTTGTCAAAAGTGACTACTGCAAGGGAGAGATGAAATCATGCAGAAGAATGCATAAATAAAAAGTAATATGTCTGGTGAAGAAACGCTAAGAATACACGCTAAGTAGACTAAGTGACAAGCAATTGTAATGCATTATTTTGGAAGGCCAGGAATTGTACAGTGAATAGAACAGAATCATGGTAACGATAACAGAAGAGACATTTTACATCATGTCTGGTCCGCTGTCATTACAGGATTGCTTTGGCTCTTCAAGGAGGCGCACTCAAAAGCCAATAACAACACTCGCTTCCTCATTTCATGTACTACATCACAGAATTCAATAAGTCATTGTCAAAAGCCCACCAGAGAAATCTTCTTGTTCCTTATCTCTTTCCAGAAGTTAATATTTGCATCCAGATGAAATGTCACGTCTCACTGGGGGGTTGGGCTCGCTGATCTCTAGAGGTCCCTTCCAACCTTTACAGTTCTGTGATCCACTAGTCCCAAAGATTTCATACATGTTGCTGGGCTGCACCTCCTTTGCTTTTTCCTTTAAGCAAGCTGTGTGCTTTCAGCTATTTGTACCTTGCTTCCCTGGGTAATCCTTCCTCCTTTCAGTATGTTTATTTTTATAGAAAAATCCTTCAGTCTTTTTAATACCTCTTGAAGATATCCAGAAATTTACTATAACGTGCTAATGGATTTTCACTGAGGAATGCCAGCCTCGTCTCTTGCTCTGTGACCCAGTTCCTGTGCGTGTGCATCCCTGAAATAACTCATGGAATCATTTCTTTCCAATCTACTGCTCTGATTATACGTGTAAATAACAGCTATGTATTTGGCATTCTGCTCCTCAGCTCCGTGTCTCAGGGACCAACAAACTGCACATTCTGTGATTCCCACCCACGTCCACAACTTCTCTTTTTTTGGTGAAGATTTAGTGTTCACTTACTTAAGTGTTTACCTACAACTCAACAGTAAGTGGGTATTTACGCACGTGCCTAAATATAGATGAGTTATTCTGTATTTCTATATAATAAACACATCTAAATGTATCTTCACTGTGGAAAATAACTACTATGCTAGCTGTTACTTACCTCCCAGAACTGTTAGAATATATTCCGGCAATACATAGTCATAGTGGACTATCAGTATCACTTGCTGAAGAGGAACATGGATGAGGTTGATGGAAGAATAAATGTTACCATCATTTTTTTTTCATCGCTTCCACTTACAATGTAAAATTACACCTGATTTCAAGCCACTGTTTGCTGGAGGATTCGGAGGACAGCATCCTGAGCCTATCTTTTCAGAAAGCAACTGTTTCAAAGGCAATAAGAAAGTTCTGCTGGGAGATAACAGCGTGGCAGGTCAGATACAGCTTAGCACACCGGGCCAGACTGCTTCATCTACAGTGCATACATATGCATATGCACAGCAGTTTTGAACTGAAAATTCAGAACAGTGCAAGATGAGTAAGGCAGAGGAAGATGTTTTGCATTTAAATTGCCCAAGATTATAAGGCAGAAAATATTTTCTTCTTCTTCGCACTTTTAAATAGTAAGTTCAGTCATTACTTATTGAAGAGTAACCACTTCCAGCAGGGAAAAAGGAAGGAAATAACATGCAACCTTCTCTTGATTTAGTTAGTAGTCATATAATAAAAAAGCAATGAAAAAAACAGCCTATATACACTCGCTCCCCTAACCCAGGCAGCATTCACATAGAAAAACACTGCTTTTTTTGGTTTCTTTTCTGTAGATCCTCAGTTGGAGCCTTTTCAAGTCCCTTTTGGGAGGCAGCATTCCAGCTATGAGAAATACACAACATAACACTGGAGGTTGATCAGTATAGAGGATCAATATGTGAGGACTAAAGGGCAAACACACTGTAAACCCCCACTCTTAGTGGACAGAAACATAACTTTCCACAGCCAGCCCTCAGTTAGTAACGTTTATGCATTGGCTTGATCATAAATTCCCTTCTATTTCTTTTATAGTGCATCACTCTTCAGACTCCACATCAGACCTTAGAAGAATTTTAATTATCCAAGGCTGGATCCCACATCATGAAGCTCAGGCAGTACGTATCACTGCAAGCTGGCAATTCCTCCTTGGAAGAGAAGACTTCTTGATTCAGAAAGGCTTTCTATCCACCCTTGCATCTGTTTGACTGCAAATACACAGGAAATCTGTTGTGCTGGAGATTCCTTTGGCTTCTCTGTGTCTTGCCCTTTGTGTAGATAAGCCTACTGACATCAGAACCGCTATATTTAACCCCCTGAGTTAATCAGTAGACCACCCAGACTTAACAAGCATTCTATCATTGAAAAAGGACACATTTTAATTCATCTTCATGCCATTGTCTCTATTTTTGGACTACTAAGATCAGCTTACTTTTCATTCTTTTCACCTTCCCTTCCTGCCTGTCAGATTTTGCACAGAAAAGGTGGACTTCAGCATTTATGGGACTCTAACCTAAGCTAAAAAAATTCCCTTGGAGTACCATTGCTATCAAAAAATCTAAAAGTGAACCACAGACTGTAAGACGCTAAACACACGTTAGCTTATGATACACAGCCTGCAAGACACTAACACTCCACCTGAAAATGCTGGAACCACCAAGAAGCCATAAACTTGAGATCCATTTATTCAAGGAGGAAAGCTTTAACCAACGATCACGACACCAGAGCCTTGGAATTAAAAGGATCCCCATTAAGTAAGCTGTCAGCATTTGCACTCCAGGGATCCAAATGGTAGAGAGAACCGGTGTAGAAAATGTGAGACAGAAAACCCATTAATAATAAGAAAGGGAAGCAGTAGGAAAAGGGAGATAGGTGAGAGCTTCTCCTTGTCATACAGTGCCCCTTTTACCTTAGCATTCATCGATAGCTGGGTGAAGAAGGCTGTAAGAAGAGAGAGGTGGAAGGGACTGAATTTAAAATCGTGGTTTCCCTATGGATGTTGTTAGAGGGGCTTGTTTCTATTTGGTCTTTCTTATAGTTTCTTAAGAGGTGGGAGAGAGTCCCTGTAGTCACTGGCTGTGTGAACCATGACCTCTTACAAGCTGCAGTAGCCACAGCACTATGGTATGTGTGCTGCAAGTGCCAGCACTGTACACTGATGCCTGCATTGGTACGCCATTACCTACACATAGACTTAGCTGTATTCAAGAAAAGCTTACATGAGCAAGTTGAATTTGTGCATTTCTAATGGCTCAACTAAGCTTTACTTCGTTAGCTGCAGGTGCAAGTTCAACACTTGCAGATGGGGATGTCAAATGAGAAGGACATAACAGTGTGTTTCTCTGTTAAAATACAGTCTGGTGCAAACCGTACCGCAGGCATGCGTGCAAACATCACTTTCTTGTTTTGAAATGACTAAGAAGTGATTCAGACTCCCTGCTTTGTGCTGATCCCAGAATGCAGGAGGAGAGGAGTCAGTATCTAATTACGAATGATTTCGCAATTCATTAACAGCTGGCTAATTAACTCACTGGAAATCCAAAAACAAAACAAAAAAAGGACACAAAGAGAACGTTTCCTTGGTCCCAGTCTTTGGGAAATGACCATACATTTATTAAACAAAAACAAACAAGGTATTTTTTTGATAACACAGCGTAAATGCAAAGGGACCAGCACAAACAAGGAGGTGTAAAAAAAGGAACGAAAATCAATGCTCACCCTTCTCCGAGGAGATAGGCTCAGAGGGAAAGAACTCCAAAGAAGGTTTCTCCAATGAGAAATCCTTCCTCAGTGGCAGCCAGCCCTTACATGAGGTCTAGGAGGGGTGCAGCCTGGCTCCTCCCCTTCAGGTCACACAGGTGCATCTCCTCCACCTGTGCTCCCAGTGCTGACCACATCTTTCCCTCAGGTGCTTATTCAGTGGTTCAGGCCATGACTCAGCAGTCCCCATACACACAGTAACAGTGTTCTTAATGTCACATATCCAGCCAACCCAGGCAAATATTTGTAAACATGAGCTTTGGATGGATGTGTTGTAAAAGTGGTGGGTTGGTCATCCGAAGGAAAGGATCCACGCTCTAAACAGATGAATTTCACTTTCTACTGTTGTGCCACCGATCATCTTTCTTAAAGTATTAATAGAAAAGATTAGATCATTAACAGATAATATACCTAGAGGCAATGCAATCAAAATGCCATGGTTAAGTCATCCGCAGTGTCTTATTTTCTTGTTTATTTTTTGATACTGACAGGTTAATACACTCCTGAAAGCGACTGCTTCACGTGTTGCCATGAGTCAAAAAGCCTCTGCAGGAAGAGGGGTAATGAGGGAAATATTGGTGTAAAACCAGAACTAATTTCATCCTTCCTGGTGCACCTGAGATAAGGAGATGCTGTTTCACTGATCAGATTGTTAGGCATGTCTGCATGACACAACTTCTGTTTATTACCCATCATGACATGGGTGAAACTGCAGTTGCTGCTGCTTCTGTGACAGGTCCAAGCTGCAAAAGAAGATCCAAATAGGCATTAACCCCGTGTTTGATCGTCACTGGGTACAAGACTGACGTTTCTAGAAGAGCATTAGTAATAAACCCCCCAAAAGAGCATGGGGTTTTACCTCCTTCTTCATCTCACTGCTTTCTTTTTTATTCAGGTGAATGAACGCACCTCTAACTATCTGTCCAAGCAGTTGTAGAAACTTAAAAATATGACACAAAGAAAAATACCGCAGATATAAAATCAGAGTGTAGAAGATACACTGTATTGCCACGAGACATCCTCCCTAATTCACAGTCAGCAGCAGCCTCTTCGGTTTGGTTCTTCCCAGCTCAGTCTGCCCATCTGCAGTTTTTCTCCCTTGACAGTGTCTGTCACAACCTCCACTGTTCTTTGCTTCAATTCTCCTGCTAACATTCTCAAGGCAGCAGCAAGGCTTTGCAGGTGGGCATCAAGAACGAAGGAGACCACTGATGACACCTTCAAGGATACCGAACCAGCTCTCAATGTACTGGCCAGGTTCGCTAGCATGAGCTTATGGGTTAAGCTTTGGTACAGCATACATGTCCTTCATATCTAACTTAGAATTTCTAGCTTTCAGAACATTACTTTATGTTGGTGAGAAGCAGGAAAAGAAGGGGAGGTTCTTTTCAATTCTTTTCTCCTTCCTTCTATTTATGAGCCGAATAGACATATATTTTTAGAAGAGAGGCACAAATACCAACTGTAAATCCCAGTGAAAAGCCACGTCTGGCAGCCAGAATTTCAGTTCTTATCCTGTCTCCAGCACTTATCCCTTTGGCAAGTCTCTGTCTCGCTGTCATGCAGTGAAGATAACACAGCTCTTTTAACAAACTTTGTCATTATTATTACCATTGCTGGAAATCACCAGCTCGCAGTAACTACTCTGGGAGTTGTAGCTGCTGCCTTATCGTGGGCTGAGCAGTAATGTACAGCCACAGCCACACAATCAGCACCTGCAGAGGAAAGAGGTGCAGCAGGACTGCTCTGAATGGAGGACAGAGAACCTCTGGGTCACACAGGTGCATCATCAGCAAAGAATTCTCCCTTTGTATGAGCAGGGTGGGATGAGGACTACACAACACACCTCAGTTTTTGGGGCCCACCCTTTCTTGGCACTGCTGATCCATTCTCCATTCCCTCCCTGAAGTGCATTGTGATTGTAGTTGCTCGCTGAAGGAAGAAATCATTTCTTGGTGGCCCTCCTCAACAGTCACGAAGGAGCTGCTGTGGCACAGCTCAGCTTTGTCACAGCCTGCTGATGGAGCTCCGTGTGGACCTTTCAAACCTGCCCACTGGTTTCAGTACATTTGTACTTTCCCTCCAGCTGCTTACCACGCTGAGCAGAGATGGTGAGTTCAGGATCTTTCCCGTGGTTTCTTACGGAACGCGCTGAAACCATTTCTTGAGAAAGCACAAGGCCATCTGAGTTCAGTTCTATCCCAGGCCACATTCAGATCAGTTATTGTCAGCACATTAAGTCTATTTCTAACGAAGCTTGGCAGCAGCAAAGTTCCATGTGGCTTTGAACAGCACTGCCAACTTTCCACACCATCCCAACAGCAACAGACAGACGGATGGACAGAAACAACCACCGCGTAACGGCGTTTCCTGTCAGAGGTCATCTGAGATGACTTTTTCTTTTTTTTCCAAATGCAAGCTCAGAATGCTGCTATCCACCTTCTTGGTGGCATCCACCCCAAGGGGTTTGCAGATTCGTGCAGCTCCTCCACGAAGTGCCGCTGTGCACTGATGCTTGGGCCCTGCTGCTGGGAGTCCCTCTGCCAGCCCTGTGCTGTCAATCTATGAATCTATGAATCTGGCACGCACACCAGCTGAAGAAGCAGACATGCAGAGACACAAACTTCTGATGGAAGGGCACAACCACAAGAACTGCTAGAAAATGTCATCGGTATTCCACGTAGAGCTTTGTTCCCAGAGATACCCCCGTCACTAATTCTTCCCAGCAGCATACGACTCGAGGACACTGAGGCTCCTTAACCTGAAAGATGCCAACGAGCGAATAAAGTGCGTGGTTTTCTAAGAGCTTCTTTCAAAGTGACAGCAGCACTCCTCAATTTGAATCTTACGGACTTTGCTAAGCTGTAACCAGTGTCTTCAAGAGCTGCTCCTGGAAATCTGTCTCTTTTTCTCTGCTCTTCTAGCACATTTCTGTGAGAGGTTACCAACACCTCTAACAGTAAAACGAAGGGGAAAGACTGCAGCATGCTTAGCATTCCAAACTTGCATTGCTGGGATGGTATCTCATATCCTGAAATACAATCTGCAGTAGTCCATAAAATATTAAGAGTCGTGAGTTGTGGCCAGCAATACTTTGCAGAAGCAATTCCCAATGGCCGAACGCTCCATGAAAGGCCGTTAACACAATATGCAAAGGTCATTAATGCAGCAGCCTTCTTCATTAATGCAACAACTTCTGAATGCTGACGTCCTCCATTGATGCTTCCCCTGGGTGACACATAACGGTGATTTTTACCAAAATAACTCAGCACCAAAGATAGAAGAAACGTGTGGGAAAGAAAAAAAACATACAAGCCAGAAATTCAGTACCTTGGAGATGGTTTCTTCACCCTTTGCTACACATCATTTTCAGGGCCACCACGTTCAAGAACCCTTAGCTCTGTCCTTGCGTTTGGGTAAGCCCATCCTCCTCATCCTTATCCCATTCCTGCCCACTCACACCACCAGCGTGGCTCGTGGTCCTGCCGCCCTGTCCTCAACTCTCCATCTCATCTCACTCTGTGAGAGGCTCAGTGGTGCAGCCTTTGTGTACAATGGGAAGCAAGGGGGAGCAAAACAGTGAAAACTGCAATGAATACAGAATCCAGCAGACTTCCAGGCTCATTTTCTCAAAAAATGAGCACACGGGAGGCAAAGCACTGATGACTTCACGGCTCTTTTTAGAAAGCAGCACTCTGCGGGTGGATGGACAGAAGCAGCTGCAGAGCTGCCCCAGCTCTGGCACACACACACTGCACGCAGCGAGCCACTGCGACCAGGGCAGCAGTGCTGACATGGCTGTGAGCAGAGCACAGCAGCGTTGTGCTGCACTGGAAACTATTCAGAGAAGGAGACAACGTATCCAGGTGTGGAAGCCACCTGTGACACGTCCTGTTGTGCCTGAGCTTGTGCTTGGCTTCTGCTCAGTGTGGGATGGAGCGGTGTAGTGCAGCCATCACCTTCGGTTTTAGCACTACAAAGATCCAGAAGCAAACTCCTGCACAAGTGCCCTAACCCACAGAGTTCTGAGCAACGTGTATGGAGCAAATACTTCTGTTTGCCATTTTTTTTGTCCACTGACATTAAATTCAAGCAAATCGTCATCAGTGTTGAGCAGAGCTCCCTGCTGAAGGAGCCTGCCGTCGCTTGAAGCTTACAGCATCACACAGAGAGCCCGCTGAAGTGCAAGGAAATCTTCCAGGCCATCACACAGCTTCAGCACGGGCTGTGTGCTGCTGAGGAAGGAGCTGAAGCTGAGCGTGGCCTGCTCTGGCTCGGCCGTAAGGGAGGGGCTCAGCAACGAGCAGCACTTCCAGCCCAAACATTGAGAAAGATGGAAAGCTGCAAGGGTAGCTGAACTGAAGAGAAAGCCCCTGCAAGTCAGAGCTTCAGAACAGGCATGAGCATACAGTACCAGCAGTGGATTTGGTTCTCAGGGAGCAATTAAATGCCCATTAAATGGAGTGACTGCTCAAGAGGTCACCTCCTCCACCGGGATGTTGCAGCACTTCCCTTACTACGGAATAAACGATGTCAAGTTACAAGACACGCTGCATACGGCCAAAGGCAGCCAGCAAGCACAAAGCGAGTTCCTCACCTGCCTCAGAGAGAGGGAATGAGTGCACACAGCTCCTCGTGCCCACCTCCACAGGGCTGCTGTCCTTGGCTGCAGCTCCCGGTGCCATTAGACCTGGGCTA
Organism: Callipepla californica brunnescens; assembly: GCA_023055505.1. Taxonomy (NCBI): domain Eukaryota; kingdom Metazoa; phylum Chordata; class Aves; order Galliformes; family Odontophoridae; genus Callipepla; species Callipepla californica. The sequence goes on from JALIRH010000010.1 coordinate 19,394,277, forward strand.
ACAACTGGGATCACACAGTGGAAGATGGGTCTAGCCCATCCCGGTTCATCATACAAAGCTTTCCCTGTTTGCCCAAAACGAGATGCTGAGCGCAACGCTCTGCCAGCGCTGACACACTGTGTGTGCCTGAGTTTAGCAGCAAGCCCGTGTCCGGGCACAGACATCATGCGAGTTCACCACAACGACTCCACAGGTGTGGATCTGCTCTCCTGAAGGCAGGTGGAGCTGATTCCCAGCAGCCCCAGCTCCATCACCTCCTGCCTTCTGATCCTCACCACACAGAGAAACGCATTACAGAGAAAAGTGGTTTTATCACACGTTTAGGTCTCCCATCAGCGCTCAGGTACACAAGCGGTGCTGCGAGGGACACAGGGGATTTCTTCTGGTGGCAGCGCAGGCTTGAAGCGTTTGTGCACCACGGGGACGGCTCGTCACTCCAAGCTGTACTGTAAAGGATTTGCAATATAAAAAGGAGGATCCTGCCCCCACGCGGCCCTGCTGGAAAGCAGCAGCCCAGGAGCAGCGGCTGCAGGGACCATTCGCAGGGAGCCCGGATCGGAGCACGCGAGGTTCGGGTTTAGAAGCACTGTTCAAAGCCCTTCTGAAATAAACACGTCCCAGTCCACAGAGCAATTGGACTGACAACCAAGTACTTCGTAAAAGCACAAGGAAACCCCGTGCTGTGCAACAGGAAGGGCACGCTCACATCCATCTTAATACAAACAGCGACGTTTATTAGTTGTTCATACAGCTCTAAGATCCATCCATGTCACGCGTCAAAGCTGTACACACAGGTTACAATGGGGCATCTCTTGGAACTCAGCAGTACAAGGACCTCGAAAGCAAGTCTTCAGCAGCACCTGCATTTATACCAAGTCTTTATTTATGGACAAAGAAAATATTGTTGTTCCAAGATGGGCATCGCTCTGCATGGCCGCAGTGGTTTGCCTACACACACACAGATACACACACACACACCTGGGGAGAAATGCCTTCCAGTTCTGAAAACCAGGCAGAAAGCAGGACAGAGCAGGGCTCGTGGCAAACGCTCCCAAGATCTTCATGACTCTGTACTCGTGCATCTAACTCAGCATCGCGTTGAAGAGCTGCATTAAACACTCAGACTGAATCCAGGCCCACCGTGCCATGGGAGCAACGAGGTGACCTGGGACTGTGGAAGTGGAAATAAGATCCAACAGTCGGCACGTTTTAAGACAATTAAAGAGCACGCAGCTCGTACAGTCAAGATGAATAAAGCTGAAAAGTAACAGTATTTTTCTGCACAAAGGGCTACTGGCAGGTCCACACAGATGTCAGTGCCCAAGGGAAGCTCCCTGCAGCAGCAGCTGTTGGCCGCAGAGGTAAAGCGATGGCAGCTCAGCAGTGCCAACCCATCTCTGTGTGCAGTTCCCAGGACTCAAGGCACGTAGCACCAACAAAACCCCCCCCAAATGCTGTGCCATCCATCGCGGCACCACAGTGGAGGCAGCGTGCAGTTACTGTGCATCTCTGACTCAGTGAGCTCCTGCCTGTGCACGGCGTTCATCTGCGAGATCGTCTGCCAGGACTGCGCAGACAGAAATAGAGCAGCGAGTCCCGAATCAACGCCCACGGAGCAAGATGGAATTCCAGCTCAGGGCCGGCCAGCAGCAGACCTTGCGAGCAGCCACATGCCTTTCTCCTTTTTAAAGCAGCTTCAGTTTCATCCCTTCTGCTTTCTATCCCCACCGCTCACAGGGCTGCACCGCCGGCGTACGACACGTGGACGCACAGCAGCACACACGGCCCATGACCTGTCTGGGGCTGGTTTCACCTCTTCAAACAGGAGCTCAAGGAACAAGATGGGCTCCTCCTAACTCTGCTAATGCCAGATCTCATGTGCCAGGAGCGACACGAAGAGGGAACAACTGGAGGAACATTCTGACAAAACTTCAGAGTCATGCAAGAGAATCACAACTGAACTTCGCTGTCATAAATAGCTTTATGGAGTTTTAGCTACATTACTCTAATAAACCTGAGACACAGAAGTGCTCAAGCCAGGACAAGCCAGCCTGTAAGTCCTCATAGCAATGTGAAGCAATGACTTAATGTGTTCAGGAATGAAACTCCACTGCAGCATCAGAGTTAGCTCTTGAGTTCACCAGCCTTTCCAGCCTGAGTTTGTTTCTCTTAGCAGCTGCATCTTCCCTCCGTAGCAGCACCGTGCCCTCTGTGGTGCTCGATCCAGGGAGCGTTCAGGCAAGAACAACACTGAGCTGATGATGCTTCGCAAAGAATCCATTACAGCTTTAAGGTAAAGCAGCACTTTCTGTATTAACTCAGCACCAGACAAGTCCTCCGATGTTACAAATAAGAAAAGCTCGAAGAAAGAAACAACCCCGCAGCCCGAACACCCAGCTTGTGTCTCTGTGCAGAAGAAATCTGGTCTGAAAAGATCACGGGTGCTGTACGGATACGATGCTCTTACAAATAGAGGCACAGGAAGGGGAAGGACACTCATTTCCAAACAATCAGACGTGCACCTATGTTAAGGTGAGTGGAAAAGGTAGCACAGAAAGAGAAAGCTGATCAGGACATCAGCTGCAGGCACTTGGGCTGCACAGACTGCAGTGGGCGCCTATCAGATATCCTTCACATGAACAGTTTGTGACCCTAAAAACAAGAAACGAATAGGAATTTTTAAGGGGAGGCCACGTGGACCTCTGTTAGGGTTGCCCACCTTCCCTCACAATTAAAGATCTGTGTAATTTTCAGCTCACGGGAGAAACACAAAGGCCATCACAGCCACAGCGTTACCGTGAGGGTACGTGCACAGCCACCTGATGGCCAGACAGAAACTGCTCTGTGATATTTCCTCCGTTAACAGCAAGAGCTTCTTGCCTTTAGAAACAAAACAACAAACATAACCAACACACAGCCCGTGCACATTCAGGCAGCAGCGTGCAGCGCTTAAGAACACTAAAGCAAAATACTCTGAAGGCATGGAAGGCAGAAGACTCAGAAACCAGACACTGAGGTTTAGAAGCACATCTGCTTTTTCTTTAGAGCACGTACACTTCCATCTTATATGGAAGAGTGCACCGTGCTCGCTTCTCAAAGACACCACCAGATGAACAGAGTCATCTCTGCATTTAGCCCTTCAAACATTTATACATTGTGCAGTACATCAGTTACACACCAGCGTCTGTGTGCGTGCACCACAAACACGTGCATGTCAGGATGCTTAACAAAGGCAGCAGGTCCCCTAGCCACCGAGCATCATAAGGAGACACCAGGAGCATCGCGAGGAGGTTAAACTCTTCACCTGCCTTTGTTAAACACACACTTGAAATCGTCCCCCTCCTTTTCCCCACAAACTCACAACACGACCCCCAGTGAAGCAGGGAAACGGGAGGGCAGCTGCACTGACTGCGTTACCCATAACCACAGAGGAGCACATGAGGAAGCTGAGTTCAGTCTTATTCCTTAAGATGTCTTTTCCATCCTTACCAGTTGCACGAGCTAAGAAAGGGAAGGGCATTTTATGTCACGGTTTTATTTCATGTCACTATACTGTTCAAACACACAGCCTCCAATGAAGGCTACGTACCCTTTTACAGCTCCCAAAGCTCTGCACCTCCTCCTCTGAAGAACGCTTCCTGCAGCGTAAGCCTAGTTGTTAAGATTCCAGCGGGACTTCTAAACATACTTGTGTCTGTCTTCTTTGGTTAAGGAAGGAAAAAAAAAAAGAAGAAGAAAAGAGAGACGTTTTCCCTTTATGAGAGCTAAAGGTACATCTACAAGCCCTGGATCACAAAGTGGTGCTGCCAAAAAAGTGAAGCACGGAACATCGTGACGCACGCTTTTGGGAATCACCTCATCCAGTGATGGGAGGAAAATCGGTTTTCAAACTCTTTGGCAAATCTTTCCTGTTTGCTGATACCGTAACCTGAAGGAGAAGCCACCTGCCCCAACCCGCCGTGAAAAATCACAACTGAGAAATCACGTGAGAAACAAGCAGCTTTCTTAAGAGAGAACTTGCTTTATAAAGTTGTGGTGAGCCAACTGCCTGATGGACGTTACAGCCACGCAGATAACCAAGGAAAAGAAGTTGTGACACGTTGGCAACGTCAGATATTAGTACTGCTGTCAGCACACTGACTCAGCTTTACACACGGCTCTGAACGGATTGCAATTAACCTAAAATTGAGGTATAAATATACACAGATATGTACAGTACACATACAGGAAAATAGTTCTGCATTTGTAACATCAGGGACTCGAAAAATACTGGAAAGTTGATATCTATGCCATTGATTCGTTTGCTAATTTACTGAAGTAACGAAGCCACATCTTCCACTAGAGAGGACTACAATGTAAGAATCAAACCCCAAAGCATCAGTTCTTTCTTCACGTTCACCACGCTCAGCATCACGCTGCTCCGAGCGGCTGCATCTCGGAAGGAAGGCTCGCCGCCGCCTTTAGGTGCGTCTCCAGAGGAAAAGCCCCAGGAAAACAAACTCGAGCCATCAGCTGCGTCTCTCTTTTTGCTGAACGGTCTGAATTTCTACACGTGTGTGCATCGACGTAGAAAATAAAGTCGAAACCAGTTCATTATAAATACACCTAACCCAGCAGTTCTGCTGCTGTGAGGGTAACCACGGGTACAGCTCTTTTTTTTTTTTTTTAAGCAATGTCTGTGCAAAGAGGTCATTAAAAATCATCTGATCTTTAGTCTTGACATCATCCATTCGAGTCCCTGGCAGAGTCTGGAAACGAGAGAGAGAACGCGTAAGGAAAACGTGCACTCCTCGGGGTAACTTCAAAGACGATTAATTCCACAGCACCGATTTATGTGAACAATTAAACTCCTCTCGAGAACTCTGCTCCTGACTGAAGGTGTCACTTCCAGAACCAGCTCACTCCTCCTAGGTGTTACCATGCAATCTACACGTGGAAGACTCCAGCTCTTAGAGATAACTTCAGTTTACATCTCTAATTACGGTTATTCTTAACAGACCAACAAAAAATGTTGGGCTGTCCCTCCATCCATGCTCATAAGGCCTCAGCCATGTAAAACTGCACTCCTGAGAGCCACAACTTCAAGTTTCCTTAACGCTGGTTATAGGCTCTCCCTGTTCCTACGCCAGCTTTGTGCAGAGCACAGTAAGTGCAGCACTATTGCTGGCAGAGGAGCAGTGTGTTAGAACTGAGTAGTGCAGTAAAAACACCAACACCTCTGCCCTCGTGCAAAGATGACCCTTACCCCTCTCCGGTCAGAGCACAGCACGCCTGAATGTGCCACTGGTGATCCTTAATGGAAGTCAGCTTCAGAAACTGAGAGATTTCGGCCACTGTCATACACTCCTTAACGTCTTGCTTGTTAGCAAAGATCAGCAAACCTGCTTTCTTCAAGTCCTTGGGGGGAAAGAGTGAAAAAAAAAGATTGTTACACATCTGCCTTTGGAGGCAATGCTCTGCCACAAGCAGGAAGGCAGGAGCAGCACGACTGGGACTGCTTTCACAGCGGGTTCGCCCAGCTGGCCGAGCAGGCAGCACTGAGCTGAGCTCATGAAACCAAAACCCCCCCAGAGCTGCACTGCCAGCACGTGGCCCTGAAGGGCAGAAACCAAACCCGCAGCGGCAGGACCTGGCAGCCTACACAAGCTCACACAACAGCACACATGTTCACAATCGTTTAATGGAAGCATATATCCATACAGAGACACATATAGATATACGGGAGACTATATATAGATGCAGTCTTCGGCCTTCCTGCAGTCACCTACTGAACAGCGGTGATAGTTTAAGTATAGATGGAATATTTTGGGATACAATGCCAACAGTTCTAAGCAAATCTTTGTATTCTGACACTTTTAGCTTTGGAAACTCGGTGTCCTCAGCAGCAGCTCGTACAAACTGATCCAATTTGCATTACATCTGCTGCTCTTACAGATGACAGCACAAGTTAAGCTTATATAAGCACATATTGAGTAGAACTCCAGGCCCTGGTCCTGCAGCACTGCAGGGGTAGGTAGATTCCATTACAGTGCACTGCTCCTTGGCCTGTCCAGTAGGAGAGCACACAGGAATCAGAAACAGTTCCATTTCAGACCTAACACAGTGCTCAATTTGAAAGAGCACATCGTTCTCACTCTGCAGGTTCACACAGATGCAGAATGGTGGCTACTGCAGCTTTCCCATCACCGCTAAGAGTTTATTTCACATGCTTTGCATTCCTGCAGTTACACCAACTGCTAATTGCTTCTTCCTGAAAAGGTTCCCTTCAAAGCACCAAAGGAGACACAGGGCGTACTCACCTCATGTGCTAACATCTTATACAGTTCTTCTTTAGTCACCGAAATCCTCTCTCTGTCCGTGCTGTCCACAACGACTATGACAAACTTCAAAAAGCCAAGAGTTATTAGTGGGCATTTCAAAGAACACACAGCTTCTTTCTGGCCACACACGCTTACACGGAACAGATTACTGCTCCCATGAGATTATTCAGATAGGCAGCAGGATTATCAGGTGTCGTCCCAGATACACCTAGCCACACCGAGCCTGGCTGGTCCCCCACAGCACTGCAGAGGCTAGCAGCTCAGCCAGTGCTTCGTAGCTGTGACACATCTTTTCTGACTCTATTTTCGAGTGAAAAACTCATTCTGAGAGCAGGTGCTTGTCAGCATCCCAGATGTGGCTTTATTCTTCGCTTCACATAACGGAGGCAGCGCACAGATCGCTCGGAGGATCTGCTGCTTCCACCCAAAGGTGCTCTGTAACAGCTGCCTGCCTTCGTTTCAAGCTCTAACATGAAAGCAGGAATTCAAGGGATTTAAGGAAATGAAAAAAACCCATAAAGAGTACACAAGCATATACGTGTCACAGTGCCTTCTAGTGAAGCACGGGGAAACAAAGACCTTAGAAGCGAACCTTTTAAAGAAAACAACATCAGCAAAACCACAACAGTTATCGTGCAGGAAATCTTGATCTGAAGCATGATTTTAATCAGCTCTGGCATACGTGCTGCAGCTCTGTCACGGAGGAGAGCGGAAAGCAAAGTGATCGTAGGAGCCTGCAGGACAGAGCTCCTGGTGTGGGGGAAAAGTGGGACTTCCAGCCTTGAATTTTGGGGATACACGGGTTTGGAAGCACCTGCTGCAGAGAAGCAGCTGTTACAGTCTGCAGAAGGAACTGTAAGCACGGGGATGTGCAACCCCTGCCCCAGGGCCACGGATCCCCAGACAAAGGGTCCTTAAAAGAGTTACTCTCAAGTGAAACCCCAGATTATAGATCTTACAAAAGCACAGCAGGGAACTGTACAGCAGCATGCTAACGTGCCTTCACAATCAGAAGAGCTGCACAGCACCCAATGTCTGCAGCTCTCTGGCAGCACGCTGGGTGCAGGGCTCAGGCAGGCCCCCTCCTACCCCAGCAGCCATTCATTTCCACAAGCTCAGTGCAGGGCCACAGCTCTCACCTCAGTGTTTGTGTAGTAGGTGTTCCACGACGACCGCAGCGACTCCTGCCCTCCGATGTCCCACATCAGAAAGCGCGTGTTGTTAACCACGATCTCCTCCACATTGCTGCCTATCGTGGGTGAGGTATGCACCACTTCGTTCATTGAGCTGCGGGGAGAAGAGCTCAGCTCCATCAGACACGGGCAGCACCAAACCTGCTTCTGTAACGCTCAAGCTGACGGTTATTCCAAGGCAGAAAGCGTAACGGGGGAAACCTAGCAAGAACTCCCAGTGCAGCGAGCAGGGACAAAGAGGGAGGAGAAGAAAAATAATAAAGGAGGACTTGGTGACCTATAAAAGAGTTAAATTATAGAGCTGAGAGAGCATTTGTCAACAAAACTATTTTCTAACTAATGAAATCATAAAGCTGAGGGAGCATTTGCTTTAGAAAGTGCTTTGAGCAGCCAGCTCTTGTTTTTCCAGGCTGCTTTTGGCACCGTGCAGCACGGAAGAGAGCAGTTGCTTTTCTTCAAGACTATGGGTGAGCCACAAGAATTCCGAGGCTGCAGAACAACAACTGCTCATGCAGCTCCACCAAACACAGCACGCCAGCTTCCTGCACAGAACTCCTTCACGCTGCAGTTGCTCTGTGTCCAAACTGCTCTCCAGCAAAAGGACTCTCACGTGCAGAGCTGAATGCTGATTAATTCAGGTTGAGAAATGCACTGTTTTAGAGGCACTTGGTGCAACTCTGTCATTAAGGCAACCGGGTTCACGTCAAGAGTGATGAGCAAACGTGTACTCTGGGCACTCTGAACTGTTTAAACTCCACTGTAAGGAACTTCAATAGGAATAAAAGCAGCTTTGAAGGAAGAGGCCAGCCATTTTCAAAGAACTTAATTATTTTTTTCTTCTGAGATATATATATTTTAAATACTTCAGCAGAGCTTTCAGTCATAGAGACATCAAATTGAGAGCTGAGGCAGTGCTGGATGTCCAGGATGAGAGAGGGATAAAGGGGAAGCCTAACACTGAGAAACAACACCAGTGCAACAAGGTTAACAAGGTACCTTGCCATCACACAAGCTCGGGGGAAGCTAAGACAGGGGAGAGAGAAGGATTAGAAGGAGAAAGAATGGTAAAAATCAAAATAAGGCAAACAGTGGGTAACAAGATGCCTCCGGCTGCTTTAATATTTCAAAACCAGGTTGTAGCAGAGTTCTCTTACTGCCTGGGAAAGGCATTTTGCAGCTCCCCTTTCCCAGGCTGAACCTGCAGCCTTTCCCACTCAAGCTGTCAGCAGCAATCTGTCTGCAACATGATAGGTAGATTTTCTTTCCTCCTCCCCGCTGAAACAAGGTTAGCATGGAGCATTTCTAGACAACAGAATGCCAAATCCTACTCTAACCAAGAAAGGAGGGAGAGCTGAGGACGAGAAGGGAAAGAAACAAAGTGTAGGGCTGCCACGATCTGCTGGAGGAATCACTGCTCCAAAGTGCCGTGTCCCTCCCCGACACCACGCACCAGCCAGCACACAGACACTGCTGCACTTATCTCCACCCGTTTGTTCCAAAAGTCAAACATTCATTCCTGCTCGGAACGCTTATCTGCCACGGAGAAACTGAAAAGAAAAAATACACTGGGCAAAGACTCCCATAGCAAGGAGGAGCAGGAGACAAAACTCACCCAGAGCAGCACAAGAGAGAAGGGGAAGTCCTGCAATGCTAAGGAGGGGACAGAGGAAAGGAGGCAAGCAGCCACGCACCGTACAAAAGGGAAAAGAAAACACTGAGACTGCAGAAAGAAGAAGATGAAAAGAATCATGAGACGATCATGGAGGAAGTGAAAAGAAGACACAGGGAGCTTTGTAACACACCGAGGATGGCCCTCAGCAGCAACAGCCGCTGCTCTTCAAAAGGCTCTACTTCATTCTATTACGTTTTTTAGTATTAAAAATATTTTCTCACTCTCAAAGCTTCACGTTTCACTTTTCTTTTCTGCACAACGTGCACACGGCTCACGTTTCAAAAGGCAAAAGCCGATCACAATCTGTCAAAAGAAATATCTCAGCCCCACAGTGTGTTGAGCTCAGGGCTGGAGCAGCAGTGCTCCCTTAGCACCGGACTGCCTGGTGTGCGAGGAAGGCAACCTGCTACAGGCTGGCCTTGAGCTGCCTGTCCCACCTGCAGGTGCTGAGCCCGGGCACGGATCTGCTGCCCTTTATCAGCAGTTCCACGCTGTGGCACGGAGCAGCTCCGTGTTGTGGCTGAGCCCCAGCCTCACCCTGCCTGATGGAGCTGGCAGCCAACCCCCGCTCAGACACCAAAGGCAGCTGGGACCGAGTGCAACAGCAATGGAATTTGACAAACAGAAGTTCTCAACAAAACCTTATTCACACGTGAGGTGCAACGCAGACGTCTCTGACCCAACGCCGCCTATGCCATCATTTCCAGCACGGTGGTGAAAATAAGGCAAAGCAACGCACAAAACACGCGCCCTGAAACGCAGGAAACATCGCTGGCAGCTCATACTTACAATTGATACAGAATGGTAGTTTTCCCTGCATTATCCAGACCAACAATGATTACTTTGTGCTCTGAAATAAAAATACAAGCAGTAAGTCACGTACCGCAGTCGCTGCTGTGATAGCAAAGCTAACAACAAGACAAGGTTCACGCTGTGCTGCAGGTTCTCCCCTAAGCCAGCGCTGTGCTGGGCGTCAGAGCGTACCCAGCAGCCTGCCCAGCGCTGCTGCCACGTTCCCGGCCTGCACACCTGCAGGAGCAACTTCGAAGCTACGACACTCGGATGTTTTCCTTCTCTAAAACTGCAGGAGCACCCTTCGCAAAGCCGGAGTGGGGGCTGGACTGGATGATCTGGGGGCTGGACTGGATGATCTCCTGAGGTCCCTTCCAACCCCCGTGATCCGTCCGGAGCCCTGCAGACCGTAACAGCCCGCATTCTGCCCCAATTAGAGCACCTCCCCAGAACACGTGCTCGCACACGCCGTGCGTGCCGTGCAAGGCCACGCTATCACAGCCAGCAACTCCATCTCCCTCTGAGCAGCGGGACCAGCAGCGCTGCTCCTCCGCCGGCTCGGGTTGGACCCCTCAGATCGCCCCACAGAGCCACCGCCCCTCGGGTCTCCTCGTCCCCTTCAGCAGCTCCGGAACGCGGGAAGGTTCGCCTCCGGACGCTCGGCGGTTCCCAGCCACCCGAGTCGGCTTCACACGGACCAACGGGTGCCGGCGTTGAGGGCGTCACCGAACACAGAGCCCGGCTCGGTTCGCTCCCCAGGAGCGCGGGCAGCCCCGGCTCCCCTGTGCGGCGGGCCCGGCCCCGCGCGGCGCTCACCCTGGTGGTTGAACAGCCTCCAGATCCTGGTGAAGAGGATCCCCATCCTCGGCTCGCTCCGGCCGCCGCCGGCTCTCCCGCCGCCGCCGCCGCCGCCTCAGGGCCCGGCCCGGCGCCCGTCCTGCGGGAGGAGCTCCCCGCGCCGGGCCTGCTCGCGCTGCGCACTGCGGGACGAGCGGGCCCCGCGCACGGACATCGCCGCCGCCGCCGCCCGCGCTCCTGCTGCTCCTCCTCCTCCGCCGCGCAGCCCTTCCCGCAGGCCGCCGGCCCCGCGCCGCAGCCCTCACGGCCACCGTAGGGCACGCGGAGGCGGGGAGGACGTGTCGCCGTGCCGAGGCCACGCCCCGCGGCGGACGTTGGGACGCCACGCCCCCTCCGCGGCCGCCGCGCGGTTGCCCTCAGCGCTCCGCAGCGCCCCTCAGTGCCCCATAGCACCCCGCAGTGCCTCTCAGTGCCCCTCAATGCCCCATAGCACCCCGCAGTGCCCCTCAGCGACTCTCAGTGCCCCTCAATGACCCATAGCACCCCTCAGCGTTCCTCAGTGTCCCTCAATGCCCCTCAGTGCCCCTCAGCGCTGCTCAGTGCCCCTCAGTGTCCCTCAATGCCCCTCAGCGTCCCTCAATGACCCATAGCACCCCTCAGTGTTCCTCAATGCCCCTCAGCGCTGCTCAGTGCCCCTCAATAACCCTCAGCGCCTCTCAGTGTCCCTCAATGCCCCTCAGTGCCCCTCAGCACCTCTCAATGCCCCACAGCACCCCTCAGTGCCCCTCAATGGCCCATAGCACCCCTCAATGCCCCTCAGCGACTCTCAGTGCCCCTCAATGCCCCTCAGCGACTCTCAGTGCCCCTCAATGCCCCTCAGTGTTCCTCAGTGCCCCTCAGCACTGCCAAGTGCCCCTCAGTGCTCCTCAGTGCCCCTCAGCGACTCTCAGCACCCCTCAATGCCCCATAGCACCCCTCAGTGCCCCTCAGTGCCCCTCAACGCCTCTCAGTGTCCTTCAATGCTCCATAGCACCCCTCAATGCCCCTCAGCGCTGCCCAGTGCCCCTCAGCGACTCTCAGTGCCCCTCAATGCCGCTCAGGGCCCCTCAGTGCTGCTCAGCACTGATCAGTGCCCCTCAATGTCCCTCAGCGCTGCTCAGTGCCCCTCAGCACCCCTCAATGCCCCTCAGTGCTCCTCTGCACCCCTCAATGCCCCTCAATGCCCCTCAGTGCTCCTCTGCACCCCTCAATGCCCCTCAGTGCCTCTCAGCACTGCCCAGTGCCCCTCAGTGCTCACACTGTATACATGCCGATATACATTACACATCTTTGCTTCTATGTTCCCAGTGAAGCATAAGCGCTGCTCGCATTTCAGAAGGGCTGCAGCTGACATGAGTGCCTACATTTAAACCACACCGGTTGGCGTGAGGGAGGAAAGACAGCTATGGTTATCTGAGGCACAGGTGTAACTACGCTGGCATCCCACAGCAGCCTGGGTTGGAAAGGACCTCAGAGCTCACCTAGCTTTTATTCTGATAGCGGCTCCTTCTCTTATCTCCCCCTGTTGCTGTAGTTGCAGTGAGGGCAGCAACGGTCTCTGGGTTTGTGTGTGCACCTGCAAGCATTTGTGCTCTGTGCTGCATTAAAGGGGAATATTTGGTCCTTAAGAGCTGAATAAACACGCTGCTAATGAAGTGGCACGTGACACCTCCAACAGCATGAAATACACGCTAACATCCACAGCCATCCCCTCTCAGCTGTGCACAGTGGATCTGTTTGCAGCCCAGGTGCTAACGGTGCACGAATCCTAAACCCATGGCTGTGTGTGGCAAAACTCAGCTGCTCTGAACCTTTCCATAGAAAATGTCTCCTTTTTTTCTCTCTTTTCTTTTTTTTCACAGGTACGTTTTCTTTGTTAGATCCAGCTTTGTTAAGCAACATTTAAAAAGCTGTGTTTGGTGCCGCCAGCATCCTGCCACGTAAAACAACCAGCCAACCCATAGCCAACACAAATGGAGCAGCACTTTCACCAGACGGGGGATTACACAGTGTATTTCAGGACCTGGAAGACGTTAAGATTTCAGTCCCTGCTTCCCTCTGGTACTTCAGCCGTAGTTCACAACGTCTGCACGATGGCTTTGTTCACAATGCGTCGTTTTGCTGTTTCTTTACGTGCCGGTGCTACCATCAGGCTGCTGCTCCCAGCGGGAGCTTTCTAGGGAAGTACTCCAGTCAGCACAGTTTGTAGTAAGTACGATTATTACTCCTGGAAATTCAAAAAGCCTTTGTCAAGTAGCACACATTTTGCTCCTAGCAACTGCAGAGCAGAGCTGAACACGTAGAGGAGGCGGGCAGGATATGCAGCTGACTTCTAGGAATGGATTCAACCACACAAAGAATGTATTCTTTGCTCTACTTATTTAACAGCTTTGATTAAAACTCGCCTGCTACAATCTGATTCTGAGCAATCCAAGTAACCTGATCTGTAAGCGTTTAAAGCGCTGCATGTACGTAAGATACCTCAAGCTGGGTGCACAGATCACCTGTGAATCATGAGAACAGCTTCTCTACAGTAAAGACAACTGTAAATCATCCAGAAACAAAGGTGCTACTCCCTGCTGATTTATCTGTTGGGCCAGATGTGTTACACAAACAGATAAGAAAGCAGGACAGACATCCTGGCGTCCCAACAAGATAATCAAACAGATGCCATTCTTAATGGTGAGGAGCTCTCCCCCTTCAGGGTTTGAAAATTTACAACAAAACAGACCCTTAGGTTTAATCCCCTCAATAACCAGAGTTTGGAATGTGATGAATATGTATGTGCTATACCTTTAAATATGTACTCGTTTCTCTCTTTGGTGTACATGTTTGGTGGAGAGATCCCCCATGCACCCAGCGCTGTAATAAAGGGAATACCTGCTTGACATATTGCATTGGTGTGTCAAGTTATTTTGTCGGATTTCTCGGCATCACCTGGTACCTGTGTTTGTGCCCACAGAAGGCAGGCCCTCGGCAGCAGGTGCTCCGATTCCTCCCGTGGTCGCTGCATTTTTGTTGGGTTGCTGGTTGAAAAGAAGCTGCTTGCTTCCTGGTGGAACAGCTCCAGAAGGGAACTCACCCTGCAGTTCCACTCCCACGACTGCTTTTCAGGTTTAGCTAAAGGTAGCATCTTTCAGTGCCTTCTTGTTTTCGAGGTATTACAACTCCTGTGTGGTTTCGCTTCAAGTATTCCTCCTTTTTTTGACGATAGCTCACATTATTCTGATAGTTGCTTCCTTCTAGGAACAAGTGCTATCTTAACATGAGGTCATACTGAGGATCGGTTCCAAAGACCATTATGTTCACGAGAACCCTTCAGCGTCTGGCTGAAGGATTTTGTTTCTTGCTGGAGCACTGAGATGTTACGCAGGCCCCTGCACCTCTGAGCTGCCATTATTTAAGAGCAGAGAGATTTAAAAATAAGCACCGCTCACTTCACAGACCAGATGCATGTCTTTCTTCAGAGCCTCATTAGCTGTGACTAAAAACGCCAACATGAGACGCTGCTGCCAAAAGCCATCGTCAAACAATCAAAATGCCACAACATCCGGAGCTGTGCCCACCACTGCCTCTCCTGAGCACTTTCCCACTCCGGAGTGCTGAACACAGACACTGAGAGGACTCCTGAACGCTGTTTGCAGTCTTTGATTTATTGTAGAAAAGTTATCGTAATGCAGTTCATTTTTGTACATCTAAATTCCATAAAACAAATCCATAGAAATGAGGATACTAACGGCATGCAGTCTTCATTTTCTTTTTTTTTTTAAGTGATTCTGATCACAAAAATAACAACACTTTTTTTTTTTTTTCTTTTTCTTCCAAAGCCACTAAAAGCAGAGGGAGAGCAAAGCATGCAACACTGTACACATTTTGCATAGTATATTTTACCCAGCATGCCTCGTAGAATGCTACACATAAAGTATCTATAAGTAAAAACCCAAACGGGGCAGATCAGCAGAAAAGATGAATTTGTGGGTCTCATTTTTGGGTAAAGGCAGTGGTGTCTTTACCTAAGTGACTGAACTGGCTCGTGGCGGGGCTGGAGCACGGCACTGGGAACTAGTTCGGTGAGGAACAGATCTCCTGGGAACTGAAAAGCCCAAGGTCCACGGCTTGCAGTTTGAACAGCATTCCACTTTCCTTCTACCCCTCTGCTTCTCGTGTACGGAACTGCACTCTGTCCGACCCTCTTCCTACGCTGCTCTTGTGCAGTTTCACTTAGCCAGGCCTGTCTCAAACAGCACGTGTCTCCTGACCTTGTCATCCTTCCAGCTCTGAGTTCAGAGCAGCGGCAGGGGCAGCTCAGGGCTGACCTTCCCAGAGCAATTTGGGTGCAACGTTCTCCCCCCCACGTCCCTGTCCTGGCACACATTACGGCCCCAAGAGCTGGGGAATTCCACTGCAGACCTTGGGCTGCTCAGGTATAGGAGTGCTCTATTCATCAGTCATATGCCAAAACCTGTACGTGAATTCATAGCTTGCTTGTATTTATGGAACTCCAGTTCTGAGGAGGAAATCAGCAGCAATGAGTACAGGACTTTGTGACTGTAAAAGGTTTCTTCTTCATTAGCTAATATGGAGTGGGAGCGACTGAAAAATGGAGTCATATGCAAAATGCAAGGCCTTAGAAGTAAAATGCTTAATATCAGGCAACAAGATAAACTGATTGAAAATGCAATCAATGCATGAATGCTGGATCAAAATATCTATTCTTTTCTAAAACACGACGCCAAATGCAATAGTGGAATTACTGTAAATCTGTGCTATTACACATGTGCTTCTTTTCCCTTGCTCTGTTTCCACGTGATTGGCAAAATCCATCATTCTGTGTTGTACAAGCGTCACTGAGGCCAAGCCCATCTACCCCCAGCTCCACCACCTTCAAAGGAATCAGCTGTGAATCATGACACGAACAGCGTACTCCTCACTGTCTCCATTTCTGCCTTCTCCCAAACCTTCCGCATGGATTCACTTGGAATGTTTCTCTGGACTTCTTAAACGGACTGAGCACCAGGAAAACATCTCCGTCCCCCGAGTAACAAAGGCTCTGATCCTGAGTAGAATCTTCAGCTCTTAGTTCAATACCTCACACGTACTTTACAACATTACTAAGATGTCCCTGTACTTTTAAAGACATACATACCTTTGTCTTTCTATGTAAAACAAACTGGAATCGAATGGCAACCACACAAACATTATTCAGATGACTGCCAGTGAAGGAATGTACTCTTTTGGCCTCGTTTTTTTCCCCAGAGCTGAACTGGCTGCATTACAGTGCCTTGCAGTCTCGTTACTCTCCGGAGACGTCAGGTTTGAAGGAATGTGAGGCAGCTGCAGCAGAGGAGAGCAGAACCTCACAAATCTAAACTCGAATTAAAACAACTGGGGAATGTAACTCAGCTTCACACCGATGACTTTTAGGAGAGCAAACAGATTTGTGCAACTGATATTTTACACAATCTGCATCTGATTCTTTTTCTTCTTTGTGGTGTCTGTTTTTGCTTTAAAAACAGACCACGGAATCAAGGCCAGGCTTCACGAGCGCTGAACACGGACAACAAAATCTATCAGAGAGACTTTTAAGATACTCTTACAGCAAGAATGACTAACGAGTTAGATTAGCAGTACTGTTTGGAGAATGTTAGAGCCGTATCAGTGAAGGGACTCGGGGAGGTGTGCACAGCACTGAGACCGAAGCAGACTCAGAAGACCTGCAGTCCAACCGGGCCTGCACACAGCCCAAGCAACCGTCACCACTGCGCTACTCCCACAGACACCGCTCCTCCTGGCTGCAACCTCACTCTCACAAGGGTGTGCTAAACATTATCTTAAGAGCAAGGGGCACAAAAGATGACAACCCCAAATATCGAATTGAGAATACGCTTTCGATCCTAGAGAAACAAATGTTTCTTCTCTTTGCAGAAAGCAAGCACCAGCACTCTGTGCACGGCCACCTGCAGCCGCCTGCTGGAGCCCCAGAGCCCACCCACCAGCCAAACACAAGATCCAAGCCAGGGCGAGCTTCAGGAGCTCCTCCTGCTCATCACATACACAACGTTGGGCTAAGAGGACTTCTCAAGGTAAAATCCAGGTGCAGGGCCACGCTGCACTACTAGTTCTCTAACACAGGAACTGATTTTTCCCAGGTCGAATGTTCAGAAAGCAACCACAGAACGTGGCCCACTGTTAATAAACTACAGCTTTACAAAGAGCAGCTTTAACTGTGTTCCAGTTTCAGAACCTCCTCACCGCAGAAACGCTGTCTGTTGTGAGCTGCACATCCCATGGGATAAATGAACCACCTGCTGAACACAACGTGCCAAGAAGGAAATAGCTTAAATTAGGAATTCAACGACTTGTCTTTAAAGCGGCTTCAAGATTTTAAACTATTTTGTCTGTTCATCGAAAATATCTGAGCGCACTGCCTTGTGCTGTCTTCAGATGTTAAGACACTTCTGCTGGCCGAACTATCGTTAATCCACGTTTCATAACGAAGGAAACATCAGGCAACAGAAAGCCACCTAAAATTCTCTGTGTAAGCCAGAGCTTAGGAACAGAACCCCGATCTTTACTTAATAATATTTTAATAGCAAGAAGAAATGGTATGAGGACTGGAGAATTACTCGTATTCATTGAGGAATACATGATCTTCACGGTTGTATACAGTGCCATTGCATAATAAGTCACAATACAGCTGGCTAGCATTGCTGAAGTTCTAATACAAAAACTATGAGTTAACATGTCCTGATCAACACTGCAGCTTTTACTGACTATCGTGTGTCCTAAAAATCATTAATTTTGTAAAATGAAAGAGTCCCAGTAGCTCGTATCTAGAATAAATGAAGAACCTATCAGCATGTCCAGTATATTTGTGCTTAAAGATATACCTATCTTCAAAGAAAAAAGGAAAGAACCGAACACCAAGCAATGAGATCTGCTGGATCTTTCATAACCCATTTCTGATATTTAAAATGGAGTGGGCAGTGGGAGCGAGGAGGGTAAATTAATTACATACAACAGTTAAACCCATATAATAAAGGATCTCAACGGGTTCTCTCAGGACAATACGTGACATCCCTCGCAAGCTTGTTTCTATTGGAACAAAGGAAGTCCTTTTGGCACTTCAGGCGCTGCGGGCGATGGGATTTATGCCTAAGTGCTGTGTCGATCTTTCCCTTTACTAGCATGACATGGAAGACTTAAAAACAAGGCTCCAAAAGGCTCTAGAAATAAATGGCGTTTTTGTCTAGGAAATGACAAAGCAGGCACCTCGTTTACTAGAAGATATATGCAGGTGCTTCACGGCTACCTGCCATTAAAATGCAAATATCTTCAAGCAGTTAAATGATCGGATCCCTAATGCTACTACAGAATAAAGATAAACAGCTGTCTAATCTAGCTCTATACATCTCAGTGCATCCTTTGCAATTAATACTTTAATGCACACAAACAAGAAACTTATTAAAGCTTATAGAAAATGTTTTGCCTAATGCCTTCTTTCTCATGCAGGTATGTGTGCTGTACACGTAACAAAGATTTGTAAAAATTACTGGAGAATGCTCCACTGTGCTATAGCAGAAAATATTAGAGAAGGCAGCTGTAGCCACCGTTCCCAGACCAGATCTTGCCGTGCTTTCTCAACCCAAATGCACTTTGGGAATCTGCGGGCATTCAGCTGGAGAAAATCAAGCAGGATCAGGTCTGCCATATCCATTCGTGCCTCTTGTTGCTCCAATGGATGCAGGTATTGAATTTTATTTCTTTTGGCAATGGGCCCACTCGAATCAGCCAGTAATGTTTAAGGTTGCCTTTGAGGCAGCAGGGCTGTTTAACAGATCAGTCGTGCACCCACGATCTTCTAATGCTGCTACGTCATTTTTGGCTGTACCAGATACGAGATGAATTACTTCTCTCGTTTCTAACATCAAGAAGATAACCAGGCTCAGTGGTGGTGGGAAATATCCGTGACCTTTGCTAACCGGACCAGAAAGTGGAAGAAACTGCAATAATTAGGAAACTCTCTTCGTGCTACGTGCTCGTAACGCCCACTCTGGGGAAGAAATACACAGATACAAAATCAACGATCCTCGGTTTTGAAAAAACTTTTGACACGAACCTGCATTAAAAAAAAATGCACGTTCAGCACGGTTCTGTCACCGTTAGAAAACGCGTGCAGTGCGGAACTTCAGGAGTCTCTGCTTCCAGACATCGGTGCGTTGTACAAAATGGTCAACTACGCGCATCGTTTCAATCGTACTGGATCTAAGGCTTCGTGATGTAAGACTTCAGGTCTGCTCACAAAAACCGACCTGTTTAAAAACAACTGAAGACTCAACAGGTGAGGAGACGTGATCTATAGGAAATAAGGCAGCAACACCTCCACGGATTTATCAGTTCTTTCAATTAAAAGAAGTGTCAGCTCTGCACGTGAGCGATTATTTTCTGACGCTCCGTTTTTACTGCACGCCAATTCTGATGAATGTATTATTCCCACTCCGCGTCATTTACGGATGTGTAACCCTGCCCCTCTCCTCAGATTTCATTACCGGGATTGGAAGCGATGTTCTTCTGGAGAGTTCTTGTGCGATGCCGGAATGCTCAGACATTCAGAGACGGATCTCAGAAGCTGCAGGGTACAGGTACAGGATGTACCGGAATGCAGGTACTCTACACACTGGGTAAGAAAAGGGGATCATTTTCCATTTTAAAAAAGCAGAATACTCAAAAGGGGAGAAAAAAATACTACGTTTCCAGGTACCAGTTTTGGTACTACTATGTTCTGAGACTACTAGCTGTATTCAGAGGGGAAAAAAAAGGACTATTCTCAACCTCTAACCACACAAACTGTCCTGAAGTTTGTTCATTTTCCTGTTTCCGTTTCCCCTTGTGTCACAGCTCATCACTGCTGATCCCAACAGAAATGTCACTACTAGCTAAACTAACGAAACCATTTTGCTGCAACATTCATGCCAGCTCGAAACATCATTTCAAACTGGAAAGAAATTTGTAACTGCCGTAATAATTTGTGATTTTGGCACTCTTTACATTTGGTTTGTCTGAAAAAGCCATTCTGGAAGTAAGTAATCAGGATAAAATCCTTTCATTCTAACTGTAAGTGTAAATTGAGCTTCCAGCAAACAATACTGAAGCTGACTTTCCAGCTCCTACCGGTTTCTAATTTTCAGATTCTTCATTTGTAACTTTTTCACTTGATTGCAACGTGCTCAAGTTGACTTTCCAGTCAATTCACCCAAATTCCAACAGGAATTGGTTTATAAATTGGTTCCAACTGGAACTGGTCATTTGGAATTTCCAGCACAGGAAATTATTTTATAAGTGCCTTGATAAGTACCCTAAATTACAAACTGATGTGCCTAATATCTAATGACAAGAAATGTAAATGCTGTACTAAAAAAAAAAAAGCAAACAACAAAGAAAATACAATCTGTATGACAGGGCATAAACGTAAGGGCATGATAACTCTTTTGTCCCCTACTTAACACCAAATGACAGCAGACTGTAACCTCAGTATAACCGCAGTACATCTGCCAAATTAAGGTGAACTGTTTTTCCTAGCTACGTTATGGCAAGTTATCAACTGATGAATACTGTTGTTTTTTTTTCCCCAGGTTCTTGAACTCAAAGCCTGTGTCGTGAATCATGGCTGTATCCTCCAGGGGATCCTCGGTTCCTATGGGGTTTGTAAGTGTCCTGGTATGAGTCAGAGTACTCTTCTTCCACTAGAGGATAGTGATCTCGGCTGTGTTGGGAACTGGAAGACAAGCGGTTCCTGCTCTTCCGAGCCCTTTCATTGTGGTAATTTTCATCTGAGGTCATGAGACTTCGTCGCTCAATTGGAGAGTTCTCTGTCGAGTGGCTGCTGTGCCTCATACGCTGGCTCTACGAGGATCAAAGAACCCAGGCATTAGCACCGATAACGAGCATTCGGGATTTTTAAGCTAGTTCTGAAACTTTACTCTGAGGTCTTTCAAAATCCATCCACTTTTGTGAAATTCATTTTACATTAAAACCCGAATGCTTACAGGAATGGGTTACAAGAATAGTTTGGTTCCTAGAGCTGGAAGCAGACGGAACACGGCATTGCAGCGCGCATCCTACGGCGTTCACCATCTTAAACATTACAGGTCGCTTAGCATGAAAAGTGAGCTGATGTATTCAGCATTTATCACCTTTCTCTGATCATGAACATAGTAACATTCATGCTTCTATTCTGCTTAGAAATAGTTCGTGCTTGCTTTATGGATTTTGAGATAACAGCTGAAGAGGGTTTGGTTTTTTTCTCCCCTGTTGCTTTCAAAGGTGCAGCTCCCTGAGCCCTCTGTAAAATGCTTCACACGACCCAACAAGTGACAGCAGCTAACCGGGATAGTTAAAAGTTAACAAATCCTTCCAGCCAAAATACAGTATTTTAATTAATGACTTAAAATTAACTTCATTTTAATTAAGTTAATGAGCTCTTTCTGTGCTCACATCCCCAAAATGAGGCGTTCCATCTGTGACATAAAAAAGCTGGTTCGTGTATTTTGCCAGCGAACCAGCACAGTGAAGAAGGGGTCTATGCAGAAAGCAATCCACTTCACTTCCATAACACATTCAGCCTCACAACCGTGCTGCCACCCGTGCTCCAGAGCAAACGTGGCCTTTGCTTTCCTTTCCTGAGCTGACAGACCCACAGTTCCTGCACTGCCAGCAGAACTGCGAGGGCTGCATCCCCGTGGCCTCAGGTTCACAGGCACACACAGCTCTGCCTGCTCCTCTCCCTTCTGAAACTCTGGGCAAGGCTCTCTGTGCTCTCAAACCTTCCTCCCATTGCTACGTCCCCTCTGCGGCAACGGTTCAACTGCATAATTTATAACAAAAGCTTTGTCTGCATGGGGAATAACCCTGCAGACAAGTGCACATTACAGCACAGCAGATAGGATGTCTCGACTCTTGACGTGGATCGATGCTTCCAAGGTTATCCACTGAGACTCCACACAGTGAGCTGACACAGAAAGGCTGCTCATCTTCAGATCTGCTCTCAGTGACGGGGCAGCAATTTCTACAATGGTACCCCCAGGTTTTCCTCACGGCATCATGTTTTAGTAGTGACTGCATGTCCATGTCTGCATCTTTTCTTCACTAGTGAACTGCAGCTTTAACTTCCTGTGCTCATGTTCTGTCCTCCCTGCAGTAATAACTGGATGCAAACTGCTCTTTCCTTAAAACCTTTCTGTCTCTACTGTGACTGCACAGTCATTCTGATCCCGCTATTTCCCTCCTGAGATGTGTAACTACGACAGAAACCTGGGGTGGTTACACGCTGGTGTTACACCCCAAATTGCATTTGATCTCTAAGCGCTGTCTGCATGACATCTTCTTCAGCAGTGGACTTAAAACGCCTCTGGAGCCTAAGGAGCACTTATACCCAAGACCTGAACTGCAGGATGCAAGTCTGTTCACTGGAATTAGGCTGAACTACCTGGGTTTAGACCTAACCAGAGCTAAGCCACAAAGGCCAGCCACTGACCCCATCTGGAAGCACAGTTTACTCATCCTGCTGAGGTCTGCACCCCATCCCTCCCTGCTAAGCAGCTCACAAGCAAGGACCAAGTGACTGCGGGCTCTGGAAGGTGCACTGCACATGTGTAATGTGACACACCTGGAGCTGCTGGGCTCCTTTGACTCTGCTGTACGTATGCCAATTAACTTCACCCTGATGACCTTCATGAAGCACAAAGGCTCAAATTAAATCAGAAGTTTCAATCAGAATAAACTGTGCTCTGAGTGACAGTTAAGCGAAGAAGAGATGCTCCCAAATCCTGATTAGGTAAAGCACGAACAGATCACCCCAGCAAATCTGCATCAGTCTCAGGTATGACTGCTGTACAAAGCTTTGGGCTTTTGGTATTTGCTGCCCCCAGGTATCAAGGGAGGGGGAGCCACCAGGCCACACCAAGAATAAAGTCTTAATTCACCATCAGCACCTAAGCTAGTTTAGTTCCTAGGATTTGTGCGAGGGCTTTAATGACCACCATCACATCATCACATTTACAACTGACACAGATGCTTCCAAAGGCTGGAATTAGCACACATCCTCTCCGTGGGTAAGCACTCTTCTTCAGGATAACCATGTAAGAACCCCCAGATTCTTGAAACAGGAGCAGCACTGAGAGCCACCTCCTCCAGTCCTCAGTTGGGCACCATTCACTCAGGGAGAAATTTACCCCTCTGCAGAGAACTAGCACCATTCAGGTCCCGGCTAAGCCTTCACAATTGGGGTGAAGTGGGGATGAGGCGATGCATACCTTCAGCCAGCCCACTGCACAGGGGTGATTTTCATCTTCAGTGTGAGTTTTCCCTAAGTAAATGGAGCAACATTTCACAGTCACTGCTGGTGTCCATTGATCAGAGAGAAATAAATGCCTGAAAAAAATTTCTGCGGATACACCCAGTGTTCAAAATGAAACTGAAGAGGTGACAGTTCTACAGATGGTATTTTATTGTCATGACGGGATGGAAAACTGAAATTTTAAGGCAAGTGAAAATGGAAACAACATTTTTACATGTGAGCTGTATTAGTAACAGAACAGTGCCAGTGCATTCAGCCAGTCAGGAAACAGGGGCTTACTGAGCCTAATAAAACCAAGCACATCGTTATTGAGGTGAGCATCAAACACCATGCACCTTCATGTGCCATTCACCCACAGAAAAAACAGCCTCGCTGCCACTGAGAACACTGAACAATGAGTCATCCCCGTCCACAGTGTTACCTGCTGCCAGACACTCTACGAGCAGAACAGAGGTTAGACTGGTCAGCTGAATTATTCGTCAAGTCTCGTTTGCTCCATCTACTTCTGACACACACTAGGAAGTGCACACTCTGAGGTCACACACACACACAACACTTTCTGAAACGCTCACACTCCAGAGCTCAGCCCTGATCCTCTCAAGCATTCAAAAGCATGACTTCAACAACACGCTGTGTTTGCAAACTTAGTAAAGCACGTACTTCTCGGTAAGGACTATTTACATGCCACGTTTGAGGTGTCAAAGTTCAGCCGTTTCTGAGCTATCCCTGCGAAAATAAATGGTCACAATTTTTTTTTTTCAATGGGTAAAAAAAAAAAAGAGGGAATTATTCACACTCAAAGAACTCAAAAGGTGGAAGCGTTCTGCTGACACACGACACGAGCATGGAAGTTCGTCACCCAAATGCGAATGCGTGGTGAGGTTATGAGTAAGGAATGGGACATCAGAGAAACTGCTCCTCCCAACTACAGCAGCCGTGAGCTGCACTGCTGTGCCACATCGCTCGCACACGTCCTCAGTCTGAGCGCATCCCACTGGCAGCGGCATTTCTTCCAGACTAAAAAAATGCCAGTTTTCAAGAAGGCCATAGCAGCCAGTGGCACGTAGGGCCTTTTCATTCCCCATTTCAGCCAGAGCTGTCCCAGTGCTTCAGCTGTGTCAGTGCTGAAGCCTCCAGCTTGCGTTCCCACTGCTGGCTGTGGCCAAACAGCGAACGGCTGACGGTGAAGCACATAAAAACCTCCCCACATACAACACGGCACACCATTTCCCCCCACAGGTTAAAAACAAAACAGTAAAATGCCTGACCTGCAGCACTGCTCGGGGCTGAAATGTGATTTCGTACCTGCAGTCCAGAGATGGCAGCAGGGTACGGTGACAGCGCGGTGGATCCTAAGTTCCGCCCGAGGAGAGGAGTCATGGGTGTGCTACTGGTGGTGTGCGTGGCACGCCAGTACGCCTCGAGGTATTCTGCCAAGTGCTCGCAAGCATCTTCGAGCTGGTTCTCATCCAAAATGACATCAAACATCTCCTGATCACAACAACAAAGCGTGGCTCGTTACAACGTCACTGGTGAAGCGAGAGAGACGTTCCACAATTCTCATCATGCGAATTATTCAGAATTAAACACACAGTGACCAGAGCGTGGTGAGCGCCGAGCACAGCAACACGAGTGGGCCTGCATGGTGACCCAACGCCACAGCTGTCCCACTGAGAGCCCCACCACGCACTGCATGGGCCCAGCACGCCTGAACAGACTCCATCACGGAGCTCATTTTGCTCACACCACAGCAGCAGGACGCAGGAATTAAGGCCATCTGTCACAGCAACACGCTGCCCTTGCGTCCCAGTTGGAATGTGTTTCCAGTGTGAACTATCCGCTGCACCTACAGCTGATGTCCTCCAGGATAAGACTCAGAAGAGCAGGGCCTTCACCTGCACCTACCTGCTGCCCACACGTCTGCTCCACACCTTCAGTTAGCACCACAACCCTCTTATTTACTCTTTCTTATCAGCATGGTAGAGAAACATTTCCTCCTCAGCCAGCAAGTGCACAACACTCTTTCACTTTCAGTGCTAAGATCCCCTAACCGTGGGTATCCAACCTTTCAGTTTGCCTGGGCCACAGTGAATGAAGGTGAATCATCTTGGGCCATATGTGTTGCTCCAAAAGTAATGCCTCCTATTTATTTCCATGGAAACAACAACGTCTACATAGAGCATAACAACATTCTTTGATTGAGCAAGTTCTAAGCTACAAAATCCTCTTTTCAACAGTCACAGTCACCGCCGTTATCTCTGCACTTTTGCCACATGAACAAAAGCTTGCATGCCACACGTGTAAAAGTCAGACCCACTGCTGCTGTCAGCCCTGCTGAAACGCAGCACCCTCACTGTGCTCACACCCTCTGGTCGCTCTCCATCAGCATTCACAAGCAGTGATGAATGCCAGCAGGAGCCATGTTTCTGCACGGAGGAGCTCAGTGACAGCTCTGCTCCACCTGCACTCCCACGTTGGACACCATTTGGTCACAGTGCTCTGCTGCTGTGGTTTGTCACACGGCCACAACACCTAATGGATGTCGGTGGGAAGGTCCTGCCTCTGCTGCTGCACCACCAACATCCACATCTCATAGCGTGAGATGACGTAAGAAAATAGAAGGCATTACTTTTGGAGCATAAATATATAACATATTAGAAAGAA
This sequence comes from Callipepla californica brunnescens, assembly GCA_023055505.1. NCBI lineage: Eukaryota > Metazoa > Chordata > Aves > Galliformes > Odontophoridae > Callipepla > Callipepla californica. The sequence goes on from JALIRH010000010.1 coordinate 19,420,110, forward strand.
TGCAACAAAACCATAACAGCAGTGGGATATGTGACCGTGGGATATGTGACCCCATGCCTCGAGTACAGGGAAGTCAGAATGGGATGCCCACGACCAGTGCTCCTAAGGCCACACAATTTGTGTTCACGTTTCTTTGAGCCACGTAACGTTCCTGCTCAACAGAGCCGTGGTCAGAGTGAAAGATTAGCAAGGAATTAATAATGAAAGCAGTTCCTGAACTCAAATATGCCAAGAAAGCAAGCTATTTTTATAACGTCTAGACAATACAGCACCACCGGGTTACTTCAGACTGGCTCACAGCACACGAACCAGACTGTGGCTTTTAAGGCTCTCAAGTATCTTCACTTCAAACAAAGCTGCTCTTGCAGGATGGGCTGCGCACAGACAGAGCAGGGCCCGGTAATGCCTTTGGTCTTAGCCGTGTACTTAATTAAATCATGATCAACTCAGTCCTTTAATTTACCCTCAGTCAAACCTAGATGCTCAAGAGCACAAATGAGCGCTGGCTGCCAGCACTGCGCAGTGCCTGGGAAAGCCCCGCTGCCTTCAACACAGCAAAACAAAACCTTACACCAAACAACCCAGAGCTTGACTGCAGAGCTCCCAGATAATCTGAACACTGCTTTAACAAAAACACTGCTAAACTGAGGGAGGTACTCATCCTAAACGACACAAAAGATCCCAGATCCTGTTCTCCTCTCCCCAGCTGCCAGCATGCAGTGCTGCTGCTGGGGCCATGGGTCGCCCCAGGTGCTCCCAGTCAGGAATCACTTTCTTGGACCCACACAGTGCAGAACTGATCTGACGAGTGCTGCAGAAGGCTGCTGTGTCAGCGTGGAAAGTGCAGACACGTGTCTGAGATCCAGATACTGAGAAATTTGGAAACACTTATTCACGTGGAGTCTCCCTTTGCTGTCTTGGGCAACGAGATAGAACTGCAGGACTTGGGATTCAGGGCAGCTTACTGGATCCTGAGATGCATAACCCAAGTGCTGTGATGGAACAAACATGCTACAGCTCACACAACATGGTGCACACCATCTACACAGCCACGGGCGTGCACAAATCCGAGTGGAGTAAAAGGAGAAAGGTATACACTATTGTTTTAAGCTGACTGGACTTGTGAGGCTGCCAGGAATTCTCTGTTGCCCTTTTCACACACGCAATTCAGTGCAAATAGCATGTGAGAAACACGACACAGCTGAGTCCTGCAGAGCTGCAGAGAGCTCCGACACCTTTCAGCGCTGCTCCACGTGGAAGGCAAGGATGAGGCAGCAAACAGCCTACAGCTCCTGTAAGTAGAAGCTTGGAGAGTGATGCTGAGCTGGGCAGAGGGCAGAAGCAAGTCTTAATAGCACAGGCAGCCCCTGCAGGAGGTGCTTTGCCCATGCCATGGTGTGCCAGGCTGGAGAATGGACACCACAACGGAGCGTGAGGCTGTGCAATATGAATCCCATGCAGCGTGGGGTCACTCCATGCACCCACGTGACATCCCATTTAGGAAAAAGCTTGGGGGGACACGCAGAACACACACAAGAAGCTGGATGCTTCAAAGCAGCGTTCAGCTTGCTCTGCTGCACAAGAAGCTGCATACATACACAGCCACCATCTTCCATTTCTGACAGCGGACATCAGCAAGAGCCTGCAGGAGGAAGGCTGCTACATGCAGAGCTGCTGGGCAGGCAGCATGCAGCTCGGGCTCAGCGAGCACTGCAAGCAGCACATGCAGCTGCAGAAACCGAGATATGCCCCATGCATATTTTGCTCTGTATCAGGTAAAGGAGGAATGTGAATCACATCTGTCTCATCCTGGACATGTTCTTTTTTTTTTTCCAGAAAAATACAAGTTTCAGCCAAGACTATCACCCCTTTCCCTGCTTTCTAACACCTCCACGTAGATCCAGCCTGAACATACACCAAAACATTGTGCATAACTCCCAGTATTAAGGGTTCTGACAGACCTACGTTATCTGCTCCTCCATTTGGATCTGGCTGGCACTACTGAGCAAAGCTACCTGGAGCTCACTCGCAGTTTCAGAAAGCCCACATGGACCAGTGAGCTGCCCCACCCCACAGCTAACCTCTGCACTACCAGGTCAGCCTCACACACACCTGGAAAAGCAAGGCCTCATCTAAGCTCGCCTGCACCCAGCAGCTGTCTCTGCCACAGGAAACCAAGCTTCCACACAAAGCACCCAGGAGGGTTCCCAGGAGGCTCAGGGATGGTGTGTGCAGCCACGTGCGCCTCACGCTGTGCAGGAACTCGCTGCACAGCCAAACCAAAGCCTCCTGCAGCCTCCTCCCAGACACAACTCTGAGACTTTGGCCCTTCAGGACCTTAAGAGCGCTCCACAAGCGATGTAATCTGCTCCTGAACCGTACACGTCATTTCTGACCCGTCATCTTGCCAAAGAGCAAAACAAACCTGGCTTGGGAGGAAGTCAGGAAGAAAGTACCACACTTTTTTCTTTCTTAGCAACAAAAGCCGAGCTAGGGTTGCAGTTGCAGGGCTGCCCAGAGTGCTACAGAGGGAAGTGATAACATTTGAACTCCACTAAAGGACCGAGACAGCAGAAACCTTTCAGACTCACACATCACAAGCTCTTTAGCCTTTCTTCTGTACTTACTGGCGGGCATTGTGCGAGTTTATCAGCTGCCACCAACTGAACATTCAAGTGTTTGCTTTGTGACTTTCCTCTAGATTTAATCAGTCGCTGCAAAACCTGATGGAGGAAAAGAGGAAAAGGTGAGTTTAAGAATCACATCCATGCAGCTCAGAGACTGACACTGCACGGGAGGATGACCAATTTCAGAAGCTCTCTATTACGTTTAACAAAGTGGACAAAACATAAACGTAAACCTTGCTGGGCGTTGCCTCCTGCATCACATTCAACCCCTTGCAAATATTTCAACAGCGGAGGAAATGGCAATTTTGCTTTATTTACTTCAGGTGACAGGTTATTTATGACCAATGTAATCTTCCAGAAGAGCACAAAATGTAAACACACACACAGGGAATGGCAGCAGACTGACTGCTGCAATGGGAGCACGTTGTTGTGTAGCAATAATGCTGTGACTGTATCTGTGCCAAGGAACGGGCTGGGTACAGAGGGAACGTTACAGACACAGTTCATATATTCCTCTGTTTGTTTCTTCCACTATTAGAATTTCAGGGTCAGACGGTTAGAGAATTTAAATGACTTCCCCATAAAGTCTGAGAGAAAATTAAAGGATCACAGAACAACAGAGTATTGTTGAAGTTGGAAGGACCTCTGCTGTGGCCTCTGCGCCAAGCCCTCGCTCACAGGAAGGCCAGCTGGATCACACAGCCCAGCTCCTTGCCCAGCTGAGGTCTGGGCGAACCCTTCTGGGCCAGGACCGACCACGTGCTCACACAGCCCAGCACACAGCCACGTCTCTGCTGTATGGGTGCACTGCTCGCTCCTGCCCACACCGCCTGCCAGGAGCCCACGTCCCTGGCTGCACAACTGCCCCAGCTGGGCAGGGGCTCACACAGCCCAGGGGCAGGACTTGGCATTTCCCTCAGAAGAACGTCACTGACAGCCCACATGACAGCAATCTGCCTCCAGGAGGCCACACCAGAGCCTTGCTGAAAAAGGCCTGGCGACATCTACTGCTCCGTGTCACTGCCTGCTGTTCCCTATCTGAGCAGCACGGCACAATTTGTGTAATATTCACTGTGCAGAGCTTGTTTCTTGTTAGGCAACGGGGATCTCCCTCTGCTTCCTACTTACCTGGAAAGACAGGGGGAAATCGGAGGCAGATTTTTCTGTATAAAAGCTTCCCAAATAGTCATTATTACCAGAAGAAAATGAAGGTTACCCCAACTGCCAAAAAAAGGCATGTTCTAAAGGAATGTGTGAAATTCGCAGTGAAGGCAGGGGTTTTCTTCCTATGCACCTACACTTACAGGAAAACTTGTTTTCTTTCCTCTCTCCCCCAGCCTCTGCTGACAGTCCCTGTGGAAGGTGAGCCTCCTCCAGATGTGACAGTGGGAACAAGCCCAGCTGGGAAGGACCAAATTCCAGTTAGTCAGGCTTAGGGTGGGCTGGGAAAAATGCTGCCAGGAGCTCCACACAGAGATCTGAGGAGTCCTGTAGCAAGCCAGTGATCAGGGCTGGGTACAGAGAGGACAGTTTTAAAAGGGTTTTCTATACCAGCAGTGTCTTCTTCTAATATGAACTCTGCAGGAGTTTCATCAAACTCACTACACGTAGCAGACATCTCTGAAACTTCTAAGCCCTAATGGAATTCCTTTGGATAGTAACCAAATTGAACACAGTCAATACAAACTGAGCTTTAAAAGCTCTTTAAAATGCATCTTCTCTTACAGCGTGGGCACACAGACAGGGCAGGGTACATCCACTCACCACAGTGCAACGCCCCATCTATACACCCAAGCCCAAACACAAGCAGTTTATCTGCCCCTCAGCATCTCCACGTACCAAATGTGGGATGAGCTACAGCATCAACAGCAGCTTCACACAAAACCAGCTACGTGACCAACTCCGTCCTCCCCAGGGACAGAACAGCAGGGAAGAAGTGAACCACGCATGACAGATGTTAATCATCATCTGACACACCGCTCTGCCATGAAGCGGTGCTGACAGAGCTCCAGAAGCTTTTCAGCCTCGAGCTCTGCACTGCTGTGACTGCTGGAAGAGCAAAACATCCTGTCCCGCCTACAGGAGTGCCACGCAGATGTTGAAAGCAGCAAAAAATCCGAGGGTGAGACACATTACCTTCGGAGAAGACACTTTAACGTGGACAATAATGGGCGCTAGAGACGTCTTGATGAGCTGTGCGGGGTGATTGATGGTGTCTGCATCCAGCACCACCAGCTGCAAGGAGCGCGCCAGCTCAAAGATGCGCTCGATCTCGCTCTGCACTTCAGCTGCGGGAGGAAAGCAAAGCCCTTAAAGCCAACGAGCCCAGTGCTACTTCAATAAAAACACCATCACCCGCCCGCTTTCGTGAACTCTGTGCACTCAGTCTATGAACTCCACACGTGAGTGCTATTTGCACACAGTCACGTGAGGGTTTTTTCACTGATTACCTTCGAGGCAATCCCACTGTCTGAAAACACCATGTACGCACTACAATTAAACATTTCTGTTCACCCAGAATAAGCTCAGGCATGTTTTTCAGATCTACTCAGGATCTACTCAGGAGTCGTTTTGCTTTTTTTTTTGGCAGTGAGTAATACATTTCTACTTCTTAGGACTCTTTTTTTTTTTAATTTGTGTCTGCAAATCGTAACTCTGATTTAACGTAAACAAGAATCAGTACAGAAAGCAGAGCTGTGAGGTACTGAGATCTGTTCACCATCAGTGCTGTCAGGGTATTATTGAGAAAGACACCAAGGGCAATGTTCACACGCTTCTGTCTGAAGGAACAGGTCCGAAGTAAAAGGAAGGTGATGAATCTGACCTTTCTCAACCATGCCCATGCATGTAAGGTTAAACTGGTAAAGTCAGCACACACTGAATAGCTGTGAAGGCCCAGGCTCTGCTCCATGGCAGGCTAACACAGCACGGTGCTCCGTGCCACTCCTCTGCCAGGCAAATTCCAGCACCCATCGCAGGATGTGAAGTCCAGAACGACACACACAGTGCTGAGATGCATTCAGAACCGCAGAACTCTTGGCAGTGCTGGCACCATCCCGCACACGTTCAGAGTCACAGCTTCTCCACGTCTTACCTAAGCTGGACCGTGTGTTTGAGCGCTCGATGATCGCCCTCTTGCTCGGGTTATTCAGAACAGACCTCTTGGCGAGAGAAATGTCAGCTGTCACTCGGGTTATTGATATCCTGCGGGCAAGAACACAGCACAAAGCACCAGCCCGGTCGTTACCCTTTCGCTGTGCCACGCGTGATTTACAGCCACATTTCATTCCAAAGTGCAAACCCAATAAAACACCACTCACACCATTCGAGGACGGCTGAAGAGAAACGCTGAGTAACCGTACAACAACTTGCTACTGCAGACCCTTCACACTGCTCCTGCTTTTCTGCTCACCTCCCATCCCACCACCCATGTGGATTTACACAATACCCCGCCACTACAAGCTAAAGCAAGTCTCAGGGCACACAGCACAGCAGCACTCCTCCCAGGTGGTGCAACCAAAGCTGGCACTGCCAGGAAGGGAAGGACCTTACTTGGACTCTGTCACTCACGTCTGAGTCACCAAACGGAGCCGCTGGCTCTGGGATTGCTCCAGCACACAGCTCCTTGTCCAGACAGGGCTGAGCAGGGCTCGGGGGCTTGGCTCAAGGTCAGACAGGAGGAAAGTGAGGTGAGCCACTGGCACTGTGCTCTGAAGCCTTCCTTCCAACCTGACGATGGTGCTGCTGTGCTGGTCTGGCAGCAGACAGCAGGCACGTGCCCTCCCGTGCGCTGTGTGCGGGCATTCAGGGTGCACAACGGGGCAGAACAAAGAGCACACAGTCTCCTCGGGTAAAATCCAGTGAGAAGGACCATGATGAGCTAAAGAGCCACAAGTAACAAAAAGAAAACAGGCTGGAAATGACCAGCAGCCACTGCACACAGCACATGACAGGAGGGGCAGGCAGCAGCTGAGGTTCCCAAGAACGAATTCTGCTGATTTCTCTCAAGTGATTCAAATTTCAAGTCAATCCTATAAGCTTGTACGTAGCTTTTCATAGCTGGAATGTCACGCATCTGCCTGACCTAGCTGCCAGCACGTCCAACAGCAGGAAGACATCCCAGCACCACCTCACTCCAGGCAGGAGCTCTCTGCTTCTGCGTGGCCCAGGGAGAGCACACTCTCATATTTGGGATAAAAAGACACCTCCTAAAGGAGGTATGCAGAGCAGTCACGTCCTGGAGACTGAGATGACTTATTGCTTCCCATTGCCATGGTTTCCCACCAATAACTATGACTGTCAGCTGCCAGAGGCACACTGCAGACTGACAGACATATGCCAGCAGCTGAGGGAACACACGTGCTGGTTCTGCATCTGCCCTGATGGAAACGTGCACCAGAGCTCCTGCGCTGAGCTGCAGCGAAAGCACATCAGTCACAGTGCTCAGGAGTGGGAGAGGGAGTCCTGGCAGCACGTGTGAGCAGCTCAGAACACAGAGCTGCGGGCTGCTGGTCCGCACTTCAGCTGTCAGACCTGGAACTGATCACTGCATTTGTGGAACGTGAGTTATTTCAGCACCTCTTTGCTGCACCCCAAAAGGTACATAAATCCTGAACGTAAATCCTATTGCAGCTCTTCTAAACAACAGGAACTTCTTTTTGTCATCTTAGTGCCAATGTTCTGGGCTTTACAAACCCTCCTTGCTGTCACAACCCTAGTGCAGCAATAAGCACAGTGCAGGTACAGCATGTTGAACACAGGGTGAAAGAAGGGACAAAGATCCCAATGGCAGAACACGGATCTGTGACCACAGATGAGCTCCAGGGGTGAGGAAGGGATGCCATGGACCAACCCTCTCCCCCTAACAGGGGGCAGTGCTGAATTCCCAAGCCTGCAAACGCCACTGTGTGCCCCAGTCACCTTTCATCTAGGTTTCTCCTGCAGCTCTACTCTGGTGAGATACTGAGGCAAAACAATTCACCCAAATGAAGAAATCCTACAACAAACATAGCAGACACAAAGACACGTGCACACCTAGCAATACGTCAGCTGTGCTCCAGCCCACCGCTGGCTGCACTTCACAGCTGATGCTAGCAGTCACTTTGGAGCATGCAGCAGCCTCCTTTCATCAAAAAATAGCACTAAGACATTAGCAACGTGTGGAAAATAAGCATGGAAAGGACAGTGTTTCTCACCTCCCATCAAACCTGTGCTTCAGGAAGTCAAAGAGAGCTTTCTGCATCATGTCTGTCACCTTAGCAGAGGTGAGGAAGATTGAGCAGAGAGGATTGACAGGGAGAAAGAGAAGTCAAAAGTAAGAAGAGAGGTAAGCAAAAGGTAAGGATACCGCCAACAAACAATACCTTCTTTAGGTAGCAATCATTTCACTGGCATGCTCCTGGCAGCAGCTTTGTAACAAATACTTGCAGGTTTTCTGACTCACTCACAAAATGTGGCCTGGAGGACATCAGAGCTGCAGCTCTGCCCCTGCCTCCATCTGCTCTGAGACATCAGAGCACACCTCACCACGTCCCAGAGCAATGCCACTCCCAGAGGGCTTCAGCACATGGGGACTTTCTGGGTTGAACAGATCCTTTGCTTTTTCCCCCCAGTAATGTCAGTATTACTGGCCTAAGACTTCTGATACAAGATCTGTTACGTTGGATTACTTATGTTGTAAGAGCAAAGCTATTCCCTGAGGGGCCCACAAGGAGAAAGAAACATTTCCACCCCTGTAACAGGGACACCACTGCAGAGATGCTCAGCCCCAACAGATATCATCTGCTTTGCTGGCAAAACTGGGATGGAAATACCCTAACTGCATCACCACTTATATACCACGATGTCAGATTTACTGTTGTTTTCTTCCACGGAGAGGGGGAACAGTACAGAGCTGTGCACTCAACAGACAGCTCCTGTCCCCACCAAACCTGAGTGCCTGGACAAAGTAAGCTGTGGTGCAGCACCATCAAAACCGATGGGTAACATTTACTCCTGTCACGAAACGCTGCTGTAAAATTAAGAAGCGGATGAAAATGAAGCACCTCGGCCCTGCTTCACTGAACTACACTTCTAATCATCCTTACTAAAAAAAAAAATGATGTAAGAACATCACATTATGCCAACATTACCCTGCTGCAACCTTCTGAAAAGAGCCATTCCAATGTTTAATAATATCCTATAAAGTACTAACAGCATTAATTAAGCTAAATGAAGCGTATCCTTGATTTTATGTTCGTGTTAATTTAGATCTTAATTTGGCAAAACACTTAACAGATGGATAAGCTCACTGACAGGCCCAGCTACAGGCCCCTGGTCGTTCAGCATGTGCTAAATGCTCTTTTGAATCTGCAGCCTTGAAAAATAGGTCTCCTATTTATCTGTACCTGTTCCTGCACCCACCTCCATGCTGCAGAGAGGCAAATAATTTAGAAGGGCTAAAGGTTTCCTTATGTTTCAGTACTCCAATGCTCTTGGAAAAACAAACATGAAGAAAACACGCTGAGACGACACTCATCTGTCCCCACGTTCAGCCTCAGGTGCTGGAGAACAGAAATGTGCCATCACAGCTCAGCTATTCCACTTGCCAGCACTCAGCTTCGTGGGAAGACGTGAAGTTTGCACAAGTGAAAACAAGAGAATTACCTCACAGGGGAACTTTCTTCTAACTTTGGATTAATTCAGCTCCAAGCATGTGCTAGTTCGCCTAAAATTGTGTATGTGCACGGACGCCTGGTTGGCTAATCAGCCAACACACCAAAGGCACCAAGGCAAGAAGACAGGAGCTCACTGTGACCACGTGGATACATTACCTCGTAGCCTTTCAGCGACGGCCCCACTAGCACAACAGGCCTCATGGACGGCACCACGTCGTACGGGGGAATGTGCTCTGTCTGGGAGAGGAGAACATTCCTTCAGATCATCAGTCAAACAGGAAATTCTGGGAATTATGCGTTAGAGATAAGGAAAATAAAGTGAAAGCAGAAGGGTTACTTACCACTTTTTGTTTCTGTTTTGCTAAAAGACCAAACAAGAACTTGGTTAAACACACACTGTGCATAGCAACCGTAACACGTGCAAGCAAAACCCCATTCTCAACGCTCCTTTCCTTCCATCAGCTCTATGTAATTTGGTCACTTGCTCTGTTCTGGGCAGAGCTGCCCCTTCTCCTGAGGCTTTTTATTTTCAGCCCCTTAGCAACTCCCGCATGGCTGGAAATAGACATCTCCCTCCACCTCCACACACACGTACTTTCAGTAGAACATCTTAATAAGTCAGCAAAGGGGGAAAACCCGCACTTTTCAGACAGGAGTTTTAAAATAGAAGTAACAGAAATAGCAAGAATTGCCTTAAATAATGTTCTGCCTTACCCGTGGATGTGGGTGTGGCCCGAAATGTGCCAGAAACCATTTCTCCAAGACTTGAAGAAGAATTTCCACTTGATTTCCTGCAGTATCAGAAAGAGTATTCAGTGTTCTTCACATACACACTGACCAGGACGGGGATGCTGGCCCAAAGCAGTGCTCTGCCCTCACTTTCCTGCCAGCTCTCTCTGGAGCAGGGACTGCTTAATGGCCAAACCATCCCGAGCATCTCCTGCTGTAACACTGAGCCATTGTAAATAATCACTAGCAACAGTTCCTTGGTTCGAGGGTGTAAAAACCTCTCCAGGTTTAGTTTCTATTAACACTTCTGGGTCTGGATGCTATTTAAAATCTTAACGCTGTCCTCTTTTACAATATTTCTCCTCTTTCAGACTGGGTTTCATTCCCATGTTCTCTGCAGGTGAGAACAGGCAGACCTGCTGCAGGAATCGGTAACTCACTGGAGTCATGTCCACTCACACAAGCAGAGAACTCCTCTGCCAGTATGCTATGTATGAATCATCACCCCAAGCACTCCCTGCATGTGATACCCCTCTTTCCACACCCTGAGATGACACTGGCTCCTCCAAACCTCTTTCAGAAACTGGAAGAGCAATTTGAAATAAAGCTCAGTTTGTGCTGCTCAAAGCCACCTCCTCAGACGGCTTACACTAGAAATGATTCCTGACCTTGATTAACTACATTAATTCCCTGACAAGACTACACAGATGAAATCATGCTTCCCTTCCTGCTCACTATTAGGCCTGGATTCAATCAGCCCACCCTTCTCTGCCCTGCTCCACTCCAGTTTTTCTTCTTCTTATCTACGCGAACATTTACATTTCATTTTCAATTAGTGGGAATAATGTGCTAGTAATAAGATAATCAACCCCTCCCCCCCCGAAAGAAAAGAGTTAGACATGATTCAGCCAACAGAAGGGAGAGACTTCAATGTCCAAACCGAGACCAGGAGCCATCAGTTTTACCTCCCAGCCCCACACCCAAGCCTATATTCTCCCAGGACTTGCCACCTGCATGTGCAGCAGCGTGGAGAGGCAGAGGGACCAGGCTGGAAGATGAAGAGGAAAGGAAACCAAATGGCAAAACACATCTCTGTGACATCTAAAAAGTCCAGTTTGGGCAAAAATTGAGGAGGAGGGGGAGAGGAAAAGGAAAATCCCACAGCCATGCCAATATAAGAGTTGGGGAAAACACTCCAGCAGCCTCTGAGCACCACAGGTTTGACTCAGAGCTGTCTCCCTTCAGAACCTTCTGCTGTGAGCATTCATAATGTATGACTTCTCTCTTCAGAAGCCAAGACACATTTTTTCTTTCTCACAGCCAACATCTAATATGCCCACCCTCTGCAAACACGTCTTTCCACTCGGAATCCCAAATCAAACACTCATTCCTACACACTGCAATAAGAAAGAATCAAGTGACCTTTGAAAGACAAGTGCCTGGTGTCAGAAGAGCTTTTAAATGATTTTAAAAGGTTACAGCCTTCTTACCCTCCATGGAAACGTCCTCTCTTCTGCTCCTGCTGAATGCGGATATTCTCCAGTCGGAGCGGGCTCGGAATGAAACCGATCTCGCAGCCCTCCTTCACCAGCCTCCCTATCCACCAGTCATTATTGTATTTCTGGAACACAGACAGGTTTCTGGCTTCACTTCATGTCCAGAACTCCCTGTTTTCTTACCCCAGTCCTTAACTCTGTACTGGCCGAGTATGAGCCGTTCAAACCAGGCTGGAGTGGGCTCTGGACAACCACGAGAGGCATCCCTGCCCATGGCAGGGGGTGGAACCAGATGGGCCAGATCGCCCCTTCTAATCCAAACCACTGTGATGCATGGCTCTACAGAGCCCTCTGAGGATTAACTGTTTGATTCTGGTTCTAAATGTACGGCTTGAACCCTTCTTCTACTGGCAGGACATGGAGTCCTGAGTGACACCTCTAGACAAGAGGTCAGAATTGGGGTTATGCTGAGAATAACTCAACAATACGGCTGATGACAATGCTCTAAGGGAAGCAGGGCTATTTGCATCAGGTCACTCTGCACTCACCACGTGGGAGGACAACAATTCATTCCTATCGGTTGCCACACCCAACATTTCTTCTGTACTGTCAGTAACTGTTGCACCTCTTCTCTAAGTGAGCACATAAGATACAGACTTGCAGGAGACATGTGAGATGTACAGGACACAGCCTCAATATAGTGGCTCCTCAGTTCCTGCTGATGTTTCATCTTGTCAGCAGGGTCACCACTCTAAAATCTGGATCTAATCTGAATCATGGTTATTCCTGCCCAAGCAAACCTGTCCAGTCACTGAAAAACAAATTCTGCACAGCCTTTGTCCATGCTACAGCATGACCAACCCTACACAGAGAAAGGCAGATTGAGACCTCACAGCCCTCTGCTTCCTCAACATGGGGTTAAGCATCGTTCCATGCCGATGAATTAAGAAAAACCTGAACAACACAACAAAACCAACTAAAAAGAACATAAAACAAATCATGTTTTTTTTTTTTAATCAAACTTCCATCTGTTTCCAGCAAACTTGGGAAAGGGAACATGCAAATCAACTGCCTCTCCCGTGTCCAGGGAGAAGGAACTGAAAGCACAACTCCCCCGTCCTACCGCCAACCTCTGTCTCTAGAGATGAAGGAGCAGGTGTTCCCCTCCCAAACGTGCTCCGTCTCAGAGAGATCAGAGCTCTGAAGCAATGATGGGCTAACGTTCAAAGAGAGGGAAAGATCAGCACCGAACGCCATAAACACAGAAAGCAGAGAGAAAATAAAACCACATTTGCAAGCTGCAAGTCTATGTATGAACCGACAAAACAACACGAGTTTATGCAAATTCAAAGGGCTTTCTTCGGATAACTAATTGCAGAAAATATGCTCAACATGCAGTAAAAGTAGTTTTCTCTACAAAAGCTATATTCAGGGCTCGTCCAGTCCTTTTTCCTTATTTTGGTATATTTTTGTCCTCTTCAGCATTTTCTTTTATTCTTGTACTATTCTGCCTCATTTCCTTCCAAGCCTACCTGGTGCTTTGCGAGGTCTGGGTGCTAACTGCTGCTGCTTAACTCCCTGATGGACAGAACCCCTTTGTGAACACATCTCAGATCTATCACAAACTTGATCTGAACTGTGAAAAGGACCAAGTGTCACCATGGCACCTCCAGTCCCACATGTGTGCTGTACCCTCCTGTTGCCAGGTGCTTGACTTTCTGTTTTCTCCAGTTAGCTCAGATGAGTTGCTCCAACCACAGCCCCTGGCTCGTTAAAGGGAGTAACTGACACATGTTTTTACCTCTTTGATGTGCAGGAAGTCCTTAGCATCAAAAGAGATGGCAGTGCTTGGGACAGGGACATCTTCATCCAGAGCTCCACAGTAACTCACATTGGTCTTAACAGCAAACGCCACCGGTTTGGACTACAAACAGAAATAGACATCATTAACAGGGAAACCTCGTGTGAATCAAGAACAAATTTGCTGTATCAAATGGTCAAAAGTTTTGTGGAGGGCATTTGCCAAATACGTCAAAATTCAGACCTAATAATTTCACACAAGGCCAAGAGAGTTCCGTTCACTAAAGATCCCCAATTACACAGGAATATTTACACTATATTCCCTCCAGATTTTGTCTGCGAGTCGTTTCACCATCACAAATC